>CM059565.1:33991114-34651165 GCA_030386875.1 Morinoia aosen | reverse complement strand
CGGAAGATCATAGTACATCCCTTCGTAAACCTTGCATCAAGCCTCTCTGTGTCATTAGCCTCTCTGTGTCTTTCCCGGCACTTTCTTCGTCTTTTCTCTGCTTAAACCCACAGAAAGATACGACTATTCAACCTATGACGCTAAGGAGTATGTACGGGCCTGAGCTGATGTTTAAGAAACCCATTTGAGGTGAAATAGTGCGTTTGCTCACAACAAGAATTTTTTTCTGTTGACTGCTTTCCTTTTATTCAGCACCTACTAACTTCTTCTTTAACTTGTATCTTTGTAGTTTCAACCTGACATATTTTCTTTGCGCAGAGACTTGTATGGGAACACACTTGTGCATAGGTTCCCCGTGTTCATAATCATACTCGATGATTATATCGTGATTACTCTTTTTTATCTCCTTTGTTGTGGGTAAGGAGCCTTAAACTAACTTTCATGCCAAAAATATTTTTGACTTGTAAATATTTAAAAGCATTTGCGCTTTTATCACTAATTGTAGAGCAAAATAGTGGTGTTTCAATTCCTGGTCTCGGGGCCACATATTTTTCCTCGCTTTAAACGATCAGTCGGCATACAAGGGAGACTTATTTCCCTGATCACGTACTGCGATTACAGTCGCTGATAAAACATTTGCCCCGAATGTTTATATATATTTTCATATTACTTTGTCGGAGTCTCTAATTTGTTATTTATTTCTTCTCAACTGTACTCCTTACCACTCAAATGTGTTTTCAGTAATGTAAGTCACTCTATACAGGTGATAACGCCGCGGGCCAAGTACTGCCCAACGCAACACTTCCTACGGATGAATATTTTGCCAGCGCTCCAACTACACCCTGTTGAGAGATGGGGCGTCTCCCCAACTCCATCTGGAACGTTATGTGGAATCGGTATGATTATATGGTAGATCTGTATCATGAAATTAGGTCAAATTTGTTATGACTTTTCAAAATAGCAGCCCATTTAGTATATTCTACCGTTTAAAATATAACTGAAACCAAAATAGAATATATTTCCAGCTCTTTCAACCATTAATTCTATTTTTTTTGCAGTTAGGTAGGTTTTGTTCAATATTTTTCCATATTGGTTCTTCAAATTATTGAAGTTCTCTCTTTATAATTTTTTGCTTATTTTATGTTCACTCGATTAAGTTGTAGTGGTGAGCTTATTAGAAGTTTGATGTCTTGTGTTTAAAACATTTTTTATTCATGGTTGATTTCTGAAGGTGTTTCGCTTTTATTCTATATCAGTGAAGACAACTTTCCAAATTTCTCGATAATTTGCCTATTTTGAGATCAATGCCTACAGATAACAAAGATTTTCTGTGTACGCATCAGTCGAATTTCAAGACTCAACGTCTAAATCCCATAATGTTATGGAAAAGAAGAGTGGCTTTACTCGAACCAGTAGCTTGCCAGCAAACTCGTATGAATGCATGTGCCAAAGTTTATAAGTGATCAGGTATATTTTCTGGAATTCTCTTCACTTTCAATAAAAATAGGAGAGCAAAAATCACTGATAAAATTTTCATTATACTGAGAACGTTTCGGGCAAATACCCATCATCAGCTCATTAAAACAATTTGACATATATCACTGAAAAAAATGAACGTAAATGTACAAACAGACATAAACACGGGTTTAAAAGTTCAAAAAAAAAGTATAAATGTGAAAATGGAGTAAATAACAACGAAACAACTAAGAACCTATGATGCTAAGAGGATATGAACTCAATTGGTTGTTAAGAGACTCAATTGGTTGCATCCGAGTACTTTGGCATGACCACACGTACTCTCGGAGCTAGAGTGGCCGAGCATGTTGGAGTTAGTTACCGTACTGGGGTTCCATTGACCCGTCCATCTCACTCCGCTGTTCGCGATCATACTGAAACGTGCAATATACCTCCTCACTCAAGTCATTTTAAAGTAGTACGTGTAGCTTCAAGTGTTTTAGATCTTAGAATTTTAGAATCGCTTTTCATTTTTAAATGTAAGCCGTCTCTTAACAACCAATTGAGTTCATATCCTCTTAGCACCATAGGTTCTTAGTTGTTTCGTTGTTATTTACTGCATTTTCACATTTATACGTTTTTTTTTTTGAACTTTTAAATCCGTGTTTATGTCTGTTTGTACATTTACGTTCATTTTTTGTTTCATTGATATATGTCAGATTCTTTTAATGAGCTGATGATGGACATTTGACCGAAACGTTCTCAGTATAATGAAATTTTTATCAGTGATTTTTGCTCTCCTATTTTTATTGAGATTTTAAGCGCCTTTAGTCGGTTACCTACACTCTAAAAAACTTACAACTATTTTCTGTGACTGATAAAACATGGGGCATTTTACCAGTACACTTTCCCAAACTTTTACAACAGGTGGCCGGTTATAGCCGCTTTTCTTTGAGCAGGAGGATGAGGCGATTGTCTAAGCTCTAGGTTGGAAAATTTTTATCATTATTTAATCCTTCATTTACAAAGGCGTGCATTTTTTTAGTATCATTGGAAATTAAGGTCTCTATTTCCACATTGATTCGTGCTTTTAATTGGTCTCTGTAGTTTCATCCTTTTCGGTGTCACCCTTGTGCTAAACATATTGATTTTCAGCGGTTAGTCGAGAAGATCAGATACTCATTGTCATGAACAAAGATAGTATTTAGAGAAATATTGATTGGCATGTTGTGAGCGCTGACTGATCATCGCAATCGTACCGAAAGAACGATAATAAACTGCACTGATACTTTTGTATATTCATGATATTAGCGGTGAGTTTAGAGTTCTATTGATGCAAACGTTTGCTGATGGAAGACGTGCACAAATGCAGGCAATAATCATGGTAAATTACTTTTCCGTTTTGATTTTTCGTTTCGCTGTTCTCGTTTTTGAGTAGGCAAATGGTGTGGGGTTATCTGCAAAATCTCAGAATGTGGTGATTAAATGGAATAACGAATTGACAAGCAGATGTACACTGCCATTCAAACGCACTGTTTAGCTACATTTACTCTCGCCTCAACAATAGGAAATGGTTCTGAGAATCAGCGGATGATTTATTACTAGAAGTTATGTGTTTCGAGATAAACAAAGAACAACTGTTGTGAGAACGTAATTTTGCATAGTTCATTGAGCTTGTTGTGGTTATAAAGCTTCCTGAGTTGTAGTTTTTTCTTAATACTCGATCTAGCGTGTCAGTTCCCAAGTCTTCGAGTGTACCAACATAGCTGCAATAAACTAATATTGAGCTATCACATCTTGTCAGCTATCTTGTCCTACTGTTTCTAACCCCTTTCTGCATAGATTCCATGTTCCCTAAACCCCCTCAGGGGGATACAACTATTGTATCTATGGAACTAGGGCTCCCAGGGGGACAAAGTCTGGGCCCGAGCTGAGAGTTAGGTAGGCCTTCTTTTTGTTGAAATAAAATGTTTTTGTTATGTTAAGGACCACCTTTTTTCGGTTCACTCCTGTCCTGTTCTTCAGCACCTACTACTTTCCTCTTCAACTTTGGTCTTGTTTCATGATCTTCTTTCACAAATTACTGTTTCTATGCCTTTCTGCGTAGATTCCGCGTTCCCTTAACTCCATACTAATTGGTGCCTTCTTCCTTCCTCTCTTTGGATCGCATTTATTGCTGGGTAGGGAGGCTAAAACTAACGACTAATCTAACCTAATCTGTTCCCTAAACTCCGTACTAACTGGTGCCTTCCTTCTTCCTCTCTTTGGATCGCCTTTGTTGCGGATAGAGAGGCTTAAACTAACTAATAATCTAATCTAATCATCGGTAACATACCCGTTGTGAAAATGATCTCAGTAGTCACTTATGTCATGAAATGTTATGAAATTCTTCCCAATGAATATATATTCCTTCTCTCATGTAACATTAAATGAATTAATCTTTCCGACTTTTAGGTCATCAGAACAAGATACCGGCAGAGATCTCGAGGGCCGAATCAGCGGTCACAAAGACGTCAGGAGCAACTACTCCGAAGCTTTGGACTACTCCGACTCAAGCAAAAGCCTTAACCCGGTTGTCAATGGTCAAATGGGTCCTAATATGGAAGTCTCCAGTAAACCAATTTCACTTGTCGTGGGGCAAATCAAAAAATTGAGCTCCAGTGTCCTCTCAGAAATCACGTACGCGGCTTTTGATAATATGTTGAAGAAACCTATAATCTAAACCATATTATGTATTGACTTCAACAGTACGTTAATTCAGTTTGAAAATTGTGCACAGAACAAGACCGCTGTTGGTATGTAATTCGAAAATTCATTATGTTCAAACATACATTATAAGCTATGTGATTATTTTGAAGCAAATGATGGGCGTATCATCAAGTTCTGATAAAATATATTCATTTCACATGGACCTAGATTCGTAGTTCCTTACTATTTATAGAATGTACCGAAATAGGTGGATTTGGAATAATTTCAAGCTCCTCAGGGGAATATAACTTGTATTTGTGAGAAGTGACGCTCCTAGGGACACAGTATAAGAGCCCGAGCTGATGGTTTGGTAAGCCTTATGTTTCATGATTGAATCATGAAATGCCGTGTTTTTAGTTTTGTTAATGACCATATTTTATTTATTTATTACTTTATCTATGTTAGCTTAATTTTCTACCGGATTCTAAAAGTCAAGTTCTCTGTGGTTAAATGATACTATGTATTGTTTCAATCTTACATTTACCTTTTTCATGATCTTTCATCCCAACACTTTTGCTGCTTGTAGGAGTAAAAATGTGCCTTGAACGTGGATTCCGCGTTTCTTGGGATAGCCTTTGTGGTAAAAAAGGCAAAAATTATATGATCATCTGCTTTTGGGTGAAAACTGTGAAATGAAAAAGGAAACGGTTAGAATGGCGTGTGCATGGATTATTGAATGCAGTATTGATTTGTTTTTAATCTGTTGTTTGAACCATGAGAGCTTCGGTCGGATTTAGTTCGTTAAAGAGAAACTAGGGAACCTACATTACATCTAGTATGAACGATATTATTTCCTCCATAGATTTACTCATTTTCTTTCCCAAATGTCTTTGAAGGGGTAAAACAACTGTGTATGGGAATTAGTGGTCTCAGGAGGAGAATTGAAAGGCTCAATCTGAAAATAAGGTAAGACTTGTTTTTATCATAATAGTGTGTTGTTTTGATCTTTTGTGTTCGAGATTATCTATTTTTTGTTCACTAGTATCTATTTACAATCATTAATACTTCCTTTTGGAATTTATATCATGTTTGAACTTCTATCCTGACTTATATTATATGCTCACGGCTGCATGTTACATGGGAACATGTTTGTGCATAGATTTTTCATTTACACGTCCATACTACATGGTGCCCATCCCCTTGCCCAGCGAAGTCATTGTTGTTATGAAAACGTAGCTTCAAACTTACATGATGTTATGCAATCTGAGCTTTGAAGTACAAAAAAATTTTTGATCTTACTAAAACATTTACCTACCCAAAGAACATAGTACCAATTTTCATAGAAGATTTCATTTTATGTGAGTTAGTGTCTCCCATGATAATTCTTGTGGCGCGTAGGAATTTTTTTCTGTTAAATATCACCTCCATAAATGATGAGTTCATACCCCTCAGGGGGATACAGGTATTGTATCTATGGGAATTAGCGCTCCCAGGGGGACTATGTGAGGGCCTGAGCTAAAGGTTAGGTAGGCTTCCTTTTGTTGAAATATAATAGGTTTTTTTTTGTTATGGACCATCTTTTTTCGGTTCACTGCTGTCCTGTTTTTCAGCACCTACTACTTTCTTCTTCAACTTTTTCTTGTTTCATGAACTTCTTTCTTAGCTTCCTGTTTCTGTGCACCTTGTGCATAGATTCCGCGTTCCCTCAACTCATTACTAAATGGTGCCTTCCTCCTTCCTCTATTAGAACATCTTTGTCATGCAATTAAGGGAGGCTTAAACTTTCTTATATAATAATAATAATAAAAGGATGAGTTCATACTAAGTTTTAATTAACAGAAGAGTATAGGTAAGTATTTGTATGGGGTCACTAATTGATATGTATGGTTAAATTCAGCCTGGATGCTTCTTGCAGTAGGTTCTGTGAATATTATAGACCTGACACTGAATAAAGGTTGCCAGTTCTTTTTTATGTACAGTAATTATATCCTTTTCTTTTTTGTGGATGTAGAAACCATCACGAGTGTATTCTTTAGGTTTGGATTCGGCTCATGTCATTCAAATTAAACTACAATACGTGATAGATATTTCTGTTTGCCTATCTTGATGATTCGCCTTCTGCCTATCTTATGATTCAATGTTTCCAGGAGGTCATGAGAAACTGTCGGGTCACCCACAGAGCGTTTTAATTGTTTTCATAGGCTTAAAATGCAGCGTTTTTTCATAAGACTCTTATCTGTTTGGTGCTACGGTTTTACTGCTAAATATTGAAGTACTTACCGTTGTGTCATGCTCGTGTATGCACTGCGCCACCATATTTCTATTTGCTGTGAATTTCGCGTCGTAAACATTGCAAACTTTAGTATCAATAAGTTTGCGCCCCATCAGAGGTATATTTTTCTAGTATGCCATGTCATAGGAAAACTGTTTCAGCAACTCTAATAACTGTTGTACGGAATAAATCACATTGATTTTTTATGTCACTCTACGGCTTTGTTCTTTTCATTAGACTTCAATCGAGTGGCTGCATGAACAGTTCACATTGAACTTTTCAGATGGATATTTGAACATCTATTCTACATTATTGAAATAGTCGAGGCCAATTATGTTTTAGTTCACTGCTGAGATTTTGCCTTTTTGTTTATTTTCATTGTTTTGGCCGTGCAGTGGCTTAGTGTACAGAGCGTCTGCGTTCTGTGCTTTCTTCATGGGTTCGAGCCCTATACGCAGAAGTTGGCGTAAAAAAGGCTGACGAGCAAATCAGGGTCGTTGCCTGCAGTGTGGTCACTGTCCTCAAGGAATGTTACCTGAGCCCTAAACGAGAGGAAAATAAGGCTTTAACGCTCAGGCGTGACGAGAAGCCTGGGGAACCCAATCATGTATATTGTACATCCCCTGTAAAGTATCATGTCGATGATACTCAGCCACTCTCTACTAAAAAGAGAAAAGGTTTGGTAAATGCCATTAGGTTTATTTTCTAAATTAGGCATCCAAAATTAGCTCCTTATAAGCGAGTTGAGTAAATGTCGTTCAACCATGCTCGTTTCAATTAAATATCCCCTCATCAGGCCACACGCACGTGTTAAATATACTACGATAACTCCGTGTGAAGGATGCGGTGAGCAGCAGAGAGAGGTCATTATTTTATATGGCTCATGGTGCAGACAGTGTAACATAGATACTCAAACGCACGCAGGACTAGCATCGATCATGGTGGTTCACAAAAAACATTAATTTAAATAGACATGCACGATCTATTGCCGGTGTACCCTACGTCTTGCTACCTAGCAAGTTATGATTGTCGTACTGTACTGTAATGTATGAGTACATGTACGGGGAATTTACGCACAATAATGATTTCGAACTCACGATTTATTAAGCACAAAAACAGGAAGTCAGGAAATGAATTAAAAAAAATAGTTCTAGAAGAGAGTTCGCAGCAGTACAAAAATTGAAAGCATTGAAGCGAAATAATAATGAAAACGTATATCATCTCAACAAAAAACGGCATACCGTACCTTTGCTTAGGACCCGTACGCTTTCTACTTTGGAGTTCTACCGTACTTCCCGTAGAGACGAAAGTCGTTTCGGTGCCGAGCATGAAATATACCGTCGGTTTTTACATCTACGAACCTCTTTATCCTATGTATTTCTTGGTCTCAATTTCTTTTTCAATAATAATTGCAAAGTATATACGATATGATGTTGTAAATACTGCATAAGATTGAAATTATATTTCCTACAAGTATGTTTCAAAAAGAAAACACAATACATGCAAGAGATTTTTATAAAGTAATTTCAAGCGAGAGTTCAGTTGTTTTTATATAGAAAGCAAAATTTTCTTGCAAATGTGCCTCCAATACTGTTGGAAACTTATGAGAAAACACGAGGATCAACTTCTTTCTTAATTAAACAATGTGAGATTTGATGACTGAGTAACCACATAATGACAGAATAGCCTTTTGTAACATATATTTTTCTAATAAATGTTTTATATATCCTAAATCAAATAAACTTCATTTCTAATAATTGATTTCAATATCCGAGATATTTCATACTATACCAGAAAACATACGGTAGATCTCATACTATCCCGCCACACCGTCGATTACTACTACGAAAATTTAGCAATGAAAGCTGCCCAAAATGAGCATTCTATTGAGCATTTTCAACTACAAGAACAGTAGAGTACGATAGTTTGAACCTAATGCCCCTGAACATGTAAACTTTTTATCCACGGTGGCACATTTTATAAAATTTTTCAAAGATTACTTCGAAACTGATGAGCTCAATTCAGTATATATATCGCCAGCGTTGCAGACTTGAATAATTTCTAAATCGATATGGAAATAAAAATGAAGATTCTTATGCAACCGAACAAACACTTTTCATTCCATAAAGTCACCCATATGAATAATTGGAAATTTATTAGTTACCCACGAAAAAAAATCATGAACAATTTTCTATCGCGATCATTTCGACGAGAGAACTGTTCACCAATCTGTGAACCAATCACAGAAACTGTCTTATGCCCCTTTGGCAGACCGCAGAAGTCCACTCCTCCGTAACGCAACGCAAGATAGAGAGCACCCTCTGAGAACAGGACTACTATATGTAGTCGCCTTCCACTCGACTCATGAGCCACATTAGAGTACCAGAAAAGGAATCTGGAGTCTTGTAGGCTACTCCTGCGGTTCAGACCCCTGATTTTCGAAAACGTGTCGGATAGTCCACTAAAGCTTTCAGCCCTTCAATTTTATTATTCACTCCAAAAATATTCCCTCACTAGTTAAATTAGTTTAAAATTAGGTTAGATGCCCTGAACAGGAAGCACTAGCCATCTTGGCACTGGAGTACCCGTCAGTACCTAAAGGGTTAAGCTCGAGTTTACGAGTAAAATTTGTACGAATTGTAATGGTTGAGAACGTACTTAGGTTTATCTAAAAATGCGAGTGTATATTTCTCCAAAGCCGATAGTTGATTGATTCTCGGTGGACCTAATGCTGTAGTTCGTGTTCAGAGATCTTCCAGATCTTAGTTTTGACTGATTAATTCAAGAAATGATTCGTCAAGTGAATTTTTTTCCATTTTCAATGACATCTTTAAAAATGCACAACATAATTGCTTTAGAATAGGAAGAATCACTTGAGATGGTTAAAGTTATTTAATGACACGAGAGTGGAGCAAGGGCATGTGAAGCCAGCTCAACTCTTCAATTTAGGATAGGTATTCTTTCTTATCTCTAATGATGATTAAAGAGGTTTTTGATTGACGGTCCTCAGCTACCAGAGTTGCAGCGATAGTGCCCCTAGCTGAAGTTTTTGTAATATACTTCTTGCAGAAAATCAGTTTGAAACATTTTTGAGCGCATTGGACGCTAGTGGGGTCCGAGCGAATTAGTTTTCAAGTTCATTTTGTTTCGATTTTTTATAGGAAATTGGGCTAAGAATTTGTTTGGGTATTGAAGGCGCTTTTGTAAACACGTCTCACAGCGATCAAAGAAAATGGGACCGGTTTGAAGGTGTAAGAAATGTGTACGTGATCGTGAATAATCTCGCCATTATCTAAGGAGTGACAAAGCGATGACATTCGCTCAAATAATGGCCTAAAACGGTTGATTGAGTTAATTCAGGTCAAATTCTTGATATAAAAATCTTCAACCATTGAAAGCCGAAACTGTTGTCAAGTGGAAAATATATGCGGAGCCAAAAGAAAACTTCTGGTCGGCAAAGTGTCACATTTCGATCGTTATGTAGGTTGCTCTTTGAGTATAAAAATGATGTCACTAACAATGTAAAGGACGCGATATAGTGGTCCCTTACCACGGTATATTTTTTTACATTAGAGTGTTAGTGACCTCTAGTTCAAGTCGAGGTTTTACCTGTGTGAAAATAATAGAAGCACAGAAAAAGTATTATGGATCATTAAGCATCTTATTTAGCCCACAGTGGTATAGTTGGACGCAAAAATTGCTAGTACTCTTTTCGCTCGTATTGATTATTTTGATCGTGAATTAAAAAATTGGAGGTGTTTAGGCGCTCCAGAAAGTATCTAAACACTATTGAAATAAAAAATCTTGTGATAGGACACGTTTTGATTACTCACAGGAATATGAAGCCCGTAATAATATGTATATGTCACCTGGTTCGCGTCCCACAGCTCGCAATAAGCATATGATAACAAATTCTCATCATAAAGCATGCACACTGTGTGAAGCTGGGCTAGGTGAAATATGACATGCCATTAAGTAGATACGAAACTTAATACATGGTACAAAGTGTCAAAAAAGTGCTCGACCAACATCGCCTGCATTGTTGTGCAGGGAATGATTCACTAAACGTAATTTCACAACTCGCGATAATATTTACGTTATAATATTGCAGTATCAGGACCCTTCACACTTGATTAAGGGCTTATTTAACTTATCTCGTCGTTCCATATTGCGGTCTCAAACATCGATCGGTACCTTGTCACACCTCAGGCGGACATTATTATTGAACCAAGTGGCACTCCCAAAGGCAGAATATAATTGCTCGAGGTAGAGGTAGGTAGGCGTTCAATTTGCTGAATAATACGTGTTGGCTAACGACTAAATTTTCTCGGTTCACAACTGTCCTTTCCTTCAGCACCTACTGGTTTCTTCCTGAATTCTAATCTTGCTCGGTGAACTTCTTTTCTTACAAGGAATTTCCATTCGCAAGTTGTCGTCTGTGGGAATACACATGTGCGTTAAATCTCCTTGTACATGTCCATTGTTGATGGTTTCTTGTTATTCCTCTCATGGGAATACCGTGGTTATGATTGAGAAGGCTTAATATTCGATTTAAATATTTGTATACTCATTTACGTTATCTTACAGATGGACCTGAATCTCGCGAAACTGGGGTGGAGATACTCGCGCATTCCCCTACCATCGGCTTCTTCAGTGATAACGCACCAACTTGCGACTCTGGAAATATTACCGATACAGTGCAAGGTGGGCTAACGAATGTAATTTCTCATTCAAAAATTAATCCTAGATGATAAAACTTTTAGAAGGTTGACATAATTATTTACTGTTTTGTCGCAGCATGAATGAACGCGCAAAGGCGAAGTTAATTTCGTTCAAGAGAACGCATAGTTCTGTACATGTTATCATGCTTATAGTAGAAAAACGTAATTAGTGAGGATTGTTAACTAATTATGTACCCATACACATTTTTTTTTGCCGCACCGATACTCATTTTTGGCTCTACCGTTATCGATACTTTTACTATTATATTAAAACTAAACCATTATGAGCCCTACATGGGTGTAACGATGAAATTATTTACTAATACGTTTAATAATATTGCAATATAAATAAAAAATTTCGATTAGGAATAATAAAACTGCTTTTGCTATGTTGACTATATTGTTGTGAAAAAAAAGCCAATCCATTCGATAGATAAGTGTTTCTAATATTATTGCAACACAATGTAGACTAGCTATAATAGCAACTGGTTCCAAAAGTGGACCAAAACAATAATTTACCCATAAATGGTTATCATTTTTGTGTTTTTCACATCAAAATACATACTTTGGCGAAAATAAAACGTTAAAATTCGATAGACCCCGAAACCGAAAAGATCCCTAACACGCAACCAACTATAAGGTTGTTCGTGAACAAGAAAAATGCAAGATTCGTAATTTATTATAATTTACATGCTGAATCATAATAAAATTATTAGCTTCGCAGTATTTGACGATTTACAAGCAAGATTAAAATAGAATTATCAGCTACTTCTATATTAAATTTACCATAACTTTAATCTGCACCTTCAACTTTATTTAATTTGTTTAATTTTTGTTAGCCTGTCACATTCTTAAAGAAATGGAATTTGGGTCAAACTATATAGGTTTTAGATGTAAAAGAATAATAATTTTATGTCGCTACTGTGATCAACTATTCATGCTACATAGCTTTCACTTACTGACCGCACGTGACTCTTCGAGAATTCAAAGTAGTAAATACAGTAAGCGGGCCTTAATAAACGCTGTTATTCAACAGTTAGCCAACTAATTTACCAGGTATGAATAGGCTCTTTGTCTGATTATACTTTTACTTTAATGGTTTATGACCTTCATTTATATGATAAAATACGTATTATTTGAAAGTATCGGTAAAGTTTCAGCTGGATTTTGCCGATACCGATACCAGTAAAAATGACCGATACTACCGGTACCGAAACATCGGTAAATCACTATTATTAATCAACTATTATTCAAATGCTACTTGCAAATTGTGAAGCTCTTTTTAATACAGGAATAAATGAATTAGGAATAATAAACGTTACTTAGAATAAATAGGACAGTTCTGAAAATATAATAATAAATTCACAGTACACCTGCAATTGGGCGGAATTCTTTCATGCGTTTAGAAAAAACGATTGCCTAGCCAACTTGCTAATAACTTTCGGAATCGAGATCCACTCTTCGTGATTCCAAGGGTGACTCCTCCCAACCAACCTGTTTTACATGAGATTCGAGAAACGGTGTTTCAAACTTGACAAGAGGATACAACTTGTGCTTGTATAATACGTATTGCTCCAAGGAGATAATGTGAGGCCCCGAGCTGAACATTAGGTGGACGTTCAATTTGTTAATTTGACATTTTTTGTTTCATGAGGCAATCATCTCTGTTCACTGTTTTCCATTTTTTCAGCACCTACTACTTACGTTTTTTCTTTTCATGATCTTTTCCCGGACTTCCTGCTCATGTATCGGAACACGATTGTGTATAGATTCCTCGTTTAGGTGTCTATCGTTTGTGGTTCTTCTATAAATCCTTTCCAACATGTAGTTAACTAGGTAGTTGTAGTTAAAATGCACAAATATATCACCTGAGCTTGAAAAATTGCACATTGTTTTCATTTGAATAGTGCGAAAAAGTTTTGATCTCCTTTTATGGCACTATTGACACTGGTTTGATGTATGAACAAGAGGTAGTCTGGCTTCTGGTAATGGTTTTGATCTAAAAATGGAGACATTTTTAGGAGAGCAATACCGAGGGTCTACCATTTTTTGCTGTGTGCATGGACCATGCATTCATATCAGATATTTCACTACGGTGGAAATCTCATCAGTGCACATTGTGAATGTGCAAACATGATGCTAATAATCAGGAGAAAAAGGGAATAGAATATACGACCAGCTAAATAAATTTTACCGTTAACATAGTCTTTTCGTAGTCTTTCAGCTCATTTGACATAAACATTTACAGACCTGAATGTGAGCAGTGACCACACATATGTTTGGGAATGATTAGTACTTGTCTTGGCTGCAAATGGTGAGCAGTTGAAATTTTTCCTCTTCACCACTTTCCAATCAACACATATGTTTGAGTTTGTTAATTATCTAGTGTTACCGTGTATAGAACGATATTTATAGACAGGACTTATATATCCTAACGTTTTACAGGTGCCGACATTTGTCCTGAAAATACCAAGTCTTTACCAGTCCTACCGTTTTCGTCCATTGGAGGATTGGGACTCGCCGAAGAAAACCCCAGGCCCACTTGTTCTATCCCTGCCAAAATGTTTACTCAAGGTGCCAGGAAAGCTGCACGACAGCATGGCAAAGCATATTTCACAGTGAAAGGAAAGTATGTAACAGAAAAAAAATTCGTGCATCACATGTGTGTCTGTAGGTATAAAAATTGTAATGCCGTATCTGAAGATGAAAGAAAAACTATCCATGAAAAATTCTGGGCCAGTTGTAACTGGCAGGTACAGAGCACTTTCATCTGTCAAACTGTTAGAACATCACAACCAAAACGAACTTCAGTGAAAGAATCCCGAGTAAAGCACTGCAGAAGTTACTTCCTGGGTGACAAGAAAGTGTGCAAGTTGGTGTACCTGAAAACATTAGGCATCTCAAGTGGAAGAGTTAATTACTGCCTTAACACAAAAAGCAAAAACGGCTGTACCTCACCAGATAAAAGAGGGCGTCAGAGTGCTCCCAACAAAACACCTGGGTACAAGGTTGAAGAAGTGAAGAAGTTCCTCGACTCTCTTCCTAAATTTCAGTCACACTACTCGCAAAGTGACAGAAAGTACTTCCACCCTGATTTAACTTCCACAAAATTGTACGAAATGTACTGTGAAAGGGTGACACTTAGCATGTATGTCAGCAAAAAAATATTCCTGCGAGCATTCAAAAAGTATAACGTGTCAATTTATTTGCCTAAAGCTGACACATGTAAAACATGTGACTCGTTGAATATCAAGATAAGGGCTGCAGAAGACCACAGTGAGCGATTACTACTAGAAGCTCAGAGGACAGCTCATCATGAGCGGGCCGAACAGGCAAGAGCTGCTCTCACGCACGCGACCAACACTTCAAAAAACAAAAAGGATGTTCTAGTTTTCACATTCGACTTGCAAAAGACCCAACCTCTTCCGCATCTAACAACCTCAGTAGCATTTTACAAGCGTCAGCTCTGGCTTTATAACTTGGGGATAAATACCCGACATGATAACAAGGGCCACATGTGCGTATGGTTAGAGAATGAAGGCAAACGAGGTGCAAACGAAATTTGCTCGAGCATTCTGGCGTTCCTACACTCTCAAAATTTATCAGGCGTCGAAACTGTGAAAACATTCAGCGATTGTTGTGGGGGTCAGAATAGGAACAAAACTATGATCTCCTTCATGATATGGGCTTGCCAGAAGTTCAACTTCAAAAGTTGGGAACATCGATTTATGGAATCTGGTCATTCGTATCTACCCAATGATACAGATTTTGGCAAAATTGAAAAAAGAAAGAAGAAATATGGACCAATATACTGCAAAAACACTTATAAGGATCTAATAAAGGAGGCACAGCCTAACTCTCAATTTAATGTTATAGAAATGTCTGGTAAATTTAAGCAAGTGAACTTCTTGGCACAACAGAGAAAATTTGTGAAAATGAATGCTTCTGGGGAATCTTTCAATTTCCTCAAGCTGAACTGGTACAAAGTTTCCAAAGAAAACATTGTTCATTTCAGACAAACCGATGGAAATGGTAGCATTCAGTGCATCGAATTCCCATCTCTTGTCGATGCCATTAATACCGACCTGAATCCCGCGCCTCGCTCAGTTAAAATAAGTAAGGAGAAATATAATGACTTGATTTCATTGTTACAGTTCGTCCCCGAAGTATATCACAAGTTCTACACAGACCTAGAATGCTGAAATTTGTATGTAAAGTTTCTTCTTTATGGTTGTCGGTCGAACAAATATTTTTCGTGAGCACAATTTTTATTCCAATAGGCTTCAGAGGTCTTGTGTATGCCCTAGTACATTGATTGATAGTGAAGTAATGTAGGCATTTTTGTGACGCTTCTCTGCAAGATGATGTTCATTTATAACTTTAAGCACGTAGTAGTTGTATTTAGCATGTGTGTAGTGTCTATTTGTTGGCAGCACCCACTCAAACTGCATGGCAGCGAGTGGTAATGAGATTTCTCTATACGATGATATGTTATGTTTGGGCTCACTTGTGGTAGAAGGCATTTTTGATGATATCTGTATACACAGCAATTAAATCCTGCTTGTGATCCCAAAATTCCGTAGATAAAGTGTTAGACACCTAGCAGAAAAGTCGGTTTCTGTGACTCGGAATTAATGTAATTACGGGATGAACATGCTTTGACTATTGTTGCGTAGTGGTTCTGTTTGACGAACAAGACCAAATGTAATATACATTAACTCTTCATTGATAATTTTACGTCAGAGTTGATGTCATATTTACGTCATATTTTTGTTGTGACTGTGGTGTATTCATTTTGTCTCGATTAAACTTTGATCATTGATATTTCTTAAGCTGTTACTATTGTAACATTCAAGGAAGACAAAATAGTTCTATGACATATTACACGACTACTATTTTTCTAATGTGTTATGACCAAACTTACGGATGTGTGATTTTTCAATCCTAATGGTAGATGTTATTTCTTCTTAAATTTTGGTGTTTGTGTATCGTAAGTCAGTAATGGAGTCCTTGAACAGACTCACGTTGATTAAAACATTTCAGAGTCTGTGTTTTATTCGCCTATGCACGACAATTAGATTAGATGACTTCGTATATTACTCCTACGCTTTATATTACTAATGCGTGCTGGGATGTGCTATAGGCCACAAATGATTCTAAAGGCCACGAATAATTCCACTTACAAACGAAGAAGATATTGTAGATGAATATCGAGGCTAAATGCCAGATGTCAAAATTCCTCTAGGATAAACTTTTCGACACTTATTATCACAGGGATAGCGGACAGCATGTTAATCATGCTGTCACCCTCATCATTACCGTAGTTTAATATAGACACAACAAGGAAAGGACACTGCACTGAAACAAAATTCAACTTTGGTAAAATTTACGTGACTCAAATACTAGATTAGAAATATATACGCATTAGGGCGTTCGGTTTAAGCGGAAATCATAAGAAAATAAAATACAAACCTGGAAATTCGGCTTGGTATTTCAGCGCAATGGAAGTTACGAGAAATGATTCCGCTACTAGTTTTTAACTGGCATGAGCTAGGACTTAGAACAATTTAAAGTTCTGTGACATCGTAGGACAAGGCAAGAGAAACTCTCGCGAGCATGATAAATGTAACTATTAAATGGAGTCATTGAACTGAAACTTTTACTCGTGTACTTATTTTAAACCCCAGTTCTTCACACAGCAATTTGAACAAAGATCTGTGTTCCCGAACATATGTCAAATGTTACGAATTATACTGAAAGAGCAGTACGAGTAGTGAACTACGGATAAGTTAGTGTTATGCTACGTAAAATGGTACGAAAAATAACTCGTTTAGTGTTCAATTAGTAAATTGATTTTTGATTCACAATCCTAACAGTCCGCAGAGTTATTAATTTACAGATAACATGAACGCAATCGGCACAATTACCTTTATTGAGTATAATATCAGAGCAAGCACAAGTATTTTTTGTAAAAATATCGTTTCTGATTTCTAAATGCAACACACACTGCAGCATGAGCTGGTATAAATCATTTGATAGTGTGATGAAGAATTGGTTAATAAAATGAAATATTATTACAACGAGCCTCTGGAGAGAATATATACCCACCAAATTTACCTCAACCAATAGTATCGGATCTAGAAATGAGCGTTGAAATGGAAAATTAGAAGCACTGAATTACACAGCTTGAAGAATATCGTTAGCCATTAAACACGAATAAATGTTTGTTTGAATTACAATTCTCCATCCCATGCGAATAATTTTAGTAACTCTAACAAGCGTTTTTTGCAAAGGCAAAGAAAATTATTATAGCTGAAAATGAGAAATTCTGGTGAAATAATAAATTTAGAACAACAACCGAAGATGACGCGATGGAAAATGGGAGGAGCTTAGAGTACTTGAACAACCAATAGCATAGCAGCTTTCAAAAAGTTTTAGGGAGAGCTTCACTGGTGTTTAGTCGAGTAAAAATGACGTTGAATGCAACTCGCTTAGAACCGATGAAATCGCCCAGACTAGAGTAGCCTACTAATGCATCCACCAATGACTTTCGCTGTGACACTATCGTACTCGACTTCAGTCCACTAGTCTAGATCATATTTTTCGAGGGAAAAAATGCAAATAGACCAATAAACCTTTCCACCCTTCAATTAAATTAGGCAGAGATTTTCTGGGTGGGCCACCTCAGCCGTATCCCATCTTTAGTGTTAGGTTGCAGTGATAGGTTAAAATCGAAATTACGAGCAGTGTTGGGTAGTATTTAAAACATTGTAGTTGAATACATTTGTGTATTTAAAACTGCTTTCAAATTCATGACAAAATGTGTATTTAAATAGTTTATTTCAATACAATTTGATGCTTTCAATACAACATATTTAAATACAAAAATGAAAATGATACAACGTTAGACTACATTTATTGATGCAAATGTTTCGGAACATAATTGTTCCGTCTTCAGTACTGGAGGAAATAAAATGTTTTTATTGTTTTTATAGTTATGAATGTGATATTCAAAGTGTGAATAAAAATTTAAAGCAAAAATTACAAAAAAATATTAATTGCAAACGACTAAAGCTCCGTACGCAAGCACATAGTCAATACACACAGCACATATAGCCGTATACACCATACCTACACACGCATACATTCACATTATACATATACACAACCACAGTACGCACATACCAGCATGCCACTTTTTAGGGAGTAGGGGCCACAAATAATTTAGTCGTGCTGAAATCGTTATTTAGTGATGATTTATTCGTGAATGTATGAAGAGATGCAAAAATACGGAGGTCCTGTTCATTAGAGGCTTTGCATAGGAAAAAAATTTACATTTTGAAAGGGTGATTGTAACTATTGCAATGGTTTGGCAAATGGGCGGCCAATTTTATGAGAAAATCCTGAATGTTGGCTGTGGCGGATAAATAGTTGGAGGGTAGTGCTTCCAACGACGATTGCTGACAGCCATCACAAACATACACATATACACAACAACTTTCCAGGCACTCATCCTGTCGCTCTTTCCAGTTAAAAAGACGCTATCTTAATAGAATTCTTATAACAAATCTGCACGTCAACCGCTGAACCGCTGTAGAAAAGGTTCGCACAAGAACTAAAAACTTTCTTCGAAAATCACTCTTTAGGTAACCTAGGAACCGAAGGCCAATGCATATTTTCTATTTCGGTACGGTAAAAGTTGCAGGAGGAGGGGAAATTTTGTTTTCGAGAAATTTCCTGAATATTTGATTAGCAAGAAATTTTGGATAATTGTTATGCGTAAAACTTTTATGCAGATATTCTAATTCATTGTGTAATATTTGGTGCGTGCTTGAAATGCAATAGGCTCTACGAAGTAAAGTTTTCACACACGATTTAACATAGCTTGTGCAGTAACAGTTATAGTAATTTGTTAGAATGCCGTTAAATGTGGGTTTCCTATTAACTCAGGCGATGAACATAGAATCTGACTTCCTTACCAGGACATCTAGAGAAGGATGTTTTACCATTCTGTTCACATTCTATTGTGAATTTTATGTTGGGATGAAGAGCGTTAACATACTAAAAAATTGGTTCTCTTGATCTTGGGACCTAAATAATTGAAAAGTATCAACCAAGTACGGTCTAGAGAAAACAGGTTTATATTCAGTTGAGCATGGATTTAGGAAATCTGTTTCTAAATGAACCTGAAACAGATTATCAATTACAAGAGACAGGTTAGAGCCCATGGCTAGTTCATCTAGTTGTTACTATATTACCTTATTCAATGCGAAATAAAAATCTTTATGAGAAATTTTCAAGAAAACGCTTAAATTACTGTCAGTCATTATTCTTATCATGACTATTGTTTAAATAAATCTTGTCCAGTAAAATTTCAATTTATTCCCCAAAGGAACATTTCCCTATTGAAATTCTGAACCCTTTACAAAGCGTTTTGAGGCAGTTATAAGCCAAGAGATTAGTCGCTTTCAAGCAATAAATTACCACTTTTCAGGTCACTATGTCACTTATTTTAAGCCCTGTTGAAAGGCTATTTCTGGGCATCTCAATGGCTAATGCAGATTCGAAACTACGGCCATTTTGGGCTTCTCTACTACTTGAACGAGGCCATTCATGACCATTTTTGGCTTTTTCATTGCTTGAACGAGTCTAGTAATAGCCTTTTTGGGCTTCGTTACTGCTTGATAATAACGGTCTTCTCTTGCTTCCGTACGACTCATAGTGGGCCTTGCAACGTTTTTTTAGTAGCAATTAAGGCCCGCTGTACCAACAGTGGGTTCCAACAACCGTTCCAGTTTTAAAAATAGCACAGACAATCTTAAGATATTTTTTACTCATAAAAATTTATAAAAATATAGAGTGTTAGTGGGCGTGTTACATACACTAACTTGATCTTGCACGTCTAATGAGAGAGATCAAAATTATTTCATTTGAACGGCTGCCGATGACTGCGTGAGTTCATATTGAATGTAGAATTAATTGTTATATACTTTTAAATTATTATTTACTGAAGTAATACGATGTGCACAACATTACAATTACAATATAATACGCGTCTAAAGAGAGCTCGTCGAAAACGACTTCAAAACGACCCGAATGGGGCCGAAAACAGCCATCGACTAGACCTATAAAATGCCAGTTGGATGAAGGGCCATTTTCAAGCTGTAATATGCCAAGTATAGGTAGGAGTCGGTTTGAAGTCGTGATTTTTGCGCTTCTGGGCCGTTTTTAACATTTAACGACTAATTTTCTACCTGAAAAGGACGATAATTTTCAATAGGGTTATGTACAAAGATTCAACATCAAAGCTGCACATGAAAAGGTCTTTAGTATTGTTGATAAAGAGTAGTTCACGAGGGAAATAAACTAAAATTCTGCACTGTATGTTGTATGACTAGTGCTAAATCGAGTCAGGATGAGGACCAAATTTGCACCAAGCCTGGAGATAGGAGTACTCCTTCATTGAACAAGAGCTCCGAATTCTAGAATCTCTTTATACATTCACTTCTATCCTATGAAAAGCCTTGAATCAACAAGATGTCCGTATTCTAGAATTTTTTTATGAATTCACGAATGAACCATGACTAAATAACGATTCCAGCGCGACTAAATTATTTGTGGCTCCTACTCCCTAACTTGCGGTATGCTGTTGTGTGCATGTTGTGTGTGTACATAATAATGTGTATGTGTGCACCTGGTTGTATACGGCTGTATGTACTGTGTGTTTTGTCTATGGGCTAGCGTACGGAGCTTTAGTCGTTAGAAGTCAACTTTCCTTTTTTGTCGTTTTTGCTTTATATTTCCTTCTGACCTTATATGTGCATCGTATTCATGACTATAAAAACATTTTATTTCTATTAGCACTGAAGACGGAATAATTTTGTTCCGAAACGTTTGCGTCAATAAATTTTTTCTATAGCGTTGGTTCTTCTTTTATTTTGAGGATAAGATTCAATTACAATCACCCTATAAGTACTACTAATGATTTTCAGTACAGTAAAATAGTTTTCGTCGAGGTTCGACCCTTGAAACGCGTTGGATCGATCCAGTACATGCGCTTGAAACAAGTTTGAACGGCATTGTAACTCCTAATGGAACGGTTTGGAACCATCCGATGAATTTTCGGGTAGAACTTGGTTCCAAAAACCCTCTTCGCTGGTGCAGTGTACGTGAATTCTCCATCTTTCGGGATGATGATCTTTAATTCTTCGGCACAGAACGGAGAATCTTCCTAAAGCTGACCTTCTGGTGTGCAGGGGGAGCCACTTCAATATCGAGTTGTATTAAATTACACAAAGACAGCACATATCCCAAGAATCCGGTATAATATCTACATACAAATACCTGGCTTCTCCTCCCTATGGGTGGTAGCCGACAGCAGGCCACAATCACCACCCTTAGTCACTAGGAGGCGAGAGAGGCAGCACTGGCCGCACCAGAACTGCCAGGACCAGCAGCAGCCCAGTACTACCACCTTCTGCAGTCAGGCCCGAAATCCATAGCTGGTTTACCCCGACCGCTTCATTGAGTGCAGCTCCTTCCCCCGCACAGGACAGGTCAACCCCATCACACGCGAACAGGCTTCCAGTACCGCGTCAAAAATAAAATTACCTTCTTATGCACTGCCCCCACTCACTTTTGTCCGCAGTCATCCCTCTCACCAGGTCCACAGTCAGACCCCTCTCCTACAAAGCACGTTTCACCCCACCCACCCAACTCATCCGTGGTCGACCTCGCCCTATAAGACCACTCACTTCCGACATATAAATATTTTTTACCAGCCGCTCAACATTCATTCTTTCAACATCCCAAACCATCCAAGCATTCTTTCATCCACTCGCCTGCTGAACCGTTTGATAACACCCGTCTGTCCCCTTACCAACTCATTCCCGACCCTATCTCTTCTTGTTACTCCGTACATGCTCCTCAAACACTTCATCTCAAACACATCTAACTTTCTCCTCTCAGCTGATCTCAACCCCCAGGACTCTGCTCCATACCACAAAACTGGTACGATCAAGCTTTCATACAGTCCCCTCGTAGCATTCATACTCAAACTCCTGCACTCAAACACTTTCCTCATTGCACCCAATGTCTTACAGCCTTCACTCACTCGATGCATCACCTCTACTTCCATACTATCCCTAACACCCACATCCGACCCGAGGTACCTAAGTGCTCTACATCCTCTAACACTTCACCATTCATCTTTACATCCAAAGTTCCAAACACTCCACCTCTTGAACATCTCATCACCTTACTACTATTCACATTTACTCTCAATTTACGCCCTTTCGCACACTCTACAAAACTCTGCTACCAGGCTCCTCAGTTTTCCTCTGAATCAGCCACAAGCGCTGTCTCATCTGCAAACAACAGCTGACACACTTCCCAATACATACCATTTTGTCCCACCAACTGCGCACCTTTTCCCAACACTCTGGCATTCACTTCTCTCACCACACCATCCATAAACGAATTAAACAACCACGGCGACATCACACATCCCTGTCTCACACATGTCACAAATGGGAACCACTATCACCTCATTCCCAACTCACACACATTCTCTGCTATCAACGTAGAAACTCTTGATCGCATTTAACAGTCTCCCACCCACTCCATACAAGCTTGCAACTTGCCATAGAGCTTCACGGTCCACTCTGTCATACGCCTTCTATAGATCCATAAATGCCCAATATACATCTTTTTACGTATCATATCTACGAAAAAATAAAACCTCCCTATGTGGAGGGCTAGAAAACGCTGTTGATTGTATTTTTTTGTTTAATTAATCAGATTTATCACCATTTAAAGTCGTCACTCTTGTTTCACAACCCTGCAGTATTATTATACCCAAATAAAAGTCAACAAGCGTTATCCTTATATGTGTACGCGCAACCCCCATCCATGCGTACCGGAGTCTTTATGAGCACTAGAGAATTTAGTCCTGGCGCTATCGTTCTCGTCACCTCCGCAAGTCAACACCTAAGAAAACGTCTCCGTGTTTCCTTACCACGACCAAGGCCGCACCTCTAGCGGCACATATGGTGGCCAGTTTCGGTCTAACCTACGACGTTGTGAAGAAGTTATAATAAAGTTAGAAAAAGATTACTACGAGATTGAAAACCTACGAGAAATTTCTACTACGAAGATTTTTGAAATTCAGCAAGAGTCAAGAAAAGAAGAGAAAATTGTTAAATCGCGCAAATGACTGGCAGCAACAACAATACGAGTCTTCGACAACTACTACCGTCTGTACTCAACATCAGCTTCAAGATCCCGTACACTGCATTGGTAGAGACCTACGTCCAATTTTCAGCGTGGATAGATACCTGCTACCCCTTCAGCACCAAAGTACTGATCTTTGAATCAGGAGAAGATATAGAAGTAGTACTACAACTACAGTTTGGATCGACACCCTACAACGAGTGAGCTACAACGACTATTACGTCTACAGGGACGTGCGACTTCACTTCCTCCCCTCATCCCAGTGTACGTCTACAGTGACGAGCGACTACACAACTTCCTTCATTCACCCAGTGGAAGCTAAGTAAATAATAGCTTGCACTGTATTAACAGATAGTTTATCCGCATTATCGCAGCAGAGCGATTGCTAGTCAGCACAGGCAGACAGGGTAGCATTTTTTGTAAGTAGTTTTTTCTTGCTCTGTGAAAAGCAGATTATTTTTTTGTATCAGCTGAAGGCAATGCGCAGTGCATAGACAGCATGCGTCAGGCAAAACAAGCAGAGTAGCAAGAGCTGTGAAGCCGCAGTAGTAAATTGAACTTGTGCAAGATAGCTATGGCGTTTAGAAGTGAGTGATAAAAAATTTTTCTATAAATGCTTTATTTCATAAAATGTGTGTTTATTGAAGTGATTTCTAGGGTGTGTAATATTGATTTCTAGAGTGTGCAATATTGATTTCTAGGATGTATAACATTGATTTATAGGGTGTGTAATATTGATCTGTAGCCAAATATTGATTTGCAGGTATTAATATTGTGTAAAAAATTATTAACTACCGTATGTCGGACACGTCCGAGTCAGAGGAAACTATTTGAACAACAGCGACCAAAACAAGTAGAGGTAGAACAAGTAAGACTAGATTTCGTGCTGAGAGCAATCCTAAAATGACTGAACCAGCAGCTAGCGCGGCCGTTGGCCCTAGTACAAATCCTAGTAGTTTAGCAAGAGAAATTGCAGCAAACGTGCCAAGATCAGGAACAATCCTATCGGGCTCTGAACTACCCTTGTTCCGAGGGAGAAGACGTTTCCAGGATCCAGACTTCATTGAGAATAAAACGTTTAAAACTCATATAGGAAATTTGCGTGCCTACATGACATTACTCCCGGATGTGAATTCCGACGGTGCAAAGAAAGAGTTGTTAGTTAGATCTGCTAACAAACAGGTAGGAGATTTTAATAGCATTGTAACAAAGTTAGTCAATTCAGATCTTCAATATTCTTTCGAAGATGTCGTCAAAATCTTGGACGACATCTATGTCGCATGAGGCGAAAAATCAATCCACGCATTAGCATGCGATTTAAATAAGTTACGTTTCGTTCGGAACGACGCACTTGCGGCCCAGTTGGTAACCGCATTTGGAAAAATCAGAAAGTTGTCGGAACATTTTATTGAACTCAAATTAAATAGCGTGGACGAGACACCCATTTTTCAGGGCAAGTTCAAATCAAGCAGAACTAAAACGTTTTGTAGGAGACAGCATTGATCTTAGTCTCACCATCAGCGTGTTAGCACCACTACTCGAAGAATCATTTGCTAAGAAACTATTTGATACGTCATTCAATACGTCAGAGGAATTATTGGCACGTATTGTTGCCGCTGTTCGAAATCAGCCAGAAAATAAACAGATAGTAGCGACTCACTACGAGACGCAGTACAATAGAGAAACCTTTGTAGCCGAAGTTGTCGAGTCAGAAGACAATATTGATGAGCAAGATTCCCCTCAGGAAAGTGAAGTTTTCTACGGAAATTACCGTAGAGGGCGTTTCGCTGGTCGGAGATCAATTCCTCGACCCTGGTTGAGAAATCCTATAGTAGGAAGAAATGTTAGTGGCTAATTAGGCGATAGAAGAATAGGTTCCCTTGAATGTAACACTTTGCGGGCAGAAAGTTCGAATCATGCCCCAGTGCACTCTGCAGCTAGAACGAGAGGCTCTTCTTTCTGCAGTATATGCAACGTTTCAGGACATGAAGAAGCCAATTGTCGAACTCAAAGAGATCTGAGCAAACCAAGAGTGTACATTGGCCCCTGCTTTGCATGCGGTTCAAAAGAACACCTCGTCCGAAACTGCAGAGCGTCAGAAAATGAAATCAGGCAATATAAAACATACTTGCGTAGGTATAATGCCTACAGAGGCAATAACCGTGGAAGACACGAGGTGCACTATGGTGAGGAGTACGAAAGAGACGACAGAGATTTTTTAGAGCGAGAGTAATTAAAGGTGGAGGTAAAAAACGCGGAGAAAAAAATGAGACGAAGCCCGAGAATCACCGCACAATTCTCGTTAATCCAAACGCTGTGATCGAAACGAATCCAGATACTGAGATGACAAAGTGTAATCATGATGAGAGTGAATCATACATTGATCCATTATTTAAATGTAGAAATAGGTTTGCCAAGTTAAAAGATGAAGAACTGACTTATGAGATACCAAAAGCAGTTGAAGTCTATTTTAACACTACAGTTGTAGGTGGAGAAAGACGTGTAAATGGAGCCGATCTTGTTACGTTTAGGAGAACTAAACGGCCGACCATTATACTGTCTAATAAAGACAAGTACTTGAGCGCGCTGCTTGACAGCGGTAGTGAAAAATGCCTCATTAGTTACAGTAACATCAAAAACCACAAAGAAAAGTTGAAACCAAGTTTTTTGAGCGTTAGAGGCATAAACGCAAAGAGTAATGTTAGCGGTGAGATTGATTTAAATATCTCAATACCTGGTACTGACAGAGTACTTAAGACTAGTGCTTTAGTAATTAAAGATGCTAAATTCAAATATGATTTAATTTTAGGTAGAGATGTATTAACCAACGCGGTTATTAATTTGAAGGATGGTTCACTCCTATGGGAGGGAACCAGAGTTCTTTTCAATGAAATAGAAAATAAGCCTAAAATAAGTAGAGAAGCCATATTAATGGATATAATAACCAGTGATTGTTTAATGTCGGATGTAGTTGCCTGTGCTAAGAAGAGCACCAGATGCCGGGGCTTAATGAATGGTCGCGAGAGAAAAAAAGATGCTGTAAGAGCAGGCAAGGAAAAAGAGGCTGAACTCGAGTGCGTAGCCGAGCTGCCAAAGCCAGTGGTAAGAGAGAAAAAATAGACCTCTAGTGGTTCACTGTGACGCAATAGAAGTGCCCGCTAATTGCATCAAGCTCATTAATGCCTTTGTCAAAAAAGCTAAACAAGGTAATTATATCGTGTTGAAACGAGGATTTGATAATGGAGCACTGATAGCAGAAGCAATAGTTACTGTCAATGAAAATGGGAATGTACCTTTATTAGTACTGAACCCGACAGATGAGGCCATTCATTTTAGTGAAAACACAATGCTCTGTAACATGGAGGCATTACCTGAAGAGGAAGTTGAGGCCGAACTTTACCTCACAAATGTAGAGGAAGCGCTTAATGAGGCGAATAATGTTGAGATGAACTCTGAGGACATCGGATTCAAGCAAAGTCATCTCAGGACTTGGTGAAACAAAGACCATAGCCACGGAGAAACTTGAGTCGAAGGTCGATGTTCGCGGAGATTTTTGTGGGTGTGGTGCACCGAAAATCGAAAGTGTATCTTATACACAGAAGGACGTACGCCGTCCGTTAACATGTAATGATGTAATATGCGATGAAGTTGATGTAAAACTAAAATTACTGGAATTGAATAAAAATTTCCGTGACGTGATCACGTTACAAGGCGAAACTATACGAGTAGGTGTCACGAATGTGACCAAACATAAGATTGTATTAAAAACTGATGCACCAGTTATAAACATACCGCCATATCGCATACCCCACAAATACCAGGAGGAGTTAGACAAGGTCAACAAAGAAATGCTCTCAAAGGGAATTATTGAAAAATCGACATCAGAGTTCAATTTCCCAATTATCGTGGTGAAAAAAAAGACGGGTGAAATTAGGCCCGTGATAGATTTCAGAGCCTTAAATAAAATAGTGATCAAGGAGACATATCCTATACCACGAGTAGACGAAATATTGTCCACACTTGGTGGCAATACCGTATTTTCCTCTCTAGATTTAAAATCTGCCTTTCATCGGGTGGAATTAGAACAGGAAAGTCGGAAATTTACAGCATTTAGTGTAAATTATCGAAAATTTCAATTCCGACGTATCCCGTTCGGGCTCGCTTCGAGTCCGAGCGTTCTTCAAAGCGTAATGTCATCTGTTCTAGCACCTATTTTAGGAAAATTGTGCTTTGTATTCATGGATGATATATTAATTTACTCAAAAACTAATGAGCTACATTTGTGCGATATTAAAACTGTCCAAACTATCTATCAAACTCGAAAAATGTCAATTTTTCAAGAAAAAATAGAGTACTTAGGTCATATTATTTCGGCAGAGGGTATACATTGTAAATACTCCGAGAAACTGCAAAATTGTCCAGCACCAACAAATGTAAAGGAATTGCAACTGTCGTGAAATAAAAAGCAAAAACCTTAAGGCAGGTTTTAATCAACTAAAAATCAATTTTAACATTGAAAATACAGATTGCTTCGTACATCTATCCTAAACGCCGGTAGACAGGATACACAACGAAGTTTTGATATTTCAATCTTAATATGACATTCTTCCCCTCTGACGTTAATCCCATCTGACACTTCAATCACCACCCATAACGTTGAGGCTCTCGTCTCTCTCGAGTGGAGCGTCGCAAAACCGGGGTGCTACTTTCGGTATGGTCAGAATTTTTCATACTCGGCTGGTCCTCCACAACAACCAATTGCGGGGCTTCCTTGTCCACTTCGGTTGCCTCAACGGGCGAGAAGTTAGGTGCCTCACTTTGGCGATTTGGCTAATAGGAACAGGGCGCTAAGTCTTTCAGGGATACAGTGTTTTCACGACCGTTCGGATACTTGATGTGGGCATACGCGGGATTCGCCTATACAAGTTCAACTTCGTCCACCAATGGCTCTTCTTTGTGAGTCCGACCGAAACGGCGCAGTAGTACAGGACCTGGGGTCATAAGCCAGGATGGGAGTGATGTACTTTGACAAGATCGTCTTGGGAAATTGAAAAATCGTTCATGTGGCGTAGTATTGGTAGACGTAGATAATAAAGAGCGTATCGAATGGAGAGCTTGCGGTAGAACTGATTCCCATTCTTGTTGATCTACGCCATGAGTCTTCATGGCCAATTGAATACATTTCCAAGTGATGCTATTATATCTTTCAATTTAGCTATTCCCGGTTGGATGATATGGAGTTGTCTTACTAGTTGCAACTCCTCGATTGATGAGGTATTCTCGGACTTCACGAGATAAAAATGCTTGCCCACGATCAGAATGCACATAGTTTGGCATTCCGCACAAAGAAAATATGGTGTCTAGACACCTCACAACAGTTTGAGATGTCATATTTTAACAAGGGATTGCGAAAGGGAATCGGGAAAATTCATCAATGGCTGTAAATAAGTATTTGTTCCCGGTACGCGATGGAATTGGGCCCTTAAAATCAATACTTAATCTCTCCATTGCATGTGTTGCTTTTATAAGAACATTGTCCGATCGTGGCTTATAAAAATTCGGCTTGACTTCTGCGCAGATTTGACAAGAAGAACACACGTTCTTGACATCATCAGTTGAAAATGGTAAGTTCCTGCTTCTCACGAAGTGTAGCATCCTAGTAATTCCCGGATGACAGAGACCGTTATGAATTTCCACAAGGCGATTGGAACCGGACGTTGATGCACAGAAGGCGCGAGTAAAAGCATCGGGGGCAACGTTCTTTTTGCCTGGTCGATATCGGATGGAGTAACTGAAATTAGCGAGTTCTAGTCTCCATCCTTGTATTTTATCATTCTTGATCTTTGTCCTTTTTCGGTTATCCAGCATAAATGCTACCGACCTCTGATCAGTAATTATAGTGAAATGGTGACCAGATAATATGTGAGTCCACTTCCTCACAGCTTCGATAATGGCAGTCGCCTCCTTTTCGACAGCCGGGTAGTGCTTTTCACTCGCATTCAGCGTTCTGGATAGAAAAGCGATCGGACGTCCCCCTTGGTTCAAGGTTGCCGATACGGCAACGTCAGAAGCATCACATTCCACAACAAAAGGAAGCGAATCGTCGATGCCGCTTAGTGCCGCTGTCCCAAGAAGCCTCTTCAAAGTTTCGAATGCGGTGATGGCCTCCTAACTCAGAGGGAATGTTTTAGCCTGGTACAAAGCTCGAGCCTTGTCGGAGAATCCAGGAATCCATTTTGCATAGTAAGCAAACATGCCAAGTGTTCTCTGAAGAGCAGCAAAACTAGTGGGTGGCGGGAGCTGTTACAGAGGTTCTAGTCTGTCCGGATCTGGTTTGATCAAACCGTTTTCCAGTCTATAACCGAGTAAGTTAATAGATCTTGCAGATGTCACCGTTTTTGATGAATTAAATGTCAACTTCCTCCGCTTGGCAGCAGCCATAAACCTCGCAAGATTCTTATCGTGTTCCTCTTAAGAGCGTCCAGCAATAGTAATATTGTCAAGGTACGGAAATGCCCCATTAAGGTGCTCTTCCTCAACAAATTCATCAATAGCTCTTTGAAATACGGCTACTCCATTCGTAACCCCGAACGGAACTCTCTTGAATTAGTACAATCTTCCATTTGCCTCAAACGCAGTAAATGGCTTATCAGAATCACGGATAGGGACCTAGTGATAAGCACTCTTGAGGTCAAATGTTGTGAAAACTTTGTACTTTGCCAATTCGTTCATCATGTTTTAAATTTTAGGGAGAGGATAGGCATCCAGATCAGTGTATCTATTGACCGTGGCTGAATAATCAATGCACAACCTTTTCTTATGACGATTTGTTTCATCTTTTGCAATGACCACCTGCGCTCTCCAGGCTGACGTGCTCGGCTCAATGATACCTTCAGAAAGGAGATGACGAATCTCTTTAGCGATGAATTCGCGATCTGCTCGGCCAAAGTCCCTAGACTTGGTTGCTACCGGTTTTACTCCTTCCTTCATATTCGCAAATAGGAGAGGCACTGACACACTAGCAGCCATTAAACAACATGAACCATGATTGTGAATTCTGATTTACGGCTTTTCCCCGCCATATGTTATTGAGACTGATGAATGTTGGCTCTGAAAATCAATGCCAAGCAGAATATCGCTACAAAGATCCTTTACCACCCCAAGACTAGTGTGGGGGTACTCACGGTTGTTTAGTTTCAGATTGACAGAGCACATTCCCGTCACAACAGCTGTTGAAGATGATGATGCAAGGGTAATCTCCTGATGTACTGGCTCAACACATAGATGTAGCCGACGGGCAACCTTCTCGTTGATATAACTATTCGTGCTTGCAGTATCAACAAGCCCTGAGAGCGATGTCCCTTTTAGCAGCACTGTTACCGTAGAAGGTTACTGGCCTTACGGGGCTGCGGCGGTAGTCGAGCATTTGGTGGGAGAAACGATAGAGGCCACGACGTCTCTAGTAGTCCTGGAGCGGCAAACCTTTGCCCAGTGGCCCACTTTACTGCATAATGAACAATTGGAATTTCTTGCTGGACACTTGTTGCGAGGATGAATAGCCCCACCACAGAACCAGCACTGTTTCTTTGCAACCGCAGAAGTCACTGCGTTGTCTTCAGTCTCCTTCCGCGAAGTAGTCATCATACTTTCCGTAACAGATGACTGGTTGCAAGCGTTGGCTTTCATGGCTGCAGTAAACTAATCCGCTGACCGATACGATTCCGAATTGCGCTGTGCAAGATCGAGTGCTCTGGCCGTTTCATACGCTTCGGTGAGAGTCAGAGTAGAGTTTTCCAGAAGACGTTAGCGTATGATAGATGATGAGAGTCCATTGATAAAGGCATCACGAACGAGTTCCAGTCGGTATTCTTCTGCTGATACAGGCGTTAATTTACAGTTCTTGCTCAATCTGTGCAATTCTTGAAAGAATTCATCCAAGGATTCAGACGCCTCTTGTCGGCGTGTAGCAAGAAGATGCCTAGCGAAGATAATATTCTTCTTTTTTACGTACAACTTCTCCAGTACCGCAATAGCTCCATCATACGTGGACTCATCAGCAATATAATCATACATTTCGGCCGATACATATCGGGTTAGGCAGCGAAGTTTATCTGTGCTCTCTCTCCGCATTCTTCTAGGAAGTTATCAAACGTTCGTTTCCAATGTCGAAACGTCTTCTCGGCCGCCGGTGAATTTGGATCAGCGTTTAGTTTCTCTGGGCTAAAGATCCGCTCCATTCTGACAAGATTTTTAGTTGATTAAATTGTCGTGAAATAATAAGCAAAAACCTTAAGGCAGGTTTTAATCAACTAAAAATCAACTTTAACATTGAAAATACAGATTGCTTCGTACATCTATCCTAAACGCCGGTAGACAGGATACACAACGAAGTTTTGATATTTCAATCTTAATATGACAGCAACAATTCCTTGGCGTAGCCAACTATTTTCGGAACTTCATAGCTCAATTCGCAGTGATTGCAAATCCCCTGTACAGATTGTTAAAAAAATGTGTTATTTTCGACTGGACAAACGACTGTCAAAAAAGTTTTGACTACATAAATGCAGCTCTAACTTCTGACACTGTTTTACGACACCCTGATTTTACGAAGACATTTCACGTATTTACTGATGCATCAAATTTTGGCATAAGATCTGTCTTGATGCAGCCCGAAGATTCAGGCGATAAATTGATGCGTCCAATTGCATATTTCAGCAAACTTTAAATGCAAGTCAAAGGCGATATAACACCACTAAAAAAGTATTCTTCGCAATTTATAGTGCTCTTAAAGCATTCAAATACCTAATTATTGGATATCCCATCCATGTGTATACGGATCACCGTCCGTTAGCGCCTCTATTCACACGAAAATTGCCAGACGACACCGCCATGTCCAGATGGTGTATAAACATACATTCTTACGACCCTACCGTTCATTATTTACCAGGTAGACAAAACGTCGTAGCTGACCTAAGTAGACTACCAAACAACAATGATCAGCTAACTATTAAAGAATTAGAAAGCTGTGACACATTAATGCCTGAACTTGAATCTGAGACATGTAGCGCAGACGCGAGCCAAGACGCAAGCAAAGCAGACGTTCTCACTGACCAGACGAGGCAATCACACGATAACGACGCGTTGACACCAAAATTAATTGACTATGTCCCGACAGAAAAAGAGATCTCATGGACTTTAAAAGAGTTCACTGACGAGCAAAAGCTTGATCCCTTTTGTATTGAAATTAGAGAAGCATTACTTCATAAAAGTACGTCTGTAATTTTTGACTTACCAAGTTATTTAATTGTCAATGACATTTTGTATCGACGACGACGCATTGACTCCCGAATTACAACAATACTAACAGCGGTAATGCCAGCTTCGTTGTTGAATAAAGCAATCTTAAGCATACATTATATGTACCATACAGATGCGTTGCACACGCTATTCAAGTTTAGACTTAAGTACTTCAATATTTTCGAGAAAACGGTTGTAAGAAAATTTGTTCAGGATTGAAAAGTGTGCAAACTTCTTAAAGCAAATCCTACCGTACCTATTAAAATATTAACAGCCCCGATAGCAAAGGAACCGTTTGAAGTAGTTTCTATGGATTTTATTGATCCCCTTAAAACTACCGATAGGGGGAATAAATACATACAGTCGTGATTGAATTTTTCACGTTTCTGTAGATTATACGCGACCTCTAACCGTCGAACAGACACAGTAATATCATGTTTAGGAAGCTGTTTCTCCGTGTTCGGGTACCCCAAAACTCTCATAAGCGACAACGCAGTTGTATTTAAATCGGTGGCAGTGAAACACTTTGCCAAAATTCATGCTATTTCTAAAAAAGAAGTTCTAGCTTTTAGCCCCCATTCAAATGCAATTGTTGAACGAAATAACAAGAAAATAAGCAATTTACTGAAATTATATATTAATTCCCTAGCTCATACTGAATGGGACCATTGTTTGGAGATGGTGGAGAACGCCATCAACAACGCATATAATTCTACTTTAGGTGATACGCCTAGCTATGTACTGTTCAATAGAGACACGTGCGCATTTTTCCGCGGGGAAGATCTCCCCATTTCATACAGTTACGATGACGAAATTGACTTAGTGAATTTTCGTGCAAGGGAAGCGGTGCGAACCGTAGAAAACGTTAGAAACCTAATTTTGAATAATACTGCTGTACGTACAATGTACCAGAACCTAAAAAGAGGGACAAAAATTTCAAAATAGGTGACAGGGATATGTTAAAAAATCATTACGAAACAAACAAATTACAACTTTCATGGCAGGGGCCTGGCTTAATTACGAAAATCAAAGGACACTGGGTCGAAATCAAAATAGGGGATAAAATCCATAGAAGTAACATGAACCATGTATTGCCCCTATGTAAAAGGAAATGACAACGTTACAACGTATTGTTTCACCTATAACTATTTTTGCGACTATAACGTTTCAGACGTGACGAGTTAATATTTTCCTAAAAATACGACTGTGTGACTTTACGTATTAAGTTAATTAATTATTAAGTTTCTACTTTGCATTACTTGCTTCTCATCATATTAATCTCATATATGCTATATCTCGTTTCATATTAATCACCTGTATGCTTGTGTTCAATAATCTCGTGTGTTCTAGTTTTAGTGATTTTCATTGCTAGCAGGAAATGAATTAACCTTCTAAACAGGTTACCCTATGTTAAAGTTCAAGTTTGTAAGTTAAAAAGTCAAGATTAACGAATATCACAGAGAACATCCTTCAACGAATGTTCTCACGATCTGTGAAGTTGCATTGTTTCACAACAGTCTATAATTACGTTCAAATTTTGATGCTGAACAGCCAATTAAAAAATGATTGGCGAGTTCCGCATTTGCTAAATGCATCACATAAACAGAGCACCAATGTTGATGTAAAATCAACCTCGCGACTTGAGGACATCAACAAATTATTCGAAATACATCGTGAAAATATCGTGAGAAACTTCCGGGTTGAAACTGGATACTGTTGTTGATTTATTTGATTGACAATCAGGTTGATAGTTTTTCACTTCAATTGTTATCACAATCAGTTAACTGTCTCAGAAATATTTAGTATTTCAGTTAGCATTCAATAATTTCAGTTAATACTTAGTTTTCACTGTTAACATTCTAATTTAAACGACGAATACATTAATATTTTATTTGCATTTATAATTGTATTTAGGGTAATATGCTTCTTTGTTTGTGTGTAACATTAAAAAATTTGTGGCCATGCTAATAGTCTTGGTTGTTTCCATTGCAGATCCGGGTGGCTGATACACAAGTAAACAATCACCAATTCAAATACTAAATACGGGAAACACTACATTATGGGCAACAAGATAAGTAGTATCAGTGTCGACACACTAACTGCAGCTCTAGTTGACACTAAGGGCCAAATAACCAACGACTGGATAGCAGCAAACAGTAATACGGACTGGATACCATACCGAGTGAGTGATGTGCTTCTCATGATCCTAATCATCGTCATGATAACCCTAACAGTCCTAGTTTATTATTTGCGAAAGCAAATGGAGCTTCTGGCCGAGCGCATAAAACAAGAAGATTTTCAGCTACGTCGAAACATGCTCAAAACAAAGGGAACATTATCAGAAATGTAACCACTGTAACTGTAGGGGGACACGTTGTAATAAATTTGCAACCCATCTTGAAATGGCCTAGGCACCCAAAACGACCGGCGCGGGCTAACATGCCAAAGCTGGCAACAACCTTCGAAATGCTGTCAACGGAAGTATAACCAAATTTGTCTGTAAATAAATTTGTTATAATTCAGTTCTTTGTAAACGTGTCAAACCCCATTAGATAGAGTGCAGCTTTGCTGAAAAATGTTCCGTTTACACATATTTCATATAACCAAATGTTTACTCGAGGCCTAATAGATGTTTTTATAATCATAAAATAGCCCTAAACGTAATTTAAGCTCTTATGAGTTCCGCAATCTACTATTACCTCTCCGTTCACACCGTCGTTTTCTTTAATTTAATAGTCTGATGGTCATTCAAAGCTTTGAAAGCTTCCAACTTGCTCAATAATAGTTAAAAAAAATATTACCTCCAACTCCGGTGCGGTGTCTAGCTGAGACCGCATGACGCCGAGCGACTGTCAACAAACATTAATTCCCCAGCCTGAAATTAACCTTCGGCGCAGTCAAGAACTTTGACTTCAATCAACCTTGAAAGCAGTTCTCCGTTTTCTCTGTGTGAGACAGGGAACAATACCAAACTTGCGACTATTCAAGTACTCGGACGTCTACACCCATTTTTCATATCCATGTTAAATCGAACAAGGTTGAATGCGAAATGTTATTTAAAATTATTGAATTTATCCGTATCAATATTCAGTTTCTTTAGATTGTGTCTTTATAACCTTGCACCTGGCGTTTTATTTATATTCCCTTGACCTAAAATACTGACGGTTTTTATTTTTCCATAGTAGTGTAGGAACTCGTGCTATAGTTTATACTGTTGAAGAAGATGGCATTATTGTTTTTAAACAGTCGCTGCCTCCTTTCTTCCTGCTTGAGTTAATGCGTTTCTATATACTAATATTAATGCGTTATAGTTTATACTGTTGAAGAAGAGGGCATTATTATTGTTAACCAGTCGCTGCCTCCTTTCTTCCTGCTTGCGTTAGTGCGTTTCTTCATTCTGTTGTTATTGTTAAAATAAAACAAGCTGTATTATGGATAAAAAATACGTTTACTTATATTTAAAATAACTTTGTTCAATATTGTGATTTTTGAGATGTTTAACTTTCAACAATCACCCGCTGAGGAGCAAACAATTTGCTACGTTAGTAGTGATTAATTTCATATATGAAATTTTTTTTATTTATTTAATCACTTATTAAAAAATTAAAAATTTTTTTACGATTAGTACCTCACTTTGAAAGAAGGATGGGGAGATATGTACGCGCAACCCCCATCCATGCGTACCGGAGTCTTATTAAGCACTAGACAATTTAGTCCTGGCGCTATCGTTCTCGTCACCTCCGCGTCACCTCCGTGTTTCCTTACCACGACCAAGGCCGCACCTCTAGCGGCACAATGAGTAGCTTCGTAAACATTTCGATATTAATAACTGTAACATGGTAAAATTCTTCAGCCTAGATTATTCTTCCATTTATGCCTGCTAAATTAACTTGTAAAATCTGAAATAAATTAAATAAATATAAATATAAATAGCTTATATATATAGAAATCATTCAGGGGTGGTAAAGACTGCTATATTACTATGCTTAAATTTTTTATATAATTATACAAGCCCTCGCATTTTTTCCTTGGATGCTTCCTCATGAAAAATTCAGCAGCTGTTCTGTAACAAATAGGAGTAACATGACTTTTTGGGGATAAATTTAACAGCCTCCTCCAGCAACACCACAATATCTGCTGGGTATGTATTTTCTTATATTGGTTCGAGTGAACATTACTTTGACTACTTGTGCAGAATTTTAGCTTCGTTTTAACGCCACGACTTGTTAGCCGAGGATGTCTAATTGGCTCTCAAAATGGCTTACATTCTGAGAGACTTTTAGCAAATGATGGGGACTAACTCGTGAAAAGTCATCCAACCATGTGATAAATTTCAGCTCCATATTTCCGGCCGGGGTTTGAATGATCCAAATAATGTCCATGACCCGAGACTCAGCAAAATGTCTGTTGTTACTGCTTACAATCGTCCAATTTTTGTCAACACTTCAGGAAATCTTTTCTTTTTTGAGGATGAGAAAATATACAGCTACTAAAATGCAATTCAATGGCGGTGTGTCGCTCGTAGTTCATGAATAGTGTGTTTATGTGAAAGGGTCCCGTGCATAAGGTTGAGTTTCATCCTCTTATGTTTTTATAGAATAAGTAGGAGAAAAATTCTGTGCTACATCAACTACCAGTGGCTTGCTTGTTTAAAAAATGAACGATATTAAAGTAAAACACACGTATCAGAAATAATTGTACAGACCTATCAAAGTCTCGGAGGAGGCTTTTTCCATATTTCGCATTCGCTCACACACATTTTCTTCATAAGTAAGAGGTCACACGAAGACGAATCAAAATCCAAGATAATGTAAAGCTTCATTTAACTGTTGTACAACTGTTATGCTCAATCAACTGCATCCATGTTCTATTCAACGTTTCTGTGAATCATACTTTCGAAGGAAGCAGTTGTTGCTGCATCAACTCTGCGAATGTTGTGTGGGCAGTTTCTTTAATAAAGAGTTTAGTTTGCCAGTAGAACTCGAAACGCTTGAAAGAAATATCAGGAGAAATATTGTAGCGAATGCTGTTTTTCGAAAAATATAATAATTCATGTTTCGTTGCTTTGGACTGTTGCTTGGAAGATGATTGGACGCTGAAAATATTGGAGCAAACATAGGCCATCTCTTTTCTTTAGCTGTGATTGCTTCTTTTTCAGCATCACAATGAATTTCCCAGCAATAGGATTATTATTACTGATTATCCTCGTCATCCAAAGTCATATTTCCCTTCCCACACATATACAGTAATGAACAATGATGGGTTCAAAAAATTGTGGGTTCCATTTCGCACAAGTAGTATTGGCAGAGGTCTAGTATCACATTTGAGTTTTTCTTTCTGCTCCCATATATAGAGTAAGAAGTGATCTCGGTTGGATGTAGCAATGGTGCATTTTCAGGATAGTGCCCCAATTTCTGTTCACACAAAAAAATAGCTCATGTTCGGATATGATTTTCAAACTCTGCGAATACAAAATTTGAACGGGAATATTGTTTGGAAAGTAAAACGGTCACGATTCAACACAAAGTCAGAGAAAACGAACGTCAAATCTCAGATATAAAAACTCATTTGAAAAGTTAAAATACAAGTGTGACAAATGTACACACGCAACATTTACAAAATATTTTACGATGGCTGAGTACTTCTGTCCGAAGCCGTACTGAATAACTGGTACATACGTCGCATTGTGAAAGTCTGAATGTTTTATTAAATAATTCGAAAATGATCTTCAGTTACATTTCTTCACAAAGCTTAAAGGCTGATGACTGCAGGTTGTAAATTCCTCCTAAGCCCGTCATGTATCTATTTAACGACAATTAACGAAGATAAATCATAACACCATGGAACTCGACTGTTATCGTACATACAGTACTATAACACTAAAAAATAATGAGACTCACCATGAGGTTGAAACGTCGCTGAGCAGAGCGAAAGGTCGTTTCTTCGTTGGATCGGGCTCAGGACTGCGCATAAAACTGAAGCTATGCTCCACATCAGCATCTTTTTAGGCTTAACGGGGCTTCTGTAATTTACGTGAATAGTAGTCGAGGAAATGCAAAATGTTATAGTGTTATGTTCATTGCTCTGAGAAAAATTCACGAGTTATAATTAGAATACTGTGTTATAATTTCAACCCCCTAAATAGTGCGTTGAAAGATTGTCCTTCAGTATTCTTGGGAACTTACCTTTCTTAGAGGGGTGCGCAAAAACTCTAACATTCCCTGAAAGAAATGCGCTCGGAGTGTCCGCTTTGTGAGTAGTTCTCAAAGATGCAATTATTCCTAATGATATCTGATAGCAGAAATCATTGTGGATTTGTTTCTGATAGCAGAACCAAATGTTTGTCGCAAGTGTGTTTTGTGGGTTTAGTTGTTAGTCCTCATCTTTCTGTTTCTTCTTGCCGTGCTTCTGTAATGTGCAGACGACGTTTTGTTCAATTCACCTTTAACAAAGGTGTCATCATGATTGTTACTTTGTTCAACTCACCCTTTTTCGTTGTACAGAGGCGCTTTACGCGCGTCGATTTTCCAAGGTTACGGTGAGATGTGTTGACTAAATAGAGGAATAACTAATATGCGAAAAATGTGTGAATTAGTGCCAATATTGCAGAAAACGTTGATGTACTAATGAACCGTTTTGTACGAGGCTGAACTAAAATGAATAGGTAGTTTGAAATTGCTCGTTCAATATCGTTAGCCCTAATTTGCTGCACCCAAAATTTTATATATTCTATTTTCACTTCTTATTTATATGTACTTTTTCTCTGGGATTTTATGTGTACTTCTTTACGTTTGATACACATGTATTCCCTCATGGGGATAGTACTATTGAATCAATGAAATTTGCCTTAGCCGGATGAAAAAATACGGGCCAGAGTCAAAGAAAAAGGTTGACCTTCATTCTTCAGTTGAGAAATGATAGAATTTTTGTTATGTCTCGTGAACATCTTTCCTCTGTTTAATGTTTTTTTAGTGCGTAATATTTTCATCAGCTATATTAGTTTTGTTCTAATAAGTTACTGTCGTTATGCGGCTACTGTGACCGCTGTTCAATTCTGAAATTCCCTTGATATTTATATCAATACATGATAAACTCTATCTTCCTCAATAACGTATAATTACTCTACTTACATGCTAGCGCATGTTTTTACTTCGTTGGAATATCAACGGAAATAGAACATTTGAGTTGAAGGTAATTTTCAAATGACTCAATCAAACTGGAGTGTCCATTAAAGTGGTCCCTAGCAATTTTGTATGGTATGTTGTCATAAGAGACCGTATTTTCAAGTAAAATGCTAGAATATTGCTTATTTTTCTTAGAAATGTCATATCGGTAGGACAATGCCTATTATGCTCATAAATGCTACTTTGTGTACAAATGCTTCTCTAGCATTTAATAGCGCAATATATTTGCTAATATGTCTATTCATGCATGTATAAGCCAGTGTGACGGCAAGCGCCTCATAGGGTAATTTGCATGTCGTGCATGCAAATGATGTTAGAGAGTTGTGCACTGTGTGCGTGTCTGTTTTATTATTGGTGTTTTCTCATTTTTCTGTTTATATTTATTAGGGTCATGGTTTTTTGTGTCTACATAAAGTTAAGTATACTGCGCGCCAACCAGAGAGTGAGAGTGTGAGAGTGAGAGTGTGAGAGTGAGAGTGTGAGAGTACGAGAGTGTGAGAGTACGAGAGTAAAAGTGTGTGAGAGTGTGACTGTGAGAGTGATAGTGAGAGTGGGATTGTGCGATTGTAAGAGTGAGAATATGAGAGTGAGAGAGTGAGAGTGTGAGAGTAAGAATGAGAGTGAAATTTTGAGAGTGTGTGTGTCAGAGTGAGTGTGGGATAATGAGAGTGTGAAGATGTGAGGGTGAGAGTGGGAGAGAGTGAGAGAGTGTAAGAGTGAGAGAGTGAGAGAGTACGAGAATGATAGGGAGAGAGAGTGTGAAAGTGGGAGAGTGTAAAAGTGAGGAAGTGAGAGAATGTGAGAGTGTGAGAGAGAGAGTGAGAGAGGGAGAGTGCGATAGTGCGGGAGTCTGAGAGAGAGAGAGGGAGAGAGAGGGAGAGAGGGAGAGAGAAAGAGAGACTTAGATTTAGTTTACAAATAATATTCAGATTTATTAGTTGAGTAAAAACTTAACGTTTTCTCATCATCTCTTTCTCTCTGTCACCCTCCACATCGTATATCAACTGCTAATAGCATATATAGCACTAATGAAAGAACGCTTATAAAGCAGTTTCATGACTTTATTGAGAAATATTTAGAGCAAATTATGCCAAATCAGAGAAAAATACAAAATAATTATTTAAACAATAACAAAATAGCAAAATAACAGTAAACAAACAATCACAAGCAATAACAAAAACACTACCAAATGTTCCTTACAGCAATTCAGGAGTTCTATCAAAATTAAATATTAGCAGCATTGCTAAATTTTCGAATTTTAAATAATTGTTGTACCTTTCGTCAGAGAGTTTATATTTGAAAACAGAAAATGTTCTTTTAACTTCTGTTGAAGTGATAAGAACATATTTGGAGGCTGTAATTTGTTGAGGATGCATGGCTATTGAAACTTCGCTTGGCTTTCCGTTGAAAATGTGAGCTATTTTAGTAAAGGTGTCTAAATTTGGATTGCCCTTCACAACCATTTTACGTTTTGCTCGCACACCATAACCATTTGTTCCTGAGAGGGATGAAATATCATGTGTTACATTGACAAATAACGAAGTCGAATCTAGGATGGGTTTGTCGCGTGCTTCTAGTTTGGTGATTGCTTTCAGTAGGTTTATGAAATGAATCACAACGTAAGCTAAGTCTTTTCCAAGTTATTACTAAACTATTCTTATTGCAGATGAATCTTCACTGCCTAAACTGTTAATTACTTGCACCAGAACGTCAAAATTGTCAGAATAATAAATTCTGACTAGTCACAGTTCACTTTTAAATTTGTGAATTCTTGACTGAGCTTTGAGGAATATTTTTCAACCCTTGCTACTAGTTTGCCATTTTCTTAAAAAATTTATACTCAGCAACTCGGGGAAGTGTGTGAGCTTGGCGCCTGACATGCAACATGTGAGGGTAAATCACTTGCAGCGCAGTAGCTGCTTTCTTCATGTATGCTGTTGCATCAGTGAGCAGCAGCATTACTTCATACTATTTTATAACACTCGGCCATAGTACTAACAGAGCTGTAGAAAACAATAATTAGTGTGCTTTCGAAGACCTATTTGCCCTTTCAACTTGTTCTGAAGCAAGTAAGTGGATGTTAGATTCTTTGCCAGCATTTACTGAACTTACAGCAACATTCACAACCAGCCCGCCTTGCATCATTATTTTCGTCGATTCGCAGCCAGATGTAGTTCTCACCAATATTTTCTCAAATTTGTTCTAATTTTGCTCTGTGGCTATAATTTCAATTTAATTTTTACGCAACGTTGATTCGTCTGGGATACTTCTTCCAGCAAACTAATTTTAGAAGCTGCTCAGAAAGGGGCTTCGAAGTTTCCATTATGGGATTCATAAATCCACAAATGCGTTTCAAAGGACTTTACAAAATTGTATCGAAGAACAGTATGGAGCTGTTAAGTTTGATGAAGATGGAGTGGGCGATTATTGTTCAGATAGAATGTCATCAGTGGGCATTTTTTCTATTTCTGAAGCATTCACAGAAGCCGTAGTTATTTTTCGTTCTGTATTGTTCATGTTTAGCTGAACTTACATGTTGTACATTAAGCTTTTTGAAAAATTTACATCTTATTGAAAAAGTTGCCAAAACTGGTTTGTTCCATTTTGTGAAAAATACGCTGTTAAAAGACATCACTAAATTTTGAAGTTTTACGTCTGATGATACAGGAGCCTTCGGCATATTTCACCTAATGTCAATTAGGTACTAATCTATCCTTTAAAGTGAACGTAAGCCCATCAAGTGAGAAAGAAATGTGTTCAATAGTAAGTTTCTCTATTAAAAATTATAGGAGTGGCATCGGTGATTCTTGGGAGCGCTCCCAAATATGCATGGTTGTTTCATCCATGCGTCTCCTATGAGGCAACTTCGAAGTGTCCACTTTATAGGCGCGCCTGCGCCTCTGTCCCAACCGGTGGCCACGCAAGGCTCAGCATGGAGCACTACCGTCGTGCTCCCAAGTCGCGACCATTTTCTTCTATTCACCATCGGAGAATCATGAGAGGCCCAGGATGGCCACCTCTTAATTTAATTTAAAAAAAACGGCTGCGCACAGCTGATTTCCCATTAGTCACTCTTTCCAACCGTCACACTGCTCAAACCGATTATAACCAGTTTGCTCTTGAATTACCTTAGTTCTTGCGCGATTAATCAATTCACCATAAGCAAACACGGTTTATAGCACAATAAAAATGTACCAGAGTATGAAAATTAAATACATTCCCACTAATGTGCAAAAAATTTCTTGGGTGCGTGTTCATTATTAAGCTGACATTAATGGGACATGTTTGTGACGTATAACTTATGCCTGAAGTTTTCACAACGCAATAACTAAGGTAATTAATGGGCAACTGGCTATATTTGGTTGAGAAGCGTCAACGGTTGAATGTGCAATAATGGGAAATCAGCTGTACGCAGCCTTGGAGGCGAAAGCCTGCAGGGAACAATATAAATGTACCTTAAAAAGAATATAGCAACAATACCCTAGATTCGTTGAAAGAATATACTCGTAGCTATATATATAACAAAAACAATTATCGTCCAGCAGATTTTTCATCTTTCATTCCTAAAATTAGAAAGGAAAATAAAATGACTTTACCTTGCCCGAGCTTAATCACACCGGCTATTCATATACACACACTCCCCCACCTATCCCCACACACAAACCCTCCCCACACCTACCCCCACACCCACACACAAACCCCCCCCCCCTCTACACACACACACACAAATATGTATCTGAACACATAGTTGATCACCTTCAAGAACGTCCTTCAATTCAAAGGTTGCTGAAGACTGACGAGGGAAAATTCAGGTTTGGTTTCCACATTTTGTTGTTTTTACATTGCTCACATTGAGGTTTTGCCTTCACTACCAGCCCCACCACAACGATGAATCGTCTAAAATATCAATTGACCGAGGTGGTGAAACTAGCAGTGGAGTCCTTGCTCCGTTCATGCTCTTGAAATAATGCCTCTACAGACCAGCATTATACGTCTCTTCCATCTCTTGTTTCTTCTGACACCCTCACGTACTATACACCCTCACGTAATACACACTCGCACTGATATACACTCTAACACTACTTGAAACGTTTTAAATAATAGAGACACGATCCAGACATCTGTCACGCACAACACCAACTTCAAAACTGAGGCGAAAGATGGCAACCGTCATTTCTCGCGAGAAAGATGGCAGGCGTCTCACCAAGAGGCCATCTGCACAGGTGGCCTCTGGTAGCAACATGGGAGAACTTGCTCGCATCGCGCTTATGAGTCGCGCCCTGGAAGTGTCAGAAGGGAAGAGGCCTCGGTTCGCTTAATACTCCTTTAATTCTCCGCTGTCTCCTTTAATCAACCATGCTACTCCCTTAATTTTTAATAGTGTTAGTTCATTCTGTAATTTTCACGATTTTGTTGCCTTATTTGTATTAAATGAACCATTTTAAGAGATTTTTCATAATAAAAATTTTTCCCAATTGCTTAGTTTCTAAAATATTCAACTTTGAAGTTTCAATGACATCCTAGATAATAGTGAAGAACCGAACACATTAAAATGGTTCATTTGATAAAAATATGGCTACAAAATTGTAAAAAATTCAGAATGAACTAAACCTAATATTCGCCAGAAATTTTCAACATAAAATAGGACATGAGACAAAGGACAACAGTAGGCACGAAACTCAAAGTTTCACGCACAATAATAGATCAGCTACTTCGTACAGGGGCATACGAGGAACGCTGAAACTTTAAGCTCCAGGTACTGTATAATGCATATGTCTGAAGGGAAATGCGCACTAGGCACGAACCCATGCACCAATTGAGATCAAGTGTACGGCCGCCGTAATAAGCTCCACATCATCACACACCCTACTGTAGGAATACCATTATTTCTAGATATTAGGTGTGGGAAACTTCTACAATTTAAACTATAGCAGAGTCAAACGCCGAAAAAGAAACGGTGTATTATCGTTGGGCAAATATACCGTTTCCGAAGCAATGAACGGGACAAGTTAAATGATTTGGTTTTATGACTTCTGTTTTAAAGATTAGAAATACTGATAGAATTTCACACAGTGATAAACGCAAACTGCTGAATCGATAAAAATTTCTTTCTTTTAATTATGTTTATCTAAACACCTATGCAAAAACGAGGATTTTCATGAATAAAAACCGTTGAATGAAACATTCATTTGGTGAATTTCATGTAACACGACCAATTTGAATTCAATCTTTAACTACGTCCAGTAATACAGCCCGATACCTATGAACTAGAACTCTGGCAGGTAAACTTACTTCTTGAGATAATCACAATATTTATGCTGTTCTTTCCCATGTTCTCATGTTATTTCTACTAACCAGAAAACTATCAAAGTTTAATATGAAAAACAATCAAGTTTGCTCTTCTTAAATTCTGTCACAAGAAATGTACAATGAAATGATTTCAAGTTAAACTAGCTCCAACTGATGAATGTAAGGTTAACAGAGTTGGTGAGGCTATTCGAACATCAGATCTCAAGTAGTAGAAATGGTTTTTCAATATTCTATGATTTCGTAACTGTTCGGCCCCAGAGTATGCTGAGCTGCAACTGCATAAGCCACTCGTGGAAGTAAGTTTTCTTTAGTTTTAGATATCTAAACCTTATTGTGGTATTTTAGGTATAATGTAAGTCTCAAATCAAGGAACTTGAATGCAATTTTAGTCCACATGTTCATTCAATATCATTTCAAAAATAAAATTGAAAATTTTTTATCACTAAATTAAATTTATTTATAGGAGGTCTCAGGTGAAGGTCAGCCTTTCTTTTGTTGAAATAAAATAGTTTTTGTTTTGTAGCATCCATCTTTGGTTCACTGCCTTTTTTAGCGCCCATTATTTTTTCTTTAACTTATATCTTGTTTCATTAATTTTCTTTCTGACTTTTTTCTACGTGCGAGGTTTGACCCATCTTGTGCATAGGTACTCATTTTCAAGTCGAGGCTAATTGGTTCCCTCTCTTTGCTCCGTTGTGGTAGCTGTTTTTGTGGCTAACAAGTCTTAAAATGAACTGAATCAATTTCAGAACATTAAGTATTATTAACAAAATCCCTTTGACAGGGTAAAATGTTGAACACCTTTGAGTCATTTCATGACTTGAAGTGTCAGCACGTTTATTTGCAATCTCCAGGCTCATCTAGCCCACTAGTCTAGTTTGTACTCTGCTGCACTTGGAGTCAAATGTGGAACCTCAGCTCTATAGAAAGAGAACTAATTGAGCTATGGTGAAATTGTGCAAAAACTCATTGTAACTCTGTTCATGATAGCTCGCCTTGTTCTGGTGTCTTGGTTGCACAATTTTTTGCTGCAATTGAAACAAAATGTGAATCACAGAGCATGTTTGGAACATCTGAATAAATGAAATATTTTTATCACTCTCCTAATAAAATAATTTAGACCTATATATATTCAACTGCATTAATTGTAATTATAGAATAAGCTCCCCTATTCAAGCCATCAGGCAGATCAGGAGAGGAAAAAGCAGACAAATTTAATCACATGTAATAATACCATTTAATATTCTGATGCATCGTTTATTTTATCAGTGTATTAAATTATTTACCATCAAAAGTTTGGTCAAGTAGTTAAGGTATTAAAACAGTATCAGAATGCAGAATAAAATGGTCTAGAAACTCTCATTTTCTAAAGTTTTATTCAAATCCCTATGGAAAGACCGATTCAAAATTTGCCTTGAGCATTGAACAAGCCATACACCGATAAACCATAATTGATGAACATCTTGAATCATGACTCGAAAGGTCTAAAACTCTGATATTTTTGACTAAATCTTAGAAAATATTAACAAAACCTAAATAATTACTATCAACTTTCATAGGCTTTTGAAATAGGTCAGTTTTTCCATGCCCGTAGGCATAGGGTCATTAAACCATTCTCTACCGATGCAAAATCAAGATGCCTGCTTGGAAAACATGCAACCTTTAAATTCTTGCATTGATGAGATAATAACAATGAGATCTCAAAATGAAAAAGGGCACTTTTTGATATTTTGTGAAACAGATCGTGGTTCATGACAGCCTGGATCTTGATGAGATTCTTCGTGTGTTACTATCTTATAAGGAGACTGAGTGCCCCTTGGTTTTCTCTACTTCTACTGTGAGAAAGTGCCTGCCAATCCTTGGTCTTAGTCCGCGGGTCGATTGAACTTAAACATTTTTTGCTACGTATAAAACAGAAATTCTTTGTATGCAGTGAAATGAGTATATAGATTTTTTCCCCAAGGTTATTCTGTAAACAGTATAATAAGTGTAAAAAACCTGCACGGCTATTGATTTTGTGAATGTCATTCAGTGGTGTTTTCCAAGTAAAAGACTATACTGTCTCATTGGGAATGAAGACCTTCAATCTATTCTGAAGTCAGTTCAAATTTGGAAAAAAAATGCTTTATTCCAATCAAGCAAGCCTGATCCATATCTTCTGAATATTGGTTTTTCAAATGCCTTATAACTAACACCAGGAAGCAATGACGGTTACCCCTGGTCAAGCCGGTACTCATTTCAGACACCTGGGTAGAGTGGGGAATTGTGTTTGAGTTCTTCCTTTACCCAAGGGGGAGAAATCATCGCTCAGCGCCGGGATTCGAGATGTCGACATCTTCTCGGAAGGGCGCCTACTAAATTTCTCTGGCACGGAAGCTTTGAAAGGGTTGGGGAAGAACTGCAGGTAGGTAAATTTTGCAGAGTAAGGGTCCCAATTCGTCCAATCATGGGCACAATGCCTGCTTATCATTAACTTGATCATAGAATAGTGATGAATTCAATTTAAAAGACATAGACTTGTGTCTTTTTTTGTCTGCAGAACCACTTGAGCAAGTAGCTGTCAGCCAAATAATCTATTGTAGACAAGCGAGGTGCTGAGTATTAGGTAATTTGAACGTTAAGTGCTTACTTCTTGAGCGCTGATAGCATAACTTCCAGAATTTTTAACCAATAATTCTCAGGCTTTTGTAACTAAAAATTTGAACTGAATTTCATCATTAATAGTCCTTCAAAAGTCCAGTACAGTGAGGCAGTGAGCATTTTATTTGTTAGGAATGTGAGGACAGATTTATGACAGATTTTTAATTTCCACTTTTTCTCTACAGCAGTGAGAATATTTTTCCTATTACCAGAATCATGTTCTAAATTGTTGACTCAGATTGCCTGAATGTGAAATAATAAAATCCTAACTTCAGTATTTAATCAATACTATTACACATTCACTGAATATGTGGCAGTGTTCAATCAAAGAGCTTCTAATTGCAGAGAGAGTGTTTTTTTTATATTAGCAAGATTTAAATGTTTAGATTCTTTTAACAGATGTTGCTGTTGTTTTTGCAACAAAGCCTGCCATGCAGCTTAACTTGTGCTGGGATCGTCCCTGAGTTGCATTTGAAGAGTGCCCTCCTTAACCCTTTACCCGCGGCTCCTTGGGTATGCATCAGAATTTGATAATATTTTGAATACTTGGCTCAAATCACCTAATTAGAATAGATTTGAAAGCATACCGAAAAAAATTTACGGCAACACTGATTTTTAGCATGTTCCCAAAATGGGAACGTTGGCGGTTACTGCTCCCTTATACGACAGGTTTTTTGGAAATAATGGAGAAACAGTTTCACCTATATCATTTTTATTAGAAAGACAGAACAAATGAATTTAATCATAAACACAGTAGAAAAGGAATAACAAAAGTATAATACGTGCTTGTACCCATTATAATATCAAATATTGATGATCCATATACAATATGAACATGATATTTTCAATTGTAACAATGCAACAGTATACTAGATTGACTCAATTATATATTTCTGTTATCAGAACATTTTTAAAACTACATGAAAAAAATTGTTTGTCTCGTTTCTCTACGCTATGTTGATGAGCTTTGATATAATAAAAAAAATGATGTCTCATTTCTCCATTCACTAGGTACCACTCAAATCACTGCTTGTGGTACAAATCACTCCAGGATTTGTGTAACCTTTAAGAGTACCTCACACAGTTGAGTCTCGCGTTCCTTTGGCACATGACACATCTTCCCTGCTTGCAACTTTCATGGAAGTGGTTTACTCCATCATATCGAGCAACAAGAGCACAGGCAGGTCCTCCTCGTCGGGTTCTATCAGTTTGACGAGTCAACACGGGTCTTGGAACCTCCCTTCTGAGTTGAAGATAACTCATCTTTTTGTATGGGTTGGCCAATGAATAGCATTTATACGCAGCAACAACTGGCAAATTGAAATCCTGAGCAAAAAGATTCCACCACCTCTTCTTAGAGTGAATTCTTGGCTCGTTCTCCAGCGCGTGCTACCTAATAGATGGAGCTTCCTTCGTGTGGTCTTCATTATAATATTGTATCTCGATTTCGTCTCCCATTTCCTTATGTAATTTTGATCAAGTGTGTCATTATAATCTGGTTCTTCATTACTGGGCACATTCTGATCACCACCCGTAAGAGGTAGACCAAGAACATCAATCCTGCTACTGCGAACATTTCCCTCCTCATCTGCAGCAGGGCTTAGAAGCTCTGGCGTGATGTACGTGTTAATCTTCTGAAAACAATAAGAACGTTTTAGAAAAATAATTTTATTTTACCTATCATGATCGGGAAGTAAAACATTAATACTTGACAAATGCATGACTTGAAAATGCTCGAAAAATACATGAAAAAAATATTACATGTGAGAAATGTTCAATTAAGAGATGGATCAAATGATCGAAACTGCGTTACAACCGCAAGAAAACCCACAACCGAATAACTGCAACTGCATTACACCCCTCTGATTACAACCGCAACGACTGAAACCGCGGTTGTTGTTCAAAGTCTCTGCTTCGGTGCGGTCAGAACTGCAGAAGGAGGTGAAACTTTTCGTCTAAAAACATTTCAACTAGATTGTTTACAAAAGATACAGGGTATTTATTTTGTACATGGAAATTTGTGATACACTCAACTACGTCATGAAATATTTTTTAAAAACTTGAGTTACGATATGCTCTTCGCAATAACGTAGTGACACTGGTTTCAATATAACCCTTGTAAATACAGCTGAAGTAATTAGTACATGATCCTGTAAATGTAGGTTTCCTATAAACAAAGGTTGTGAATTCAGAATTGGTTTTCTTTCCGACATCGTCTAAAAATGGTAATTGATCATTCTGTTCATTTTCCATTGTGAAATTTACATTTGCGTGACATTCATTTACATATTTGTTAAGAGAATTTTAAGGGCTCTTCCGGTGAACGAAACAAAACGAATGTATCGGCTAAGTACCTAAGGTAGAAAATGCGTTTAGAATCGAGGGGGCACGTGCTTAGAAACTGCATTTCTAAAGTACATAGAAAAAGGGGAGATTGCTTGTAAATCCTGCAATTGAAAACAAAAATGTGTCTATTAGAGTGAGATCTAGTAATTTTGTAATTGAACTTTATTTTAGAACAAGAAATTTACAGAGTTTTTGAATATTCGCTCACGAAGGATGTCAATGGCTTCGTTTAATGGGACATTGGTATAAAAAGACTCCGTGTCAAAACTACACATAAATAAATCAGTTTCAGTTGCCCTTCAGTTACATTTACATATATTTATTTATAAGGGCATATTTACATATGCCCTTAAGTAACATATAACCTAGACGTGATTAGCTTCACCGAAAGCTGGCTAGATGACTCGACTAAAGACATGATTCGATTTGAAAATTATCATAGTTACCATTCGCTAAGAAAAAACCAGCGGGGCGGAGGCATCAGCACATATATATCTAACCACATAGACTCGAGAACCATAGAAAATGCAACAATGAATCGGGATCATATAGAATCACTCTTCGTAGAACTGTCTAGAGATGGTAAACGCATTGTGCTTGGAACGGTGTATAGGCCTCCTACAGCCTGTCCTATATCCTTCCTGAATGAGCTGAATCGTATTATTTCTCAGTTCAACAGGCCCTTATACAATGAAATAATAATATGCGGTGACTTCAATTATGATCTACTGAAACATGAAAGCAATGAACCAATCTCTAATTTCCTAACAACCTTTCAGTCTCAATCCTTCCTTCCGATCATTACAAAGCCTACACGAATAACCTCAGAGTGTGCTACGCTGCTTGACAATATCTTTATGACAGACCCAAGTGATTTTCTTGCTGGAATAATTACTTCTGACTTATCAGATCACTTCCCAGTTTTTCTTGTTAAGAAAAATGTCTATATTGCTTGCACCAAGGCACGGGCTGAATCCTACTCATATCGTAAAATAAATTAATCAAATTTTGAAGAAATGCGCACCGTTCTAGAAGAATCAATGCCTACATTGCACATCTCTCAACAAAATAACAATGCTACGAGCTTTGATGAAGCATTAGTAAAGTTGACTGAAACTATAATGACCGCATACAATCAGTGTTGCCCAATTGTAACTCGTACTGTTACCCCGAAAAATAAACAAAAGCCCTGGATTACTAGAGACATCGTAATAAATATAAAGAAACGTCAAGCGTACCTAGCCCTCCTTTGCGAAGGGCGAATATCTAGAGAAACATATAGCTGATTCAGAAACTATGTAACAAACCAGATAAGAACATCAAAAAAGAACTACTTAACGCTCAAGTTTACTCAATTCAAAACTGACGTTAAAAAGACTTTGCATCTCCTTAACTCTTGCTGTAAACCGAATAATGCCGATAAAAAGAAAATAGAATATGTTATTCAAGATAATGTAAAATACCATGAGAAGAAAGAAATTAATAATCTCTTAAACAACTTCTTCGTAAGCGTAGGGAAAACTATAGCTGATGGTATTCCAAGTGAACCTACTGATCACCTGGAATTTATGGATCATATTCAAGAACCCAACTCCTTTTTCTTTACGCCTACAAACTCCTCCGATGTAATTACGTGCATAAACAACATGAAAAATAAACCGAGTGGGTTACAAACGTTTCCGACTAAAGTACTTAAAGTTATTGCTGACATTGTAGCCCCGCTGATATCAAATATTATTAACCAGTCTCTCTTAGTAGGCACTTCCCCGAACTCCCTCAAAGTTGCCAGAGTAACCCCTATCTTTAAAAGTGGTGAAAAAACCTGTGTATAACAATTATCGACCTATCTCCGTACTACCAATTATTAGCAAAATATTCGAAAAGATTGTGTATAAAAAAGTGTACTCTTATTTTGAACAAAAATCATTTCTTTACGATAAACAATACGGCTTTCGCTCTAAAAAATCAACAACACAGGCTATATTAAATCATTTACAATTTCTCTATTCTAATATAGATGAGGGAAAGCCTGTCTTCTCTGTATTTCTTGACTTTTGAAAAGCATTCGATTGTGTGGACCATAAAATACTACTCTCGAAACTACACTGTTATGGTATTAGAGGGATTGCGCATGATTGGATCAGATCATACCTAACAAATCGGAAGCAATACGTTGTCATTGACGACGCAAAATCAGACCCACAGACAATACAGACCCATGGGGTTCCGCAAGGATCTGTTCTTGGGCCTCTCCTGTTTCTGATTTTTATCAATGTTATTGTAAAATCTACATCATTCTTCAAATTGATACTTTTCTCCGATGACAGTACGCTTTCTGCGGTCCTTCCAAACCAAAATCCTGCTATGATTGTGGAGAGTATGAATAATGAACTTCATAAGATTTCATCGTGGCTCAAAGCTGATAAAATAAGCCTTTATATTGATAAAACAAACTATATTACATTCTCATACAAGAACGATGTATCTCTCCCATACATTAAAATTGGCGAAGGTGAAATCAAAGAAACCAACTCATGTAAGTTTCTGGGCATCCTAATAGATAAACAACTGACCTTCAAAGAGCACATCACTCATATTAGTTCTAAATTATCAAAATCCATCGGAATCCTAAATAAAGTTAAAAAATTTCTGCCTGAAACAGCTTTACAAATGTTCTACCGAACGCTCATTTCTCCATACTTGCAATACGGAATAGAAGCATGGCACGGAACTGATAAAAATAAAACCAACAAAATTTTTACTCTGTAGAAAAGAGTTATCAGAGCGGTAAAAAACCTAGAATAAAATGCTCACACAAATGATTCTTTCAAAAATTTACAAATACTTAAAATTTCGGATCTCTACAAAATCTTTATCTGTAATTTCATTTACAAAACACTAAGAAATGATGGTGACAATAGCCTAAGACAATTATTGACTGCGCAAACTGGTTATCACGACCATTTAATCCGAAATAGAAGTAAATTCATGCTTCCTTATTATTCAAAGGCCCGGTCGCAACACAGTATACTCTTCGTTGGAACCAAAACTTGGAACTCTATACCTGCAGAGATCCGTGAATGTAATTCGTACAAAGTATTCAAAAGACATCTTGAGTCTCACTTCCTATCAGAATACTAGTCGTGTAAGATCACCATGTCAAATCTTGCCTCCTACATGTAACTAATGATAATTTAATAATGTAACTTGCTTTGGGTAACATAACCGATCTTCAGTCTGCTCTTGAATCGTTTTATCGAACATACTGTTGAATATAGCCGATTTGACCTCTATTGTAAAATACAGCATAAAATATCGAGTTAATTATCTCAATGATCAGTCTAATGCGAAAATAGGTTAAGTGAACTAGGTTAAACATTATTGTACACCTTAGAATAACGTGATGATAGGATGCCCGAGAAGTCGCTGAAATTGTTCGGGCCCACAGGTAGCTATACTCAAATTTGACCATTGTACTAGACTTAAGACACATTACACCTCTGTATCACCTGTGGTAAATAAATTGCTTAAATTGTTCACAATGGTTAAATTAACCCTTTGTTTCCCAACACTCAAATAGTTGAGAGGCAAATTTTTTAAGATAATAATTGCAGTCATTCCCCTGATGTACCAGCAAAATTGCTGTCAGGCCGCACAGGGGTTGCCGAGCCTTTTGTGTTAGTTACCCATAATCCCAAGTATTTTCTTTATGTGTCCAGCACCCTGAACGCCGACTTGTCTGTTTCTCTGCGCTGGTGTTGCGTCTGTGCATTTACTTTAGTTAGCCCTTAAATATCATTTGTCTCACATTTCGATATTCCAATGTTTCTTGTATTACCTGGCTAAATACGACTAATATTTTAAATGCAATTTTGAGTTTTGTACCCTGTTATGCAATAGCTCATGTCTGTACGCACTATTTTCGCAATAGAAAATAAATCACTGTCTTTGTAAAAATATATCAGTGTATGTAATAGGGACTTCAATGAGATTCAGCATTAAACAAGTGAAACCCTGAGGTCAAAAGAGTCTCCTTTCTCCTTGTTACAATGGTTATATTAACCCTTTGTTTCCCAACACTCAAATAGTTGATAGGCAAATTTTCTAAGATAATAATTGCAGTCATTACCCTGATGTACCAGCAAAATTACTGTCAGGCCGCACAGGGGTTGCCGAGCCTTTTGTGTTAGTTACCCATAATCCCAAGTATTTTCTTTATGTGTCCAGCACCCTGAACGCCGACTTGTCTGTTTCTCTGCGCTAATGTTGCGTCTGTGCATTTACTTTAGTTAGCCCTTAAATATCATTTGTCTCACATGTCGATATTCCAATGTTTCCTGTATTACCTAGCTAAACACGACTAATATTTTAAATGCAATTTTGAGTGTTGTACCCTGTTATGCAATAGCTCATGTCTGTACGCACTATTTTTACAATAGAAAATAAATCACTGTCTTTGTAAAAATATATCAGTGTGTGTAATAGGGACTTCAAAGAGATTCAGCATTAAAAAAGTCACACCCTGAGGTGAATAGAGTCTCCTCTCTCCTTGTTGACACAGGCTTTAGCCTTATACAACACATCGCCTAATAAGGGGTGTAAGGAGCCACCTCGGAAGGACGAACTATTTTGCATAGTTTGTCGTAAGGAAGACGCTGTCGCAGTTCGGCACTAACAGAATTCACTTCTGATGCCCTAGCGGTCTCATACGGCGCAGACAGTTGCTCGTCTTCCTAACGGTACCGCCGTAGTTCGGCACTAACAGAATTTACTTCTGTTGCCCTAGCGGACTTATTACGGCGTAGGTGGTACCACGGTATACTTAAAAGAGGTAGCAGCAAATCAGTCTTTCATAAAATCGAGTGGTGTGTAGGTGACGTCATGACATCGCACCAATAGCAACGCTCAGATTGCATCTGGCAACACTGCTAACCCGAAATCTGGCATCACTGTCAGCGTTACTGGTACGAGTCGTACGACAATCTTGAATCTAGCCGTGCCGTTCAAACGAAGTGTTGACGAGTCGAGTGAAGTGCAATGTCGCCGCCTCAAGTTAAATTAAAAAGTTTTAAGTTATTTGGTGTCAGAATAAATCTAAAAATTTACCCTAGATATTCCAATGCCCTGGTTTCAATTTTAAAGAATTGATTGCGCCGAGTGGAATTGTCCAGTTAAATGATTTGAATGTCGAATTCATGTTTGCAGCCGCCATTTCAAAAACACCGACTACCGGAAATCCTATCGGCATTAAAGATGCACTAAGTGGTGTTGAAAACTGGTGTTGTGCTGTGGTTTTATGATCACAGGACTTCGGACCTAGAAGGTAAGAAATTGAACTTCGAATATTATTTAAATTTAATTTAAAAAGGATTGCTCATAACTGATTTTTTTCCCTTGATGAAGTTGTATCTCTCTATCAAATCTTTGGAACCAGATGCAGTAGACCAGTTCAAATTCGATATGCTAGTTCCATAGAAAAATGCTGTTGACTCGCCTGAAATTTGAAGTATAAAGGGAATAAAGAAATAATATAATGTGCACAAATTCTATGCTGAACAATGACATACTGCTTATTTAAAAAAAAATTAATATCATTATAAGCTTTTCATTCCAAAAAGGTAACATAAATCTTGTGGTAGGGTGCTATCATCTCTAATAGTATCTAAATTTTTATGTGTAAATTATTCTGGAAGTAAAATGAGATGACAAATTTTACCAGGTTTACCATGAAAAAACTTCACTGGCATTGTTGAAATTTTGATCTCTCCTTTATGTTAAAATTAGCAAGTAGTAAGCTTAGAATCTGCAGTGCTCAGCATGAAAGCTAGCCTTAGTTTGGACAGCAGACTGTAAAACTTGTGTACTGTATATTGGATGCATTTTCAGAATAGCTTGAATATGTGAGGGCCTGAGCTAAAGGTTAGGTAGGCTTACTTTTTGTTGAAAAAGAATAGGTTTTTGTTTTGTTGCGGACCATCTTTTTTCGGTTCACTGCTGTCCTGTTTTTCAGCACCTACTACTTTCTTCCTAAACTTTTTCTTGCTGCATGAACTTCTTTCTTAGCTTACTGTTTTTGTGCACCTTATGCATAAATTCCTCCTTCCCTCAACTCCATACTAAATGGTGCCTTCTTCCTTCCTTTCTTAGAAAATATTTGTCGTGGTTATGGGAAGCTAAAACTTTCTTATTTAATAATAATAATAATAATAATAATAATAATAATAATTCAGAGTAGCTCTTTTTCCTTGTGTAGCCTATCTAATCTGAAGTTTTTAGATTAACTCTTAATGACTTTCTATTTTGTAGCTAAATATCAAGGTGAAAGATGACAAGAGAGATGCCAAATCTTGTATATGATTTACCATTGTAAAGTGCTACTTTTTATGGCTATCACCTTTTTGAAAATGCTAATCATCATCTAATTTTTATGGCAATCATATTTTTTGAAAAAAATTTTATAGATATCTAACTGTTCTATGCTTACCATTCATGGTGAGCTTCTATCAATATTTTTGAGATATGAGGGGAAAATTCATGCTGCTTATCATAACTTTATTGTGAGTGCTTCAAAAATGTCGTGTGAAGCAACAGAGCCATGTTTCAAAAAAGCATGTCTTATGTTTATGTCAATGATTGTATTTGTATTTTGCTCTCCTTTTATGTTTCTTAATAGAAGTAAAATGAATCTGGTAATCCACTAAGGAATACATACAAGCAAAAATGAAATGTAGAACATTCTCCAGATTAAGGGCTGATTTCTTTACTTGTAATTTTTTATGAGTCTTACCAAGTTGGTATTTGTTTTTTTTTTACTTTTTTTTATATATAAGGCTATGTGACATTGGGATTGTTATTAAATAACACCGATAAATTGACGTATATTACCCAACAATAACTGTTAGTGGAAAATTGTGAGAACCAGCGTGAGTGTGTTACCTTGTTTGGTTGTACTTAGAGATGTGACTAAAAAATACATGCAATTTTTTTAAAAAACATGTTTTTTACCAAAAAAAAACCGTGGGCAAAAAAACGTGGATTTTTTTTTAATATTTTGTCTGGAAATAACTCAGCAAGAAAAAGAACCACATTACATCATTTTTTGTCATGTCAAATTACAAAATAAAACAGCATACTTCTTAATTGATGTTTTCCATGCTTTTATGAAATTTTTCATTTTCTGCGGTTTCATGTTTTGATATTTCATTTATTTTACAATACATGTGAATGACCTTCAACTCCCAAAATGGTGTGTTATAATAACATATCTTTACTTATGGTCATTGATAGAGATGTGACTAAAAAACCATGCTTTTTTAAAAAAACATGTTATTTATACAAAAATTATGAATAAAAAACATGGATATTAATATACTTATGTGACCTTAAAAATCCAATGCTTTTTTTTGAACTTTGTTTTTTAAGAGGAAAATTTTGACTAATAAAACATGGCTATTATATTTTATGCGACAAAAAATATTTTTTTTAACATTTTGAAAAAATCATGACTAAAAAAACACAGATGTAAATATCAGGAAAGTTATTTTTCTTTAATCGAATTGTCTTTAGAAACTTATAAACAAAGAATGCTGTTAATATTGAAATCATGTTTATTAGAACTGTACTAGGTCTTAGAATAAAATATCTACAAAGAATCTATTCACTCCATAAAACCTTTCGGAGACCAATTCCATCCTCAGTCATTCAGTAAAATTTGGTGAAATGGACATTGAATTTTCACTGTTCCTTTGAAAAACATTTGACTGAATGACTTACTGAGGATGGAGCTAGTCTCCGAAAGGTTTTATAGAGTGAATAGATTCTTTGTGGATATTTTATTCTAAGAACTGGTACAGTTCTAATGGATATTAATATATCTTATGTGACCAAAAAATCCATGCTGTTTTTTTAATGTTTTTGTTACAAAAAGGCATGACTAAAAAACACGGATAATAATATACTTTATTTCACCATAAACAACCATGATGTTTTTTTTAAAAACATTTTTTTTACAGATAAATCATGATTAAAAAATGTGGATATTAATATATTTTATGTGCCAAAAAAAAACCATGCTGGTTTTTTTAAATCATGTTTTCTCTACCAAAAAATCATGACTAAAAATCATGGATATTAATGACTTTTTGTGAAAAAAACATGGTTTTTAAAATGTCTTGTTTTTTTGGTCAGATGAAATTTGATAACACTGGTGTTTTTTGTAAATAATCATTTTTCAAAAAGCATGGTTTTTTGGTCACATAAAATAAATTGATATCCATGTTTTTTTTTACTGATTAGATTAGTCATTAGTTTTAGCCTCCCTACCCAGCAACAAATGCGATCCAAAGAGAGGAAGAAAGATTATGAAACAAGATCAAAGTTGAAGAAGACAGTAGTAGGTGCTGAAAAACAGGACAGCAGTGAACCGAAAAAAGGTGGTCCTCAACATAACAAAAACATTTTATTTTAACGAAAAGGGGGCCTTTCCTAACTCTCAGCTTGGACCCTCACATTGTCCCCCTGGGAGCGCTAGTTCCCATAGGTACAATAATTGTATCCCCCTGAGGAGGTTTTTTCACAAAGAAGTCGTGACCAAAAAATGAATAATAATAACTTTTTAATAAAAACATGTTTAAAAAAAACAATGATTTTTTTGGTAACATAAAATATGTTAATATCCATGATTTTAAGACACGATTTATTACGAAAAATTCATAAAATAGCATGGTTTTTTGGTCACAAAATATATTCATATCCAGGTTTTCTTATACATCATTGTTTGTAAAAATATATTATTTTAAAAAACAGCATGGGGTTTTTTAGGTCTCATAATATATTCATGTTTTTTTTAGTCATGTTTTTTTAGTACAAAACATTTTTTTGGTCTCATAAATATATTATTCGTTTTTCAGTCATTATTTTTTAGTAAAAAACATGTTTTTTTAAAAAAAACTGCATGGGGCTTTTTAGGTCACATAAAATATATTGTCTTTTAGTCATGATTCTTTGTAAAAAACCAGCATGGTTATATGTGGTACCAGAAAATATATTAATATTCATTTTTATTAATTAGAATTTTTTGTAAAAAAAAGCATGTTTTAAAAAAACAGCATATTTTTTCGGTCACCTAAAATCTATTAATATCTATGGTTTTTAGTCATTTTTTTGTAATGAAAACATAAAAAAAAGAAACCATACAGTGAAAGTGGTGGCAGATAACCCAAAATTACCTAGAGGAGTCTAATGACTTTTTGCAGGAGCCACAGAACTTACCACAGAACTTATATTGATGGAGTCAAAATTCAGAGCTTATTATCTCTGCAAAGGCTGATTTTTTTGGTCACATAAAAATAAAATCTGACATAGTAGAGATAGTAAGCTCTGAATTTCAACTCCATCAATATAAGTTCTGTGGCTCCTGCTGTTCCTCTTAGACGCCTCTAGATAATTGTGGGTTATCTGCCACCACTTTTACTGTATGCTTTTTTTGATGTTTTTATAACAATAAAATGACTAAAAAATATGGATATTAATATATTTTAGGTGTCCAAAAAAAACCCAGACATATACTTAACAAAATTTAGGTGTGCAAAAAAAAAGAAAAAAAACAAAAAAAAAAACACATAAAAAACACGTTTTTTTGCAAAAAAACCACAATCAAATAAAACCGTTTTTTGCATCACTAGTTGTACTTGAACCTATGTACAGTGATTCTCTGCCTTATTTGTTGTACTTGATGCTATGTTCAGTACTTCACTGCCTATTACGCTTAATTTTTCCTTTTTTCTTTAATTTTTTTAATTTTTCCACAGCTCTTTTTTGCTCTTTTCCCCTATCACTTTCTCCCTTTTGACTCCTTGTATTTTTACATTCTCTATTACACTATAATTTATCACTGCCTCCATTTCCTTGTGTATGCATTGCAATATTGCCTCATATTCAACATCATCTCTCTCTACAGCTGAACCTTTTTATTAAATACTCTCACCTGCATCTTGATTCATCATATTTCTAGTGACAAATTTCAATCTGTACCCTTACTACCAACTAAAATGTGTGCTTATTGAGCCAGAAACAAATTGCCGGAAAATGTTAAACGTGCCTTGTCGGTCGGTGGTGTACCAATTATTGTTTTTGATGAAAAAAATAGTTTATTCAATTCATTATCGTCAAAAGTTTACGTAACATCGTGATATTAGAAACGAAATATATTTTTAAGTAATAGGAATATTTATTCAGGGACGAGTTGTTGGCTCATATTTTGTTCCTATCCTTATAGAACAAGTGATGTAAAGTCCAGAGCTGAGAGTTTAGTAGGCCTTCTTTTTGTTCGAATTAAAATGCTTCGTTTCCTTAGGTTAAGACCAAATTTTTTTGGTTCATTGGTGTCCTGTTTTTCATCACCTATGACTTTCTTCTTCAGGTTTAATTTTGTTTCATAACCTTACTCCTCAACTTATTGTTCCTATACTGAGGTTCTCTTGTGTGGAAACACCCTTTGTATTAATTATGCAGTTCCTTTCAACTCCGGTGCTTGGCGTTTCCTTCCTCTCTTTGAACGGTTGCATTGTAGTAAGGGAATGGAGGCTAAACCCAAGTCGGAATTCAACCTATAGAACTAGTCAGTATTTATTATAAAAACTTGATGTTCTATGTGAGAATATGTTAAGTCCCCCGACTGTGTCACTTTGAGCAGCTTTGTTGTGGTAAGGAAGACTGAATCTATGTCGCAACCTAATTTATAGAACTAGTCAGTATTTTTAATAAAAACTTGTTCTACGAGAGAATATATAGAGTCCTTCAGCTGTGCTCGCTTTGAACAGCATGGAAGGCTGAATCTATGTCGTAACCTAATCTGTAGAACTAGTCAGTTTTCATTATGAAAACTGGGTGTTTTATGGAAGGAGATTCAAAGTCCCACGACTAACGTAAGATATCAATTTATTGAGAATAGAAAACGTTTTTGATTCCGTTGCACATCATCTTTCGATTCACTGCTGTCATTATTTGTTTTTAATTAGCGATTGAACTATCCATAATTTTTTAACATGAAAATATTGTGGCGTAACTCGTGAGTGATATTGAATGCGGTAGCCCTTTAAGGGAAACACAGATTGGAATGAACAAAAGTAACGGATTTTTATTTACTCTTCTCCCTCAGAGGGACACAACTATTGCATCCATGGGAATTAGCACTCCCTCGGGGAAAATATGAGGGCCCGAGCTGAGAGTTGGGTAGGCTTTCCTTACGTTTAAATGAAATGTCTTTCTTGTGTTAAGGAACAGATTTTTTTGGTTCACAGCTCTCCTGTTTTTCAGCACCAACTACATCTTCGAATTTGATCTTGTTTTATAATCTTCTTTCATAACTTACTGTTTCCATGCCCTTTCTGCATAGATTCCGCGTTCCCTTAACTCCATACTGAATGTTGCTTTCCTCTTCGCTCTTCCCCTCAGGGGGATACAACTATTGTATCTATGGGAATTAGCGCTCCCAGGGGAAAAATGTGAGGGCCCGAGCTGAGAGTTAGGTAGGCCTTCTTTTTGTTGAAATAAAATGTGTTTTGTTATGTCAAAAACCACCTTTTTTCGGTTCACTACTGTCCTGTTTTTCAGCACCTCTGACTTTCTTCTTCAACTTTTATCTTATTTCATGAACTTCTTTCCCATCTTACTGTTTCTATGCCCTTTCTGCATAGATTCCTCATATTCTTATCTCCATACTAAATGGTGCCTTCCTCCTTCCTCTCTTCGATACGCTCTAATTTTGCAGCGGTTAGGGAGGCTTAAACTAACTTATAATCTAATCTAATCTAATCCTCCTTGCTTTTTTTGGATCGCATTTGTTGCTGCGGGTAGGAAGGCTAAAACTAACGACTAATCTAATCTATCCTTCTCTCTTTGGATCGCCTATGTTGCGGATAGGGAGGCTTAAACTAACTAATAATCTCATTTAATTACGTGTGTGATGGAGTCTTGTGTGGGAACAAATCTTGTGCACACATTCCCCGTTGTGTCAAGTTCATATTGAATGATTTCTAACTTCCTTTGATTGGACTTTGTTGCGGTAGGGAGGCCTGTACTACCAATAATCTAACCTTGAAATGGAGGCCTGTACTACCAATAATCTAACCTTGAAATATTTTGTTTAGTTTGTACCAACTTTTTTTCGGTCCATTGTCATCCTATTCACTGCAACCTTACATATCCATGGTAGATTTTTCATTGTAAATTTCATACCTTGATGCTTCCATCCAAAGCATATTTGGGAACACACCTCGTGCATAGATTTCCTGATTTCTTATTTCCATACCGATTGGTGCCTTATTCCTTCCTGTTTATGAAACACCATTTTTTGTGGGGAAAAGTTATGAAATGATGTCATTTTCATCTAGATTTTCGGTATTTTATCATTTATTTATATCATCATCGCAACAATGTGAACGCGAGTAATTATAACTTCCCCTCACAACGATAACAATAATCAAAGCTCTCTGTTCTTAGCGCTCCCATGGGAAATGTACAAGTTCTTGAGCGAAAGGTTAGGTAAGTCTTCGTTAAAATAAAGTAGTCTTTAGGATTTTTTGACCATTTTTTCGGTTCACTGCTGTCCTGTTTTCCAGCACCTATTACTTTCTTCGTCTACTTCTGTCTCTTTTCATAAACTTCTTTCTTAACTCACTGTTTCTATTTCCCTTAACTCCAAAACTAAATGGTGCCTTCTTATCGGAAGTCTTTTTTTAGCTTAGAAGTTTAGATGCTGAAAAAGGATATACAACTGTAAATAGATACTCCTGCTCATTCAGTTCGTGAACTTACATGCAGAATATATCGCAGGTTTTATTTCAAATAAATATCTGAAACTGAATCTTATATTATCTTTTTTTACGATTAAACACAGCGCGCAATAGTCAGCTTCATCTGCATGGAAAAAGTATTAAAACGCTTTGTATGATTGAATAAAGTAAATTTTCCAACAGTTTGGATAGAGCTGTCTATTTATGAAGCTGCCGGAATGATAAAATTGAAGATCGATAACCTTTTAGTTCTTGTAGATTTGTAAGTATCAGGACGGAATTCAATTTTTCAAAAATCCAAATCCGTTACCTGCGGAGGCACGCCGGCAGTCGGCCATGTTGTTGATCGTACGTCTGGCAGGGCAGAGTACGCTACGTAGTAGTAGTACGTTGCCGCCGCCGCTGACGTCATGGTGTGTAGGTGACGTCATCTGGCTTGATTGAAATGAAGCCTCCTATTGGCTAATCGAATTAGCGAATGTGCGTGGCTGTCCCCGTAGAAGTGACGGTACCTCCTTTAGTCTACCATGGGTGGTACCCACACAAACCTCACTCTAACGGTATCACCGTAGTTTGGCACTAACAGAATTTACTTCTGTTGCCCTAGTGGACTTATTACGGCGTAGGTGGTACCCACACAAACCTCCCCCCGCACACACAACGGTACCGCCGTAGTTCGGCACTAACAGAATTTACTTCTGTTGCCCTAGCGGACTTGTTACGGCGTGGGCGGTACCCACACGAACCTCAGGAAGGGCAGCTGCGAAGAAAAGCTAGCCCCCCGGAAAAAGGTAGCTGCACCGAAGACAGCCCCCTTTTTCCACGAACCCTCACGTCGACCGCACGACGGTATCGACATATTCTGGCGCCCGAACAGGGACCCAGAAGCTTTGCGCGACTACCAACGTTGCCTGGGATTTCTGGGTTCTACACTACTACGCGGAAACCGCACCATTAAAACAAGATGAACCTCGTCGCTCAAGCTCGAGAATACGTCGAAGCCCTTGGCCTCACTCCCACCGATGCGGAGTACAGGGAAGAATTTACCAGCCGCCTGAGGCATCTGGAAGAAGCAGAACGAGAAGCCGCAGAACGAGCAGCGGAAAGAGAAGCTGCGGAGCGAGATGCTGCAGAACGAGCAGCAGAACGAGAAGCCGCAGAACGAGCAGCGGAACGGGAAGCTGAACGAGAAGCAGCAAAACGAGACCACGAGCTCAGACTCAGACAACTCGATGCTCAAATCGCTCCTCAAAATGCTAGAGTAAAGATACCTCCACCGGCTCCTTTCGATCCAACGAAAGAAAGGATGGACGAATTTTTGCAACGCTTCTGCACTCACACCACAGCGATGGGATTTACTGAAGTCGATGCTGTTGTCATGCTCCATAATTTGATCACACCGAAGGAACGTCGACTCATCGATACCCTGCCCGCAGCAGATCGCTTCAAGCTTCCTGAAATTGAATTGCTCCTACTAGATGCTCATAAAGTTACTCCGGCAAAACTACGTGCCAACTACTACGAATTGAAGCCAGAAGAAGGCGACAATATGTCACGTTACCTACGGCGACTCGAACAAACCTTTGACGCTTGGTTGAAAAAGGATGCAACATCGAAGCCAACTACGAGACTCTTCGTGACTTCCTTATTGTTGACCGAGCTTATTCAAGCTTGCCGCCCTTCCTCGCTACTCAATTGCGTGACAGGGGTGGTAACACAGTCGCAGGCCTAGGAGAGCAGGGTGATAGCTTCTTGCAAGCAAGACCTCATACATCGCTCCATCAGCTTTGTAAGGGTCGCACACTGACATCAACGACGGATGCGGGCCCTCCAGCGCTCAAAGCATCATCAGCACCAGAGCGACGCTCGACATTTCCTGTCCGAGCCCCTAGCACCCCAGCAAGATCAACCAACTCCAGCAACAACTCTCGAGGAACGCCACCAAGAACTTCTAACCCTCGTGATGTTCCCACCAGCTCAAGATCGATCAACACTCCGCAGCGCGAGGAACAACGAGGACCTTACACTGGATATTACTGCACTTTCCATGGCCCCAACCGATCACATTCCAGTGATGAGTGCCGCCAGTTACAGAGGAGGCAAGGTGATAGCCACAGTAGTGGAACAGCAGCCCATGCAAGCCCACCTATCTCCAGTACTACAGCTCGAGTAAACAATCTAACAACGCATGAAGAAGCAGATGAATACGACGATATTCCCCCAGTCGCATGCAATCACATTGCCTCAAAAAAACTGATCGCATTGGGACAACTGAAAACATGCTCCGGCACTGTGAACCAACAACCCGCCCAAGTACTACTCGATGGAGGAGCAACAGCGGTCTTCGTCAAGAAGGCTCTCGTCCCAGCTGACGCCATTTTGAAGAAAGAAATTACCGTTCGGCTGGCCAACAATCATTCCTTCGAAGCGCCTCTTACCCGGGTCACTCTCGTTTGCCCCTACTACCATGGAGAGGTGACAGCCGTAGCCATAGGAGAACTCTCCCATGATGTCATCCTCGGCCGAGTTCCCGGAACCACCTCCTTCGAAGAACAGATGATCGACCATGAAGAGCAACCAGTTGCTGCAGAAGTCTCTCATGTTGTCACAAGGGCAGCAGCAAAATCGAGCGAAAATCCCCCTGCCGCACCAAGCACTGTCGATATGTTGCAGCACAACAAAGAATATTTCAAGAAATTACAACGGGAGTGCAAAAAATTGCAGTTTTTATTCAAGAAAGTTGACACTGGTAAAGAAGAAACGCACAAGGATGGCAGAGTCATTACCTATGAACTCCACGACGGCATTCTGCACCGGAAAACGTTACGAGACGGTCAGGAAACTCATCAACTTGTAGCACCTGCAAGCGTGCGCCCACAAATCTTGGAAATGGCTCACGACAATCCACTTGCTGGCCATTACTCCCAAAAGAAGACTCAGGCTCGACTAGAACGAGATTTCTACTGACCGTCCCTGACAAAGGATGTGGTCCAATACTGTCACTCTTGTCACACCTGCCAGACGCACGCTCCATCTCGACCAAGGAAGGCACCAATCTCAACCCCACCGATCACCACTCCATTCTCCGCGCTCAGTGTTGATTTGGTAGGCCCATTGCATCCAGTTTCGGCACGTGGCCACCGATACATTCTCACCGTGGTGGACCAAGTAACTCGGTACGCAGACGCAGCCCCGCTCAGACATATCGATGCCGAGACGGTCGCCCAGGAGCTACTCGAAATCTGCAGCAGAGTTGGTTTCCCTCATACGCTAACGAGCGACAACGGCACTCAGTTCACAGCCGCAACCTTCGAAGCTTTCCTGAAACTCGTCGGTATCCAGCACCGATTGACGCCATTATACCATGCCCAATCGAACGGCATAGTCGAACGCTTCAATGGTACGCTCAAAGTCATGTTGCGGAAATTAGCCGTAGAACAACCGCGAGACTGGGACCTGTATCTGCCTTCCCTTCTTTTTGCATATCGAGACGCTCCTCAGGCCTCAACCGGGTATTCTCCTTTCGAACTCATCTACGGCCATCGCGTCCGTGGACCTTTAATCGTGCTCAAGAAATGCTGGATAGATGGAAGCTTGCAAGACGACACGAGCACTGCTCAGTATCTAATGGAAATGAAGCACCGATTGAAAGAAACATGCAAAATCGCTCGCGAGAATCTAAACAGGAGCCAAGAGAAAAGCGCCAAGTTCTTCACCAGACGTACCAAGATGCGAACTCCAAAACAAGGAGATAAAGTCCTCGTATTTCTGCCCGATTCTCGAAAGAAGCTACTTATGACTTGGAAAGGTCCCTATACAGTAAAATCACGCCTGGGAACCTATACCTATACATTGGACGTGGATGGAAACAACAAAGTTTATCACATCAACCTCCTTCGCCAGTACCACGACCGGGAGCGGCAAAGTTCCGCCTCACCAAGCGAGAAAGATCGCGAGGAGGACGACGAGAGAGTAGAGGAAGCATTTGCAGCGGTTGGCCTCGCCCTAGAACCTACCTGCGAAGAAGAAGAACTCGACCGGAAAGAACCAGAGATACCGTCACCCGTCGGAGAAACCATTGAAGACTGTCTCATCTCCTCTACGTTGACTACAACACAACGCTCAGAACTCCAGGAACTACTTGGGGAATATCGCGATCTTTTCACAGATACTCCCGGAAGAACCAGCACGGCAGTTCATGAAATGAAATTAAAGGATCCTTCCAGTTTTCGACTTCAACATTCGTATCCTCTCCCTTAGCGCTGGAGCCTGAACTGCAGTCAAGTTTAGAGAAGTGGATGAAGATGGGAATCGTGACGCCATCCACATCACCTTACTATTCACCGCTCCTTGCCGTCCGGAAGAAAGACGGAACCCACCGATTTTGTCTGGACTGCAGGCACCTCAACAGCCAGACAGTATTCGATGCCGAGCCGATAGCAGACACCACTGCTATTTTCACCAATTTAGCTGGCAAAACAATCATCAGCAAAATGGATCTGACCAGTGGATATTGGCAGGTACCTCTACACCCTGAGTCCCGCCAATTCACCCCCTTCAAAACTAGGTCTGGCCTCTATGAGTTCAACGTCATGCCTTTCGGCCTAGCAAATGCTCCAGCCACTTTTTCCCGCCTAATACGTCAAGTCGCTGCAGGACTGCATGATACTGAGGTCTACATGGACGACATCTTAATCGCCTCGACTACCTGGGAAGAACATTGCGCAGCATTAGCTAAACTGTTTGAATCTCTTTCTCGACACGGCCTTAAAGCGAAGCCATCCAAATGCGAATTCGGATTTGACAGCCTCCAGTATTTGGGTCATCAACTAAGCAGTAATCAGATCCAGCCTCTGGAGAACCGAGTCGAAGCCTTGAAATCGGCTCCACTCCCAAAAACCAAACGGGAGCTCCGAAGTTTTCTCGGTACAGTTGGGTACTACCAACAGTACATTCCTAACTACTCTCAACTGACTTCTAAGCTCCATGATTTCCTAAAGAAGAATTCTCCGGAACAAATACCCTGGACCGATACAACAGAAAACCTGTTTTAAAGTTTGAAGACAGCGTTAGTCAAGAGACCGGTCTTACAGTTACCAGACCCCAGATGTCCTTTCATTCTGAGGACAGATGCGTCCCAAACTGGACTTGGAGCAGCTCTCCTCGAGCCAAGCAAACGAGACTTCCGTCACTACGCACCCGTAGCATATGCTTCACGTCGACTGAGAGGAGCAGAAATAAACTATTCTACCATCGAAAAGGAAGCATTAGGCATCTACTGGGCTCTACAGAAGTTTGAGGTCTACCTTTATGGACGAGAATTTGTGTTACAAACCGACCATCGACCGCTCCTTCATTTGCAACAGGCAGACAAGTTGAACCCCCGATTGAAACGCTGGGCTTTGTATTTCAGCCTTTTCAGGTTCCGAGCAGAACACCTTTCGGGAGTCGACAACCACCTTGCGGATTTCCTGTCTCGGATACCGTAGCAGAGACACCCTCCCCCGGGCGTGTCAGGCCGCACAGGGGTTGCCGAGCCTTTTGTGTTAGTTACCGATAATCCCAAGTATTTTCTTTATGTGTCCAGCACCCTGAACGCCGACTTGTCTGTTTCTCTGCGCTGATGTTGCGTCTGTGCATTTACTTTAGTTAGCCCTTAAATATCATTTGTCTCACATGTCGATATTCCAATGTTTCTTGTATTACCTAGCTAAATACGACTAATATTTTAAATGCAATTTTGAGTGTTGTACCCTGTTATGCAATAGCTCATGTCTGTACGGACTATTTTTGCAACAGAAAATAAATCACTGTCTTTGTAAAAATATATCAGTGTATGTAATAGGGACTTCAAAGAGATTCAGCATTAAACAATTGAAACCCTGAGGTCAAAAGAGTGTCCTTTCTCCTTGTTGACACAGGTTTTAGTCTTATACGACACCTCGCGTATTAAGGGGTTTAAGGAGCCACCTCGGAAGGACGAACTATTTCGCACCGTTTGTCGTAAGGAAGACGCTGTCGCAGTTCGGCACTAACAGAATTCACTTCTGATGCCCTAGCGGTCTCATACGGCGCAGACAGTTGCTCGTCTTCCTAACGGTACCACCGTAGTTCGGCACTAACAGAATTTACTTCTGTTGCCCTAGCGGTTTTATTACGGCGTAGGTGGTACCCACACAAACCTCACTCTAACGGTATCACCGTAGTTCGGCACTAACAGAATTTACTTCTGTTGCCCTAGCGGACTTATTACGGCGTCGGTGGTACCCACACAAACCTCCCCCCATACACACAACGGTACCGCCGTAGTTCGGCACTAACAGAATTTACTTCTGTTGCCCTAGCGGACTTGTTACGGCGTGGGCGGTACCCACACGAACCTCAGGAAGGGCAGCTGCGAAGAAAAGCTAGCCCCCCGGAAAAAGGTAGCTGCACCGAAGACAGCCCCCTTTTTCCACGAACCCTCACGTCGACCGCACGACGGTATCGACAATTGCCCTAGCATGTTTTTTTCTGTATAAACAAGTGATTATTTCCTTTTTAAATTGAAAAGAATTGTGCTTTAGAAATAAATGCCTCGACACTAAAAAAATTGTCGAAATCTGAGAAAAAATATTAATTTAGTTTTTGCTCCATTTTATCTGTAAATACATGTACGTATGAAAAACTTGCTCAAGTTAAATAAAAAAGGCACTAAATGTATTGCATAGACCATGAAGCTTACACTGAGTGGATATCAATAGCAAATTAAACGTGTTAAACCTTTGGAATATCTAAGAACGTAGTTGCAGGAATGCTATTAATAGCCATAAATTTATCATTTGGTTCAAATTATTTCCCTACCAGTTGAATCACCTTTAAATTTTTTCAATTTACCTAAACTAGAAGCACAAGCCGTCTGGGAACTGGAATTCCCGTCAGGAAGCAAAGGGTAATGAAAGCTAGTGTCACTGCGTAATTGCATAAAGCATGCCATAAATCAAGTTCTTATAAAATATATCTAGATGAACTTGAATGTAACACAAAGTAACTTGTACAAAATAAATAATCTGTACGTTTTGTCGTCAATCTGGTGTAAAGTTTTTAGACAAACAAACTTTCACCTCCTTCAACAATATTCTGACCGCACTTGAGCAAAAAGTGTTCGTTGAGCTCACTTTTCTGGGTTATCTGCACGATGAAATGAGAAAGGAGCTTTCATCACTGATACACTCTCATTTTACTTTCATTGACAAGCAACCATTTTACAGAAATGGTTTTAGAAAAGGTTAATTTTTTAACAGGAAAAAGCGCTTGGAAGAGTGCCTGAAAAATGGTTGTGTCTACTTGTATTAATGTGATTGCTGCTTACAGTCCTATGTTGGAGTACAACACTCCAGCAATTTGTTTTCTTCACAGCCAACACCCTTGTATCTCCGAAAAAAACGGCCATCCATACTCATCTCCCTTCCAGTCAGCTATCAGAGATCATAGTCTTAGTTCAAACCACCTTTTTAAAAATTTAAATTTCTCCACGCTTTGCAGAGCTACAGATGAATTTGACCTCAGAATTTTTGAATCCTTGTTTATTTTCACCCATAGACCTCGTTTTAAATCATGATCAAAGTATGTGCACTGACATTAAATAGTGCCCTAATTGCGTTATTTTAAGTGTGTTAGGATGTGTATGTGTATAGCTCTGTTTCCTTGTGTAGATATTTTTGAGCGTTTGTTTAATGGCTAAAATTCAGGTTCATGTGAACGTATGGCTTCTAATGTTTTAAAATTCAGTTTTTAATATTGTCAATAATTTCTCACAGTTTTTGTAATTTGTTGATTCATGTTTTTGTTCTTTTTTTCACAGCACTGGGAATGAAATCGGAAATTCCGAAACGTTTGCAATTAAAATTATGTCCCTTTATATATTGGTTCTCCATTTCATTTTATGTATTAGATTTCCAAAAATTACCCTATGATTTCATTCATCCGTAGATGAATACAGGTTTCTTCTTGAATCTTTCAATTTTTTCGTTTCGTTGATAAACTCTTTTCGTGTCTGTGTAGCAACTTTTTTCTTAGGTTGATTGTAGATATAATTGCATGTTGCATCTCTTTTCAGTTTTGAATCTTGCAATGCATTCTTCTTCGCTTTCAGGCAATGTACCAAGAACCGTAGGTTCAGTACAGCTCAGTGTCGCGAAATTTTGGACATTCTTACCTGTCCTTAGTCTTTGAAACACCAAATCTTTCATTTTATTCTGCAATGAACTATCCGTGTGTATTGTCTAGATTTCATAAAATTATTATGTGTCATATAATATGCTGTATTCAGGTTTTATCCGAAAGTGTGATAAACTATCAGCTGTATTATATACCAGTCCTCAAAGAACCTGTTTATCGAGCGTCTTACGCCCATAAGTTAAATCAAACTAATGGTCAATTAGTTATATCCTGATATTTTCTAAAACAAAATATCGAAACCATCAACCATAGCCAATACCGTGTAATTAAAAATAACCTACTCTAACCGACTAATGTTATCATACGTACTTTAGATGGGACCAAACTTTTTATATTAAAAGATCAAACTTATTGACTAAGTGTGCTCTATTAAAACTCGTTGAAAGATCAAACTTATTGAAATCCCAAGTTGTTTAGTTACAGTTCAATTCAACTCTATTTTGTATGCCTTTGAAAACACTCAATTTTTTTCTTATTTCAACTAAGAATCAACTATTTCATATTGTTTAGAACAATCATTGAATAAAGTGAAAAAAAAAATCAACCTAACATCTATTATCTTTCAGCCGCCCTTTCGACCTCCAAGCATGAAAATGAGTATTTGAAGAACGCAGAGAATCTTTTGTCAAATCACTGCCCTCTGCGGACACACATCCGATTACGTGAAATTCTGCTACGATTACAGCTAGTGTCTGCGCTTGTTGATAATTGGATATTTTGCCAAAGTCTGTTTTTTAATTTGGCACCAACTTTCATATAAGAGGAAACCAATAAGTATGATCATAGAATCTGTGCAAAGAACATTCTTCAAAACATCTTTAAAAATAAAGATGGGGTTCAAGACCCCAATCACATGTATGTTTCCTACTACAGTATTGTCACAGCTGGTAGAAAATGTTGCATTGGAGCATGAGGATAGTATTTGGTCAGGGCAAAATACATAGTAGACTAGAGAAGGAGAATAAACAATGACACGATAACCTAGCAAAGGTTTGCAATATGAAGGTAATACTAGCATACAACAAGAAATATGCCAGCTCATAACCTAGCAGGAAGTTTAAATTATTAAACAGAGTTGAAAAAGCGGGAAAAAAAAGAAAAGAGGAAACGAAGCTAGTCTGTAGTGAATGGTGAAAAATGAGACACTACTTCACTCATGAGCATTTACTCAACGTTCTAAGTGGAAAGAACCAGAAGGCTATAAGAACTTTGTTAGCAAGGAGCAAGACATCTCTGATTTTTAACTAAATTTTGTACGTCCCGAGATTGAAAAAAAGGATTTAGCACGCCCCAAAATAGAGAAAATTTGCGCAATGCTTGATCAAAGTTGGCCTAGACGGCCAAGCATCAGTGCTTGAGCTTGAGTCACTCAAACTTTCTAACATTCACCTTCAACGCTTGGCTCAATCGTCAAAACAGCTTCTAGACAGTCAATCATGCTTTATTCAAGCAATAGCATGAAGTTTTTTGATTAAAATGATTGATCGTCTAGGGCCTGCTTAAGAAATAAGATATTCATCGTAAAAATTGTGAATAAGTGGAGTCGGAGTCGCAAAATTGTGCATATGTGGAGTCAATTCTGAAGTCGCAATGTGGAGTCGCAAAATTCTGAAATGGAGGAGTCGGAGTCACCAAATTCTGAACAGGCGGAGTCGGAATCGGAATTGAAAATTTATTTCTCCGACTCCGTAACCCTGCTTACTGCGCTGAACTGCGGTGAAGCATTAGACACTGCGGAGATTATCAACTGGGTCCAGTAGTAAAATTTGAATTTAATCTCGAGAATGGTAATTTCTGTTTGCATTGAAAAGAATAGAAGTTATGTATGTATCAAAATAAATGTGTCTAGGATATAGAATATGTTACCTTATTAAGTTGTCAATCAATGCCATTGATACATATATTTATAATTGAGGAAAGTACTTAAGACATGTTCAGTATATGTGTTGGAGGCAGCAAACTGAATTTAATTATGAAGAGAAATGGATACATCATAAATGAAAGAAAATACGTCATAATTGATTTGACGACGAGAAGTGGAAACAAAATTTTTCTCTGACCTTGAAAAATAACGAGTGTTGTTTCAATGGTACGACAAATAAAAACATCAGAGCTGAAAACCTACATTACAATAAAACCCTGGCTTTGTTTCACTTCCAAAAAAATAAAACTTCGAACAAATTCCGGCAAAATGAATTAAAACACACCTACGTGTGTTTATTAAGCTAACCAAGAAGAAAAACAAAAGCACTGCGAAGGCTAACCCAATGGCTGAGCCAACGCCGTAGCCAAAATTCAACTACCACGATCAAAAAGCGCCTTGGTAACAATATTAGCGGTGCTCGATTGACTGCCGCCTCGCTAAGCCAGCGATTGCGAGGAAAAGGTCGCGATTGTACGAACGAACCACAAGCAACGGAGACCGGGGCGCCAAGATTAAATGCAGTCAGAAATGTAGTCGGAAGAACACCAACGCGTCGTAAATTAACTGATGAGAACCGTAAACCCATGTGAAAAACAAAGCCTATTATAATTAAATAAATTCGATGGATATTTGAGCTGTTCCATATTTTTACAACAACATGAGACCCAAAATACATAAATTACAAAAGATTTCCCTCTGTCAAACGGGTAATTGAGGAGCAAAAAGCATTCAGCCTCTAAGAACGTTTAACTGAATTTACAGGTTGTAATGTGACAAATTATTGGTTCAAACAGCAATACAATCTCCATGAATGTAAAATGAAAATTAATCTCACTGCTTGCAATCTTGATAACATTAAAGGTAATAAAAGAAAATCAACGAACGTTTGTATCACAACCACTGTAATGATTAATTCACTCGTACATTGAAAAACGACATAGATAACATTTCATAAATTTAACAAGGCCTCAAAGGCCAGTACAATATTTCTAATATCACCCATGCTTAGGCCTACTACCTCTTTTTCTGAACCTTTGAAAGCCTCAGCCTACCTTAGAGGAATATATATTCACTTTGTGGAGGGGAATCACAGATGATGGTACATCCAATTATTGACAATCTTTTGATTCTCCAACACTGCCAAAACTACGGCTACACTGTTTAATACTGTCGTTACTATAGTCTACAAACACTGTTGAGTAGTGCCATAATAATGAGTCCTATAATGACGTCATATCGTACATTTATTATGAACTTGAGCATCAAACTGGCCGTAGGGAATGTCCTAAACGTAGAATAGAGAGTAACGTAGCGCATAAAATTCATTGTACAAAACTAGTAAGCACACATGGTGTTGCACAAATTATCCCAAGGGTTTCAGAACTACCAGCCTTGATACAAGTAACCCTACGACCCATTTCATTTCACAATTCAAAACAAAAAATTATAGAAAGCATCAATGAGCCTTTTAGAGAAATGCATCGCACAACCAAATTCATAGAAAACTTAAATCAAATTAAGTATTGAAACTTCGTACAATGCTCAGGGAAGGCAGAAGTAAAAATAAATTTGTAACGTTTTCAAAAGAATCTGCTTATACACGCAGACAGCAGCTGAGTTAATGTAACTGAAAAACTGTTACTGCCATGTTTCAGATGCGTGAGGGGAATCTTGTAGTTACACTAACAACTCGAACAGTATTCCTAGTTACTTACACTTATCGACTGTTACCTGGATTTCGAATGAATTTTACTAATTATATTGCAATGTTTAGTTAACCTTCACTATTTTTGGTTAATGAATGAGTAACATCAGAGAAAAAATCTTGAGTGCCACATTTAAAATTCTAGTATTCACACCAATGTATTCTATTTTGTTACCTGTCTAGGACGCATCCTTAGATTATAGGTATAGATTTCACTGAAACTGCATTTGAAAGTAATATCAATAAATCACACGAACAAAGAAGAACGCAGTGTAAAACATGCATTTTCAATATCATAGTGATTTTGTTCTGTTTCTTAGTAAATTTCATTTCATTACGTGATCTCAGCACTAGTTTTTCTGGACTAGTATAATGCTTTGAGTATTTGTACGCCAAAATAAATATCAAGGGACAGAAAAAATGCTGAGCCACATAGTAGCGCGTGTTCTGATGCAGGAAATTGAGATATGAAAAATAAATAGAAATATTTCTCGTAGATTCAATGAGACATAGACACAGTGAACAAAAATGGTATCAAGAGACCCGGAACGAGTTAATTAACCTCCATATAACATGGCCGGATGGAATCTGCCCACTGCGCTTCGCTGTGTCGGCATAACGAAGTAGGGAGAGAGAGAGAGAACGAGCTCGATAACAAATAATAAAGGGTGCAACAAGAGAAATTTCGAGTGAGAAAAGCAAGGTATCAGAGTGAAAACTGAACTGGGTCGTCGTACAATGACACAAATAAAAACTTGAAAATTTGCCATCAATAAATGCTCCTCGTTCAAGTTTTCCTACTTCCTTTAGTGCAGGTTCGAATTGCATACATGTATGTAAGTTATTTCTGTACGCCTGTCTTACGAATAAAATAAATTAAATGTAAAGGAAAATGAGTTAGACAACTTGAAATATATTCAATCGCAGTCGGCCTAATCCAGTAAGACTATCGTGTTCCAATAATATAAAGCTTTTTGAGGCTGAATGGCTTCTTGACTGAACTTCCCAGCGTTGTGAGAAGTTAAAACTTAAAGGTTTGTTTGGAGTGATATTTTGTATAATAGTTACCCAGAGTCAGTAAATGAAGCAAGGTTTATTATTTCTACTTCATCAGCATGAGTCCCTAGTAATTTGACAGAAGAGGGATGTGTATCCTAAGTTCTGCGAAGAGCCTCATTTTGTCGGCGATGCAAGTCGTCATGTCAAGCTGGTAACCCAAGCTGGAAATTCGAATTTTATCGGTATTAAATTTTATGTAAAGATGGGATCAGGTTAAAATATTATTAGATAAAAATGTCATTATGTAATGATCTTTAGTGTAGGTGTTTTGTGATGGGGAGATGTGTTTGTGTGGTGTGTTGTGTTTGTGCAATGGGTTATGTGTGGGTCATGGTTTCTTTCCTTCGTATCTAAGCCTTTGAGGAGTCCACGCTCAGGCAGCGGGCTTGCTTACATTTTGACGGCTTGGGTATCAGCCCAAGGCAATCAAAGTGTCAAATAAATCGGATAAGAAAAACACAAGTGCTTCGAGGGAAGTAGATCTCTGCAGCTTCACACTGGCGGAGAAAATGTAACGAAATGGGGAGGAGTTACACTAACAAATGCATGCTCATTGTTTCTTTCTTTATGGTGACAGGAGTTAGAATTTCACCGGAAAATACAGTCAGAATTCTAAATTTACTTCTGTGTGAAAACTCTGAATGTGTGAGCTCGGATAGATGAGTGCCAAGCATAAAATTTTAGGAGTGGGAGTGAAAAAGGTTGAGCAAAGATACCGCGATAAAAAATATGTCCTAAGTAGAGACGCAGTAATATAGTAGCATAGGTCAAGGTGATCTATGTATGTTAGCGCAGGAATAAAAATATCAATAATGATGATTGCTCAAATGAAAGATGTTCAAGGTTCACACGCTCAAGCAAAAAGATCTACATCAATGAAATGAGTGAATCTATATACTGAGCATGGGTTACTGGGAAAAGATAAAAAACAATGTAATTTCATCATTTTTTTATTACCATAGGCGGGATGGCTTGTTCCAATGCCACAACATATCTACTTAGTTAATGGCAGACAAATCTACGAGGATTAATGGGTTAGGAAGTGAAAGAAATCATTTGATTTCATTGAACATCATTTAAAACTAGTTTTTTATCATGAAAATATAGCCTAAATAACGTCATAAACAATTTTAACAATTCATTTACCACAGGTGATACAGAGGTAGAATGTTTCTTAAGTCTATTACAATGGTCAAAAAGGAATATAGCTACCTGTGGGCCCGAACAAGTTCAGAGACTTCTAGGGCATCCTACCATCACGTTATTCTAAGGTGTACAATAATGTTTAACCTAATTCACTTAATCTAGTTTCGCATTAGACTGATCATTGAGATAATTAACTCGATATTTTATGCTGTATTTTACAATATAGGTCAAATCGGCTATATTTAACAGTATGTTCGATAAACCGATTCAAGAGCAGAGAGAAGATTGGTTATGGTACCCAAGGCAAGTTACATTATGACATCATCATTAGTTACATGTAGGAGGCAAGATTTTGACACGGTGATCTTACACGACTAGTATTCTGATAGGAAGTGAGACTCAAGATGTCTTTTGAATACTTTGTACGAATTACATTCACGGATCTCTGCAGGTATAGAGTTCCAAGTTTTGGTTCCAACGAAGAGAATACTGTGTTGCGACCGGGCCTTCGAATAATAAGGAAGCATGAATTTACTTCTATTTCGGGTTAAATGGTCGTGATGACCAGTTTGCGCAGTCAATAATTGTCTTAGGCTATTGTCGCCATCATTTCTTGATGTTTTGTAAATGAAATTACAAATGGAGATTTTGTAGAGATCCGAAATTTTAAGTATTTGTAAATTTTTGAATGAATCATTTGTGTGAGCATTATATTCTAGGTTCTTTACCGCTCTGATCGCTCTTTTCTGCAGAGTAAAAACTTGTTGGTTATATTTATATCAGTTCCGTGCCATGCTTCTATTCCGTATTGCAAGTATGGAGAAATGAGCGTTCGATAGAGCATTTGTAAAGCTGTTTCAGGCAGAAAATTTTTAACTTTATTTAGGATTCCGATGGATTTTGATAATTTAGAACTAATATGAGTGATGCGCTCTTTGAAGGTCAGATGTTTATCTATTATGGTGCACAGAATCTTACATGAGTTGGTTTCTTCGATTTCACGTTCGCCAATTTTAATGCATGGGAGAGATACATCTTTCTTGTATGAAAATGTTATATAGCTTGTTTTTTCAATATTAAGGGTTACTTTATTAGCTTTGAGCCACATTGAAACCTTATTCATACGCTCCGCAATCAAAGCGGGATTTTGGTTCAGAAGGACCGTAGAAATCGTACTGTCATCGGCAAAAAGTATGATTTTAAAGAATGATGTAGATTTTATAATATCATTGATAAAAATCAGAAACAGGAGAGGCCCAAGAACAGATCCTTGTAGAACTCCATGGCTAATTGTCTGTGGGTCTGATTTTGCATCGTCAATGACAACGTATTGCTTCCGGTTTGTTAGGTGTGATCTGAACCAATCATGGGCAATCCCTCGACTGCCATAACAGTGTAGTTTCGAGAGTAGTATTTTATGGTCCACACAATCGAATGGTTTTCGAAAGTCAAGAAATACAGAGGAGACAGGCTTTCCTTCATCTATTTTAGAATAGAGGAATTGTAAATAATTTAATATAGCCTGTGTTGTTGATTTTTTAAAACGAAAGCCGTTGTACGGGCAGGGAAACACTTGTGAAGCTTGGCGGAGTTTATTTAGCTAGGTGTTGACAGAAGACGAGATGTTGATGGGTTGAGCACCCGGCCTCGATAAGTGCGGCCCTTTATAGGTGTCCTCCAGATACAGAAAGTGCTACTACAGATAAACATGTGCGGAGATGCCGCACATAGCTCCCCCTCCCGAATGTTGAGAGAGCACCACACAAAAATAATAAAACTTTTAAACGAAATTCAAGAATTCGCAGAAATAAAGCAATCAATGAAAGTACAATTCATGAATTGACAATAAATTATTTGAGAAAAAAAAATTAAACGACAATTCCAAACGAAAAAAAACTATTATGAAATCGCTCGTAGCCGTTGTACATTAAATTACGTTAACCGTATCGCAATTTGTATTATCAAAAGCAAAAAAATTAACAACTGTTATCACGCCAAGCCTTATTATAGTTTCGAGCAAAACAAGCAATCACGAGGGTAACTCGAGCGAACATTATATATACGTACCCTATCGTAAAAAAAAACCTCGATACATCACTAAAATCATAGTTAAAAACACAAGAACCGATTACATCACCCAAAAAGATATAGAATAAACGCAAAGCAGTTAGATTATAGGTAACGCATTTAACGCATTAAAATTTAGAACGCGGAGGAGAAAGAAAAAAAAATGTCAGTAGCTCCAACGAAGAACAAAATAAACCGTAGGAAACAAGTTAAAGAAACATTTACGCTTACTACACTACGGAAACTAAAACTGTTGCATTACCAAGAAATGATTATAGGGTAACGCAACAAACACGTTGATTAATAAAACGCACAACTAAAGCTAGAACCAAAGCTCTAAAACTAGAACACGGTAAAACGCATGCTAAATAATAAAATGCTTTTTACCAATTCACCCCCTGCCGAATCAGTTAGGCTATCCACATGGCAAATAATTAGAACGCCAAAAACCGCTTAAGGAATAAGCCCAAAAAAATTTTTTTTTTTAGAACACTAAAAATAAACTTAATACACCGCAAAAATCCAACAGTGAGACAAACCGCATTCAACTAAAAATGTTAAAAACCCCCTTTGTGTTTTTTTTGTCCAAGACCCGTTCAAATTCTTAACATATTACCTCAATCAACCCCTAAGAGAAGGATTCAAACACGTTTAGTACGACTTTAACACAAAATTTAAGGCATGTCATCATAAAAAAACTTAATAACTAAAAGCAAAAAAATAGCGAAAGCAACGAGAACACGCGTAGGCAAAGCAATCGACTTACCGTGCAATAAATTCTCTGCACGTCGTCAGCCATGGAGAACGATGTAGGGATCAAATATTGAAACGCCATTCATATTAATAATAGTAAAACGCCATAAAACGCCATCCTATCCGTCAACATATGTTAATTCAACTCAAACCAATTCACCAATTACATATCATTAAATATAGGGCATTCGATCGTTGCAATTTAACACATATTCAATACTTTTTAAATTTCTCGCAAAACGTCGGAAATAACACCTTCAAAAAAATTAATAGAGCAAACAAAACAAACCATTATAACAAACCATTTTAAACTATAAATGTCAACCTTCGAAACTCAAAATAAATAGCGAAATCAAATTACTAATTAGAATCTTGGGGATTAACGCGTCAATAGTAAAAAACTTAAGTTAAAACAAGGGTTAAATAGATTAAATAATAGATTAAATAGAACACTGCGCGCATATTTTATCGCGTGTTTCATGCGACATGCATATCCTGCAACCACTGCGCGCCAGATTTTCAAATAATTTAAAATCTAACACTTATAAATTTCCTGATTAATAAATTTTCAACTAATCCAATAAAATTTTTCAACTTTTTCATTTTTCAACTTGAGGTAAATGTATCACTAAAGTTCTTAACGTTGATCTCGTAGACTAAGTAAAATCGTTGCTCTCCTACGAAGACAATGAAGAATCATGGCGAGTCCTATCGTCGAAAATAGGATGAGGATCACTATCAGCGCGATCTCCATGTTATTAAACTTTTGGTCAAACGCCACTGTCGTGCAGAGGACCAGAAAATCGTCATTTCCAGCGAAAGTCGTCGTCGCACCCGCGGCAGCCTCGCCCTCAAACGCTTCAGCCATGGTTGATTCGTCCCGTGCATGCGCTGCAAAGAACAAATACAGAAAGATTAGCATGGCCGTTATACTAAATAAAAAGAATAACTATAATAATAAATTTGATATCCGATCTCGGTTGCCTGACAACTGTCATTGCACAACCACGATAAGTCTCACATAAAAAATATAAGTTCTAAGCCTACCGAAAAAAAATGTGTAAGGTGACAAGACTCCTTTCCCACGAATGTAATCTAAATTTGCTGATTGCCGGACATTCCGACGGAACAAAAATAGCTCGGCGCGAGACTGCAGCATACGGCCGCAGCGTCAAAACCACCCATCTCGCAAGGTGAACAGCAACCTCAGCGATTTGCAATTCGCCGTCGGCGCATCCGTTCATGATTAAAACTGTCAATTTAGCAATACGAATGTCTGAGTGAATTTGAAAAAAAAATTAATGAAACGTCTTAGCGACAGCTAAACGAGACAGTACAAATTCCTCTGGGGTAAATACCTAAACAGTACCTCACATCACCCGAGCACAGCAACAGTAAGACTAACATACAAAAGTACAACGCACAGATTACTGAGATTAACATGAACGCAAACATCTTGCATATAGCGATAAATGCCTCTAAAATTATGATTATATTCCTTAACATTATTGATAAACGATAAACAACGGTAAAAAGGTAAAAAAACGGCAAAACGGAGTAAATAACGATAAAAAGGTTAATTCGTTACTCGTCGATTAGTTAGGACGTCATATAGTCCAATGAATTCGTCTTTTTAACTCACAGATTGTACCTTTTTGAGTGGTAAAAGATGATTAAGATTACTTCTAATAATTTTCGATCCAATTTTAATGTCAGCGTAATTACGTTTCACTTTTTGGACTACCGCAGGCCCTATCCAAGTTAAATCTAATTTAAATTTTTTCCCATGATTTCTCAAAAGAACCCTATCTCCCACGCTAATATTCTTGTTGCGCCGCTTAAGATTTCTATAGAGATTTCGCTCTGTTGTGTTGTTAATAATTAAATTTCTAATATTTTCCACGGTTCGCACGGCTTCTCTAGCTCTGATATTTACTAAATCTAATTCTTCATCAAAGCTGTAAATGACTGAATCAAAATTCTCGGGCTGGTAGTAAGCACACGTATCGCGATTAAACATTACATAGCTTGGTGTTTCGCCAATAGTAGAATTTAAAGAATTATTCAAGGCATTTTCTACAACTTCTAATAATTGGTCCCACTCTGCATGGACGAGTGTATTGACATATAGTTTCAAAAGATTCGTAATTTTTTTGTTATTGCGCTCTACAATGGCATTAGAATGTGGGCTGTAAGCCAAAACTTCCTTTTTTGCAATGGCATGTAATTTTGCAAACTGCTTGAGTGCCACTGATTTAAACTCAAGAGCATTATCTGATATCAGCGTCCTAGGATAACCTAAAAGTGAGAAACAATTGCTTAAACAAGAAATCACTGATTCCGTATTTCGATTTGAGATTGCATATAAACGACAAAATCTTGAGAACAAATCAATTACTACCAATATATACTTATTCCCATTATCAGTTACTTTAAGTGGCCCTAAAAGATCCATTGAAACGACCTCGAAAGGCTCTTTAGCAATCGGAGCTGTCAAAATTTTAATTGGAACTGATGGTCTTGCTTTAATAATTTTACACACCTCGCAATGTTGAACAAGTTTGCGCACAATGGTTTTCTCTAACTGATTCCAATATTTTAACTTAAATTTAAACAAAGTGTGCTTGTAGTCCGTGTGGTATAGAGTGTGTATGGCCAGAATGGCCTTACTCATTAAAGAATTTGGTACAACTGCTGTGAGTATTGTACTCGGTCGATTATCAATCTCTCTACGTCGATAAAGAATATCATTCAGAATTAAAAATTTTTGCAAGTCTGGGATAGTCGAAATACTGTGATGTAATAAAGCATTCTTAATTTCTATGCAAAATGCGTCGTTGTTTTGTTCGTCGATAAACTCCTTAATCGTCCAAGATATCTCAGACTCTGTCGGTACATAATTTATCAGCGCCGGTCGCGCGTCTGTGTCTGCTGCACTGTCAGCATCGTCTCGAGTCGGAGGCAGGTCAACTACCTCGCTTCCTGTCATGTGTTTGTGTCGTGCTCGAGTCTCCACCACACAAACTTCTGATTCAAATGCGACTTCCAAATCATCACATGAATTTAGTTCTTTAAGGTTTAACTTCTCGTTATTAACAGGTAATCTGCTTAAATAATCTGCGACAACGTTTTCTTCACCAGGGAGATATTTTACAACCGGATCAAAGGAATGTACATTTAGGCACCATCTCGCCATGTTCGTGTCGTCAGGGAGTTTTTTATTAAAAAGTGGCGCTAAAGGTTTGTGGTCTGAGTATACCCGGACGGGGTAACCAGTTATTAAATACTTAAAGTGTTTTAGAGCTGAATGAATTGCGAAGAACTCTTTTTTGGTAGTAGAATATCTTCGCTGGCTCGAATTTAAATTTTTACTAAAATAAGCTATAGGTCTTAGAATTTTGTCGCTTGAATCATCCGCTTGCATTAATACAGCACCAATTCCTGTATTGGAAGCGTCAGTAAAAACATGAAAGTCTTTAGTATAGTCAGGATGTCTTAGAACTGTGTCAGAAGTTAGTAACGACTTCATAAAATCAAAACTTCTCTGACACTCGTCTGTCCAAGTATAAACAACATTCTTTCTCAAAAGGTTGTACAAGGGGTAAGCTACTTCTGCAAAGTTGGGTAAAAAATTTCGAAAATAATTTGCTAAACCTAAAAACTGTTGTAGTTCCTTCATATTGTTCGGCGCTCGGCAGTCTTGTAATTTCTGTGAGTATTTACACTTAATACCGTCGGCGGCAATGGTATGGCCCAAATATTCGAGCTCTTTTTTAAAGAAATGGCATTTCTCAAGCTTTAAGGATAATTTACCGGATCGCAGCATCTTAAGCACAATCTCTATATCAATCAAGTGCTGATCTTTATTTTTTGAAAACACCAATATATCGTCTAGGAAGACGAAAGCTGGTTTACCCAGAATGGGTGCAAGAGCAGATGTCATGACTCTTTGAAATATTCCCGGAGACGTAGAAAGTCCGAATGGTACACGACAGAAATGATATTTACGGTAATTTACGCTAAATGCCGTGTATTTCCTGCTCTCTTTTTCTAACTCTATCTGATGAAATGCCGAGCGAAGATCAAGGTTAGAAAACCACGTGTTACCACCTAACGTCGATAAAATGTCGTCAATGCGGGGAATTGGGTAAGAATGTTTAATCAAAACCTTATTCAAGGAACGGAAATCTATCACGGGACGCAGATCTCCTGATTTCTTTTTAACTACAATGACAGGGAAATTGAACTCAGAAGATGACTCCTATATTATTCCCTGATCGAGCATATCGTTAGTTATTCTCATTACCTCTTCTTGGTACTTATGAGGTATTCGGTAGGGAGCTAAATTTAATACAGGCGCATCAGTTTTCAACTGAATATGATGCTTCAAGATATTCGTTACACCTATTTTTTCGCCTTCTAAAGTTACTACATCACGGTACTTATTTAACAATTTAACTAAAGGTAATTGTACGTCATCTTCCTTGCATGAAATATCATTTACCGTCAAGTTACGTCTTAACTCCTTTTCTCCACTTATTAACCCTGCATTTACTTCTGCATTAAAACATAACTCCTTGTCATCAACAAGAATTTCACCTCCGCCACGAGTATCAGCATCCAACGCAAGTTTTCTATTGACAATGGCATTCCTTCCACCACATGTCGATTTAACTTTCGTCGTATCTGACCCAGCGACAGAATTTACCTCAACATTACTTGCATCTCTGAGCGCTGTTTCCACATTTGTTACATATACTTCGCTCTCAATATCATTAGCCTTTATGAATTCCACATTACATATCATCGAATTCTCAGCGAGATACACAGTCTCTTCACTTGGATTTAAAACCATAATCGGTACCACACCGTCTTCATTTATTTGAACAATTGAGTCAGCTATAAGAGCACCATTATCAAGACATCTTTTCTGAATCATGTATTCTCCTGCAATTGGTTTCTTAAGGAAGCCATAAATGACATTAAGTGAATTCCCAGGGACTTCAGCCTGATTGCAATGAACGATTAATTGCTTCGTACTCGTTGACTGTGCCTCAGCCGTCGCTGGACTCTTTTTCCTGCCGTCAACACTTTTTAATTGCCTCATGCTCTTTCTCGCAACAGCAATCTCTGACAAGAGACAGTCACTATTCACTATTTTTCGCATTACTATCTCTCGGCTTAACAAGGGTTCCATATTTAAATCTTGAAAAGGAATTGGAATATTATTCCAAAGAAGTTCTTTATTTTTAAAGTTCATAACGGCATCCTTTAATACATCTCGACCCAGTATCAGGTCATAATTAAATCGAGCTTCTTTTACAACAAGTGCACTTGTTTTAATTACTCTATTAGTGCCGGGAATTTTAATAGATAACTCTACTTCACCTGTGACGTCACTCTTCCCGTTAATGCCTTTTACTCTCAATTTACTCGGTTTTACTTCTTCGCTCAAATTTTTTACCTGTCTGTAACTGATAAGACATTTCTCTGAGCCGCTGTCAAGCAAAGCGCTTAAATACTGGTCATTATTTTTGAGAATAATGGTCGGTTTGTTGCAATCCTTGAATGATACTAATCCATCATTTTTATCAACATTTTTTACAACGGATACCGAAAAATAGGATTCGATAGTCTTGCCTTGATAATGATCATTCTCAAGCTCTTCATCTTGCAACAAGTTATATCTATTTTTACACTGAAACAAGGGGTCAACATACGATTTGGTTATCTCGGTGGTATCTGGAATTTTTGCCACGGTCTCTAGTTTAACGAGGTTGGTACCGCTAAATACCTCGGGCTCAATCTGTTTCAAATCCCCCTTACTACCTTCACCTAGTTTAAAAAATCGCTTGACGTGCTCTCCGCCCAATGAACTTCACTTTGACCACGGTTTGTGCTACCTCTACCGCGTAAATACGCCTTATAATTACGGACTTCCGTACCGCTCGCTCTACAATTCTTTACTACATGAGTTCCACCGCAGGCAAAGCATCCTCTCGGAAACTGACCTCTTTGACCTCTACATTCAAAGTGCCCTACCATGGAACATGAGTTACAGTACGGAAATCCCGCTTTTTTCGTTCCTGAATTTCCTCCGAATTGACCAGAACTACCGCTATCTGATTTAACCATGTTGCACTCTAAGGAGCCGCTACTTCGATCTCCTACATAACTGTTTAACTCTCTACCTCTAATTCGGGGATTCCTTAGCCAAGGTCTAGGAACAATCCTCCTCATTCCTGGTCGATAACTCCTCCGGTAACCTCCTACACTACCATAGAACACTTCATTGTGATCTGGCTCTTCAAAAACTTCTTCCAATTCACTGTTTACCTCACCTACGTAAACTTCACTTTCGTGTCTGACCGGAACTTTCTGCGCAAGTATCTTTTTTGTCTCGGATTGGCTGCGCACAGCTGAAATTAACCTAGCGAGCAATTCCTCCGCCGTGGAAAATTGTGTTTCAAAAATTTTTCTAGCGAACGACTCATCAAAAAGCGGACCTAACGTTGATAAAGCCAGACTGTACGACATGCTGTCGCCCACGAATTTTTTTAACTCAGCCTGATTCGTGCAGTTCTGAAAATACGCGTGGCGCTGCCACCCTAGCGAGTTTGAATTAAGAATACTCTCGGTTAGCTTCCTTATTTTCGAAAAAGCATTGACGATCTGAGCAGCTAGTGCATTATTTTTAACTAATTGCAACTCGTTTAGGTCGCAAGCCAATGCATGAATACTCTTCTCTCCACGCGAAACGTAAATGTCCTCAAGAATCTGAACTACCTGATCAAAAGAATAATTGAGGTCCGCATTAACTAATTTCGTAACGACGCTATTGAAATCTCCTACGTTCTTGTTTGCCGAGCGTACTAAAAATTCCTTACGACGCTCGTCACTAGTGGCATCAGGCAACAAGGACATGTATGCCTTGAGATTCTGTATATGAGTATGAAAACTCTAATTTTCTAGGAACTCTCCATCATGGACCCGTCTTCTTCCCCTGAATATGGGGAGCTCTGCGTTCGTCATTATCGTTCCGACAGGAGTTACAACTATATTTGCAGCAATATCACGTGCAAGCTGTGTCGTGTTAACATTACTAGGAACACTAGAACTAGGCCCTGCTGTTGTTGGGGTCGTCATGGTCGGTACTTGAGTCACACTAGTTACTCTAGGTTTAGAAATACGTCCGAATTTAGTTACCGTAGCCTCTGTTCGAACTACTTCCTCATCACTATCCAAAGAATCAGAATAATCCGACATGTGTCGTATTTCCTTAAGTCATTTAAAAATTCCCTATTCCACTAAAAATCAACAATTCAATACCAGAATTGACTTAAAATTCATTCAAAAAGTAACATCGTACTCCGTGAATGATAATAAACACAGAAATGCAAGTAATACACACAAAAATTAACTAATAGCACACAAAAATAATGACATCAATAATATCAATACTTTATCATCAATACTCTAATTGAAAAACAAGAGTAGCGTCACTAATCCTGAAAATTTAAATTTTTAGCGCCACAACAAAACTTGTTACTGGTCAACAATATCGCACAGTGCACACGTGACTGCTTCAGCTCACGACAAAGCTCTTGACAAGGCGTTAGAAAAAAATATTGCTGCCCCACAGCAAAAACGTGAATTTCTATCAATTTAAGGCTTCAAAAATTAACATCAAAGTGTTTCAGACACTTCCACTAACACTCCTATTCTATTATATAAAAAAAATCTGAAACTTACGACGATAAGAAGGTAATTATTTGTTAAACAGCTACTTCCAGATACGCCGGACACGGCTGTCTCTCACAATGCACAGAATGAGACTGATCGCTACCTCTGCATGCAGAATGCAGAGCAATACAGGAAATGGCACGGCAAAAAAAAATATCCGCGGCAGGAAGTGCAACAAAAAAACAGCTGCCCGGAGACAGAGCGAGCCAGCACTAAAAAGAAAAAATTTCTAAAAAAAAGACTTAACTGTGAACACAGAAGACAGCTGCAGCTCACGTCGCCTTGCTACTGCGATGTTGGTGCTGCTTTGAAGAGCTGGGAATATTAGTGACTGATGTTGCACGATGTTAATGATACTTTTAAATCGTAGTACGTATCACTTATCACTGGTTACAGTTTTTGATACCATATACACTCGTACTGTTGTGACACAATTTATCCTGGTACTGTTAGTGATGCAATCGTAGTAATGTATCTCCACACAATAAAAATTGTTCGTAGCACTCCACTGATGTATCACGATTGTCTCTTCACTGGATATTCGCTGGAAAAGCAGCGATTTTCACCTCAAACACCAGCTCGATATCGTCGCCGGCTTCATATACCAAAACTCGTGTACGCAGCGGTAAATCGTGATGTAGAAAAATGCTGATTTGGGCGTATGCTTCTTGTAACACTCTTTTCGGTACACCTATTCCGAAAACAATTGTAGTTTCTTGCGGTTGCCACAGTTGATTGTTATTCCCGGTACACATCAGGATTTAATACTGTTCAAAATTGCCAGTAATTGGACAATTGCTATCCACTGCACACTTATGCGAATGTGAGTTCTGTTCGCCACATACGTCGGTCACCAAAATGTACGGGCAGGGAAACACTTGTGAAGCTTGGCGGAGTTTATTTAGCTAGGTGTTGACAGAAGACGAGATGTTGATGGATTGAGCACCCGGCCTCGATAAGTGCGGCCCTTTATAGGTGTCCTCCAGATACAGAAAGTGCTACTACAGATAAACATGTGCGGAGATGCCGCACACGTATCGTAAAGAAATGATTTTTGTTCAAAATAAGAATACACTTTTGTATACACAATTTTTTCGAATACTTTGCTAATAATTGGTAGTACGGAGATAGGTCGATAATTGTTTACACAGGTTGTTTCACCATTTTTAAAGATAGGGGTTACTCTAGCAACTTTGAGGGAGTTCGGGTAAGTTCCTAGGAAGAGAGACTGGGTAATACGATTGGATGTCAGCGGGGCTAAATATCAGCAATAATTTTAAGTACTTCTGTCGGAAACGTTAGTAACCCACTCGATTTATTTTTCAGGATGTTTACGCACGCAATTACATCGGAAGAGTTGGTAGGCGTAAAGAAAAAGGAGTTGTGTTCTTGAATATGATCCATATATTCCAGGTGATCAGCAGGTTCACTTGGAATACCATCAGCTATAGTTTTCCCTACGTTTACGAAGAAATTGTTGAAGAGATTAGCAATTTCTTTCTTCTCATGGTATTTTACATTATCTTGAACAATATGTTTAATTTTCTTTTTATCGGCATTATTCCGTTTACAGCAAGAGTTAAAGAGGCGCCAAGTCTTTTTAACGTCAGCTTTAAATTGATAAAACTTGCGCGTGAAGTAGTTCATTTTTGATGTCCTTATCTGATTTGTCACATAGTTTCTGAATCGGTTATATGTTTCTCTAGTTATTCGCCCTTCGCAAAGGAGAGCTAGGTACGCTTGACGTTTTGCTATGTTCATCACGATGTCACCAGTAATCCAGGGCTTTTGATTATTTTTCGGGGTAACTGTACGAGTTCCAATTGGACATTATTGGTTGTGTGCGGTCATTATAGTTTCAGTCAACTTTACTACCGCATCATCAATGCTCGTTGCATTATTGTATTGAGAGATGTGCAATGTTGGTATTGATTCTTCTAGAACGGTGCGCATTTCTTCTAAATTTGATTCGTTTACTTTACGATTTGAGTAAGTTTCAGCCCGTGGCTTGGTGCAAGCAATATAGACATTTTTCTTAACAAGAAAAATTGGAAAATGATCTGAGGTCAGATCATTCAGAGGTAATGATTCCAGACAGAAAATCACTTGGGTCTGTCATAAAGATATTGTCAAGCAGCGTAGTAGATTCGGAGGTTATTCGTGTAGGCTTTGTGATGATCGGAAGGAAGGATTGAGACAGAAAGGTTGTTAGGAAATTAGAGATTGGTTCATAGGTTTCATGTTTCAGTAGATCATAATTGAAGTCACCGCATATTATTATTTCATGGTATAAGGGCCTGTTGAACTGAGAAATAATACGATTTAGCTCATTCAGGAAGGATATAGGACAGGCTGTCACAGGCCTACACACCGTTCCAAGCACAATGCGTTTACCATCTCTAGACAGTTCTACGAAAAGTGATTCTATATGATTCTGATTCATTGTTGCATTTGTTATGGTTCTCGAGTCTTCGTGGTTAGATATATATGTGCTGATGCCTCCGCCTCGCTGGTTTTTTCGAAGCGAATGGTACCTATGATAAATTATCAAATCGAGTCATGTCGTTGGTCGAGTCATATAGCCAGCTTTCGGTGAAGCTAATCACGTCTAGGTTATATATAAGTTCAGTAATAGTACATTGTATTTCTTTCAGTTTTGGATAGAGTTCCCCTACAGTTCCAGCACAGGAGTGAGAAATCACGGCGAGTTATTCGTATAGTTTCGTTGAATTTTGGTATATTAGTATACCTAAACTCCTGAGAGTCGTTTAGGTTTGGATATATTCTGTTCAAATGATTGAGATCTGGGTCGATTTCCTCGAATATGCCAGCGTGATCAATCATTTAAAATTAGTTAACAGTAAGAAGTAGGTACTATATAGCTTGAAAACGAAATACAGATTCAAGCTTAAAGGGATATTCCTGTCAAAAAACTAGCTTATGAAGTACGAGAGAATAGAGTAAAAAATCTAGAGCGATTTCGTGAGTACAAAAACTCAGTCCATGAGAGAATATTGGAGTTCAATATCACAACATTGGTGTAAACAGATTGCTGCATGAGGGTGTTTTTCAAGTTCACATACAACACGTAAAAAGTTTTAAAGATTATAACGAAAATGATATAATCAGCTTAAATGGTTTAAGCGTAATAATAACATTAGTGGTAAAAAAACATTCACAGTTACATTGGTAGGTAATAAATTGCTGATTGCGTTGGTAAAAAAGTTGACATACAGCTGTTATAAATGTTTACACACATCTGTTGTACATTTTTCACGAATGAGGTTAAACTGATGTCTAATTGAGGTGAAACTGACATGAAATTGACATATCTAATTGAGATGACCACCCAGTCTGGTCACCCATGACCTGTTTCGATGACATGTTCAGTTGTTGCACCAGGTATTGATCGAGGTCTTCTGGCGTGTTGATCTCGCCGCGTCATGAATCTGGGTTTTCGGGGTTAGATACGACTATGTTTCCGTCATGTGTTCTCGGGATTCCCATTTTTCCGGGAATTTCCTTTTGGTCATTCTAAGGATGTACAAAGCGTTAGCTCGTGAAGGTATGAGGTATTCATTTATAAAGAACTTTGGTTTCTTTTCTCGGCAGGCGGTGAGAATAACACGTTTCTTGTTATAATGTTTTAGTTCAAATGCAATGTTTCTTTGATCTACATTCCCAGTTACTGTTTCTTCCCCATTCTGGTAGCTGAAGTGATGTCATTTTCGCAGAGGCTGATGTTCATATTGTCCTTCAGGAGGTGGCAGACTGTTTCTCTACAGTTTTCGTTTGCGTGTGTTTGCGGTAGTTCCTTCCCATAAATGACGAAAGTGCATTTTCTTTCTTCTAAATCTCGGCGCTGATCATTTTTTTCCAAGCGTTCGAGACGGGAGGCTAAGCTACTTATTTTATCATTCTGTTCTTCGAGAATTTTTTTGTGTTCTGCTTCTTTCCCCGCAATTGTTTCAGATAGTGTTTTAATGTAAATGAATCTTTATGGCTTTACATATCTTCTATTTTTCTATTAAACTCTGTCATCACTGAGTCGAAGTATTTTATCAGGACAGACACCACTTCCTTGCCATCTTTCGTTAAGCTAGACACATCAGGATAGTGTCCAAACTTCGACTGAAGCTCGCTGCTGTTGTTGCTGCTGCTGCTGTTGCTGTTGCTGTCTCGCTTCTTGGGTGCCATTTTGAAGATTGAGAGCACTCAGTTCCTTGTTAAATGAGGGTTGAATACTTTCACTTCCACTTTCACTTCCACACTTTTTTAGAGGGAATATGATACTTTTAGTTTGATTGTTTAGATGTATGTTGTATTTAAATCACATTTGAATTCTCATGGCATGAGTGGGTACCCATTTAGGTTAGGAGTACATTCTTTCTAACAATAGGCACTTATTTTCTGAGCGAGCGCAACACACATCCTCGCCACACGGAGTCACTGAGGACACAACACAATGAAATAAAAATTCATATAAAACTGAAATTAAAGAAATAATCAATGATAATATCGGGAAGATTGTAAGTAGATGTGTTTGACTTCCAGCTTCTCGTGCCAGAAAGTATCGTCTTTCGTGCGTTTGCTTTAACTACCTTCATTGTAAAAAAAAAATCAGCAGAAATTTGTCTGAGCGTTATCAATGTATGAACAGCTAATATTTGAGTTATAATGAACAAAATGATCTCTAAAAGGTGGCTTCAAGATGTTAAAATATTATACAGAGGCTGCAATACTGTGTGCCTTGTTTTCATGTGGTTCTCGTTCGAATTAGTGTGCATTGTAATTCATGTGTTAAAGTCTGTGGTATTTGAGCTTCATTCATGAAAGATCATGCATTTTGTTGGGTAGTAAATTGGCCGGTCAATATTGTAATTTCAATGGTGTCATAATAATTGCATATAAGTATGTGTTACGGGTTCTCTGGAAAACAATTGTGTAGTTGGGTATAATTGCTTCGAATTTAATCGTGAATAATCGAGAGCATTAATACCCAAGCACATAAGGGAACAGGCACTACCTCAAGAACACCGGAAAAATCACAAACAAATTGTTACGGAGAAGTAAGTCAAAGCAAACCTGATGAGTACCGGTAATAATTTGATTTTTGCACGCTCATCGTAGCGTATTTTTATACATGTACTAAGTTTAATTTGCCAGAGTAATTTGCATAATCATTTGAATATTCTGTGGATGTGTGCTTTTCCGCTATTTCGAGATTTTTTAGTTGATATAAATAAACAAGAGCCTAACGTGTCGCGACAATCTGAAGTGAGCAGGCTACTAAGATTACCGAATCTTTGAAAAACAATAATTCTGTGCAATTCGTTACAATCTCGGGTGAAATTCTAATTGACGTTCGTCCCCCAAAGAATTTTGGTGCAAGTTTTCTTGAATATTTTTGGAAATTTCATTCCCAGCCTGACATCCAGCGTTGAGTCTCGACAGCCTTAGGCCCATTTTACTCTGAGCTAACAAAGCAGCATCTAGCAAGCTCGTATGGGCTATCTAGTAGATGGTCTGCGAGACTGGTAGGTAGGAATAGCATTTCACTGTGCATGCTGGATGCTGGATAGAACGTGCGAGTTCAGTGTGAAGGCGAAAGCTCGTGATAGTGCTATTTCTACCTACCAGTCTCGCAGACCATCTGCTAGATAGCTAATGCGAGTTCGCTAGATGCTGCTTTGCTAGCTCAGTGTGAAATGGGCCTTACTAGGAGCTTAACCTCCTGGGTTCAGAGTGCGGGGAATTTAAATAGTTCAACTATCGGTAAATAGCTTTCATTACTGAAAACAGTGGGTAAAATTTGGAAAATTTGTTGGTAGTGTATTTCTTTTGCCGGTAGAAACAACCCTTGCTTTAAAATTACTTCAATGTAATTCTACTCAATTTTCTTGTTCTTTGCTTGTTTGCTGCGTTCAAGATGACTCACTTTACGTATATTTTCTAGAGTTTTGTTCTCAACAACAATGTCATTAGCAACCTGGCTTTAGGCAGAATCATGTAGTATATTTATTTTCCACAGTTGAATTGCTTTAAGTGTTTTGTGTGCTATTCACGCATGGCAGCACGCAAAGTGATGCATAATAGCATGTAGTGGTAGAATTCCATTAGTTACAATTTTATTTTATTTATTCATACATGCTCAATTAAACACAATGTTCATTCACAAACATTGATTCAATATCCAAAATGGCTTTAGATCATCAGTTGTTTGATGTCCTGCAGACTTTGCTACTTGAAGAACACATTAAACAGTATAACGACCAGCAACAGACTTTTACCGTCATATTTTTCCGAAAACTTCTCACGACTAAATGTTAATATCAAAACTTTTTCTATACAGTCGACGTTAAAAGGGCATAGTATAGGAAATAGGTCAAGGTTAGTTTGGTTAGTATAACCTAGGCTATTGGGACTGGGCTCAAGGGTGAGATAATTTCACATAGGTCCCTTGCTGTAGATAGGTCTTTGGGACTTTTATCCCTCGTTCTCACTTTGCTTCTCTCAGTTTTGATGTCATCTTCATCATTTCTTATATATTTTTATTCCTCCTCAACGTTTCTTTTTTTACGTAGAATATCCTATGTGGGAAACACATTTTGTAAAAATTTTCCGTTTACAACAGAGAATACCAAATTGTTTTTTATTTCGATTTCTTGAGATCGCATTTTTGTGGCAAGGGAGTTTCAAACTAATATAACAACAATAATAATTTCTATCTATGAGTTTTGATGAGGTATGAATTGACTATAATATCTTTCTATATCAACAAAAATAGGAGAGCAAAAATCACTGATAAAAATTTCATTATACTGAGAACGTTAAAGCCGTGTTTATGTCTGTTTGTACATTTACGTTCATTTTTTATTTCAGCAATATACGTAAGATTCTTTTGATGAGCTGATGATGGGCATTTGTCCGAAACGTTCTCAGTATGATGAAACTGTTATCAGTGATTTTTGCTCTCCTATTTTTGTTGAAATTGAGGAAATTTCCAGAAAATGTACTTGATTAAGTTTCTATATGCCCCAGGTTTCAATTGTTGGGTTTGTGTTGGCTTAGCCTCGTTTGCTTAGTTTCGATTGGGATTATTAGACTAGGAAATATTTTCCACATGAAACCTGGTTGGAGAAAAAGTCCTCCCCATTTTTACGCTTCAAAAAAGGTTACAAATTGAAACCAAAAACAAATCAACGTTACTGTAAACACATATCTTGAAATTTTTTTGTGTAAATATGACATTTGTATAGATATGTAAATATACACATTTCAGTGATACATTTTCAACCACGAAAAAATCAAATACACAGGTGCAGACATTTACACAATAAGGAAAGCAATCACAGATTAGTTATCGGGATGTTCTTACACATTCGCCTTACAGCATCAGGGTTGCCGACAAAGTTCTCTTTCAAATGAACAGACGTTTTCTAGATTAAATCCAAAGGCTTCTGAAAATTTTCCGTTATTTGAGATCAAGAAACGGCTCTTAGTAAATTATATATTCGAATAAAATATGTTAGCACCATTTATACAGGGTGTTGCGTAATTCGATGCAGATGTTTTAACCGCATACAGAAAAACACTAAATAAAACGAAGTTCATGAGTAACAAACACCTGAAAACTCTTTCTTTTTCGAAAAAGGACGAACTGAAATAATTTTAGATTCACGTAGGGATAGGCTCACAGTGCAACCAACGAGTAAAATCTAATTTATTGTGCAGGCTGTGGGCGCGCGCTGTAGCCTATTGCTATGGGAATCTAAATTTTTTCAAGGTATCATCTCTCGAAGACGAAAGAGTTTTGAGTTTTTTCACTCGTGAAAATCGTTTTATATGGCGTTTTTCTGTGTATGGTTAAAATATGTGCATCAAACTACACACCCCGTATAGAGTAATTAGTTAAGTACATAATATGTTTGCGATCCATCAGAGTTACAGTAGTCACACATTTCCAGTTCGTGCGTAACTTCAAGTTGTCATGTATACGTGTTCCATTAAATCGTGACATTCTCCGAGAAACTTCGGTTATTTCCTGATGTTGGCCGTCTATAAACATGGTTCTTGAATTGATGCACCAATATACAAAGTATAATCAACAAAAACCATCTAAGGGTGTTTGAGTTTATTTCGATGCTAACCAAATACACAATTCATAGTTTTTCTCCCCTCGTCAAGTTAACGCCCTGTTGAGAATTTCCGTGCGCGCCTCTTAGGTACTTCTCAGCTTGAAATTTAGAGGAGGCATAAAGCTGACCGGGGGCGGAGGAGGAAGCGATGTCGGTGCGACTTTTTTTAATCATATTAGAGGATTGATATGTATTCACATCACGCCGCTCGCTTTGCTGGCATTTCTACTCATCGTGTGTTACTTAGATGGATTTACGTGAAACCACGAAGTGCTGCACAACGCCTGTGGATTTGCTACAACTTCTCTCGTAATCTTGGTTCATTTCTTTAACCGTGCTCCTAATTTTGTTGTGTGAATCTGTGTGTTTCATGTTTATTTTGTTCAAGGGGACGGTCCGGGGGAGACCAACAGTCCGTCGGTTCTCGACGGATTTTTCTAAGATTTTCACAATAGGTGTCAAATGATGCGGCATTTATTTTTGAACTCAAGTGTTTTTTTGTAACTTCATGAAAAATATGATTTTTTTTAAAAACCTGAAAAAGTGGGTGTTGCGGAAAAGTGTCAATCGCCCACAATTTCAAAGTTACAGAACTGGATAAAGGTTTTCTAGGTAGCTAATTGTCTTGTCTTGAGATCCGGTGGTAAGGTTTTTCGATAATTTTATTTTCTGAATTATGAGAAATTTTTTCCCAAAAATCAACCACTTTTTCGGTTTTTTCAAATTGTTCTGCTTATAATTTTCAACCAATGGCTGCACTCAGGTGAATTCCTCAGGTGAAATTCCTCAGGTGAAGTTCATTAGAACTTGGCTAGTTTTTCCAATTAAATTTGTGCTCAACGTTTGATTTTATCGAAATAATGCAGGAAACTTCATAGTTTGGTGTATTTCGTAAGTTTATAGTTTTCTTTTCGCGCAGTATACCGCAACTACGGCCGGGTCCTGTCTGCTTCCAACCCGACAGCAGATGAGGGCGTCTTTTTGGCTCCGCCAAATTCTTGCTGTGCGCTCATCTAACTCTTAATTTGTCAGATATTCCTACCCTGTTGGAGTACTATTCAATGATTAGATTATGTTCCCAATCGTGTATACACACTGTATATACGCTGCCTTTTGAGGGATTAAGTCAAACTATGTACCTTACAGTAGTAAGGTGAACATTGTTCCTCTCTGTAAATACTGTGAATAAATTCAACAGTGCACTAGCCTCGGGAGGTATGCTTAATATTGAAGTAAAAATACGGAGGCAATAACGAAAAAATTTTGTAAAGGTTTTCCAGTGAATTCCAACAGTTTGATCCAAAGCGACCAAGAGAGTACGGACGGTCAAAGGAGACTATCCACCTGCAAAAATAACGTTCATTAGAACACTTAATGTGGCCATAAATTGGTATTAAATGCCTCGGTATTTTTAAGCCATATAGGGAAAATTATTCACAATCAAAGTGCAATGGCATCAATACTGTATAATAAAATGCCAGGTGTCTTCTTTGATTTAAATTTATAAACAAATTCATGAATTCTTCGTGTGTAATTTCGCCTTTGTTATTACAATGACTATCTCATAGAACTTGTGAGCGACAAAAACTGTCGTTCTTTTTAGTAAATGTTTCCTCAAATAATAACCCTTTTTAAATGCATGGGCTCTTGTGTACTCATGCGCGTGCCGTCTTTTAAGGTAGGCGCACACTTGTCCGCATCGTACGGACGGCACGCATCGGACAGATCAGATTTTATGTGCACATTGTCGGCATTCGACCATTCACCATCCGCAGTTCTGAAGCTGAGCCCTCTCTGGAAGGACATAATCCATATCTTTGTGGTTATAAATTTGTGAAAATGTTGAACAGTGATAGTGAAGAGGAAGAAATTGTAGTGGTTTGCTGTTTGAGTGCAGAAGCAGAAGAAAAGAAAGTTACAAAAAGGAAAATATGGATTAACAACATAAACAGGAAAAGGCTGGAATTTGGAGAATTTTATATATTCTACCCTGATTTGGTGGAAAATGATGTAAAAAATTTTCGTTATTTTCCCATGACGTATTCAAAATTCTCTCACCTTCTCAACATTCTAGAACAGTATATAGGGGTAGAAAATACTCCATTCCGCACTCCAGCCAGCTCTTAAGAAAGACCATCAGTTTACTTAAGGTAAGGATGCAATAGAATTTATTGACATTTTCCGTATATTTTCGAATCTTGCACAAAATTGAAAATAAAGACACCATTCTCTACCTTCAAGGTATGTGAGGTGCGCCTACCTTTATATAGAACTAAATGATATTATATCGACGATGCGGCGATGAGGTCGCACATTTGCAGGCAAATGCAGTATGAGGCCATCCCCATCGTTCGTACGCATCGGATTGAATGCTCTTTCGGGGATCCTCGTCGACATTGCCGATGTCCGATGCGTAATATGCGGTCAAATGCGCGCATTCCCATTTGAAATAATGCAAAGAATACAGAAATCCAATGCGTACGATGCGGACAAGTGTGCGCCTACCTTTAAGCAGTGCCGTACTAAGGTATATAAAGGGCTTTTCACACGATCAGTTTTTTCGTCAGTCAACACTGACACTCCAGAGTGTGGTCAAAACACTCGCATTCACACGTACGTTCGCGTGACTGAAGTGGCGCGTCACTGGCAAGCTTGGCAGTGCTTCACTATGCATAGTCGAGAAAGATTAGTCGTAGTCAAAGCAAGCATACTCATCGGCTTTGCGGTCATAGAGAAGAAAAAACACCATAAATAGATAGTGGGTAAAAGAATGGCTAGCTAAACATCCAGAAAATGGCAGTTATAACCGGATTTGAGGTAAGTTAGGGCTAAATATCCAAATTTCGCTCACTAATTATTTGTCGCATTATTTCCTTTTCTCAGCAATAATATTATTGTAAAATTTGGTCTGACCAGATCTAACAAATACTACAACTACCACAAATGTAGTAATCTACTTCATAATAACTTCAAGTGCAGGTAATATTTTCCGCTATTTCTATACAGTTTTGCATGTACCAGCGTGTAATAGTACAGCTCGTAAATTGAACTTTTTTCTTGAAGAATTTTATTCGGTCATTTCCTAGCGACACAGTGACTAGGATATAGTAATAACATTTGAAATCTAGCACACATTCATTAGAACTGTATGATAGAATGCACGCGTAAATCTGGCATCCGCAAGCAAATATTATAAAATATAATAAGCCTCTGAAATTACTGTGTGATAATATCTAATAATCCATTTGAATGTGACAGCGGTGCGAGTAAACTAATAAGCGTTTACATTTATTCTACGAAACGTTTTCAAGCTGAAATTAAATATTGAGAAGAATACATGTAAGAAGTTTCTATTTTATTTTGAAAATGCCGAATAAGTGGTTGAAATCGTACTTGCGGCTGAATATTGAATTTTTTCATTCTAATTAACAAAGTTAATGTACTTTTGCAGTGTTTCTTGAGTGAATATTGAATAAGATCGAAAATCCTTTCGATCAACAACAGGACGAATGCATGATGTTGTGCTTGTAACAAAATAAACTATTGTTTCCCATATCATAGTGAATACTGAAAAAATACGCACCTTGGAATCAGGTGCTATCCTCTGCTAAATAATGAATTTTTTGGAAGTAAATGCTCTAAATTCTTTCCTAAACTGGTTTCGAAGCGTTTTTTTTTTCCTTCAAACCGTTCTCATGTAAACTAATATTGTGTTGATTCATTCAATAACATATTAGAGCGACTTGCTTCTCATATCTCTGCTCTTGTATTCGTTGCTTTGTATTTTCCACAAAGCAGGCTGTTCGCGAAAATAGTTAATTATCATTGAGACCATGCTGAGACCATTTGATACGGGACAGCGATTGCACCCATCCTTACTAGACGCCGGGTGGGCGAAAACTGACACGCAAATACAAGCAAAGCAGCAGTCAAACCCGACAGTGGCGAGTGCCGAGTAGAGAGCAAAAGAGACACGCATGCCCAAATATGGTGTTGCGAAACCGTGAGTGTCAGTGTTGACTGACGAAAAAACTGATCGTGTGAAAGGCCCTTAAGGCACGGTATACATAAATATGAGGCGTGGCCTGGCGGGTTGCCCTCCCTTTCAAGTCGTCAATGTCTCGCTGTGAATGCAATTTCAGTCATTACACTGAAATATTGACAAAATTGTCCTAGCATGTTTTTTTTTTCTGAATAAGCAGATGCTTACTCCGTTTTTAAAACGTAGACTACGATTGCGCGTGTTGTGAAGTTGATTTGGTTAGTTGTAAAAAGCAGGTTGGTAAAATCGATTTATTTGTTTGAATAAGTTTTCGTCTTTTGTAAGAAATGTACAAAATTTAAGAGCTCAATAATATTTTCATAGGTATGATAACATTGCTTAAAAAAATGGCAAAATGGTCTGAAATGTTATACAATTACATTGGTGATTTCATGAACAATTTACCTAGTGGTACACATTTGTCCCACTTCGTGGTCAAAGTGTTAAATTTAAAAGAATATGCTTTAAAAATGGATACCTCGACGGCAAAAATATGTCCGAAAAAACTAAGATAAAAGTATCAATTTATTTTTTGCCTAATTTTATCTGTAAATACTTGTACCTATAAAAAACTTGCTCAAGTTAAATAAAAAAGGTATTAAATGTATTGCATAGACCATGAAGCTTACACTGAGTGGATATCAATAGCAAATTGCACGTGTCAAACTTTTGGAGTGTCTAAAAACATAGTTGCAGGAATATTATCAATTACCTTACTTTGGTCATTTACTTCAAATTATTTCCGAACTAGTTGAATAACCCTTAAATTTTGTCAATTTCCCTTAACTGGAAGCACTAGCCATCTGCGAACTGGAGTTCTCGTCGGGAGGCAAAGGGTTAAGCCTCGCCTACCTGTTGCTAACTAAGCCGAATATTGGAACGTGGTTCTTTAAAACGTGCTTGGGTTGCTCACTGGCAAGGAATTTGTAATATGCGTTCTATCTCAATAGTTTATTCGTCTTGCCATCATGGCATTTCAATATCTAATTATTCTTGAACAAGCGCAAAATTTTGACGAGCTCCCTCTACCAAGTTTTAATGAAAACAAACTGGTGAATTACATTTTTACCTCAAAAAAATCTGTGGCCTGGAAATAAACTTTTTTATTGCCCCGCAGATTTGTTAACTCAGTTCCTTTTGCTTGAGCTACCGGACAAGCACGGAACTGATTATTTAGGAGCAGGAACTGATTAACAGAGCAGCCCTGCAGTAGCTGGTGTTTCTGGAAAAGGTTCAGCTGTTGCAGTTTAAAATCCCAGTCCGAATTTTATCGCTGGCGTAACTGTAATTATGATCGGTTTTTATCTTTTATCGAAGTATTCCGACGGCAAATATATTACCAGTGATCACTGGTAATTTTAGACGCTAAAAATGCCCGCCGACGATGATGACCGTGATATACAGTCGATTTCTGACTGTCATTCCTACCGTAGAAATACCACGGTAGAACAACGGTTGTTTTTCAGACTATACTTCAAAATTTGAAACTAACGTGAATGATAGATAGCCCATGAATAAGTTTAATCAAGGACAAGTCAGATAAAATTATGTTATGTATTACTCGTGGTCAAATGAAATTACATGAATTAGTTTACGTGACTTTCACATGATGTAAATTTGAGCTTTGGTTCTTTTATTGTGAAAGTGAAAACTATAATTAGAAGCTTAGATATTTCAATTGGATTTTCACATAAATTTTTTCAATATATATGCATTTTAATTTTATACGTTGTAATATGAAGTTCAAATTCTTTAACTAACGCTTCAAATGTTTTGAATTTCATTTGGAATGTTCAATTTTACTTTTTTATACATTATATTAAAATTGAAACTGAAGTTGAAAAATGCAGGACTATAATGGTATGAATATATATAAAATATTTACATTCCTATACTAAATATCTCATTCCTGCACTATTTTTTTTTTATTCCAATGAACTAAATGTATTTCAGGCACTACTCGTTTTGTAGCTCAGGCTTTGAAATATTTCTCGTTTCAAAAACCGGCAGGCCGCAGCCGAGACGGTACAGAAACGGTTTTGTGGAAACTGCAGAAATTTGTTCAGCGCTCAGTCAAAAGACTTAAGTTTAACACTCGTTACCTTTAAAAGAATGCGTCTTTTGACATCAAATTACTCTCAAACGAAAGAGCAAAACAAAAAGGTACGATTGGTAAACTTAAGTCTTTTGACTGGACGCTCAAGAAATTTCTGTAGTTTCCACAAAACCTTTTCTGTACAGTCTAAGCTGCGGCCTGCCGGTCACAGAATTTTCTATTAGCTCATGAGCTAATAGAAACATTTTTTACTAGCTCTTGACCGAGTAGAAAATGCTTTGCTCTTTCTTTTGATAGTAAATTGAAGTCAATAGGTGCAATCTTTCGAAAGTTACGAGTTGTAAACTTAAGTCTTTTGACTGCGTGCTCAAGAAATTGCTGTAGTTTCCACAAAACTGTTTCTGTACCTCCTGCCGGTTTTTAAAAGAGTTAGAATACGAGAGTTCAATTGTTTATCACGTTCGTATTTGTAACAATTTTAAACCTTATTGACCTATTTTCTTACAAAATAACTTTATATGAAGTGATTGAAAACGAACATATCGAATAATAAGAGCCTACTTTTATAAATTCACAGCTTTTATTAGTGAAATATTTTTTAAAAAGTGAATCAACATCGAAAAATTATGGGAACCTTCGTGTTATGAACTTGCATATGATTTGAGCTTAACGTAATGTTAAGGTATCACATAGTTCGTAGTTGTTCATTGCGGTGGTCTAAGTTTGAGCGTTGGTACTGTTTACTGTCTAGACCGCTTCAAAGTATTAAGGTGATTAGGATATAAAGAAGTTACGTAAGTTGTTTGGTACCATTAAAACCACTATTATGATTAACTTCAGCCGCGTTTCTTAAAATAGTGAGGATGAAAATGGGTGTGTAAATCAAGCTGCTGATTCATGCCAGCAAAATCATGGTTTGAGCAAAATTTTAATAGAAAATATATTCTACCCTCAGATTTATCTGTGCTGATAGTTACTCTCTGGAAACTTTTGGTAACTTGCTTCTGCCAATTTCGTTTGTATTTTTGATGGAGCGAATGGTTTTCTGAGAGACTAAAAATTTATTGATAACGGCGAATAATAGCCCCGAAATATTACCATTGAGTCCGGCTCTGGAAGGCCTATCTTGATTAAATGTGAAGCATTCAATGCTCACTCATTGAATATTAAGGTAATATATCATATTGGATCATAAAATTTTCATGATGTAGGTATAATTATTATTTAGATTAGTTTTAGTGTAAATATTGATTTTCAAATTGACTTTCTTTTTAACCTTGAGTAATCACTACATGAAATTACTGATAAATGTTCAGGAGAGAACCCTAACCGATTTTCCACTTGTCGGTGCCTAAACATAGCTAACTAGTTGTCAATAAACAATTTCTCATATATGCACTCTCCGTCGCAAATGAGAATTTAACGAGTTATAGCGGTAAATTACTGACCACATTTCTAGTGTTTGAAGCGGAAAGTAATTCAGCGAGCGCGTTGGATGGCAACACTACAATGCACTCTCCCTTCCGATGCGCTCGAATGATCAAGCGCATTCCCGCCATCTAAGACGAAAGTTAACATACCGCTATAACTCGTTATTTTTGGGTGATAATTTCTTTTGTGTTATTAACTAAAATATCCTAGAAGTGAGTTCAGGCTCTGTGGGGCCGGCAAATAATAAATTACAAAATACCCAAACGTACTCTACCCAAACTAAACCTACCGCTGTAACTCGTTTAATAATAATTTGGGACGGAAAGTGCATACAAGAAAAGTTGTTTACTTCGATCTAATTAGCTATGTTTAGGCACCGAAGAGTGGAAAATCGATTATGGTTGAACATTTACGAAATAACATTCTAGTAATATTTTTGTTTATGAAAATTATTTGTACATTCATATTAGTATAATATTTTTACACAAAAAGTTATTACAGATAAGGCATCAACGAAGGCAGTTTCCAACTGCATAAAATAGAAAAAAATGATGAGTTAATAAGATCTTGTTGTAACATATGTGTTGACATTACAAATTCTATTCTGAGTCACCTCGGCTATGTTTTTAGAGATGAGGTGTGGTGTATTTCTGAATCAAACTTTTAATGCACACTGGCAATATCTTTGGGGAAATATTAAATATAATATTTTCTCATACTCACTCCAAGTTATTTCTACTGATAGTTACTTTCTGGTATGCCTTTGCTAACATCCCACTACCTAACTACCATGTCTTAGCAGAAGCTCAAATTATGTTCTTGATTGCTTGTGCAATAGAAGCATTCATGGATTGTCATGTGCATTATCAATTCACATGATTGTTCTCAATCTAATAACATATTTGAATTAGTTTGTCAAAATATTCAACTTTACCAAATCATTTCAGTTCATCATGAGTTAAAGTAGTAATAAATTCACTCAACATATTTTTATTGAAACAGTGTCAATTGTCAAAAAATTCTTTAACTCTGTGGTCTATAAAAAGCGACGTTTCAATGTACGAACATCATGTTCAGGCTAAAATTATACAGAAAAATATTTTCAGTCATATTGATAAAATGCAAATCTAATACTCACCGCTACATCAGATTGAGTAATAATGTTGGAAATGACAGCACAAGAAAATTACTAGAAACTAAATTTGTACCACATCAATATGTATTACTGTAGAAAGGTTAGGTAACAGTATTAACATATTTTTAGTATTACACCTTAAGCAATACTGTTACCTGCATTTTTTTTTATTTTTACTTTTAAAAAGCTCAAGTTCTATTTTAAGAAGCTCAAGTTCTATTTTAAAGAGCTCAAGCCTAATTCAAAACAGATCCAGTTTAATTATAAAAATGTCAAGTATATTTTAAAACAGATCAAGATAAATTTTGATAAGCTTATATTTCTAAAATTGTTTACCTATACCTATGTACTTGACCTTTTATAAATTAAACTTTACCTTTCTTATATCAAAATTGGGTGCTTTAAATTGAACTTGAGCTTTCTTTAAACTGATCTTGATGGGTTTAAGAATTGAACTTGAAATTGTTCAAATTAACTTGAATATTTTTAAATCAAACTTGAGCATTTTTAAATTAAACTCAAGCCTTTTTGAATTAAACTTGACCTTTTTTAAATTTAAATTGAGCATTTTATATCAAACTTGAGCATTTTTAAATTAAACTTGCGCTTTTTTAAATTAAACCTGAGCTTTTTACATGGAACTTGATCTTTTTACATTGAACTTGATCTTTTTACATTGAACTTGATCTTTTTACATTGAACTTGAACTTTTTACATTGAACTTGATCTTTTTACATTGAACTTGAACTTTTTACATTGAACTTGATCTTTTTACATTGAACTTGAACTTTTTACATTGAACTTGATCTTTTTACAATGAACTTGATCTTTTTACATTGAACTTGAACTTTTTACATTGAACTTGATCTTTTTACATTGAACTTGATCTTTTTACATTGAACTTGATCTTTTTACATTGAACTTGATCTTTTTACATTGAACTTGATCTTTTTACATTGAACTTGATCTTTTTACATTGAACTTGATCTTTTTACATTGAACTTGAACTTTTTACATTGAACTTGATCTTTTTACATTGAACTTGAACTTTTTACATTGAACTTGATCTTTTTACATTGAACTTGATCTTTTTACATTGAACTTGAACTTTTTACATTGAACTTGAACTTTTTACATTGAACTTGATCTTTTTACATTGAACTTGAACTTTTTACATTGAACTTGATCTTTTTACATTGAACTTGATCTTTTTACATTGAACTTGAACTTTTTACATTGAACTTGAACTTTTCACATTGAACTTGAACTTTTACATGGAACTTGATCTTTTTACATGGAACTTGATCTTTTTACATTAAACTTGATCTTTTTACATTGAACTTGATCTTTTTACATTGAACTTGATCTTTTTACATTGAACTTGATCTTTTTACATTGAACTTGAACTTTTCACATTGAACTTGATCTTTTTACATTGAACTTGATCTTTTTACATTGAACTTGAACTTTTTACATTGAACTTGATCTTTTTACATTGAACTTGAACTTTTCACATTGAACTTGATCTTTTTACATTAAACTTGATCTTTTTACATTGAACTTGAACTTTTCACATTGAACTTGAACTTTTCACATTGAACTTGATCTTTTTACATTGAACTTGAACTTTTTATATTGAACTTGAACTTTTTACATTGAACTTGATCATTTTACATTGAACTTGATCTTTTTACATTGAACTTGATCTTTTTACATTGAACTTGATCTTTTTGCATTGAACTTGAACTTTTTGCATTGAACTTGATTTTTTTGCATTGAACTTGATTTTTTTACATTGAGCTTGTGCTTTTTACATTGAACTTGAGCTTTTTTAAGTTGAACATGAGTTTTTTACATTGAATTTGGGCTTTTTTACATTGAACTTGAGCGTTTTACATTGAACTTAAGCTTTTTTACATTGAACATGAGTTTTTAAATTGAATTTGGGCTTTTTTACATTGAACTTGAGCTTTTTTAAGTTGAACATGAGTTTTTTACATTGAATTTGGGCTTTTTTGCATTGAACTTGAGCTTTTTTACATTGAACTTGAGCTTTTTTACATTGAACTTGAGCTTTTTACATTGAACCTGAGATTTTTTAAATTGAACATGAGGTTTTTATGTTGAACTTGAGGTTTTTATGTTGAACTGATGGTTTTTCAAATTGAACTTGAGGTTTTTCAAATTGAACTTATGTTTTTTAAATTGAACTTATGTTTTTCAAATTGAACTTACGTTTTGCAAATTGAACTTAGGTTTTCCAAATTGAACTTAGGTTTTTCAAATTGAACTTATGTATTTCAAATTGAACTTATGTTTTTCAAATTGAACTTACGTTTTGCAAATTGAACTTTGGTTTTTCAAATTGAACATATGTTTTTTTCAAATTGAACTTAGGTTTTCTAAATTGAACTTTGGTTTTTCAAATTGAGCTTGAGGTTTTTTAAAATTAAATGTGACCTAGTTAAACAACCTAAGGTTTTTGAAAAAAACTAAGCTTCTTGAAAAAAACCTGAGCTTTTTGAAAAACACGAAGCTCATTGAAAAAAAATCGAGCTTTTTTAAATAAAACCTGAGTTTTTTAATGAAACCTGATCTTTTTTGAATGAAATCTGCTCTTTTTTAATGAAACCTGAGCTTTTTTAAACGAAACCTGAGCTTTTTTAAATGAAACCTGACATTTTTAAAATGAAACCTGAGCTTTTTTATATTAAAATTGTGTTTTTTAAACTAAAGGTAAAAAGATGTAGTCTCACCAGTACTTATGACTGTGGTACAAATTTTGCTTCTTATCATTTTCTAGTACTGTTATTTTCAAAATTAACACTCAGTGTGATGTGGCTTAGGTGTTCGATTTACATTTTATCATTGTGATGTGTTTATATATGTATTTTCAGCCTGAAGATGACGTTTGTACATCAAAATATTGCTACAGAGTTATTGCATTTTTCAACTATTGACAGTGGATCAATTAAAATATGTAAAGTGAATTTCTGACCACTGTTTTTACCATGATGTTCTGGAAAGATTTTCTGGTGTTGAAAAGTTGGAAAAGAAATAATCTAGTTTTTCACACATGCCCTGATGTACTTGGTAATGTCTCCAAACCTTTTGTTAATGATTGATTAAGTTCAGAATCATCCAATATTGCAAATGAAGGGAACAGCTCTTAGTTCCCTCTAATTCTTAATCACATCCTGATAAACGCTTAGACTTGTTCAGTAAATCTGTTTCATTTAACAGTCAAAATTCAATGTGATACTCCCATTGATAACAGCCTAGAGTCAATAAAACTTTGGAAACTCAGTAAGTGAAATCCATCTAGATTTGCTTGAGTCTGAACTAAGAGACACAAATTCTTTTCATGCAATTCCTTCAATGAAGCCTTCGCTGATACCTCAAGTAAATTAAGACCTGGCATGATGAAATGTGAAGTACTTAATTCTTATGATTCAGTACTAATGCCTAGTGTTGGTTATCGGACATTTCTTTCATTCAAATAACAGGGTGTCTACTAGGTAGTTAAGTAGTAGAAAGTAGAAAAATTTGAAAAACAGGAAAAAGAAATGAGTAGTGAAATTTACCTCGGGGGTCTATTTTACCTGTCATGGTTGCAAAAAATTGTGAATTGGGATAATTCAGAGAAAATGGAGAGAAAAGTAATTTCGTACTTAGAGTTTGAAGATTTTCAAAAATTCATTTCTCTCAGAATTAGATATTTGCTGTATTTTATGGGAAATATTCCTGTCAGGGGATTGGACAATTCTGCGGTGTTTACTTGTTTCCAGTCTGTTTATTTATTTTTCCCTATGATAAGCTGTTGCTCTCATTGTTGAATGATGTTAAGACAGAGTCTTCGTCAGACATTTTTTAGGGTCCATTTGGGAAGGAGGTACATAAAAAAATTGGGTATTTTTTGCAATTATGCGTTGGATGCTTCATAGAGTAATGAGTTTCTATTATAGTATTTGATGTATTAATCAGCTTTAAATTTTTTGAATCCATGTTATTGCGTGTATTATTGACTCAAACTACTCATTATTGGACGATTTCTCACATTCTGGACATTAGGACAACATTCATTATGCATAAATTAGGAAGTCATCTTTTGCTGTTGAAGGTCGTAAAAAGTAGTAAAATTTGAAAATGAAACATAAGGAGACACCCTGCATAATGTTTGTTTGAATTGTTTTGATGTCTCGGTGTGAATGTAAAATTTAAAATTGAATTTCCTTCTAATGAGGAACAAATAACACTGCACATTTATTACCAGAAATGACTTTCCAGGAATATTGTGTGGAATAAATTTGTAAATTCTAATTTTGTTTATGAATAAGGATAGACATAAAAATTCATTACAAAACTGATATCAGAGATACCAGTTTCCAACTGCATTCAGTATGCAACAATGATAAAGTTATTGAAAAATACTGTGAAAATGTAAAGTTGGTCAGTGATTGCACTCATAAAAATTTTCATTACCAGAATGAATAACACATATTACGCTGTGATGGCTCTCTTTACAGTACCTTCCCTCAGAGGCTAGGAATTATTGCATAATGGCTGGATTGACTGGCTGGCCTATCCACCGTTTATTTAGAGCTTAACACTCCATGAAAACTTTCCTTAAACTAACTAATAATTATCTTTCTGCATAGTAATGCAAATAAAGGAATTTAATGGTACAAATTTTTTTAACAAATACTGGCAGATCGGTTGCAACGTTTAAAAACATATTAGCATTGCAGTGGGCAGAATCGATAATTTTATGCTATTATGAATAATCTGTTTTTTTGTTCAAGAATTGGTTATTCTTCAGTATATTTGAGCATAGCATGGACGTCAGTCCTCAATGTTACGTTTAAATATCAGTTTGTTTTATCCACAGAATATCATTTGATTCAAATTTGAAAGCCAAATGGGTTCAAAGTTTCCTATAAAAAATGAAGTATCAATAACTTAACGCCCAGCTGTTCAATAGGTTACCGTTATCAAGTGTTGTATTCAGAGTTAGGTTAATCGACTTATTCTCTGATTGCAGCCAAAGCCAGATGGGCCAAATGTTGCGATCACAAGTAGGCTCAGCTTGGCTTGCTCCGTACAGTCATTCGGCAAATGGTAATTTATTTTATTTTGTTTTCATCTGCACAGCTAATATTTACTAATGTATTTCAATTTATCAGATGCTTTAGCTGCAGTCGGGTATGATGAAAATAAGAAACTGAAGGCGTCAGCCATCCAAGGGGTCCTGCGTCGTTGCAACGATTGGGCTGGCTCAGAGACGACGGATTGAATCAGAAAAGTGGCCGGGCGAAAGCAGTACACTTCCTCAAAGCCTAATTTCTTCTTCATTGCTTACTTTGACCGCCTCTCAGTCCCCTCATTTGCAAGCTCCATCGACATCAGGTAATGATGCTCCTCCCTTCACGCTGAGTTTAGACGGAGGGTGATTTTCTCGGGGCAACGCCCTTTCTGCCTCCCCGCCTCTTCTAAAAAAACCTTAGCCCCAGATCTAATGCCTCCCACCCGTTGCCCATGCGTGTCGTCGCTGCCAACCTCAATGCTTGAAAAACTCATGGGCGACTGACCAGTGTTGCCAATTTAGCGGATTTTTAGATAGTTCTAGAGTATTGAGCATCCATTTAACTCCTAAAAATCACGATCTAGCTCCTGGCGGAAAATTTAGAGTATTTGAAGTACGGTTTGGCTGTAATTTACCTTCTTTCATACTTTAGGCACAATTGTTTATAATTATAGAAAAAAGTATCGAATTAATGATATATTAATTTCTAGCGGTCAAGTTCAGTACATGTAACGTTTTTTTTCGGCGACACATCATTCCATGTCAGCGGCAGCCAGTCATGGGTTGGTTGCGGTGAGTAGCGTGTGTTAGAAAGTGTGGCGTAATCACTTATCATGCTTTAGCAGTACACGCAATACTTTCGATAAAGTTGGAAGTCTCTTCCTGAATTTAGAGGCTGGCTACTGCCTTACCATGCTGACGAGGCAAAAGCATATTGGGACTGTTGTAAATGTACCATAAACGCAAAATTGTGTGCCCTAAATAAACATGATGTGAGCCAAAAACACGAACAATTTTTCGCATGTTGCCGTGAGTGTCCGTCAGTCAAAAAATTACAGCTTTGGATAAGACGCTACAGAGTGCAGCAGAGGGTACATTATGTTTGCATATCGCAGAATATAGTTCCTTTGCAATTGCTGGCCATCTATCGTGAGTGGGTTGCAGTTCATTTACTGACTGTAAAACGGCACAGGGTATCAAACTTCATTTCACGATGTGCATGGAAATTTTTGTGAATGTTCATGCACTTTATTTTGTCAGTAAACTGTGTGCTGATAAATCTCAGAAAATATAAACATTCTAATTGCTGAAAGCACTGATACATTAGATATTAAGTTACTTGGTGAGATATTTCAGCAAATCATTGAGAAAGGATGTTTTGACACAACTCGGTCCGATGCCTATGCCATTCAATTCAACGGTCAGTATTCAATGGCGGCAGAAGCCCCGCTCAGAAATGTTGGTTTCATTGTTAAAGAAACCTATAATTCATTCCCTCAATCAGCTAAAAGGCAAGCGCTTATTCTGTCATAACTACAATGGTGAAAAATAAATAGTATTGAAGTAGCATGAAACAAACTGAGCGTGTTCTTTAGGTAGAAGTAACTGGATCTAAAAATGCAGCAGGCAACAATCCATTCAATCACGTTTCATCCAAGGGAATGAATTTATTAGCACTGCCACGCTCAAACTCCGATGAAAGAACACTTTTTTGTTAAATCAAATTAGTCCATACATGCAAGTCACTCTTTAATATGTTTACCATGCTATGCTGACTTATTATTTGTTGTCAAATTATATTATTCGACAATAATCTAGCGAATTCTAGAGGATTTCTGTTATAAATCTAGCTCCTTGCTGCGCTATAGAGTTGGCAACACTGCGACTCATTTTGTTGTTCATTTGTTTATGATGTGAATATCTTGTAAATTAAGAATACTATAGAGCAGTGGTTGTTAACCCCTGGGTCGCGACCCAAAGTTGGGTCGCTAAGCTATTTCATTTGGTCGTTAAGGGTTTGTGTAACCTATTTGTGTTAACCTAGAAGTAACCTGTTTTCGTAAGAATAGTCATTTTATGAATAAAATTTTTTATTTTGGCCACATTTTGGGTCACAGCCAAAAAGTTTGAGAACCACTGCTATAGAGAGTACAAACGTCGGAGCCGCATAGAAGCGGGAGGTGGAGGGTAACTTCTTCTGAAGAGGTATAGCTGTGCAGGATAATTCCGCCCTCTGCTACTTGCGTCTCAGAGAGAATTAGTGCCTCCTCAGGGGGATACAACTATTGTGTCTGTGGGAATTAGCGCTCCTAGGGGGACTATGTAAGAGCCTGAGCTAAATGTTAGGCTTTCTTTTTGTTAATATAGAATAGGTTTTTGTTTTGTTACGGACCATCTTTTTTCTGTTCACTGCTGTCCTGTTTTTCAGCACTTGCTACTTTCTTCTTCAACTTTTTCTTGTATCATGATCTTCTTTCTTAGCTTTCTGTTTATGTGCCCTCTCTGCATAGATTCCGCGTTTCCTGAACTCCATACTAAATGGTGCCTTCTTCCTTACTCTCTTTGGATAGCTTTTGTTGCGGATAGGGAGGCTTAAACTAACTAATAATCTAATACAATCTAATCTAATCTAGCATTAGTGCGGGCGCTGTCGTCTCCTCATCCCAATTAAAGGACGAAGATGTGTAGTGGTTGAGAGGACTCCTCATTGTAGATATTTGATGTCTAAGAATGGAAGTGCGCAAATTTAATTTAAAATTGGTAAAAAATTTCTTAGTAATCGGTCGCTTGATGAGTACTTTTGTGGTGGTGGTAAATTTTAAATAAAAGTTATTACGTAGTGTTTGCAGTGGTGAACCTTACAAACAACCTGTGATGGAATTCTTGGCGTACCGAAGATATATTTGTAAGAATTCATTTTAATAGTCAAATGACGGCTGTTGAAAATGAAATATATATATTTGTTGAACATCTGTGATGCTTCAAAACCTATTTATACATCAGTAGCGATTTGAAATGACTATATTGTACTGTGAGACTTATCGTAATTGTCTCTTGTTCAACAATGAAGAAGACAATTTGAGCGCTTTTACTGTAGCATTCATCAGCATCGCAGCTATTTTTTCTTATGATGCATTGTTCCTTGTCACAATAGGCCTCACCCTGTAATACTAATCCGATCAACTATCGCAATTTGTGAGAAACTTGATGAAATGTATAGACAGTATAAACAAATTTGTTGAATTTAAATAAGAAAACTCGATAATTTGTGTGAAGTCTTCAAATTCACGGTAATTGGACATTGTAGATGCGTTTCACGAGGTGTGGCATATTGTTTTTGGGAGCAATTTGCAATTTTTGGGAAAAATCGTTTCACTGCTAATGAATCTACCGGAATGTAGTGGTTCGAGTAGCCATTTTTAACGTTAACCGATAACTTATCGGTATTTATCGTAAGTTTTGAACGAAGACCGACTATAACAACCGTTTAACTGCCGGTAATTAACTGGTTAATATTGTCGGTCTTCGTCCAAAATTTACGATAAAAACCGACAATTTAACGTTAATCGGACGATAATATGAGACATTCGAGACACTTATTCCGACGATATATCGTCGGTTTATTGGAAGAAGAAGATGATAATTACCGGCAAATTCAGACGTAAATAATCGTCGGTCAGACGATAAATTTCTGACTGGGTTGTTTTAACCTTCCCCGCACACCCTCCCCAGAAACTTCCCCATCTTATTAATTTATAAATAACTAAATAACTTCCCAAGAATAAAAAAAAAATATGAATATATATATATACGTGAATGTTCTTTGATTCTCGGGGCGTTATTTAGTTTTTATAGAATATTAATAAGGACAGCGTCCCCCATTGAGATCCAAGATTTTGAGACCATTTGAATGACAGAGACTCATACTCATAACAGAGACTCAAATGAGACTCATACGTTCACTCGTTCGCCCGCTACAGGGGGTTTGAAGAATGGGGGTGAGGGGAGGGGGAACTAGTATTTTCTCATGTCATACCTCCCCCTTGGCTCTTTCTTCACGGCGCGACGTGGCTATGTTATCTCCTATGTCCCTGTATTACTCTATAATGATTTCAGGGGTCTAACCTTTACCAAAAAATTTAAAAAAAATTAATTAAAATTGTTCACATATCTTTGTTTTGCCTATACTGAACACCTTGGACTTTGGGGTTTCAAAATGCCAGTTTTTGAGCTACAGTAATGATCGTGGTATCATTGGATGCGGAAAGCCAAGGGCTTTCCAAAAGTTTTTAATTGGCTTCACAATTAATTTTTGTTCAAAAGTTATGACGTCATAAATCCGCATTTTTCGAAGCCAAAATTTACTCTCGATTTTTTTTCATTTTTTTATTAAAACATGAAATTTCGGAAGCAGCGTAGGACCTTTTGGAATTTCCACGTCTTTCCGTATCTGATGGTATCAAAATCATCAGTTTTACTAAAAAATAGTCGGAGGAGATGCGTTTTGGAAAACCCCCTCAAAAATCTCATTTTCTATGAATGTCTCGTTTTCTATGGGGAAAATCACATTTGTTCACGAAAGACGAATGATTCCCAATTGCATTTCCTTTCAGTATACCAAATTTCATTGCTCTAGATTCAATAATAAAAAAAGTTCCGTATCAGGGACGCTCTCCCTATCAAGATGGGGGAGGTTTCTGCCACCAGAGACCGTTGTCTCTAAATTTAAAATTACTTTAAGATGTGGTATTAATTAACGGCTGGATGTGGGCGCTTCCACGTTTGCCTTCACATCCTGCTCTTCCTTCGTCAAGCAAATAACAACTTAGTAGCGCTAGCCGCGTTTTCAATACACGTGTTTTGTTTGTGGTTCGTTCGAGTCGTGAGGTTAATGAAGAACACCTGAACTCCATCTAACAATAGAACAAGCTCAATCATAAAATATCTATATATATATCGATTCTCAAATTGCCAATGCCTGGTGACGTAGGCCCACGAGCCCACGCGAGCATACAATCCCAGGACAGTAAACCTAAAAAAAAGACCAGAAACTAATCCGTAAAAACTTCGCTAGCGTTGAGATCTGTAGTCTGACCATCAATAGTGGAAATCTGACCGAACTATATCAATCAAGTCTGATTTACTGCCCATTCGTCTCCGTCCTCTCTGTCTCACGATTAGACCCAAGTACCTAACTGGGGGGAGGGGGGAGGTCATGAGAACAGAGGTGGGACTGAGAGATGGGAGCAACTCCGAACTGTCAATCAGGCCTGCTGGCCTAATCAGTCACCCCCCCTGGTTAATGACTGTTAAAGCGTTTAATTTACAAAGGTCAATCAGGAAGAGACGGTTAATAGGCAATTGTATAGGTATAATTTTTGTGGAGGCTTCCACGGCCCGTCCCTGGACGCTGTACGACTGTGAGGTGGTTCTTTTATGGCCCTTGTTATCAAATCCTGTCTTAATTTTGGTGTTCGCTTATTAATGTTTACCTGAAATAAATCTGTCCCGTATCCTTTAGACATAATGTAATTTATAAATGGTAACTGAATCGAAAGTGACAGAATATTTTATTTTCAAATAGTCATATTTACATAGCATTTGAAAATCCTCAGATGTTTTATTTCATGCTGAATTCTTGGAAACGTGTTTTCTACAATACATTGGTGAGTGAGAGACCCGTTCATATTTTGATATCAGTGGAACCTGATATAAGCACCAGTGTAAGAACGGTGGTTGCAATAACAGTAATGCGGTAAATATTTAACGTTAAGAGCTTACTAAAGTTTGAACTCCTAGACCGCATTTCGTGAAGACGAGTGATACTTCACGAATACAAGGTAACTTGCAACTGGTAAATTTAAGTGGCGAGTAAATTCTCGCTGGGGAGTAAAGCCATACAGTTATTGAATTTGAGATATGAATCTACGTGATATGACTTGTATTGTGAATACAAAAAGAGTTCGTAAAATGCCGTTTCAGGCATTGGAAATTATAGAGATCAAAGAAGGTCAGGCCAAATTCGAACGCGACAAAATTATTGAAGCTCGTTCACAGTCTAGAAACAAACAGACACAGAATTTCGAGAAGAATCTAGCCTTTATGAAATGTAACTGAAATAAAAATTACTTAACGTGATTTCAAACCCAAGTATTGCAGATTTGGGGGCTTCTGATTTATGTGCAAATAACGAATGTTTCTTCAAAAATTGTATGATTTTTAAATAGCTAGTTAGAGAAGCCAGATAATGTGCAGAGGCAAGAGATTCACACTAGACCACTGGTTTTGAATGTTAAGATTTATCAAGTAGAGTAAGAAAAAATTTTTGAGTATGGAATGAAGAAAAAACAACAATTTACTATAACTTGAGGTCCGACGTTTGCGACTATAAGTAAAGTAGTACGTTCCGATTATATATTAACTGAATGTCATCGGTAAATTGATCACTGTATTTAAAGCCGCCAAAGTTGAATTATGCTGAATAGTTGTTAGAACATTTGTTTAAGAAAAGTAGTGAAATGCATAAGTACTAGCAGTAGAAGAGTGGGTCGTTGGTTCACCATAAGCAGAACCGGGAAATACGTGAAAAGGTGCAAGAAGATGTGAAATGATGTAAGATCTTAACATTTTTACACAATTTTTCCTGCACCTGAGCAAGAATAATCTATTTTCTCTACCAACAAGATGAACAAACGTCAGAGATAAAATTGAAAATATGCATCGATCATTTGATGAGATCAAACGGTTTGATTGGAAGGGTGATTCCTGAAGCTAAAAAGCAAATGTCATTCTAATATTTAATGTTTTCGCTGTTGATTACTCGTAAGTTTTATTCGAAATTATTTTCCTAGAAAACTATTTATACCAATGAGGGTCCGACCATAAAGCAAAATAAGAATGACGCAGTGTTTTTATGTTTATATGATAGTCGCTACGTCGACATCGGCGAGAAGCACTCTCCTTCGAAAGATTTTTTCTTAAAATCTAAAAATCTACAGCATTTGCGTGTAAATATATTCATCATCAGTAGTCCAATATGAAACAGAAAGAACTATGAACAAAAATTATAAAATCTGGTCGTTTTGTCAACATAACGAACAAGGATATGCATTCCGTGTTGTAGCTACATGGGAAAATTGTTTCTAGTCGTGTTGAACTACCGTGATCAATGAGCGATGATATCAGTCTATGAATAAAAATGCTCTCTAGAGCTCTTGAGTCTTGAGTAAAAGATGGTGCTTATGCTTGATGTTTGCGGTGCATATGGGATTTTTAAATTCTGATGCGTGATCCCTGATACTACTGCTTGGCGACGAGGCAAATGGGTTTCCTGAATGGAATGATTTTCAATGTGTTTTGTAACGAGAGCGTGTAGATGACGTTTACTCTCTCTCTATCTCTTGAGTACCGATACGCAACGTTGCTTTGCTTTATGTTTGAAGTAAGATATTTCACATGGAAAAAGCAACGATTTGTAATATTTGAAGGAAAATTATTGGGCATACTTGCGGTAATATGTTCGAATCGGTGTATTCATACTTTTTCCATTACCTAATATTTAAATTTGCTTTGATATATGGAATTAAATCATAGATGAATATTTTTGAGACGATTGCACATTTTTGAGAGATGTTATGATCAGAATATAGATATTTATTAAGACAATTTTCTACATATGTCAATTGCTATACATGCTACAATATTTGCATAGAAATCACGCTCACGAGTTCAAATATACCAGCTTGAATACTGATGGCAGGCTCTATCGACTAAGTTAAAACACATTTTAGAAAAAGTCGATTTTCTATCGATACCAATTGCAAAACACAATGATTTTAGCATAAATATTTAAAAATCGTAGGCTATTGTTTTCTCAGTTTCATGGAATATTTTAATAGATTCAACGTTTGATAAAAAATAAAATTTATGAACGAGGCTGATTGACTTGTACAGATCAGACGCTTAGTTAGGGTGGGCAAGCCGTGGACTTTACTTAAACGCCAAATTTCTTCTTATAAAAATGAAAAATATTTGTCAATAACATTTAGGAAATCATCAGTTCTGTTTAAATTTTTTCTTGTATAATTCCCACTGCATTTTTTGAAAATTTAATACACTAAGAAAAATGTTGCCTTCATCATTTTTAGGGTAAAATGACTTGACGCAAAGATCAGAATACTTTTAGGAAGTTTTTCAAATTATATGTATGAACTACGATAATCTTGATTATGATACTTTTCTCTAGCTTGCAAATAGTCTTAGAATGTTTTAAATCAATCATGAATATCACTTATTATAACCAAACCGTTCTGATTATATAACCACAGAATAGATTATAACTTTTCATGCATTCACTCTATTCATGGACCAGCTTTTCTTAGTCACCAATAAACGAATCTAGAGAGGCTATATTTCGGGAATGCTGTGATGGAGCCGAGAGCTGAGCCAAGACCATCCGATAAACCGTTTACTTTTACCATGGAAGGTGACCTGTACTTTTAAAAAAAAATTATGAACATTATCTTGCCATATTGAATTAGAACGTTTCTTGTTATGAAGATATTTTCAGTACATTAAGTGCGTTTTTCAACAAAAAATTTCGCTCAGGTTATTTAGATAATTCATTTCCAGTAGAATCGAAAGAACGAATAATACCGTGTGACAATACTACAAGAATAAATATTTGAAATTGGATGTTTAGTGCATTCTTACATCATCAGAAATGTTAGTGGCGAACGAAATAATTTCCCTTGAAAAAATACAAAACGGGAAACGTTGTGACAAAATAAAATGGGTAAAAATGAAACCACAAGTGAATTGCTAGATTTTCACCAAATTATGTAATTCAGGTGACGCTATCAGGAAATTCACACTGACTGGAACATTGCAGGTAGAGGGTATGATGTGTAAGTATGGACCGACCGGGGCCCCGGCCCCGGCCCCGGCCAACCCCGGCCATTTTTGCTGACCCCGGCCCCGGCCCCGGCAAGCCACGAAAATTTTTGCCCACCCCGGCCCCGGCCCCAGCAAAATAGTGCCCTAAACCGGGGTTTTGGCCGGGGGTTTTAGTATTGTAGTACACCTTTTTTACATCAAATTAATCCAAGTCAAGTTCAAATTAATCCAAGTCAAGTTCATATTAATCCAAGTCAAGTTCGTATTAATCCAAGTCGAGTTCAAATTAATCCAAGTCAAGTTCAAATAAATCCAAGTCGAATTCAAAATAATCCAAGTCATATTCAAATTGATCTAACCCTAAGTTGAGTTGAAAATCGACATAATCACACGTTAATTTGAGAGGTTTTTTGTTAAATATGTATCTATTGGATAAGGTGAGCGAGACAATCGTTTTTCCATTAAGCTACGAATACATAAAATTTCCGCCAGTGTTGCAATCTCTATAAAAACAAGCTGTCGTAAAATGTGCTAAATCTGCCAAGTGTCCAGCATCAGGAGGCTGAGTGTGATTCAAATCTTTGACCGGCGTAAAAGAAGAGAGTCAATTATAAAAACTTAGCATTATACTACTCATCCCTATTGAAAATCGAGGACGGTGCACCGGTGGAATATGTTTGACAGGGCTTATTATCCGCGATTTATTGGTCATTCGGCCATCCGACCGGTAAAACAACGGTACACCGCCCAATTTACGAGCATGTCATGATTGGCACTGCCACCCGTGGCCTCCCGTCCATACACCGTCTTTAATTCGCAGCATCTAGTAGCGATTCGAGGCTGACTTGGCCAAGGACGGCCATCTGGCTCAGAATCGCTGATACTGTGTTTTTCTGACACTTGTTTCTCATGCCCTCTCCCATTCAATAATTACTGCTCTGCATTTGTGGTTAATTCTCAATTGCATAAATTAATCCTTATCGCAGATTGTGAGTAGCTGCAGTAACTGGTTCTAAATGTGCACCCAAACCAAATACGGTAAATATGACTCATGCTAATAGTTTACATCCCGTTTTAAAATATGATCAACTCTATGGTCGAGTGAAACTGCATCAAATTGCCGAGGTGAATTGTGGAACGTTTCAATTATATTTAACGTGTTGGCATATAAATGCACAGGCGTAGCCAAATACATTTCAACAATATCATAAAATTATTATCTATATAAAGTAGGTGAATACTGTATTTCATGCTGTGATTATACATGATGGGGTTCAACAATACATGGAGAAATAATAATTCTAACACTTCAACTGTTTGTCGTTTCATTTAAAATGATAAACATAATGCAATAGAGAACTAATGCTATGATCCTATCGAAAAAGCATAGTAAATATTTCTACTTGTGAATTATATTTGGTATTTGAACTTGGAATCTCGTAACAGAATTATAATTCAAGTTATTTACTAGAAATAGAAATAACATAATAAAACGCGTGGTGGCAAAGTTTGTTAATCGTGAAGTTTAGGATGCAGTGAACAAACGAAGTATCGGGCATTTTTCTGTCATTCTCAAATCAGAGTTACTAATTCATCTTTCTTAGATATTTAGCCTAAGACAAAAACATCCATGTCAAATATATCTCCCAATTTGGATGATGAAGTGAACGGAAAAATAAATACTTCGTTCGTTTGAAGCTGCTCTCGATAAATTATGCATATTTTGAATTGAGATTAGTCTCATCTAAATGTCATAAATGTTTGGCAACTCTAAGCTGCGAAATAGGATGTTTATTGGTATATAATACATCTACGGCAATCATGCTCAAGTATTGTGTAGTATTTTCTTATTTCGATATAATATTATATCATCAAAGGTTTAAAAAATATCTTAACTCAAAAATATATCACGCTTCTAGTTTTGTGCACAAAAATATTTCTTCACCTTCGGTGAGCAAATGATTGTTCGTACTTCTAAAATTCACTTTGCTATTATACACTTCGTGTAAGGACCTCAAAGAGCTCTAAAAAATTTACAGTATGGTATCTCACACTTATCCGTTTATGTTTTCGTATGAAGGTTTAAGCAGAAAAATGCAATTGGTAAATTGCAATCGGTTATTTTGGCTTTTCAATGTTGCGCGGTACTCGATTCAGTGATTGTCGAGTTAACCGTTTTCGTCAGTCTACATTGTAGGCTAATTGTAGACTCTCATTTTGATGTTTTAAAGTTATTATTGGTAGAAATAGTCATTTTGATAATGCATTTTCATTGGGAATTTTGGCCATATATTTTAAGTTAAAAATTACCACGGAACAGTGGCAAAGGACAAGTTCAGGATTGGCAGATTTTAAACATTTTAACAGTCAATTGAGGTTAACTCCAACATTTATAAACATTTTTCACAAATATCTACTAATTTTGGCAAGGTTTTTTCTATATTGTAGTTAGTTCATACCAAGGCTTTTGGATTGTCTGAGATTTTTTAGGTCAATATTTACTTTAATGTTGTCAACGATTTTCATAATTTCGTTGCGAAGAATCAATAAAGGAACACATTTAAGAATGTTTTACATGAATGACATTCTGCCCGGTGATGCGTTATCTTCGAATTATTCAACTTTGAAGCTGGGTTGTGCGCGCCATGGAAGCGCGCGCGGCTAGCGTAATTTAATTAATAACGGAAGCTAACCCCCTATTACAAACGTAAAGAGGTTGGGTCGTGAGGGGTAGCCACAGTTCTTTTAGTGAAAATTATAAATAAAGGTTTCTAGTGACGTTTGTTTACATCGACTCCAAGGTGGCTGCCGCCATGGCGCCAACCGGTACTGAAGATGGCGGCAGCCATCTTGGAGTCGATGTAAAGAAACGTCACTAGAAACCTTTATTTATAATTTTCAATAGAAGAACTATGGCTACCCCTCACGACCCAACCTCTTTACGTTTGTAATAGGGGGTTAGCTTCCGTTATTAATTAAATTACGCTAGCCGCGCGCGCTTCCATGGCGCGCACAAGCCAGCTTCAAAGTTGAATAATTCGAAAATAACGCATCACCGGGCAGAATGTCATTCATGTAAAACATTCTTAAATGTGTTCCTTCGTTGATTCTTCGCAACGAAATTATGAAAATCGTTGACAACATTAAAGCAAATATTGACCATTTTTTATTTGCTCTGATATTTACATGAAACTTTTTATCAAACACAAAACATTCCAAGTTACTTTTGTTATTGTAACTAATTTTTTGTCTAATTTTTAATATTTGATTGAAATATTTTTTTATTTTGAAAATAATTTATTTAGCTCAGGTACATACAAAAGTGTCTTAATTGTTCAGTCAGTTTGGATCATTATGGCACAAACCTGCTTTAGATTCCTAATTGCCAACAGTTCATAGTTTTTAATATTTTTTATATCAGTACTTATTTTGAAAAAATCCCCCGAAAATTTCTTGAGCTATACCTAGGTATGAAGAAACGATTATCTTTCTTTTGAATATATTTATGTCTAACTTCCACGAGAAAGAAATATCAATTTGAATGCAGTATTTACAGAGTGATATAGATTTATATATGAACAACTTATTCCAAGAGGTGCAATATCACTAATTTTCAACATCTTAGAGAATATATTTTTATTATCTTTTGTTATTTACTGCACCATTCAAATGAAATTTTGTCATTATGCATAAAATATTCTGACCCACATCTGTTTATTTAAAGCTTTTGAATTCTATCAATTTACAGTGAAATTTTTGTTTGATATTTCAAAAACAATTATTTTAATGTATGTGCTGCAATTCAAATAAACTTTTGTACTGGATATAAATAATTATTAATAAAATTAGTGTGAATGATAGTCACGTCGAAAAGTTCGGGGGCCCCCGCGCCACTCATGATGCGGCCGGGGTAAACCAGCGGTAGCTGTCGGGCCTGGCTGCTGAATTCATATGCCTGGAATGCAAAGGATATGCGATTGTGATCAGATGGAGATGTATGAACGTTGACATTTTTTTTTCTTATCTATGTTTTTTGCAATTTTTTGGTTCTCTGCACTTGTAGCTACCCTTCTCTTGTGGAGGGAGAAAACTCTCGGCAATACATACATACATCGATATTATTCGCTTGTATTTTATAAAAATATATATATATATATTACGAATTTTGTTTCATATAATTCCAATTATTTTCATTCTAATACTCGATTTTTGACGGACGTAGAGGTGGGTTTTTGAGTAAAGCACCGGACCTATCATAGGGGCGATTGAATATTTTTTGATATCAGGCTTGAGGCTAGAGGTCATTCGACAGGGCTAAATTTTTGAGCTTGCCTAAGTGGCATATTAATAGATTGATTTGTATACCAAATATCTGATCGTAGCTACCAAATATTCACATAAATGTATTGGTTAAGGTTGCGCAATTGATTCATATATCCTAAATAAGGGTATATGATATTTAATATTGGCGTGCGGTTAGCATGGTATGTTATTAGTGTTGCTTCTTCACCCTAGCAAAATCAGAATCACAGGTGATCTCTGTACGATGGATAAGAAGCGCTCCCAGCTGCCAGTGTATGACGTCACAACCATATGTATATATTCTCGTGACGCCATACACTGGCAGTTAGGAGCGTTTTTTAAGCGATTGCGTAGAGGTGGCCACCCGTGATTTGGAGTTGATTAAGGTTGCGAAGCGAGCGATTCATTGGATGTAGAGTTGGGTTGAGATTGATTTGAAACCATTCACCGGCCTAAGTTGGTTTTAGAGGTGATTTGAAGTTGGTCGCAGTATGGACGTATTGAGGGCGCAGTATGGTCGCGGAGACTGGACATTTGACCCTCAAATAGACGGTAAACCAACCTCAAATCGTCCAGGTTTCCATCCATATTCCACCGGTGCACCGTCCTCGATTTTCAATAGGGATTAGTGTTGCTTTAAAATTCGACATTGATGGCAGTGTTCAAACATTCAAATATTTATGTTCAAAGGTAATTTTATGTTAAACATACACGTAGTAGTTTCGAGGATTCACTTACACTCATAAATACTTATATACGTGAAATTTCACTTGATCACACATATGTATATGGAATCATATACATGCAAATACAAAAGGTTATCCACCGCACGATGCGTAGATTTAATCTTTAAAAGTAATATAAAAATAAGATTCACAGAGTACTAATGTACGATTCCGTTTGATTACAGTTTATATGAGTAGTAGTAAAGGAACTACCAATCAGAGCACAATTCACCCCAATCAGCTTGAAATGGAAATTATTAAAGAAAAAAAATTTGATAGAAGATTTATTCTTTGACGAATTTGACTTTTTATAAGTCAAAAACGACTTACACAAACGACTAAGTCACTTTTAGATATAAATTTCAATTTTCTTAATCTAACCATAAGGGTTTCATCAATAAAAACTACTTCCGTTTTAATCATTTTCCTTATTTGCAAAAAATTGTTCAAATTCAAATTAGTATCCCATTAAATCATTTTTTCTAAGGCGTACATAGAAAATGAACTGAGATTTCGTGGTAGACTTGTCAAATTTCAGTCATATATGATTACGTCTGAACTATTACATAAAAAAACTATTGAAAACAAACAAAATTGAATTTAAAATAATAAATAGAATGTTGAACAGAGATGTTAAAACGAAATAATTTATATAATGAAGAGACATGTAAAAAGTATACACAACAATTTCACATCAATTTCACCTATCTTGTGGCGTAGTGGTCTAAGGCGCTACCGCAGGAAGCTATTGTCGGGACTCCGCGGGTTCGAGTCTCGTCTAACGTGAAAGTTTTCTAACTTATGCAAACGGTTTAAAAGACACTTATCAATGGTAAATGGTAAATCCTAAGTAGGAATGATGCCTATATTAAGTATTTTTGTTTTTTTCTCTTTTAATGAATGAAAGTAATGAAAGTTTTAACAAGACTGAAAAAAAATGTAAAACTGAAGCATTTTTAAATGTTTTCAGAAAAGTTTAAGAGTGTTTAAGATAAATAGACCAAAATTTTCAATTTAAATTAGGCAATCTTTAGCTCAGTGGTAACGTGTTGGGTTAACGTTATGAAAACCATTGCAGCTGAGGGTTCGATTCCTGAGATTCCCGGAAGGGTTTTTCACGGTTTCGGAGATATGTAACAGTACTCGTACTGCTTTTGATATCTTGCCTTCCACGCGTGGCTCTTAAACGAACCGTATCTGTGCAATTCAACGAGTGGCCATAGTTGAATTGTGAACGATACGTTAAGTTGAAGAGAGACAACCCCAAATATATTACATGGAATCAGAAGTCTGTATGAATGGTGTGAAATGCGTCGGCTGACGTGAAAATCAGATTACGACGCCAATACACAGTGTGTTATGGACTAAAGAGACCATGTAATAGAGCTCACCGATCTTCACCAAGTGTGAAGACGTGATGAGATCTGATGAAGGACCGGTACTTCGGGGTTGTTTTGCGTTTTTTTTACCCTATTTCAGTTTTAAACCTAATTTTTTTGTATAATAAACAAAAACAATAAATAGTATGTTTAGGAATAATTCCATTCTTTGAAGTATTTTTTAGGAATATATATTTTTTCAAAGTTTTGAAAGTACCTACCTTGAAGTGGATGTCTGTCTTTATTAATAAAGATAAAATTATATGGTTCTTTGTAAGTGTTAGAACAAAACTCTTTAAATTCTTCAAAGGTCATGTCCTGAGATATGATATCTGTGTAAATGTTCTTCATATCAGTTGAGTCTAAACCAAAAAGAATCAGAACGTTGGCATTTGTTCTAATTGTTTGTCTTGGTAATAAATAATAATTTTGTGATAAATATATTGAACAGCAATTGTTGTGTCTCCCTCTAGTGTAAAAGCTATCAGCTGGACTTTGATCTTTTTCAGTTGCTATATCGTCGAAAATAAAAAGATTTTTCTTTTTTGAATCTACGTCACTTGGGTCGGGAATAGTTGTCATATCTTGAAAATATTCAATTTTAGATTTTGAGTTCCTTTTAATAGGTAAATTCTCAAGGAAATCGTCAATATTACCATTGCCCTTTTCAAATAATTGAATTATTTCAGATTGATTATAGCCTTTATCAAAAGCATTCTTTAACAACTTATATTCTGGTTGATGTATTGATTTACTGTACAGAAAAAGATGATTGAAATCAACAAATTTTTCTAACAGAAGCTTTATTAATAAAGAAGTTTTACCACAGTTTGATCTCCCTACGATAAGACATCTCAAGCCAGGAGAAGGAAAAATGAAGTGATTCTTTTGATTATTTCTTTTACTGTCTTTCCACATGTACACCATTTTATTTAACTAATAAAATACAACTGACTTTCCAAAATTTATTTTCTGTTTGCAGCAATTGTAAACATTGTTTTTTTAAATTTGCTACTTCATTAAGTTCAATTCTTCAATGTATTTTTCTTTCTTATTGGTTGTCTCATTGGGCAATTACGAGAGAAAAAGCTACCTTTGGTGTCATAAGAATCGTTACTGATTAATGTTTCAAGATGAATGATATCTGACTCTAATTGAGTTATAACTTCCCTATTTAATTCGACATCATTTTGAATTTGATCAACATCTAATTGCAATTGATTTATTTTTGCAGTATTGAGAACAACTTCTCTTTGAATATCTGTAATAATATCTTCCATTTTATTAAGTTTATTTCTTCAATGTATTTTTCTTTTTATGGTTGTCTCGTTAGGCAATAACGAGAGAATGAGCTATCTTTGGTTGTAAATAAAGTAACTACATCGAGTTTGCAATTTTTGAGCATCTATTACTTCATATGGAATATTGCTTTTCATTTTGATTAATATAAATTTTCAGAATACTTTGAAATTTACATTGGATAAATACATTGAAATTTTTAAAATATGCTGAGAAAATAATTTATTAAAAATGGAATCATTTAATGTATCACATCTATCTAATACTAAGAATACAAAAAGGCATAATAATTTAAAGAAAATTTCAGTAAAGATGACTTCATGTAACAATTTTTGTAATATATGTAATATTTACATCATCAACTTGAGAAGACATGAGAAAAGCATGAAACACAATAAAAACGTGAGTAAACTATTAATCTCGGATCTGTATTTTGATGAAAACAAAGATTTCTGTAATATATGTAATATAAATGTCTCTAATCTAAAAACACATCTAAAATTTACTAGGCATATTAAAAACATAAATCAAGAATTAATTTCCGATTCATATTTTGAGAAAAAAGTGTGTAAAATATGTAAAGTAGAAGTAAAAAATCTAGAACAGCATAAGAAATCAAAGAAGCATTTTAGAAACGTTTATGGCTGTAAATTCAGAGGAAAAAAATGTGCTATAAATGAAAAATGCCTGGAATATATGTTCTCTGATATATCAGTTATAGATCCGACAGTTTTCATGAGGAATATGACCCCGGTTGTGAAATCAATTTTGGGAGAGCAAAAGTTTGATAATATGAAGATACAATTGGCAATTTTAGTTCAATTTTATAAATACAAAGAAAAAAATGAAAAAGTATATTCAACAGCATGGATGAATACAGGTAAGTTTGTAGACATATCGAAAAACTTTACAAACATTGATGATCTGTATAAAGAAGCTATTAGAAAGGTTGAAGAATATACAAAAAACTCCTCGGGCTGGATAACAGATAAATTATTAGACTTCAATGTAAAAATTATTGTATACAAGCCTATCAAAGGTTCTAGTTATATAGAATTACCTGAAAAGTTTCAAAAGTCGACTTATAAACTAATTAATATTAAAAATACCGATAATAAATGCTTTATGTGGAGTGTTGCGAGATATTATTGCCGAGATGAAAAAAACGGCAATAGAATATCTAAAAGATTAAAAACTGAAGCTGAAAAGTTAAATTTCAGAGACATAACATTCCCAGTAAAACTTAAAGATATCGATAAATTTGAGAGAAACAATAATGTATCAGTAAATGTTTACAACTTTAATTACTTGAAAGAATTATGTCCTTTGAGAATAACAAAGGTAAAAAATGAAGATGTTATATCACTTTTATTGTTAACAGATGGAAATAAAAGTCATTATGTATTAATGAAGTCATTAAGTCCATTTATGCAAACTAAAGATGGTCATAAAAAACATGTCTGTCCATATTGTTTATGGCCATTCACAAAAGAATGTTTATTAACAAGCCACATTAATGATTGTTCAGTTCACACTCCAACAAAGTATGTGCTTGAAGGAGGTAAATTGAAATTTAAACATTACCAAAAAACAATTAGACATCCTTTCACAATTTATGCTGACTTCGAATCAACATTGACAAAAATAGATACGTGTCAACCAAATCAAAACTCAAGTTACACCATGAACATTCAGAAGCACAATCCTAATTCATTCTGTTGCTATACAAAATGTGAAGCAGATGAATATTCCCGCTTAGAAATATATAATGGTGAAGATGCTTCCCAAAAGTTTGTAGAATATTTAGAAAAAGAGACCAAGAGAATTTATAGTCTGTTGAAAATGAATAAGAAAATGTATTTACCATCAGATGAATTCGAAAAATATAAAGAAGCCACAAGATGCTATGTATGTGGCGGAGAATTTACGGAAGATAACTATAAAGTTAGAGACCACAATCATTTGACAGGTCATTATAGAGGACCAGCTCATTTAAAATGTAATTTAAAAATTAGGAATCCTAATTTTATACCTGTGTTTCTACACAATCTGTCTAATTACGATGCTCATTTGTTCGTGAAAGACTTGGGAAATATATCCGGAAAGTTGAACGTTATTCCACAAACAGATGAAGAATATATTAGTTTTACACAAACCATAAAAGTAGATTCCTATGTATGTAAACATACAGGAAAAATTAAAGATATCACCAGAGACTTACGGTTCTTAGACAGCTACAGGTTTTTACCTTCATCTCTAGATAAACTTTCGAAGAATTTATCTGAGCACAAAGAATTGTCGAAGTTCTTTCTCAATGAACAACAATTAGAGTTGATCAACAAAAAAGGTATTTATCCGTATGAATATGTAAATAGTTATGAACAAATGAACGTTAATAGTTTACCAGCTAAAAGTGAATTCTACAGTAGATTAAATAATAAAAATATTTCAGAAGATGAATATCAGCATGCACTCAAAGTGTGGAGAGCTTTTAATTGTAGAACATTCAAAGATTACCATAATTCATATCTAAAAGTGGATACATTATTATTAGCAGAAGTATTTGAAGAATTTAGACTAACATGCATGAAAACTTATTCTCTAGATCCAGCACATTATTTTACGGCTCCAGGATTGTCTTTCGATGCTCTACTGAAACATACAAAAATAGAATTGGACTTGTTTGAAGATCCTGATATGCTCCTATTCATTGAAAAAGGAATAAGAGGTGGGATTTCTACAATATCAACACGATATGCAAAAGCAAACAATCCATATATTCCAGAAACATTCGATAAAGGAAAACCAAATAGTTTTATCACATACATAGATGCAAATAATCTTTACGGCTGGGCTATGTGTCGATCATTACCTACTGGTAACTTTAAATGGAAAGATCCAAAGTCGAAACTCAAAGCAGATAAAGGTTATATATTAGAAGTTGATTTAAGTTATCCAAAAGACTTACATGCTCTACATAATGATTTACCATTAGCTCCAGAAAATATCAAAGTAAATGATGTAAATAAATTAGTTCCCCATCTTGGAAAACGAGAAAAATATGTTGTACATCTTAAATCTCTAACACAATATCTAGATCTAGGATTGAAGTTGGAGACAATTCACAGAATATTAGAGTTTGATGAAAGTCCATGGATGAAATCATATATTGATATCAACACAAAAATGCGCCAGCAAGCTAAATCTGAATTTGAAAAAGACTTCTACAAGCTGATGAACAATTCAGTATTTGGTAAAACAATGGAAAATATTAGAAATAGAGTAGATGTGTGTTTGGTAAAGTCAGAGAAAGAATTAATTAAATTAGCAAACAAACCAAACTTTACCAGTTTTAAAATATTCTCAGAAAATTTGATAGCATGTCATATGCAAAAACAAAGACTGAAATTTGATAAACCAATCTACGTAGGGTTATCTGTATTAGATATAAGTAAAACATTAATGTATGATTTCCATTATAATCGTATTAAAAAGAAATATGGTAATAAGGCGAAGTTGTTGTTTACAGATACAGATTCATTATGTTATGATATCGAAACAAAAGATTTGTACAAAGATATGGAAAGAAATAAAGACTTGTATGATACATCAAACTATTCTAAAGAACACTTCCTATATTCAACTAATAATATGAAAGTGATTGGGAAAATGAAAGACGAAACTTGTGGAATACCAATTGAAGAATTCGTCGGCCTTAGAGCAAAACTATATTGTTACAAGACGAAAAATTCCGTGAGTAAGAAAGCAAAAGGGGTAAGTAAGAACATAACTGAGCACAATATCACAATGGATGAATATAAAAGAGCATTGAATAATGAAACAATATACAAAACGATGTATAATATCCAAAGTGTTAACCACGAATTATATACTAAAGAAATAAATAAGGTTGCATTAAATGGTAATGATGACAAGCGACATATATTACCAGATGGTATCAACACACTAGCACTAAATCACTATAAAATATATTAATTAAATAAAGTATAAAAAATGATTATCTACAACAATAATGACTTCTATAACCAAGATTTATTATCTAATGAAAATGAACAGTATTTGAGTGATTTGAAATCAATAGTTAATGAAGAAAAAACTGGGAAGGGTATTGTAAATACATTGCTTAGAAAACTTCCATTACCTGAAATGCATTTGAAATTACCATCTAATATTCAATCTGAACAAGTCCCGAACGGTTCATTCAACAATAAACATACCTACTCATTTTGCGGTCCAGGAACTAAGGTGCAGAAGCGAATTCAAGAAGGTTATCGAGGAGTTAACTCACTCGATCAGGCTTGTAAGAATCATGACATATTTTATTCACAACATCCAAAAACGAAAGACAGAAATTATGCTGATGATATTCTAGCAAAAAGAGCCGCTGAAATTGCAACTGATCCAAATGAATCAGAATACGTTCGACAAGATGCTAAATTAGTTAACGCAATTATGGCAGGCAAGTCATGGGCAGGATTCGGCCTTTCAAAAAACTTTTAAACACGCTCACTGATGTGAGCGATAAAATCTTGAATGACTTATATTATAATCCAAAGACCGGTTATACTGGAATGAATCAACTTGTTAAAAAATCCGGCTTATCTTCAACTCTCGTACGAAATTGGTTAGAAACTCAAAAAACTCACACTCTACATAAACCAATAAAACATAATTTCAAAACGAGAAGGGTGAAGGTATCAAAAATTGATGATCAATGGCAAGCTGATTTGGTTGACATGCAAAACTATAAAGATCAAGGAAAAAACTACATTTTAACAGTAATTGACATTTTCAGTAAATATGCATGGGCGATTCCAATAAGTAAGAAGACAGGTGAAGAAATCAAAACTTCTTTTCGAAAACTATTTAAAATACGAATTCCTTCTAAAGTTCAGACAGATAAAGGCTTGGAGTTTACTAATAAATCCACTCAAGAACTATTCAAGAAGCATAACATTCAGTGGTTTAGTTCAGAAAATGAAACCAAAGCTCAAGTTGTGGAACGCTTCAACAGGACGTTAAAAACTAAAATGTGGAAATATTTTACACATATGAAAACGAAAAAATGGGTGAATGTTTTACAAGATTTAATGCAAAATTACAATAATAGCTATCATAGAACAATTAAAATGACACCTAACCAAGCATCATTGGAAAAGAACAGTAAAAAGGTTTATGATAACTTATTCCCTCCAACCGAACCAACTTTCACATCACCGAAACTCAGAATCGGTGATAGAGTAAGAATAAGCAAGAAACGGAAAGACTTTTGGAAGGGTTATTTGCCAAATTTCACTAATGAGTTATTCATTGTATCCGAAATACTGTCTACTGAACCAATTACTTATAGATTAAAAGATATGGATGGTGAAGAAATAAAAGGAAGTTTTTATGAACAAGAACTATCAAAATATACTAGTGATGTTTATGCAATTGAGAAAATTCTTAAGAAGAGTAAAGGAAAACTTCTGGTCAAGTGGAAAGGTTATGATGAACCTTCATGGATCTCAGCAACTGAACTTAATGTCAGTTCAGAGTGAACTTATATTAAGTTAAAGTCTTTTTGAATTTTTCTCTTTAAAAAATGGCGTTGATTGATATCAAAACTAAATCAGATTTACTAAACTTAGCAAAGAGTTTGAAAAAGCAATTCACAAATGATAGAATAATCGAACAAGATTTATACCATGATGTTAAAAAAGTTTACAAGCCATTGATTGAACCTTTATCTAAAATTGTTGACGAAACTAAACAAACTAGGTTGGCAATAAAAGATATACCTCATGAAAAACTTGAATCTATCCAAGGAAAACCTGTTGAGAAACTAGCTTTGCCATCTTCTGAATCCAACACTGTAGTTGGGCCTATCGCATTGGATTTCTTGCGTTTTGCATGGAAGCCTGGAAATGAGTATGACAAAGCTTATGGCATTCGTTGGGATGGAAGTAAAGTTATGCTAGGAAATAAAAAGGTAGATATTTTGGGTAATGATTTGAAAATTGGAGATAGAATATACGAAGGCACAACTGGATTATGGGAATTATTAACAAAGCAAAATCCTATTGATTTTAGGGATGAAGATAAAAATAATTATTATGAAATGTTGTATTCAACTGATGCTTATTTGAAGGAAGACGGTACCGTAAAAGCAAATAGGGGTGAGAAATATTCTAAATTTATCAAACCCCTCTATCGTTTAGTTCAACGAAAAAAAGCTCAAGCTGCAGTTGAAACAATTAGATCAGCAAGTCCATCAAGTCGTGAATCAAGTCGTGAATCAAGCCCTGAACCAAGTCCTTTAGGAAACCCAAGAATAGTAGAATCCTCAATTTCGAGTCGATACAAAATTCCTTCAACAAGTCAAAGACCAATTTTCGACCCGTCACGAAGGTCTACTTTTAGACCAACTCCTACTCCTATACCTTCTCCTACATCTTCTCCTATACCTCCTCGTCATCCTCACAGAGAGGATTCAGACGTTTCAGGATCAGGTATTATTGTATTGCCATCTAACATCAATGATCTTGTAAAAAGACACCAGTTATTGTTCGGTTCGTTTACCGCTGGAAATACAGGAGTTTTTAATGAACTGCAAATACTTACGCATGAACTTTTAAAACAAGGTCTATTAAATACTGCTGAAGTAAAGGTGTTTGATGATTTATTGTTTAAAAAATGGAATCTCAAAGCATTGTAATTAGTGAAAGAAAAAGTGACATAAGTATAAACTTTAGTCCAGCAATAGAATTGAACAAAAATAAATTTCACGAAATGGCACTGGTTGGGTTAGACATGTATCATTCTATTCCTAACATTGATGAAAATAATAATAAATTTTATTATGAATTAAATGGTGTTGAAAATGTAATTACACTTCCAACAGGTTGTTATGAAATAGAAAGTATAGACGAATTCATTCAAAAAACATTGGCAGGCTTTATTGAAATCAAAGCAAATACTAATACTTTGAAATGCGTCATAGTTCTCCATTCATCTACGTTAAAAGTATTTTTCAATAAAGAAAAATCTTTAAATACAATGTTGGGATTTGGAGAAATTATCTTAGAAGGTGTTGGAGAACATGAAAGTATAAATATAGTGAACATAATGTCTGTTAACGCAATACTCGTTCATTGTAGTGCAATTAACGGCTCATACCTTAATGGTTCTTTGCATAATATTTTATATTCCTTTTTCCCAAACGTCCCACCAGGATATAAAATTGTAGAAAATCCAAATAAACCAATGTATCTACCGATATATCAACCTTTACTCTATGATTTGAGAATTTGGCTTACTGATCAAAATGGACATACTCTGAATACTAGAGGTGAAGAAGTAACTGTTCGATTACACCTAAGATCTAGAAATTAAAATAATTTGATAAAATTATCTTTAAAAAATGGATTCTTTAAGATGGAATGAAAACATTAAAGTTGATGAATCAATTGAAAAAATTGAAACGCATAACTATGAACCACAAATAGGTACTGATCTGAATCGTGAACATAACGATATCAAGATCATTATCCAGAATCAAGATCAGTTCCTATTACCTAGTAAAAGTTTTATTTATATAGAAGGAGCTTTGAATAAAGAAGATGGAAGTGATTATAATTTTAAAGATGAAAAAATAACAATAATCAACAATGGATTAATGCATTTGTTTGATAGAGTTTCTTACAGAATTGGAGATGAAGAAATTGAAGGTTATAGTTACCCTGGAATTACAACAACTCTAAAAGGATTAGTTAGCTATCCCCGAAATGTTAAAGAAAACATGATATTTTTCTGGAGCGTCGATACTAAAAAGAATGAAAAATCAAACGAAGGATTTAGCGATCGAAATGACTACTTAAGTTCAGCTAATGGGAAATTCAGCGCTGCTATCCCACTTGAACATGTGTTTGGATTTTGTGAAAATTATAAGAAGGTAATTTATGGAGTGAAACATGCTCTGACTTTAAGAAGAGGTGATAATTCTAATGCTATATTCAAATCAGATGAGAAAGATGCAAACCAGCAAGATAAAGTAGTTGATGGTAAAATTACTATTACAAAATTAATTTGGAAAATGCCAGCTTACAAACTGTCTGATGAGTATAAAATAAAGCTATATCGTCAAATTAAGGATAAAATAACATTACCTATTCCATATCTGAATAGACAATTGGAACAAACAATTGTAAACTCTCAACAGAAATTCTTAGATTGGACTTTAACTCCAAATTCAGGATCTCAAAGACCTCGATACATAATTTTAGCATTCCAAACTAAGAAAGCTAATTCACAAGCTGTAAACAATGCAATTTTCGATCATTGTAACTTGACGAATGCATATGTTCAGCTGAATAATGAACGATACCCTGATCACAATTTACAGATTGATTTCGATTCTAACAATTATGCTACAGCTTATAAGATGTTAATAGATTATGTACCTAATGAAAATTGTGCTATCGAATATAGACACTTTAAATATTTGTATCCCATCTATGTGTTTGATATCAGCAGACAAAATGAACGCATCAAGGAAACTACAATTGATATTAAAATTAAAGCAGAATTTAAAACTAATATTCCTGATGATACACATGCATATGCACTGATTCTATCTGACAGAGTAATTCGATTGCAATCTGACGGTGATAAAATGAGTTTAAACTACTAAAAATTAAAATATATTCACATAATAATGTTTAAAAAATGTATTGTGTAAAGTGTAAGAAGAAAACTGATACTGATAATCCTCAATATTTAATTACAAAGAACAATAAGATACTTGTCAAAGGTATGTGTATTATTTGTAAAAAGACAAAGACTTCTTTCGTTTCTAAAGATACAGCGACGAAAGGTGGTTTTATATTTACAATTCCAGCTTTATTAGCTGGCCTTGGGGCTGCTGGCTCTTTGGCTGGAGGTGCTGCTGCAATAGCATCCGCAGTCAATAAGAAAAAAGCTGATGATAAACTCTTGTCAGAAACTAAAAGGCACAATGAAGCAATGGAAAGTAAAAAAGGTTCAGGTATACGGATAACTCCGAGAAAAAAAAAAACTTGTGGAAAGGGTCTCTACTTGAAACCACCAAAGAAGTAATACCTAACCAACCATTATCTAAACATGATTTGGAATACTACATAAATATATTGAAAATTCCGAATTTTCGAGGTATTTACATGAGAGATACTTTACCTAAACACTCTCTAGAAACGGAATGCGGAATCCTAAACTTAGACACTGAAAAAGGATTAGGAACGCATTGGACTTGTTGGTATAAGAAAGATAACATATGTTATTACTTTGACAGTTATGGTTTGATTTATCCAATTGAATTTAAAGACTACTTAACAGATTGTGTTGATATAATTTTCTCTACTTACAAAATCCAGAAAATAGGTGATGTAATTTGTGGACATTTATGTCTAGAAATGCTGAAGCGTTTAGAAAATGAAAGCTTTCATGCAATTCTTTTAGATCTATATAAAACCTAAACTAGTTTTTAGAAAATAAACTACAGTTAATATTTTTTCTTTAAAAAATGTCTTGTGGAAATATTTATGCAGCAAAGTTGGTCTTTTTACCTTCCTGTAAAGAAAATCATGAACATGAAAATAATGAAAATAATTCTGAAGGACTTTTGCAGAATGTAGAGCAAATAAAAAGTTTACTTGAAGATTCTAATATAGAGTCATTGAAAGACACAATTGAAGCTCTCAAAAATGAAAGATCTGAATTGGAATCAATTATAAACGAGTATGATGAGAAATATGTAACTCTGAAAACAGATATACAAGTGAAATTTTCTGATGTAGACTCAATCATTAAATTCTTAGAGACGTTAATTTATGATTTATCTGAAAAGTTCGTTGCTCTCGAACCAAAAATTGTTTCAAATGATGAACGACTATCAAGCATAGACTCAACATTGATGAAGAAAATTGATGAAATTGATGCTAAATTTGAAAACATTGATTCAAACATAATCAACCTAACAGACGTAAAAATTCCAGAGATTGAGGACAAATTGAAGAGTCTAGAGTCAGGTATTGAAACTAGAATCGATGAAAAGCTCTTAGTTAAAGAGTCGGCATTAACCGATCAGATTAAAGGAGTTGAAGCTAAATTTGAGCTTGTGGACTCTAAGATAACCAATTTGATTGATGTTAAAATTCCTGAGATTCAAGAGAATTTCAAGAATCAAGAGTCAGTTATAGAAAATCAAATGGATGAAAAACTGAAGACTTTAGAAACTAAAATTAATGATCAAATTGATTCAAAGAACAAATTAATAAGTAATAAAGTTGAAGAACGAGAAATTAGTATAATTAATGTTGTGAATGAAAAAGAAATGAGCTTGCAGACATCACTTAATGATCAAATTGAAGAAAAGCTGAAGAGTTTAGAATCAACACTGAACAATACTGTTGAAGAAAAAGTATAAGCTTAGAGGCACATCTAACTGAATTAAGTGATAGAAACCTTTTTGTTATGGAAAGAACTGTAGCATTAGCACCTTCGTTTGTTGAAGTTGACAATAAGCTGAAAAATTTAGAGTCATCCATAACCTCATCCAGTGAAGAAAAATTCAATGATCTTAACAAAATTATAATGGAATTACGAGCAGAGTCAGTTCCATTAAGAAAAATGGAAGAACTAGCTAAGAACTTGAGTGATGTAGAAAGTCTTTTCCAGGAGTTTTCAAGAGACATTATTTCAAATCAGAATGAAATCAGTCAGTTCAAATTAATGCTTCAGAATGAAACTGATAAAAATATAAAATTAAACCAGGAAGTGGAAAGTTTGAGTGACCGAGTAAACAATTTGATATCTATGAGAGTTAGAGAAAATTTAGAGAATTGAAAATTCTATGTATAAAAAATGATAGGCGTAAATATTTTTGGACAACAAGGAAAAAAATCATTTTTATCTTCACAACCAGGACCTCCTGGAATAGGTTTTAAATATCTTGATGAAGATCAAAATTTCGATTTAAATAATAGAAGACTTGCAAATATTTCTTTTCCAATCGAAGAATTTGACGCTACGAATAAAAAATATGTTGACGAAGTTTTGGAAAATTTGAGGCTTCATCTCAGAAAATATATAGGGGTAAGAGAAAATCTCATCAATGAAAATTATCAGTTCAGAAGTGATTCCATCCAAGCATCTATAGATGAAAATACTACAGGTTTTCAAGAAAAACTCAGTGAAATTATGACAAACCTCGATGAACATAGTAGAATATCTGAGGAAAAAATAGAGGTCATTCGAACAGGTACTTTAGAACACACAGACTTTTTGAAAAATGAGATTAAGAGGTTGGAAGAAGAGGAAATAAAAAGTGTGAAATTAGACTTCGCAAATCTCGAGAGAGTATTCAACGACATGAGTTCATACGTTGAAACTTTTAGAAATAATCTTCATGAACAGGATAGAGAAACAATCATAAATACAAATGAAATAGAAAAATTGAAACAGTCATCACAGAAATTGGAGGATGATAACGCTGATATCAAAAACAGATTAATATCGTTAGAGAATACCTTGAGACGAGAAACCGTTGAACCGTTGAACTAAAAAAAACATGGATTTCTGAAATGCTCCCGAACAGAGTACAATTAATTTCGTTTGTTAAAATACAGATAGATTAGGAAAATTGAAATTTATATCTAAAAGTGACTTAGTCGTTTGTGTAAGTCGTTTTTGACTTATAAAAAGTCAAATTCGTCAAAGAATAAATCTTCTATCAAATTTTTTTTCTTTAATAATTTCCATTTCAAGCTGATTGGGGTGAATTGTGCTCTGATTGGTAGTTCCTTTACTACTATGAGTATTACACAAATGTGAAGAAATGTAGGCTCCTCTGACAGTACACTATAATAATACAAGTTACAATGTTTCTGACTCAACGCGTATTTTCTATGTATGTGTATACAATTCAATATATGTCCGTGTATGCATTCAATATATCTTGATATGGGTGACAATATTCAATAAATGACTATCATAAAAGTTATTTGAGTCACAAAATTATAATATATATTGAATTGTATACACATACATATAAAACACGCATTGAGTTAGAATCATTGTTACTTGTATTATTAATGTATATTGTAAGAGGATTCTATGTACATTTCGTCACATCAACTAACACGGATTACGGAATAGTACATCAGTACCTGTGAATCCGATTTGTATATTTCTATTAAAGATTAATTGTGCATATCGTCCGGTAGTAATCTTTTGTATTTGTATGTATATATAATGAAGTGGAATTTCAGGATCGATGTATGATCTATGAGTAAATAAATCCTCAAAACTTCTATGTGAATGTGTAACATAAAATTACCTTTTGAACATAAATATTTGAATGTTTGAACACTGCCATCAATGTAGAATTTTAAAGCAACATTAATGAGTAGTATAATGCTAAGTTTTTATAATTGACTTGCATTTTTTACGCCGGTCAAAAATCTGAATCACACTCTACCTCCTGAAAATAAATACCTAGCACATTTTACGAGAGCTTGTCTTTCGATAGATTGCAACACTGGCGGAAATTTTATGTATTCCTTGCTTAAAGAAAAAACGATTGTCTCGCTCATCACATCCAATAGATACATATTTACCTCCAATAGATAGATGTTCACAAAAACCGCTCAAATCAAAGCGTTAGTATGAAATTTTTTTACTCAATTTAGGATTGGATTAATTTGAACTTGACGTGGATTTAATTGAACTTGACTTGAATTAAATTGAATTTGACATGGATTAAATTTAACTTGAATTGGATTTATTTGGAGTGAATAAGGTGTTGTGTGCTCGGCAAACCGCACATGAAAAATTCACTTGTTTTTTAATCAAATTTAAAATGATTTTTCGAGAGATTTGCGACTTCATCGCCATCCTGAAGAACATGCAGTCACTAAGTAGAAAAGCAGTGTGTATACTACCATCCAGTGTAATTATAATCCAGTGCGCAGTTGTTGACATAAAAGAACCTCGACTTGAAAGATCGAAATATCAGTAGCTCTTGAGAAGATGCTATTTTCGTTCACTTGCTTTTGTATTTCCTCTGAAATGGCACACAGAATTTGGAGACTGAGGTTCGGAATTAGTCTTGTTCTAATTACCTTCTCTGATGGAATTATTCAAAAACTCTATAAAGTTCAAAAAGTTTCCTTTTCCCCAGGGTGGTAAGGATTGAGCGCGTCACAAATCCAGTAAATTAACAATTTCTCTCCATGTATTATGTCAGTATTATTTGGCACCCAGTTTTTGAATTCAGTAAATGTTTTTTTTAAAGTCAGCTGTTTGCCAGTAGACGAAGACAGCGTGCTACTATCGGCTGTTTTGCCACTGCTGCAACCTAAACTGGCTTTGCTTTCAATACTTAGACATTTAGTTTTTCTTCTTGTTCATTTTGTTTTTATTTTTCAATTCTCTTTCTTTGTTTGGTTTTTCTTTAGCTTCCAGGAATTGATCATTTTGTGTTGATTTTAGATGGCCCCATGAAGATTTAGTTGAGAAAGTTTTCTGAGATGCAACAGCCGTTCCTTGTCGTATTTTTGCTTCACAGATGGTGCACACTGCAATTCCTACACTCTTCACCGACATATAAAAGCAATCCCATACTGTTGATGCACTGCTTTTAGTCATTATGCCTGGTGTCCCACAAAAATGTCTTCCGACTTTTTAATTGATTATATTTCCGTAATAAATTAACATTTTTTAGTTGGCCTTTTTCACAATGTAGTAAATTTTGTTTTCTTTTAGAATAATCTATGATTTTGAAAATCGTTTAATAACCACTTTACATTGATGGATTTACTGAAAGGGGTAGAAAATTAATTGTTCAAAGGAAAAGCGTTTAAAATAATGTTGATATTCTTCCTTATTTTGTACTTTCCAAAACAACGAACAAACAAAAACTTAAAAGTGCAATAAAATATCATCTTAAATACTGTTTAAATAACTAAAGTAATTGAGTATTCTTCGACATACCCTCCATTTCCCTCAAGGCAAGTATTACTTCTAGCCACTATTGAACGATGAGTTTTAAGGATTATTTGACTGTTTTTCATGAGTTCTTGAAACACTTCTTCAATTCGTTGTCGAAGGACTATTAATGATGGAGGTGATATTTTGAAATTGCATTCGTTTACAGTAGGTATTGAGAAATGAAGAAGAATACCACCAGTTGTTTTTTAAACTTTTCCTTTGAACAACTAGTTTTTCTGCCTCTTTCAGTAAATCGATCACCGGAAAATGCTTATTAAACGGTTTTTGAAAACTCAAATTTTTCGAAAAGGAAACAAAATTCACCACATTGTTAAGCAAGACAATTAAAAAATTTGATAACCCCGGCCCCGGCCCGGCCCCGGCCATGACAAATTTGTTGACCCCGGCCCCGGCCCCGGCCAAATTTTCAACCCCGGTCGGTCTATATGTGTATGGTTAGTGGATAGATAGCAGATGCCGTTCATATGCCTTTCGTGAAGTTTAAACACTGACAAGGCAATCCAGCTCAGTGGCATACGTGCACATTGCTCAGGAGCAAAATCATTAGGTTGCACTCAATTTTAAGGGTTCACAGCCACAATCGAAGAAACCAATAGCTTGTCAGGCGAGCTTCTTTACGAAAGAATTGTGACGTACAAGAGAGGGCTATTGAGGAGAGAAAACATAATATAGGAACAGCTCAGGAATTTAGCGAAAAAAATTTCCAACCGTATAATTATTAAAATGTCGAAACATGGCAATGTGTTCCAGTAATGACCAGCTAGCTGCAACGCACAGCGTTGTATAAGTAACTTCTCGAGCCTAGACTACAGAGTTCTGAAAGCAGTTTAACAAGCGAGTGCAAGATGTAGGTATACGATAGCCAAGCGAAGTTCCGCTTTCCCTGCTGGGACTGGAGATGGGGTTACAACGAAAGTATACGATGCCTGGCGTAATTGCTACTGGGCTTGAGTCAAATCGTGTGCACGCAAAATAACTGGAGCAATGATCATTAATATTACACTACGAGAGCACGGGGCTCCCTACGTACTGCTCGCATTTGTGCGTCTGTACTGATAGACAGGGAGCAACCAGTGTTGCCAAATTATTTCGGTCGAAAAGTACCAGATTTCACACAAAAAGGTGCTAAAAAGAGCTAAAAATGTTTTGGTTTGTGCTAAAAAAGGAGCTAAAAATAATTATTAATATAAATTGCAGTAATTGACCCTTTAAAGTGGGGTTGGATTGTCACTGATAGCTTTTTGAAGCTGACATTAAGCAGCCTGTCTAGTATAGAAGTAAGCTAACCATTTATATATTTTTGCTATTGGAAATTCCCAATTTCCAGGCAGAACCTCAGGTGAGGCGTGGGATATTGCTAATTGCAGTGAATGACAGACACATCTCACAAGAATCAACGTTGGAAGTTCTTTTTCCAGCTTCCTAAACACACCTTTGTTCACTCCTACCATAACACTGGCATTGAAAGTACCTATTTTGCAAGCTCATTTTTCAATACCTCAACAATGCCATCTGCATCACTAGACAATGCAACCAGACTTAAGAAGGTGTAAACTATTTTTTTGCTTTTACTAAAATATATAAAATAATACGTTACATTTCATGGATAGATATATTATTCTTCTCATCCAGCAACCAACTAAATTTTTTATCTCTGATGTCGGTAACCAATCGTCTTCAAGGTGTGCGCCTAGAACATTCTTTATCACAGCATTGCATTTGCTTCTGAGCATTCTTACCCTTGAAACGACTTCGCAATCTTACACGATATGCTTGCATAGATCTATAAAATAATCACATGTGTTAATGAACGCGTGACATCAGGAATAGCGTGCAAGCATTTCTTCAATATTTGCAACAACATTAGATTTTTGTTCCATGAATTGAGTAAGCGGTCACTTTCAGAAGGCACAAATGTAACACCTTCCGTTTCAGCAAATTTCGTTTGTAAACTTTATTTTTCAACTGTTTCACATCCACAATATAAAAAGTAAATGTAAGTACTATCTCCTGGTCCTCCCGTTACCACTCGTCAAATTGTTTCATTTGCAACCATTCTTTTCTAATTATTTGGGAATGACTTTTCTTCGCGATTTGACTCATTGTGAAGGTTGGTTTTGTAGTAGTTAAAGAAGAATTGAATTAACATTATGCACACCCAACACCAGCCTATCTGATTTCTCAGCAACATGAACGAACACCGAGGAACAACTCTTCAGGACGACACTGGCGGTAAAACTGCAGAACACCGACAGACTCTCGTTAAACCGACTTTAAACCGTTAAAACACCGTTGTAACGAGTGTCAACTCTTTCAAACCTGGCCGGCACTACAAGTATTCAAACGAACATTCAGCGGAACCTTATGAAGTTATTCAAACATGTAAATTTGTACTTAATATTACCATTATAAAATTACTCTATATTAGGAAAAAACTAGGAACCAGATTTGGTGTCAGATGCCAGATGATGAAAACTAGGAGCTAAACACAATGAAAAGATGCCAGATCTGGCTCAAAAAGAGCTAAATTGGCAACACTGGGAGCAACGCGTCCACACTCATACCACGGGCATTGCCAAAATGCTCATTTCGATGTATGGACACGAGTAGTTTACAACAGGGATCTTTACACTGGAAAAATACCGGAACAAACTGCAGCCACTTCAGTCCCACCATAATGAAACTGTTCGTATCACAATTTTTTGTGAGACGAACAGTTTTTTAAGTATCAGACTTTTTTGTAAAGTGCAGCACAGTATCTTACATTTTTGAGGTGGCTTCAAAGATGACAAGTCCTTCAATATATTACTGTATATATGTGTTTTATGGCTTCAAAAATTATAATGACGCTCATTTATTCTGATTGTTGTGTACAGTTGCATTTCATTTGCTCTATCTCTATTTTGCTTCTGTGACTTTGTTTTGCCCTCTTAATTTGTTGTATTTTTGACGCAATATTCTTTAAAAAAAAATTAATTCATGATGCGTAATCGTTATTTACTCATATTGGTAATTTCTATTACTGCATTTATTTACCATTCTCTGTGCACCCTTTTCATTTCCCCAACGCTGTTTCTCTATCCTTTCTTGAGAGCTTTGAATTCCTCCCTCTAGACTGGTCTCTCTTTATTCCTACAAGATGAGATACAATTCGCGCGACAGATCAGTATGAGGAATACATCTAAATCTTAAAATCCAAAAATGAAAACATACAGTGCATTGCCATTCCACCAATTGAACAAACTCAAACATTTTGTGTTAACTGTATTTACGTTTTAAACGGAAATAATAGCCCTGTTTCGCATTTTAAAACCAGAATAAATATCAAATATTACCTTGTTTTTATACGGTGATTATTACTACTAAAACTTATTTAAATGCTTAGTGCTTTTTTATTTTAAAATGTCAAATGTATTCGCCTCACGTTGATCCGGCATTCGGTTTGTATAGTTCGTTTGCCACTATTGATTTTCTCGCGGCGTTTTTTATCGTATTTTTTCATATGACTTAATTTTGAACTCTGGTTTATTTGCAGATAATAAGTGAATACACTTTACGACCAATTTAAAACTCGGTTCTAGTAGTGGATTAAAAATAACAAATGCTGTATAAAGTGCTCTGGTCTTACAAATGCTACACAAGCTATTCATTTCCATAAACGATCGGAAATTTCCAACCAAGTCCTTTATCGGCGCGATGTATTCAGTCCTGTCCTAAAAGATTTCTATCGTATAATTTTTAAAGATGGCCTTTGATGATGGAAATGTCGATGCTTCAATATATGTTCAGACAGGAGATCAGCTTAGCCTCCTCAACCTAGAAAAAATATAATTTAGGTTAAAGATTCTAAATTCTTTGGCCTCCTCAGAACTGTTTTAGAGACGTCTATTGATCATGCCGAGCCGGATCCAAGTCTGCCATTTAGTCCGTCCGCTCATCTTATTCATGGGATGAAGAAAAATGTAACGATAAATGCTAAAGCGATTCCGTCAAAAATTTTGGTCAATATTGATGTTTATTTGTAAACGTACATGAAGAGAATTTTAGGAAAAATGTGCTAGAACTGACCCTCATTCCCATCTTTTAAGGCCATGTAGTACCATCCCCACCCACATATAGACTGTGAATCCATTTTTAAGTTTTACAAGTATGAGGAAATATGTTAATATTTATGTTAACTTTCGTAGTTAACACAAAGATGAAAACGGCATCTACTTACAAGAAGAACCCAGAAAAGAAACGAGTTTACCTAGCTCGTGTAATTATTTTCCTCCCTAGCTGTCCCAAACCGCGAAACCTAATGCTCGGAAAAGAACCACATGATTGAACGGCGGTCATCCTTTATTCTAGGTATTTTTTTCAGTGTGAAGCCTTGCATCTCGTCGCATTTTTCATTACATATAAATTCAATTCTTTTGATTAAAAACTGTTCTCCAGACCATTAACCTGATGCGACGATGTAAGATAGATTTGGCTCCGATCCACCTATTTCATATACAACAAAGGAAGGGATCTAAGGCGCCCACTTCTAAGTAAAATAATAAATTCAAGAGAGGAACGAAGACAATTTCTGCAGGAAACCGAAGACGAAAGGAAAAGTGACCTTACTGCTTGACAACCATAGGGACGAGAAGTATTATGTAATACCACTTATGCAAATTACCTAATTTACTGTGAACAGAAGCAGGTGCACGGTAATCAATCACTAAATCGATAATCTCAATAGCCATGTATAGGAACCAAAAATCTTTACGAAGAACACTGTCATGCAAGTGAATAGGTATTATACCATCATCAAATTGGTGGTAGGAAAGATAACTTCGTTAATAGAATAGTTCGCATCTATCGATGATAAATACATAATTGTACATGAAACTGATATTCGCCAAATAAAACTTCGAGCAGTAAAGTAGTCTCTAATTGTTATGGCTGGTCTAGGGCGATGAAAAATAGAGGATAGTGAATTTTTTTCAAATGAAAATACTGAGATTCTACCTCGAATCAATCTAAAAACGATCCTAGAAAAATGTTAGTCGCAAGTTTTAGTGCTGAGAGGTCACACTCGCCATATTAAAATTTGCTGATTTGTAAGACTCGTGGAGGTACAGCAATTATGTAGTTTTTTATACAAAGTTCCTCTGTGAGCCCCTCATATCACTGTTTGTGTAATTACTCATCATATGGACCCGATTTCATACATAATAAAATAGAACTTCACTGTTTAATCAGACACATGATGGTTTCTACGTTTTGACTGGGAGTTTCCTTCGATAACTTGACACGACTTGCAAAAAATTTTGTTTTTGCTACGAATCATTTGTAATTAGTTTGTTTTAATTTTTTATCAATTTGGCACCTCATTCAACAATGTCTTTGATCAACTTGACGTGATTGACCACATTCTTTTTAATTCAGAAACTATCTTGCAAAGATCAATCTTCCGATAGTTTGCTAGTAAATGACGAAGGTAATTCCGGACTTCTGTCAGCAGTTACAAAAACATCAAGCTTCTTCCGGTCTGAGTTTCCAATGTGTATGTGTGTTTTTTTTATCGTGGATCTGGATCTGCTGGTATTGTGAGAGCATCAATCATTTTTGATCCACTATCATGACAGCGTTTATCATCATAGAAAGCCAGAGCAATCAATTCTTCCGTTTGATATCATGAGTGATTCTCAAATTCCGTAAAGCTATTATTGTTGTGCTTTCCGTGGCACAGCGGTTAAGGGATCGGACTTGTATGCTGGAAGTCGCGGGTTCGTTCCCAGCGCTAGCGCGGAGATTTTCCCCGTTGGGTATAAGGGAAAGCTCAAGCACAATACCCCACTCAACCCAGGTGTCGGAAATGGGTACCGGCTTTACGGGGGAACCGTCATGGTGTCCTATATATAGGGTTAGTTATAAGACATTTGAAAAAACCAATGCTAAGTTCATGTGTATCAGGCTTGATTGGAAATAAAGCATCCCAAAGATGCCGATGTTAACCTTAACCTAACCTATTGTTAGTTATTCATTCGTAATTATATAATTATGAAGTTTCTTGAGAAGACAGACCATTACAAAGAGCATAGGCAGCACTGGGAAATTAAAAACAATTTTTAATGTAAATTGAAGCGGGAAAACAGCAAATGCATGTCAGATTCTTCTCATCTTCTCATGTTATTTCTCATTGTTTTTCGAACATGAAAATTTAGTTTGAATATGAAAGTTGTGTCATTCAAAGTGCTCTGTGATATGCACTATATTTTTGGAATTTTATTCCCCTTGATGCAGCCTTTGAAGCAGCGCCTCTCAAACTAGAATATTGTTAGTTCCAATAATTTTTCAATCGTCAAGAGGTTGTTGGTTGTTTATTTGTCGGGCTGCAAAGGTAATTATTTCATTTTTTCAATGTGTTAAATAATTCAGAAATTAATCATATGTATTTAAATCTAGCCTATTCCACCTTGTATTGAATCTTTTGAACAACGATATGTTTGGGCCTTAAGGTGGCTGTAAAATAGGAGAGACCACTGCTTCAGAGAAGATTCCAGAAATATACTGTCTATTTGAAAATCGTAGCAATTTTTTCCATTTTCTTTTCAATCAGGAGGAACGTCCTAATTTTTGGCCCTGTTGTTGATACCATTGAATCAAAACACATTCATTTTTCACCTGATCCCGTGAATTCTATCAAGATATTGCTAAATACGTTAATCTTGGCCTGTTCTATGGTCTATTTTTTGCACTCCAAGCCGTTAGCGTCCTCCATTCCCAGATACAAGAACTCGCCAACGGTCAAATACTTCGTTTCTGGTAACGTCTTCTAGAAGTTTGTCATCCCAATGAACAATCAAGGGTTTGGCAGTTTCAAAATGTATGTAGAAATTTAAAAAATAATTTTCCTTTGTTTCAGTCATGATCATACACTGAAAGAAATAATGGCCCTATTTCGAAACACCCTGGTGCATCTGACGTTTTTCCTAAAACCGAGACACGCAGATGCATCACCAACGAGACACTCGAGATTTGGATGCATGCCAGTGTCTCCTGACCCGATTTAGAGACGCTCCAGTGTCTCATTAGAGATGCTCTTGTGTCTCATCGATGAGACACTTTGGCTTCAGTTTGATGCATTTTTAACAGGTGTCTCAAATAAAACTTTACGGATATTAACCGTGGCATTTTCATAGTAGAAGTAGAGTAGAATTAATAGTAGTAGTAGTAGTTATAGTAGTAGTAATAGTAGTAGAGGGATTGCTGCTACACTGTCAACTAGAAATGCTCTCGAAGTTAGGGAGGAATGAAAAGCAGTTACACAAGAACATATATGGATATATTTTATAAAGAAAATAAACTTGGAATGGCTCTCATTCCCCTCATTATTTATTTGTTTTATTTAAATGATTTAAAGTGAGTTTTAAATGAAGATAGGAAACATAATACCTTATAAAAAGGGAACAATTAATAGAAGCACAGAGGAACAGTAGTATTACTGACTTAACTCATGTTTTAAAAATGAGTTAAGCTGAGGGTATCATCCCGACCAAAGGACTCGTTTTCACAGAGTTGATAGAAGGGTGAATGATAAAAAAATAGTTCCAAGCACAAAATACAACACCTCCATTAAAAATTATGTGAAACAGTGCGAAAAACAAGTTGCCTATTGAAAATAAAATGAAAAGTTACATCCCTAATAGATTCTCCGTGTATTCTTTTTTTATTCTACCTGTTTTTTTTCGCACTGTGTAGGCTATACGGGAACCCACTCTCTGCAGAAAGACCCTTTTCCAACATATTCATGCTAAACGGGATCTTGTTCTTTCCTCTTTTGATGCAACTTAAATGTGTTTCATGCAAGCCATAAACCAACCAATAATTTTATCTTCGAATTGAATTTATATCTTTCCATTTGTTGAATGTTTTGCTTTTGTGAAGAATCTGTTGTTTCCTCTCTATGTCTTCTTTCGAGGGATGTACATCCGTATAATTAAGACACTTAGCTTTCTCAAAGATATCTACCGTTAGCTATATTATTTTAGAGTTGACAATTTTACGGTGAGTGTTAAGTTAGTAGTTTATTAATTAGTTTAAGGCTTCTATAAACAACATTCAAGTAGTATCAAAAGAACAAAAAACAAGATCCTGTTTAGCATGAATATGTTGGAAAATGCATCTCTGCTCAGGGTGTGTTTCCGTATAGGCTACACAGCGAGAAAAACAAAAAGTTAGAATAAAGAAGAAGAATTTTATGAAAAATTTTCCACCATGGTCACCAGCGAAATGCAACTGCGGACCCCCCCCCCCCCCCCCCCCATAAGTATTGGAAAAGTAGGGGAGATGTTTTTCGATAACAGAGCACACGGTCGGCTTAAAACAAACCAGCAAAGTTGAAACGCAGATGGAGTGGAGTGTACTGATGGATGTTTGAAAAATTGTTTGACTATCAGCAGTAGTGGTAGCAGCGCAGGCTTACTAGTGCTTTAGTAACCCGGACTATATCGCCCATAAGGTCACATGGATTAAATACAGATTTTCACATCACTTCAGATACAGTGTTATATAATCTATATTTCAGTGATTAGCAAAAATTATCAGTAGCTTAATATATACAATGATAATTGCTTACAAAGCACATAATAACTGCATACTTAATAGGTGTTATCTATTTGCTGGTCGCGCTTAAAATTTACACCGGTTTGCGCCATGAGTTGAAAATAAAGAGGATACGTAGGAAAGTGAGTGCGAGAACAGCTAGAACTTCAGAAGCGTGGGGGGGGAGGGGTAGAATAAAGAAAGGATTGGACTAGATTATATCTTAGTTTAACAATTTCTAACCGCTAAAATAAACGTTTCGAAGAGAGGAAGGAGGAAGGCACCATTTAGTATGAAGATAATGGAATCTATGCACAAGGGGAATAGAAACAATAAGTTGAGAAATATGCCCTTGAAGCATGATAAAAGTTGAAAAAGAAAGTAGTAGGTGTTGAAAAACAGCTCAACAGTGATTCGAAAAAGAACTGTTCCTTGACCCAACAATAAAAATATCTTATTTCAACAAGAAAAAGGCCTAACCCATTTAACTCTCAGCTCGGGCCTCACACAATTTCCACTGAGAGCGGTATATCTTGTAGATACAATATTTGTACCACCCTGTGGGGAATGAGGAAAGGAAAGAATAAAAAAGTTGAAGAAAGCGGGGGGAACTGAAAAACGAGTAGCAATGACCCGAAAAGAAAATTGCCCCTAGCTTAAAAATATACTTGTTCCATTGAAACGAAGGCTCACCTAACCATAACTTTAATTGACGTAAAAAAGGGGTTCAAATTAAGGACTTAAATTTGGTTTGTACTTTTGAAAGTTTTTAAGCTCTTAACGGTGTTAAGGGCGATTAGAGGAGTCTTGCACTTGTCCTTCAACCCAAGAAGTCCTCTTTGTATGAATAGCAGCGTTTTTTTACATGATTTGGAGTAGCTCATGTTAAATATATAGTAACACGCTACCCAGTCAGAATTTTATCGCCGGCGTAACGGTAATTATGATCGGTTTTCATCTTTTATCGAAGTATTCCGACGGTAAATAATATTACCAGTGATCAACGGTAATTTTAGACGCTAAAACGGCACGCCGACGATGATGACCGTGATTTACCGTCGATTTCTGACTGTCATTTTTACCGTAGAAATACCACGGTAAAACTACTGTTGTTTTTCAGACTATACTTCATTATTTGAATCTTTCGTCAATGTTTGTCCATGAATAAGTTTAATCAAGGACAAGTCAGATAAAATTATGTTATGTATTACCCGTGGTCAAATGAAATTAGTTCACGTAATCTTCACATGATGTAATTTGAGCTTGAGTTCTTTTATTGGGAAATTGAAAACTTTAATTCGAAGCTTAGATCTAAAAAACCGAAGCTTTCAATTGGATTTTCGTATGCAACTTTTCAATATTCATACATTTTAATTTTATACATTGTAATATGAAGGTGAAATTCTTCAACTAAGTCTTCAAATGCTTTGAATTTAATTTCGAGCGTTTTAATTTTAACACTTTATACATTATATTACAAGTGAAATGGTGAAGTTTTTTGACTGCGCGCTAAAGAAATTTCTGTAGTTTCAAAAAAACCGTTTCTGAACCGTCTCGGCTGCGGCCTGTCGGTCAAAGCATTTTCTTTCAGCGTAATGCTTTGCTCTTTCGTTTGAAAGTAATTTAATTGAAGTCAATCGGTGCATTCTTTCAAAAGTTACGAGTGGTAAACTTAAGTCTTTTGACTGCGTGCTCAAGAAATTTCTGTAGTTTCCACACAACTTTCTGTACCGTCCCGGATGCGGCTTGTCAGTTTTTAAAAGAGTTAGAGTACGAGAGTACAATTGTTTATCACGTTCGTGTTTGTAACAATTTTAAACCTTATTGACCTATTTTCTAATGAAATAATTTTATGTGAGGTGATCGAAAAAGAACATATAAAAAAATACAAGCCTACCTTTGTAAATTCCCAGGTTTTAATAATGAAATATTTTTAAATGAGTGAATCCACATGCAAAAATTATTGAAACCTTCGTGATTGTTGGACTTGCATTTGAGCTGTTGTTCATTGCGTGGAGTCATTTTGGTGCTACAAGTTTGAGCGTTCATACTATTTACTGTTTGGAATGCTTCAAAGTATCAATGTCTAAACATTGAAATTTCATAGCTTATAATATTGGAACCAAGATCTAATTGCCTTAATGTTGGCGTTTTAAGTTATTTTGATGTGTTTAACTGGTAACGTGGGAGACTTCAAATGTATTCTGTGCATTCTCAAGAAAAAATTGCTTTTTATATGTGTACACACATCAAAGTTACCATTCAAGTTACTCTACTGCAATAAACAAGGATTAATGTATAAAGAAGATACCTAAGTTGTTTGGTGTCATTAATTATTCATTTCAGCTGCCTTTCTTAAAATAGTGTGGATGAAAATGGGTGTGTAACTGAATCGAGCTGCTGATTCATGCCAGGAAAATCATGGTTTGAGCAAAATTTCAATTGTAAATAATTTCTACCCTTAGATTTATTTGTGCTGATAGTTACCTTCTAGAAATTTTTGGTAACTTGCTTATGCCAATTTTGTTTGTATTTGTGACGGTGCAAATTGTTTTCTGAGAGACTAAAAATTTATTGATAATAGTGCATAATAGCCTAAAAATATTACCATTGAGTCCTGCTCTGGTATGCCTATTATGATGAAATGTGAAGCATTCAATGCTCACTTGTTGAATATTAAGGTAATGTGTCTCATTGGATCAAAATCATTATTTAGATTAGTTTTAGTATAAATGTAAATTTTCAAAGTGACTTTCCTTCTGGTGACTGATGGAGAGTAACCTTGTGTAATCATTACATAAAATTAGTGGTTAATGTTCAGGAGATTACAATGATCAATTTTCTACTTTTTGGTGCCCAAACATAGCTAATTAGATGTAAATGAACAATTTTTCTTCCATACACTTTTCGTCGCAAATGAGTATTTGACGAATTATAGTGGTAAATTACTGACCGCAACTCTAGTGTTTGAAACGGAAATTAATTCACCGAGCGCGTTGGATGGCAAGACAATAATGGACTCTCCCTTCCGATGCGCTCGAATGATTGAGCGCATTCCCACCATGTAAGACAAAAGTTAACATACTGTTATAACTTATTATTTATGGGTGATAATTTCTATTGTGTTGTTAGGAATTAAAGATCCTAGAAGTGGGTTGAGGCTCTGTGGGGCTGGCAAATAATGAATTACATAGGACCCAAACTAAACCTACCGCTTTAACTCGTTGAATACTAATTTGCGACAGAAAGTGCATAGAAGAAAAGTTGTTTATTTTGATTTAATTAGCCATGCTTAGGCTCCAAAAAGTGGAAAATTGGTAATGGTTCTTTCCAGACCGTTTGCCAAATTACATTCTAGTAATATATTTGTTTGTGAGAATTATTTGTATATGCGTATTAGTATTCTATTTTTATACACAAAAAGTTATTACAGATAAGGCATCATTGAGAGCATTTTCCAACTGCATAAAATTGTCAAAAATGATGAAGTTGGTAAGATCTTATTTTAACATGTGTTGACATTAAAAATTATATTCTGACTCACCTTAGTTGTGTTTTTAGAGACGAGGTGTGGTGTATTTCTGAATCACACTTTTAATGGACACCAGCAATATTTTTTGGGGAAAAATTGAGTTTAATATTTCTCACACCCACTCCAACTTATTTCTACTGATAGTTTCTTTCTGATATGCTATGCTGACATCCCACTACTCATCTACAATGTCTTTGCAGAAGCTGAAATTATGTTCTTGATTGCTTGTGCAGTAGAAACATTTGAGGATTGTCATGAGCATTATTAATTCGGAAATTGTTCTCAATCTAATGAAAAATCGGAATTAGTTGGGCAAAATCTCCAACTTTATCAAATCATTCCATTTCATTGTGTGTTAAAGCAGTAATAAATTCGCTCAACATATTATTATTGAAACAATGTCAATTGTTGATAAATTCTCTAACTCTGTAGTCTATAAAAAGTGACGTTTTAAAATAGGAACATCATTAAGGCTAAAATGATACAGAAAAATATTTTCAGTCATTGATAAAATGCAAATCTAATACTCAAAGCTACATCAGACAAAGTAATAATTTTAGAAATGACAACACAAGAAAATAACTAGAAACTAAATTTGTACCACAGCAATATGTACTACTTTAGTAAGGTTAGGTAACAGTATTAACATATTTTTTAGTATTACACCTAGAGCAATACTGTTACCTACACTTTTTTATTTACGCTTATCAAAAGCTTAAGTTCTATTTTGAAAAGCACAAGTTTAATTCAATACAGGTTATAATTTAAAATATGTCAAGTATATTTTGTAACAGAATTATTTTAAAAATCTAATGTTTCTAAAATTGTTTACCTATACCTATGTACAATTGACCTTTTATAAATAACGCCTGACCTCTTTTATATCAAAATTGGGTGCTTTAAATTGAACTTGAGCTTTTTAAAATCAATTTCAGATTTTTTAAATCAACTTGAGCATTTAAAATTAAACTTGAGCATATAAAATTAAACTTGAGCATTTAAAATTAAACTTGAGCATTTTTAAATTAAACTTGAGCATTTTTAAATTAAACTTGAACTTTTTTATGTTGAACTTGAACTTTTTTATGTTGAACTTGAACTTTTTTATGTTGAACTTGAACTTTTTTAGATTGAACTTGAACTTTTTTACATTGAACTTGAACTTTTTTACATTGAACTTGGACTTTTTTACATTGAACTTGAACTTTTTTAAATTGAACTTGACCTTTTTTACAATGAACCTGAGGTTTTTTACATTGAACATGAGGTTTTTACATTGAACCTGATGTTTTTTACATTGAAACTGATGTTTTTTACATTGAACCTGAGGTTTTTTACATTGAACCTGAGGTTTTTTATATTGAACCTGAGGTTTTTTACATTGAACCTGAGGTTTTTTACATTGAACCTGAGTTTTTTTACATTGAACCTGAGGTTTTTCACAGTGAACCTGAGGTTTTTCACAGTGAACCTGAGGTTTTTCACATTGAACCTGAGGTTTTTCACATTGAACCTGAGGTTTTTCACATTGAACCTGAGGTTTTTTACATTGAGCCTTAGGTTTTTTAAATTGAACTTGAGGTTTTTTAAATTGAACCTGAGGTTTTTTTAAATTGAACTTGAGGTTTTTTTAAATTGAACTTGAGGTTTTATAAATTGAACTTGAGGTTTTTTTAAATTGAACTTGAGATTTTTCAAAATATGTGACCTAGTTATAAATATAAAACCTGAGATTTTTGAAACAAAATCAGAGCTTTTTGAAACAAAATCAGAGCGTTTTGAAACAAAATCAGAGCTTTTTGAAACAAAATCAGAGCTTTTTGAAAACAAAATCAAAGCTTTTTGAAATGAAATCAGCTTTTTGAAATGAAATCAGCTTTTTGAAATGAAATCTGCTTTTTGAAAAAAAATTTGAGCTTATTGAATTAAAACCTGAGCTTATTGAAATAAAACCCGAGCGTTTTGAAATAAACCCGAGCTTTTTAAAATAAAACCCGAGCTTTTTGAAATAAAACCCATGCTTTTTGAAATAGAACCCGAGCTTTTTGAAATAAAACTCGAGCTTTTTGAAATAAAACCCGCGCTTTTTGAAATAAAACCTGAGCTTTTGGAAATAGAACCCGCGCTTTTTTAAATAAAACCCGAGCATTTTTAAATAAAACCCGCGCTTTTTCAAATAAAACCCGCGCTTTTTTAAATAAAACCCAAGCTTTTAAATAAAACCCGAGCTTTTGGAAATAGAACCCGCGCTTTTTTTAAATAAAACCCGCGCTTTTTTAAATAAAACCCGAGCTTTTTTATATAAAACCCGAGCTTTTTTAAATAAAACCCGAGCTTTTTTAAATAAAACCCGAGCTTTTTTTAAATAAAACCCGAGCTTTTTTAAATAAAACTCGAGCTTTTTGAAATAAAACCCGAGCTTTTTGGAATGTAACCCGAGCTTTTTGGAATGTAACCCGATCTTTACGAAATGTAACCCGATCTTTACGAAATGTAACCCGATCTTTACAAAATGTAACCCGAGATTTTTGAAATGTAACCCGAGCTTTTTGAAATGTAACCCGAGCTTTTTGAAATGTAACCCGAGCTTTTTGAAATGTAACCCGAGCATTTCGAAATGTAACCCGAGCTTTTCGAAATGTAACCCGAGCTTTTTGAAATGTAACCCGAGCTTTTCGAAATGTAACCCGAGCTTTTCGAAATGTAACCCGAGCTTTTCGAAATGTAACCCGAGCTTTTCGAAATGTAACCCGAGCTTTTCGAAATGTAACCCGAGCTTTTCGAAATGTAACCCGAGCTTTTCGAAATGTAACCCGAGCTTTTCGAAATGTAACCCGAGCTTTTCGAAATGTAACCCGAGCTTTTCGAAATGTAACCCGAGCTTTTCGAAATGTAACCCGAGCTTTTCGAAATGTAACCCGAGCTTTTCGAAATGTAACCCGAGCTTTTCGAAATGTAACCCGAGCTTTTCGAAATGTAACCCGAGCTTTTCGAAATATAACCCGAGCTTGTCAAAATAAAGCCTGAGTTTTTTAATTATAAAGTAAAAAGATATAGTCTCACCAGCACTTAATAATGTGGTGCAAGTTTTGCTTCTAATCATTTTCCAGTGCTGTCATTTTCAAAATTATCACTCTGTATGTTGTAGCTTTGGGTATTATATTTGCACTTTATCATTGTGACTGTATGTGTTTTTATATGTATTTTCAGCCTGAAGATGTTTGTAAATAAAAATATTGCTTTTCTATAGACTACAGAGTTAGGGAATTTTTCAACTATTGACAATAAATCAATAAAAATCTGCAAAGTAAATTTCTTACCATTGTTCTTCCAATGATGTTCTTGAAAGGCTTTTAATGTTGAAAAGTTGAATAATAAATGATCTAGTTTCTCACACTTGCCCAGATGTATTTGGTAATGTCTCCCAACCTTGTGTTAATGATTGATTAATTTCAGAATCATCCAATAATGGAAATGAAGTGAACAGCTCTTAATTCCCTCTAATTCTTATTCACATCCTGATAAACGCTTAGACTTGTTCAGTAAATCTGTTTCATTTAACTGTCAAAATTCAATGTGATACTCCCATCAAAAACAGCCCAGAGTCAATAAAACTTTGGAAACTCAGTAAGTGAAATCCATCTAGATTTGCTTGAGTCTGATGCTAGAGACAATAGTTACTTTTCATGCAATTCCTCCAATGAAGCCTTTGCTGATACCTCAAGTAAATTAAGACCTGTCATGTTGAAATGTGAAGTATTTAATTCTTATGATTCAATACTATTGCTTTGGGTTGATTATCGGACATTTCTTTCATTCCCATAACAAGGTGTCTACTAGGTAGTAAAAAGTAAAAAAATTTGAAAAGCAGCAAAAAAGAAAGTAGTAATGAAATTTGCCTTGAGGGTTTATTTTACCAGTCAGGGTTGTAAAAAATTGTGAAGCGGGATAATTCACTGAAAATGGAACGTAAAGTAAATATGCACATAGAGTTTGAAGATTGATTTTCAAAAATTCTTTTCTCTCAGAATCAGATATTTGCTGCAGTTTGTGGGAAATGTTCCTGTAAGAGGATTGGACAATTCCCCGGTGTCTACTAATTTCCAGTCAGTTTATTTTTTGCATATGATCTGTTCTCATTGTTGAAAAATGAGACAGGGTCTTGGCTAAAGATTTGTTAAGGTCTGTTTGGGAAGGGGTGCATAAAAAATTGGGTATTTTTTGCAATTATGCATTGGACGCTTCATTTAGTAATAAGTTTCTAATTTAGTATTTTATGTATTAATCAACTTGAATTTTTTTTAACACATGCTATGGCATGTATTGTTGACTCAAACTACTCATTATAGGATGATTTCTTACATCCTGCACATTTGGACAACATTCATTTCGTAAAAATTCGGAATTCATTTTTTGCTGTTAAAGGTTGTAAAAAGTAGTAAAATTTGGAACGGAAATATAAGAAGACACCCAGCATAATGTTAGTTTGAATTGTTTTGATGATTCCGGGCAAATGTAAAATTTAGAAATGAATTTTTTTCCAATGAGGAACATATAACACTATATTTATAATCAGAAATTACTTTCCAGGTTTATTGTGTGTGGAATCAATTTGAAAATTTTAATTTTGCTTATGAATAAGGATAAACATTAAAACTTATCATGGAAATGATATCAAAGATGCCAATTTCCAACTGCATTCAGTAGGCAAAAAGCATAAACTTGTTGAAAAGTACTGTGAAAATGTGATGCTGGTCAGTGATTGCACACGTAAAACTTTTCATTACCAGAGTGAATAACATATTACGCTGTGATGGCTCTCTTTGCAGTACCTACCCTCAGAGGCTAGGAATTATTGCACAAAGGCTGGACTGACTGGCCTATCCGCCGTTTATTTAGAATTTAACAATCCATGAAAACTTTCCTGTGAAGGTAAAAGCGGCATGAATCTCGATCCTATTTAGATGTCTAAATGTCCTGGTCATTCTTTATTTAGTATGATATGGTATGGTGTAGTAAAAAGGTTTTTACAAACAAAGCTGCATTCTTCTTGCAATTAGGCAGTTTCCAAAATGGGGAGCGCGTTTGATTTTGATTTATCACACACAATTACATGCTCTATTTAATTTCTATTTAATTTCAGCGATGTGTGGGTGTCAGTCCGCACGTCACCAGCTCACCAGCTCACCATGACGTCATGACGGTGGTGTGGCCTAGGAAATATCCTACTCTGTGTTAGGACAAGCTCGTCTACAGATGAAAATCTCTTTCGAAGAGCATTACACCTGTGAGTTAGTATAAGGTTCGTGTAAGCTTACACAGTTCTTTTCGTTCATTAACTAATTTCTTTCCCCTCAGGGGGATGCAACTATTGTATCTATGAGAATTAGCACCCCCATGGGGAAAAGGTGTGAGGGCACAACTGAGAGTTATGTAGGCCTTTTTTTATTGGAATAGAATTTTTATTTGTTATGTTATGGACCACCAGTTTTTGGTTCACTGCTGCCCTGTTTTTCGGCACCTACTACTGGCATCTTCAACTTAAATCTTGTTTCATGAACTTTTTTTTCAACTTACTGTTTCCATGCCCCTTCTGCATAGATTCCGGGTTCCCTTATCTCAATACTGAATGGTGCTTCCCTCCCTCTCTTCGAAACGATCTTTTAAGCGGTGGGGGAGGCTTAAACTAACATGTTATCTAACTGATATCTTAAATGGCATTCCATTATAGTAATACCCCGCCGGGGGAGACGACTATTGTATCTATGGGAATTAGCTCTTCCAGGGGGAAAAGTGAGGGCCCGAGCTAAAAGCTAGTTAGGCCTTCAGTTTGTTGAACTAAAATGCATTTGTTATGTTAAGGACCTTCTTTTTTCGGTTCACTGCTGTTCTGTTTTTCAGCTCCTCCTACTCTCTTCTTGAACTTCGATCTTTTTTCATGAACTTCATACTCAACTTATTGTTTCTATGCCCCTTCGGCATAGATTCCGCGTTCCCTTGACTCCATACTAAATGGTGCCTTCTTCCTTCCTCTCTTTGCATCGCATAAATATGGCTGCGGATAGGAAGGCTTAAACAAACTAATAATCATCTTTCGTCATGGTAATGCAAATAAAGGGATTTATTGTTACTAATTTGTTGTAACAATGACTGGCAGATTGGTTGCAACATTTGAAAACGAATTAGCACTGCAGTGGGCAGAATCGATAATTAAATGCTAATATGAATAATCTGTTTTTTCGTTCAACAATTGGTTATTCTTCAGTCTATTTGAGCATTGCATGGACGTCAGTCCTCAATGTTACGTTTTAATATCAGTTTGTTTTATACACACATCATTTTCTTCAAATTTAACCAGCCAAATTGGTTCAAAGTTTCCTATAAAAATAAATTATCAATAACTTAACGCTCAGCTGTCCAATAGGTTACCGATACCAAGTTTTGTATTCAGGGTTAAGGTAATCGACTTATTCTCCGATGGCAGCCAAAGCCTGATGGGCCAAATGTTGAGATCACAATTAAAGCTAGCTTGGCTTGCTCCAAACACAGTCATTCAGCAAGTGGTAATTTATTTTATTTTGTTTTCACTTGCACAGGTAATATTTACTAATAAATTCTATTCATCAGATGCATTAGCTGGAGTCGGGTATGATGAAGATAAGAACCTGAAGGCGTCAGGCATCCAAGGGGTCCTGCTTCGTTGCAACGATTGAGCTGGCTCAGAGACGACGGATTGAATCAGAAAAGTGGCCGGACAAAAACAGTGCACTTCCTCAAAGGCTACTTGCTTTTTCATCGCTTACTTTGACCGCCTCTAAGTCCCTTATTTGCCTAGCTCCGTCGACATCAGGTCATGATTCTCCTTCCTCAAGCTGGGTTTAGATGGAGGGTGCTTTTCTCGGGGCAACGCCCCTTCCCCCCCCCCCCCCCCCCCCGCCTATTCAAAAAACCCCTAACCCACCATCTAATGTCTCCCAACCGTTCCCCATGCGTGCTGTCGCTGCCAACCTTCATACTGGAAAAACTGAAAGGCAACTGACAGTGTTGCCAATTTAGCGGATTTCCAACTAGTTCTCGGGTATTGAGATTTCATCTAGCTCCTAAAAATCACTATCTAGCTCCTGGCGGAAAAACCAGAGTATTTGAAGTACGGTTTGGCTCTAATTTACCTACTTTCCTATTATAGGCGCAATTATTTATACCTATAGAAAAATGTATTCAACTAATGATGTAACAATTTCTATCGGTCAAGTTCGGTACATGTAACGTTTTTTCGGCGACATCATTCCCTGCCAGCAGCAGCCATTCATGTGTTGGTTGTGGTGAGTAGCGTGTGGGGTAGAGAGTGCGGCGTAATCACTTGTGCTTAAGCATGATACTTCCGGAAAAGTTGGAAATCTTTTCCTGAATGTAGAGGCTGCCTACAATGCAAATGCATTTTGGGACTATTGTAAATGTACCATAAACGCAAAATTGTGTGCCCTGAAAAATTTAATTAGCCAAAAACACGATTAATTTTTCGCATGTTGCCTGGAGTGTTCGTCAGTCGAAAATCACAGCTTTTGAGGAAGACGCTACAGAGTGCAACAGAGGGTAAATTATGTTTGCATATCGCAGAATATAATTCCTCTGCGATTGCTGACCATCTGTCGTGAGTGGGCTGCAGTTCATTTACTGACTGTAAAACGGCACAGGGTATCAAACTTCATTTCATCAAGTACAGGGAATTTTTTGTGAATGTTCTTGCACTTCATTTTGTAAGTAAACTGTGTGCTGATATCTCAGCATACTGACTGTAAAGCAGAACCGGGTATCAAACTTCATTTCAGCAAGTACAGGGAATTTTTTGTGAATGTTCTTGCACTTCATTTTGTAAGTAAACTGTGTGCTGATATCTCAGCATACTGATTGTAAAGCAGAACCGGGTATCAAACTTCATTTCAGCAAGTACAGGGAATTTTTTGTGAATGTTCTTGCACTTCATTTTGTCAGTAAACTGTGTGCTGATATATATGTGAAAATTTGAACACACTAATTGCTGGAATCACTGATACATCAGATAATAAATTACCTGGTGAGGTATTTTAGCAAACCATTGAGAAAGGATGTTTCGACGCAACTCGGTCTGATGCTTGTGCCACTCAAGTCAATGGTCAGTATCTAATGCTTGAGCAGAAGCTCCGCTAAGTAATGTAGATTTTATTATTGAATAAACCTATAATTGGTTCCCTCAATCAGCTAAAAGGCAAGCGACTTGTTCTGCCATAACTACAATACGAAAAATAAAATAACTACAATACCAATAAAAAATACAATAAAAAAACTACAATAAATAAAAAAAAAGAAAAATACAAATAAATAAATAAAAATACAATACGCTACGAAGTAGCGTGAAACAAACTGAGATTGTTACAGTCGAAGAATATTGAATCCCCGACAGAATTTTAGGTAGAAGTAACTGAATCTAACAATGCTGCAGGCAACAATCCATTCAATCACGTTTCTCCCATAGCAATGAATTTATTAGCATTGCCACGCTCAATCGCCGATGAAGAAACACTTTATTATTTAATCAATTCCCCTCAGGGGGATACAAGTATTGTATCTATGGGAATTAGCGCTTCCCGGGTGACTAAGTGAGGACCTGAGCTAAAGGTTAGGTAGGCTTCCTTTTTGTTGAAATAGAATAGGTTTTTGTTTTGTTACGGACCTTTTTTCTCGGTTCACTGCTGTCCTGTTTTTCAGCACCTACTACTTTCTTCTTCAACTTTTTCTTTTTTCACGACCTGCTTTCTTAGCTTCCTGTTTCTGTGCACCTTGTACATAGATTCCGCGTTCCCTCAACTTCATACTAAACGGTGCCTTCCACCTTCCTCTCTTAGAACATCTTTGTCGTGCAGTTAGGTGAGGCTAAAACTTTCTTATATAATAATAATAATAATTTAATCAATTTAGTCCATACTTGCAAGTAACTTTTAATATGATTAACGTGCTATGCTGACTTATTATTTTTTGTAATTTACTGTCTAAACAAAATATATCATTCAACAATTATCTAGCGGATTTCTGTTAGAAATCTAGCTCCTTGCTGCGCCATAGAGTTGGCAACACTGTGACTGACTTGGCAGTCTTAATAGTAGGGTGTATCTGTCAGTTGTTCATTTAATTCAAAAGTACGTACCTGTTAACAATCGTAACACAAAATTTTCGCTGTTATGCTATTATTAACACAGGATGACTCGTGAAAGGACTTGGATATAATTTGTGTAACTAATTTCTGTAATTCTTGAATTCTTCACGAATGCGTTGACGTTCTTGTGCCGGCCTCCGTGGAATACTTTGCAGGTTAATGACATGAGGTATTATCGGCATTACAAAAATTTCTGTGGCTGGAATGTCAAAAAACGGATGCCGAAATAACATATGCATCAACGAATTGAGTTCATTTGGAACTAGTTCTTCCCTACGGAGGATACAATCATTGTATGTATGGGAATTAGCGCTCCTAGGGGGAAGATGTGAGGGCCCGAGCTAAGAGTTAGGTGGGCCTTCTTTTTGTTGACATAAAAGTTTTTTTTTGCTATGTTAAGGCCGACCTCTTTCGGTCCACTGCTGTCCTGTTTTTCAGCACGCACTACTTTCTTCAACTTTTGTCTTGTTTCATGAACTTCTTTCTAAACTTACTGTTTCTATGCCCCTTCTATATAGATTCCGCAATCCCTATTATCCATACTAAATGGTGCCTTCCTCTTTCCTCTCTTCGATACCCTTTTTTTGTTGCGGTTAGGGAGGCTAAAACTAAACTATTATCAAATCTGGTCTTGAACTAGTCTTTACTGATCGTACGAACTTGATGTCGGATCTGTTCATCTATTTCTGGTACCAAAAAGGGCCCCACTGTTTTTCGCTTTTGTCTTCGGATTTCATTTGTGTTTTATTGAACATAAGGGATCGGCATTACGAAAATTTCTGTGGCAGGAATGTCAAAAAACGGATGTGAAAATAATATTTTCATTTACGAATTAACGAGTTCATTCGATACTAGCGCTTACTGATCGTTCTGATTTGATGTGGCATCTGTTCATCTATTTTTGGTACCAAAAAGAACCCAAAGTATGTTGTATTTTTTCTACGGATTTTATTTTCGTTCAATCGAACAGGATGTATCGGCATTACATTTCTGTGCCTAATAGCACCAGTTTTATGGGAAAGTTTCATTTGAAAAATTTCAGTTGTTCATTTGTTTATGGTGTGAATATCTAGTAAATTAAGAATCCTATAGAGGAACAAACGTGGAGCCGCATTGCAGCGGGAGGTGGAGGGTAACTTCTTCTGAAAAGATATGGCTGTGGAGGATAATTCCGCGCTCTGCTACTTGCGACTCGATCATCTGGCAATGCATCCCCTTAGCTTAACTCTCACAGCCGATTCTTGACAGTTGACACAGAGCACTTTCCAATAAGACCACCCTCATTACGCAGCTCTGGGGCACTTTCAAATCTGTTGCAAAGACTCCGGATCTTGATGGCATGATCTTCTCTAGCCAATGTCACCCTGGACGTCCACATTTTGGGATGTCATGAACGCTGCCAGTCTTTTGATGCTTTTGCAATGTTAGCCGGACGATTTTCTCGTCACAATTCAATCAACGACCAATTTCACGGTTGGATATTCAATTGTTGTGTAGTTTAATTATCTCGCGGTTATCAACGGATAGACGAGGCATGACTAAAATTTATTAAAGGTTTTAGCACTTTATGGTCTTCACTAGCACTGATTACAATTACAAATGCCCGATCGCAGCTTGAAAGCGGACATTGTAGCATATTTACATCGAAATCCTAACATGCGGAGTTTCTTTTTGTCCTGCAGACTATGTCCATTTCATATAAAATGACGCTTACACAGTTACTGAGGGGCAGAATAATAAATTTGAGAATGCAAATCTATAGATTGAAACGCGTAGAATTTTATGGTGTAAAGTTTGCTTCAAATGACTAGTTGTATTTGCTATAATTTAAAATACAATAAAAAATAAGGCAGTGGGGAGTTACTTTCTGGCGCCACTGTATATCGCCCCGAAGGTCACATAATTTAATAAGTATCAGTTATTTACAATTTACCACATGAGACGAACATCAATATTATTTGAATATCAAAATTATATGAACACCAAGATTGTGAATTACAACTCAAGATTATAATTGTCTTCCGATCAAAATTTTTCCATACAACAGTACATTCGATCGCACTGGGCAGCCAAACCCCATAGGGGGTTCCAGCTGCCTACCGATTTGTTGCCGGACGCCTTACCCACGCTGAAACCCCCCGAGGTACCGACGCAGCGCACTCGGCAATATTGCAGTTTCCTCATCTACAATCTTCCAAGACGGTATCACGCCTGGCTATAGTGCGTTACTGCGTGGGTTCTTGTTAAATTTCAGAAATTCAGAATATAGCTTACACCTCTCCAGGAACAGCAGCAATGCTGCTGCGTTTAAGCCCGAGCGTTCGTCTTCCCTGAGTATTCCAACCAACACATTCTCCGCGCAGCCACGAAGATTTGGCTTATTAAACTAAATAACACAAATATTGCAGGACTCACCAAGGACTGTTCGACTAGAAAAGAATTTAAAAATATAAATCTTTTCGAAGTTTTCAATGTACAGATGCGCTATAATTTTCACAAGAGATGAGTCAGAGAGATAACTAATAAGTCGCCAACGATTAAAACGCGGACGAGTCTGTTCTCCCAATATCTTACACAAGAGATTAGATTAGATTAGATTATTAGTTAGTTTAAGCCTCCCTATCCGCAACAAAGGCGATCCAAAGAGAGGAAAGAAGAAGGCACCATTTAGTATGGAGTTAAGGGAACGTGGAATCTATGCATAAAGGGCACAGAAACAGTAAGATGAGAAAGAAGTTCATGAAACAAGATCAAAGTTGAAAAAGAAAGAAGTAGGTGCTGAAAAACAGGACAGCAGTGAACCGAAAAAAGATGGTCCGTAACAAAATAAAAACCTATTCTATTTCAACAAAAATAAAGCCTACCTAACCTTTAGCTCAGGCCGTTGCATAGTCCCCCTGGGAGCGCTAATTCCCATAGATACAATAGTTGTATCCCCCTGAGAGGATCTTACACAAGATAAAACCAGAGTCAGCACCCTGTTAAATCAGGGTAATAACGGGAACGTAAATCGGAAAAATGAAGACACAACCAATATAAGCTGCACCGATAACGGCGCCAAGCAGCGATCCCAAAGAGAGGCCGGGTGGCGCTAGTGTCAACAGCTGGGTGATGCGCCAGATTTGGACGCCGCCCACCCCTCTCCCTCCACCTCCATGTTGCTTCTAAAAGTTGCCATTCGCGCCAATTTTTTAACTATGTAGTATTACTGAGGTTTATTAACCTAGCTGTTCGTTATTCAGTTATTATTAATAACTGCATTATAAACACTACAAGTAATTAGTAAGTGGATAGTACACCGGAATACCAAAGTTAACCTGCATTAAATCATTATAATAAATTATGACAACGACCACTGGTGTTTTGCCATTCGACCCTCCATCTCGGCACTCAAAAATAGGCATTTTTAAACTTTTTCAACTTAACTTTAAACTAACTGAACTTGGCCTAACCTAACCCAACCTTACCTAACTTAACCAACCTACTTAACCTAACTTAAGTTAACTTAACCTACCCTAAATTACCCTAACCTAACATTTCTGTAGATCTGGCGCCATTGGCGTCTGTGCTGCATGGGTGGTGGGTGGGGGTGGTAGAGTGGGGGTATCTGCCAGCTGTTGACTCTTGCACGGCCGGGTGACGCTCCATTAAATGGCCATGGGTGAGGCGGGAGGCCAGGCCAGGCTGAGAAGGCCAGGCTCGGACACTGTTCTTAATCTTGCGCAACTTGTTGTCTTGGGTGTTTTCCCACATACACTGCCAAAGTTGACTTACTACAGCTTATATATTATTGTTATATAAGAAAGTTTTAGCCTCCTTTAACCACGACAAAGATGTTCCAAGAGAGGAAGAAGGAAGGCACCATTTAATATGAAGTTGAGGGAACCTGGAATCTATGCACAAGGTGCACAGAAACAGTAAGGTAAGAAAGAAGTTCATGAAACGAAAAAAAAGTTGAAGAAGAAAGTAGTAGGTTCTGATAAACAGGACAACAGTGAACCGAAAAAAGATGGCCCGTAACAAAACAAAAACCTATTTAATTTCAACAAAAAGAGAGCCTACCTAACCTTTAGCTCGGGCCCTCACGTAGTCCCCCCTGGGAGCGCTAAATATGACCTTTCAATGGAACATGCACAGGACTAATAGCAAACTGTAAACATGGTAAGTAATAGTATCAGGCTAACTTGAACATCAGCTTGAATGGTGCTTTAGCTAATATAATACTTATAATGATCAGCTTTTTTACATTTGTTTACTTCCTAAGCAAGTTTACTAGCTGAAGCATACACAATAATGCAAATAGGTATTGTGGGTTATCTGTCACCACTTTTAATTTATGGTTTCCTTTTGATCTTGAGGATAAGTTAAGTTAGGGTAGATTATTAAACTGGTATTATTTTTTATCATTTAAAATTTTGGTTTTCTTTCCCTCCAAAATGAATCTCTGGAACCTTCCATGAACTTAAAATGAAGGTCTCATATACATGTTAAGAAGGTAAAATTGCATTAGAAATGAATATTATTCAACAACGATGCCTTCTCACATGAAAAATCCATTCTTACAGTCAAGACACATCAATTCAATATTCATATACCAATCCAATTTTTTACCTTTTCTCTTAAGAAAACTTTTCCCTGAACAAGTAGTTATAGATAACCCACAAGTACCTGTATATATAAAACTGCTTCATGGCCATGTAACTTTGGCAACATCAGGCACAATCAACAGAGCTAGTTTAAATTGATTCATGGGTGCCAAGCACAAGATAAATTTATACATATTAGTTATTCAGCATACAGTTCTGAGAGTTATTAGATAATTCAAAATATACTGAGAAATATACAATCTCATTATTTACAACATGACCTAGTTTCACGAATATGACTCATAATCTTTTAAGGGGGTAGTAGGGGGGCTATAAAATGGGGTTGATTGTTGAACGAGTTCAACTGCTTAAATTTTAAAAATGCAAGAATATTTTGAGAAAATTTAGTATAATGAAGCTTGGCATATTCATAAACTTAACCTCTTGACTTAACTTTGCAATCCAAATGAACAGAAATCATTGAATTATTCGTTAAAATGCTTCATCGCGATTATGAAGATCACAACTTGTTACAGAGACGCAATCCAGCGCATCGCAGATTACAAGCTCAGTTTTAGATGAACAAAGTACCATATCTTTATCAGTCTTGTATGTATACATAATTTACCACCTGTCTTGCTCAAATGGACTACATGCAAAAGAATCCACCATTTATTAAACGACACATCACACAAACACAACTCCAGCGCAGCAATGCACCATTTATACTGTGGGACTGATGCGTAATAATACAATACAGTATGAAGCTCCTAGCTTTCCGCAGAGCAACCTAGTTCTCTGCATCGATTATACATTTGCACAATTTGCAAAGAAGTTGGCATTAAATGTCATGCTCAAGTACCAACAGTATACTTCCACACTATTAGCAAATGTTTTGTTATTATACTTACCACATTGTGTTTGCGTACGAACGAACGAACAACACCTTGCTCTGAGACACAAAGCGCTTATCAAAAAGTCGCATTTCCAATGAGGCATCTGCTCTCTCTTTGCGATGTTTTCGCTCCGTGTGAGACACCTGGACAGCCGTGAGGCACTCAGAGGGTCCAAAATTTCTCTCAGTGTAGAATTCTTAGCTGATGCTTCAATACTCAGGATATTTTCTTACTATGATTATCTTAGGTATAAGGATTGAGCAGCTGATTGGTCGCTGATTTTCGACACACCTGGTGAGGGAATTAGATGCCATTTAGAACTTCCTTCTTCTTTCTGGTGGCCGTTGTTTTGCTCTTGAAGGGTGTTACACAACTACCTCTTCCGTATCACTTGTTGCATGTCTCTATGAACTAGTGTCGGTTCTGCTGATACTTGCTAGAATTACTATTTGATAAAACGAACATGATCGCCAAATTTGCAATTTCTCTAAAAGTTGTTGCTTCTTTGAAGCTTTTTCTGTGAATTTTGCATTTCACTAATCTACTCCGTCATTTACCTCTTTCTACCTTCCTTCTGTAGACGGGGAAACTCTCAATCTTCTTCAAAAGTTATGATTTTATTTGCATTAATATGTGATGTCAAAAAGCTCAACAACTCATCTCCAAATGAATTTTCTTTTAGTAATGAAAACTTTTTCTCTTTTAGCTCTTTCCGAGCATTTGCCGCTCATGACATAGCTCATTTATTTTTATGATATTACATTTTTGTGTTGGTATTGCTGCATTTTTCAACCTTTAGCACGTTATTATTAACGGAATCTTATGACTCTTCTACAGTTTTTTTCTTGTTATGCCTATAACTCATGAATGAAAGAAGTATTTGATGAAAATTTACTATGATTTCATGTATTTATTGACTGCCCGAGCAATCAAGTAACAAATGTGCTTCCTGCTTTCTTGTTTATCTCTGATGGAGCTAGAATAATAGAAATAAATCTAGGCGAGCAAGACGCAGTGCATCCATATCGGCAACCGCTATACACAAACTATCGTAAGTTCAATAGTGATTCAATCCTACTGACGTGTTTGATGCCTGTAGCTGTTTCGAAGCTCAACTAACTGTTATTTTCTCCAAATGTCGTGACATCAACTGTAATTCTACGTTAGATAGCCATGCAATTGTAACATTCACTCCTCCATGCTGCATAGCCTAACCTGGAAAGAAAATATAAAGAAAATAATTAAGTTTGAACAGGTACAATTTTTTGGAATTTGTACAATTTTCAAAGTCTAAGAGTGACCCTTGAAAAATTTTAATTTTTTCCATAGTTTTGCCTAAAATACATTTATGTTGTTCAGAATCATACCAAGGTATCTAGAAAATCCGTGATATTCGAGTTGTTTGCTTCCCCCTAATTTGCACGCACCGCACAGCAACATATTAAGTATTTGAGTTGAGCTGGTGCAGCTTTCCATCTAGAGCAGTGGTCTCTAAACTACGGCCCGCGGGCCAAATCTGGCCAGCCCGTGTGATCAATTATTTAGGCCCGCGACAGAACACAATAGTTATTGAACTATCAAATTTAGCAAGCGTATGTTCTCTCAGGGCGCAAACTAGGCGACTACTCCAGGAACTATAGATAATGGTCGGAAAATAAGTCATTTTGGCCCTTTGAACCTACTGGAGTTATCTGTACGGCCCTAAGGCTGGAAAGTTTGGAGACTTCTGATCTAGAGCATCCGCTACCACAGTTCTACATCTCAGAATGAATTCCATGCTATGTTTGAACATATTATGTACTTTAGTTGAGCTGGCGCTGCTTTTCAGCTTGAGCATTGGCTACCGCAGTCCTACGTCTCGGAATGAATTTCATGTTGTGTCTGAACATAACAATGCTAATTTGCTTCATATTGCCATTCCGCTGTACTGAATTTATTAAAACCGCAAGAGCCTAATCAATTCTTTTTTTTAATTCTGTTTGTCTTTTCCTAGAACAAAGCGTAGAGTCGGCAACCAAAAAAATTGTTCTAACAAATCATTTTTTTCTGTTCGATCACACTGTTAGCCTGATTTGGGCTTGACAATTTTAAATTAATCATGCGGTGAACGTGTTTACTCCGAATGGCACACAATTTAATTTTTAAACTGAATTACTATCATGATGGTTTATTTTTTGTTTTACAAAAACTTTTATCCAGTTTTACTCTTAATACTCTTATTAACATTGGCCAGCATAGTGCAATCGTGCAGACTGATATATCAAAATGACGGGTGCGCTATTCAAAACGTTTCTTTATCAATGTCACAGGACGGTTTTACTTATATCATTCTTATTTACCAACTTGAAGTAAATTAACGGAGTACATTTTCGCTTTTTTCTACGACGTGGACTCAACAGTGCACTATAAAATATTTTAACATGCATTTTTTTGGTACTTTCAATAAATACATTTCTGGGCTTTTTACTTAAATAAATTCAATGTTCAACATGCACACCAACTTTTCATAATAAACTATTAATAGTTTTAACCCGTTGCATGCGATACACCCAGTGATGGGTCGTTGGAAAATTGTTCACAATCTTTCAAGGTTAATAGCATTTATTGGACCCAGTTAATGTTTGGTATTTATAAAAATTGTTAACAACTCTTGACTTTATATTTGAGTTGGAAATTGAACTTCAGTTCAACTCATCGCAGTCAGCGGGTTAACTTTTTTACTTTGTGTTTTGCAGCCACGACAGCTGATGCTCGAACCACCTCAAATGGAGCATTCAACTGGAGCAATCAATTTCTTCGTTAAAATATTAGAAAAAACTTTTTTAAGCTTCGTGAGTAGTGGATCTGTTATGGAAAATGATTTGAAGCAGTAAAAGTTTTAACGAAATCGATACCCTTGGAGCAAAAAAATTGCTGGTATTTCACTCAAACGGAAGTATGAAATTTTGAAAGAAATATGAAATTATTTCTGGCCGCTATAAACTAGATCATTGTAGCGTATCGTTTTTATGTTCGTAGCAAAAACCTAAGTGAATTTGAAATCTTGAGGAAACCTTAAGAGCTTCTTGCTTGAATTGCAACCTGTGCTAGAGTTTTTTACTGGATACGAATTGGTCCAAAATTTTTATTGAATTTTAGAGTAGGTAATAAGGAAGGCTTCTTCAATAAGGAAGGCTTCAAATTGAACACTCAAATGCAAGAACTCATCATTCGGCTTTAGCATTTCAGTCAAATAGTGCTAGGAGAAATGGAATAAATATTTGCATAATGGGAGCATTGCGGAGCCCTACGAGTATTTTCAAGTTTTATAAAAGCAGACTCAATTTGTTTCACAAACGAAAAAAAATCTCTTCATTAAACTTTATACACAAGCATATCTAAATGCTGCGGATGAAAAAAGGTTTACGAAAGAAACGTGAGTTGTTTGATATAACTCAATTCAATTTGGGATCAGAAGAAGTAGGGTAAGTTTTTCTGAGGACCAGAAGCTAACATTAATTTTAAGGGAAGTTGTTGGATTTTGAAAGCCTGACTTGTTTAATGAATCAATAGAGGATCGAAGTGAAAGATAATAGGTTGTAAATGGAAAAGTATTCATGAGAGAAATTATAGGAAAAGTTCCCTCGTTTCGGTAATGAAACTTCAATTTGAAGAAGATGAAACTGTTGATTAATTCATCCAAATTACTGTTTTTGCTCGCAAAATGTTCCTTTAGAATGAGTTGACGTTATTAAATTTGAAATCCAATCCTCAGCCTATATTTCCAGAACTACTGTAACTTGAATTTTCGCCACTCTGAGGTCAGAAATAGTGTCTGCTATAATGTAGAACATCGACTGTTGCTTGTTAGAGGCACAAGTAAGAGGTAATTATTAAATATCAGGCTTATATCTTTGTTTTTGTTTTTCCATGAATGATGCTCTCATAGTTTTTGTATTTCCAGTACTAACAGCATTTTACATTACGATACCCATTATTTTTCTGAGCTCCACTGACCGCAAAAATCCATCATTGAGTTTCCTCAAGCATTTTCCTCACTTCCTTACCTATTTTGCAGCCACTCTCATCGAACAAAAATATCAGTGGCGCTCTCGAGGACTGAACGACATTTTCAATTTATAAGGGTTGTTCAGTCAAGTCGCTATAATACAACTCAATGTTTAATATTTTCTGCGCGGGAAACCCAACAGAATGATTTCCTCTACACTCACAGGAAGGGCCTCATGGAGATTTCGTACAGTTTAACTTAACCGTGTATGCTCGATAAACTTTCCAGTAGAAGAAAGAATATTTCAAGAAAAAAGCTGTCACCAGGTATTGTTTTCGCATTAAAAATTATTCCACATAGCTGGAGAAAAAATTACCATGTTTTAATTTTACTTGATCTAAAAATTTTTTTTATATTTACTTCTATAAAATGATACCGTTGAACCGTTTAGACATAGAATTATCCCCACACAAAATTCTAAGACGGAATCAAAAGATTCCCGCTTATTAATGAAGAGTTCTTATCGGTGTGATTAAAAATAAATACCTCACGCCCTGAGAGTGGACTGCATGTTTGCGAAGAAGGCAGTGCGCCGAGGAAGTTGTATCTGGTTCAAGGACCAATAATAAAGTTGAATTGAGCACGAGTCAATTCCTAGTGATGGAAATTTCTAGATATCGGGCCTCAATATAAACGGCTCATTCAGCCTCATGATTCACACAATGCGATAGCATTAACTAGACAAATCTCCGTGTGTCCCAGGGGGCAAACAAATTTAGGAATACATTTCTGAGTATAGTTTTAGAGATAGAACGCAGCATATTTCGCAAGTTAGAGGCTAGAAGGGGTAGAAATTACAATAATATTTAACTAAGAGCCCATGCAACTGATCAATTGGGAGAGTATCAGAACAACGCATAAAACGCTGATCAATGGGATAAAATAGAAATGAGGCCCGTAATTGGCCAATTAATACGAATATCATTCAGAACCGTACTAAGAAAGCTAAGCAAATGAAACGATACATATAATAACGCTCAAAATGCCAATCAATTGGAAAGAGACAGTATTTCGAAAAGTGCTGAGGTAGATCAAAGGTTTAACTAAAGCTTGTAGAGGAATTAGTTAGGCTTTTGAATTTACGATATGTTAATTTCCTATAAATAGTCAGGCTCACAGGCAAGTTACCGGAGGAAATTGCAACAAAATCACATGAAAGGCAAAAAGAAAACAGCAGAGGACTTTTCATTGCGTAATGATTACTCCTGTCAAAACTTTCCCATAACTCCAAACAAAGAGAAATTTCTTTGTGCTATTTTTGAACTGAATTAGACTGAGGTGCATCAGAGTTATCTCACTATAAAACTCTGCTCTTTTGATTCGTTCTAACCCCTCTGTTTGAATTTTTCAGGCTGTGGAGCAGAGATTAAAGACCTAATACAAACACTAACTGACACTCAAATCACGAATCATGGACTGATACAGTGCATGCACCACCTAACCATTTGAAGCAATGAAGAGGAGGAAGAGATCTGATATCTTCGCAGAATTTAGAATATCGAAGGCGTTCGCTGGTCTCTGGCTCATAAAAAGAAATTCTTGTCCCTGGAGCTAGAAGGCTTCTCAGCCATTGACTCTATAAGAGCTCACCGAGCACAAAAAAGAAAGGTTTTTCTTTTTTGCATGTAGTATGGAAAATATGCTTAACGTACCTCGCGATGTAGTGATAGCAACTGGTCTAAGCTTCTGCAGCAACGCTGACACAGAACAGATGAAAAAGTAACGGATATAAGTCTTATTCGTTAAAGGAATTAGTTTTAATTCGGGAGACTATAATGCTCATAACTTGAAATGTAGCTTAGAAAACAAGAGAATGGCTGGAATACCATTAACTGTTATTATATACTTTAGGGGAGTTCTGTCCATTGCATGACATTTCGTGCCTGTTATGCCATGATAATCCGGTGAGAAATATTACCATATGATTTCCATGAGTTTCACTTCCAATTTCCACCAACTCAAGGTCATCAAGCACGAATAACAATGATTTAACCTAACCAGCCTCAACAGCCAGTTACAAATACTTAGCTGCAAACTGCCTGAACTAGCCTAAAAGGCTAATGAGTATATATACTTTGATATGGCAGGAAAAAATGTTAGGCATTGTTACTAGGCAATTTAAATAATCTGTCGTAGTCGAATAAAGGGCTTGAAACTCGGCAAAAAAAATCCCCTGAATTAATTGAGCATTAAAATATGCGTTCATTTTATTTGGATTTCGGCGATGCATTTTTGAGTGGAAACTTCTTTGAAATTTTTGCCAAGTCAAGCTAATGGGCCACAAATTAAAATATGGAATGGTTAAGCAAAACTATGCCTTTATCGGTAGTGGAATGGAATACCTGGGTGGTTCGTGTATTCATGTCTCTGTTATCACCCAACTTTCTGGAAGCGAAGCTTTAAAAACTTTAGCGAATGTATTTGTAAATTTTCGGTTAAACATCATCAGCATCGAGTAGATGTCGCATTAGATAATATTAACGGGAACAGATTCCCTCATTCCGATGATTCTAGGTAAAAATTATTTGAAAACGTAGTATTCAATTAAGGGAAGAACCATAAAATCCTGAATGAATGTTGATTATACGTGTAGTATCAGAGTATGAGAAATAAGTTCACTATTGAGTTTCACTAACTTCTAAGCCTACAGAAAATATCATTGTGAAGTTTTTCACACCTTTTTTAGAATAGAGAGTTCACTTGCTATCAAGTACATATATTTTTCCCATTAAGCTCTCGACCACATACTTCAGCGTTCAACAGAAAATTTACGGTAAAGTTTTGAATCTTCAGATTTAAGAACGGTTACATTGAAAGCAGGCTTTAAAATCACGTTTTCTTATTTCGCAAGTTTTACCGAAAAAGTATGAAGCGAAAGACATTGACGATAAACCTAAAAGCTCACACCAGTGTGAGGCCGGTCCTTGTGAGGGGTGGAAATTCGACCACTCCGGATCGCGAGATGGGACAGACTCAAGCCACAAGAGGGTCGTCAATTCTTGAAGTGATCTGCGCCTACTGACCCGTATTATGCTCTTAAATCTCTGTCTGTCGACATCGTAACGCCAGTGGAGTTGAAACTCACGATAACACAACAAGGTGACTCTCTCGAGCTCACCAGGTGCAGTTCGAACACAAGGAATAACAAGAAAGAAGAAAAAATTAAATAACGTTAGGGCTAGCTATACAAAATTTTCCAATACAGGCTTTGTCTAAGACTTAAGCAAACAATTTCCCCAGCATAGCATACGGAAATCGTGATGGAACTAAAAAATAATTATAAAATTTGGGGTTTACCTTTATTATGAAAAGTTACAAATAGTTATACTCGTTTCCTGCCTCTCCTACATCGAAAGATCTCCCGGAAGACAACTAAAGAAAAATGCATTCAGGGCACTAAAATACATATCGAATAAATAATGATCACATGGTGCTTAGTATCTACATTACTATTGAGTAGGGATTTGTTAAATGGACAACTGTCCTCCCGTCCCGAAAGTACCCAGAAGTTAGGGGATCTTTTCCCTCCGGATCAAGAATATGGTGAATCGTGTCCTGAGGACCAACTTTGAATAAAGGCTCATTGTGCCAATAGACAAACCCAGCCAATAGACAAACCCGTTGGCGTGAGATCCTTCTTCCGCCCACGTCACTCCCCGCGTCCAAGCTCCACGCTAGCCCATGTGTCAGGGCATGCAGGATCGGCATAGGTTAGGTCGCAGGTGAAAGAAAACTGATAATGTCCTACAGTCTCATTTAACAGTATGAATTACATTTACTCGAACACTAAGTTTACATTTGAAAGGAAATAGCGATGAATTAAGACAGAGGGGAAGACTATTTTGAAGTATACAAATATGCGGGTTTCAGAATGACAGTTAATAGTAGCTGAACACCGAAAGTTGGGCCACTAAGAAAAATACACTAGAACAGTTCTAAATTTCCGATATCGGGTAAGGCGCAGTCACCACGATCTGGCCTGTTGGGCAGATAAGCAGAAACTACTCGTAGAAAACATCAAGTACGACTAGCGAAAAATTTAAATAACGCAACAAAAGAATGAACTAGAACATAATACACTTTTCACAGAGTATTTTAACCACAGATAAATCGCAATAGTACACATTACACTGCACAATTTCATTTGATATTTACCTGGAGTGCGGGGCGGCAATCGTATGCGGCACAACGCTACGAGCTCCGAAGTCGTAATTAAGAAGTAGAATTTTAGAAGAAGGAAGTCAGACCGATATCCTTACACCATGTAGCAGCGACGCATGACAACGGTGGCCACTCCTAACAAATTTTGACAGGTCGGCGGATGCGTCTCGCCGACAATTTAGTTTAATAATAATAAAACAAATAATGATCCAGGATTGAGTGCGCACCGAATAGTGCACTGCAATGACGGCAGGATGAGGCCAGGAAGAGCTCAGGAGGTACGTTGCGACACGAAAGGCGTACGAAGAATGAGAGGTATTTCTCTCAGGTCAACTTTGACAGCGCAAACTCATTCGGAGCACAAGGTTTACAATAGGAAAATTTACAATAACTCTAATTTGGTAAACAAGAAAGTACGATTTATAAAAAAATTGCACGAGGGTAGTCGCTCAGATCATCATAGCCAATCTAGACATCAGAGGTAAATTATTACGGCTCCCATTCAAGAGTTTACCACTGTATTCTGAAATTTAAAATTTGACTTTAATCTTATACTTAATGTTTATCGTTCAGTAAATTCGGAAGACAATTTTGAAGAACGGATGATTCTATTTCATTCTAAATAGTGTCAAGAAATGGAACGATTATCCAGTGACCATTTGTGTAATGTTAATAAATGCTATTTGTGGGTTGGCGAGATGGCAAGTGTATTTGGACAGTTCAAAAAATAATTCAACTTGTGCTTATGCAGAAATCGTTCAATAAACTTCATTTTGAGCAAAAATGTAAAACAAAATTGTCTCTCAAAAATCCAGAATCAAAAATAAAATCTTGACTAATATAACAAATTTTATTGGGAAATTTTTGCGTAACACAATGAGAAAAATAATTATGGAATCTGGAAAACAGTTTGAATATACATAATTTTCGGCAGTTTTGTTACCTAAATATGGCATATATTTCAGAAAAAAAATTATATGGTATGCTATCAGAATTTTTCCGTAGATTTTAGGAAAAGTTTTACGTTATTTAAAAGACTTTAAAATCATTTCAAGTTGCTGAAGCAAAAAGAGTGATCAATTGATGTAAATGATCGTTCTATTTCTGTTCACATAACAAATATGAGCTGTCGAAATGTATTAATAGACCTGAAAATTCCTTTAAACGGCGTATGACTATATTGTGCAGGACCTATTCAAGAATTTATTGAATTGAACATTGAGCGTGAAAATAAATATTTAGCCCTTTTTCATTTCCTTCAATCTGAAGCACCAATAGGAAAATTTTCAGTAAGCATCATTTGGGGCCTTTTTACATTTTTTACTCTTGTATCCACAGGCTCTGGTACTCTTGTATTGAGAGTTTTAGACTGTGAAGACTAATTTCGACTTATTTCTTCGATAAAAACTCGCTCCAATGGGAAGAAAACCATTTACCTACTTATTTTCAGAATTAGATTTATTCCCTTTTCGCTGCTTTCAAGCCAGAAGTTTTTGAGTGAATTTTTAACATGGCCATGCACCCAGTTATACAATGACAATGTACCCAGTTATGCTTCAGGAGTTAGAGAAGTATTCAGCCTGTGAGAAGATTGTTAGAGAATGATACATGGACAGGCCTTGTGCTGTCGCAGACCTCAATTATTGCACTGAGAAGCTTTTGAGTATTATCAAATCTGCGATATACCTGGAAGTATAAGCAAAAGTCGAGCAAAGACTATATCTAAAGTCAAATTCAAGAATTTCGCGAGAACTCTATAGCTCAAAGTACTGCATCAAAGGATGACGGTCTTTTGAGGAGGAGGAGCCTTTGTTCATGAACAGAAACTTTTCACTAGAGACTAACAACTTTTATTCCCGTTTTTGTACTCTAGATATGTTAGTATATAGATTTTGGCAATGTACACGTATTTAAATGTATATTTTCGTCTTAAGTAAAAAATACTCTTGCTGTACAATAATCATCTAGATCAGAAGTTCTGACAAAAATATTCGTGACACTGACACAAGGATGGCAAACAGTCAAAATTAATGCTAGTTGATTTCATTTAAGAAGATGAATACTAACTCCCGCGAATTGGCCGGAAGAAGGGAGAGACTGGGGCACAGGCACGCCCTTAGATCCCCTCCAGCACCGTGCCACGATCCCTGTCACGGGAGAACAAATAATTCACCTAAACAAATTAACCTGTAACGACTGCTCATAAATTGATTGGTTAAAATGTAAGCTCTATGGTAATACATTCCCCGCAGTAAAATAAACGGGTCCGAAAGAAAACGTAAATTTAAGAATCCCAACACGAGATTAACGTAATGGAAAACACGTTGCCCTGTAGAAATTATTGCAGGGCTCGAGAGTTCAGCTTACATAATTTTTAGGAATAGCTGTTTAAGACTAATTTAATTTTAGCATTAGTAAACGTGGTAGATCTTATGTAAATAATAGTAATTTTTAAATGCAAAAGTGCATTATTAAATTTGAGCACTAGAATACGAAATTTAATAATAACAGTCATTGAAATCTAAATTTGAAGTAATAATTGCAATCGATATTTAAAGTACTAATTCAGTTAATTTATGAAAACGTTACGCAAATGTTATAGCTCCCATTATTTTTGAGGCAAATGATGCAGGTTACTTAGAGCTGCAACTGAGGTTAGTAAAGTAAAATTGTGGCGCTTACTTTGCGTCAGTTAAGAAGCCGAACTCGAGTGGCAAAGTGCAGAAGTGAAGCGCAGGGAGGCAGTAAGGCGGCCAGGGAAGACTAGCCCATCATGACGCCGTCAGGACTCCCACGGTGAAGGCGCGATGACGTACGAAAGACGGCAGGCATGACCCGGGCAACACTGAGGACGAAATTTTTCGAGTACGGCTGAATAAAATGAAGGGAAGTAAAGATGGTCAGGTCAGGTTGAAGGCTGGTGCGCAACGCCGCTGATGCTGTCGGAGAGACTGCAGAGGTAACTTATTCATCTGTGAATTTACGAAGAAGAAAAATTGATTGTGTAGAACACCCATTTGTTGCACCTTTTTTTATTGAATTAAAATTTAGTGTGGTTTTACTTTAATTTAAACTTCCATATTTTTAGGAAGATTTGTCCTGAAATGGGCTCATAATATGAAGCTCTTCTCTACTACACAGAAGTTCACTGGTTTCCTAGAGGACAACTTTTGAAACGTTTGATTGAACTTCAAGTGGAAGCTTCACATTTTTTGATATAAAAAGAAAGCTGTCTTTTTTCAATATTTTGATAGTAATGGGTTCATCCATGGCTTGGCCTTCTCTCAAGACATTTTTTGAATTCTCATGAATGTGGTGACTTCTGGGATTTAATAAACTGAAGTTACCATTATCGATGCTTCAAAAAGACATCTAACCTGTCTGGACGAGCTGCCACTTCAGAAGAGGAGGCTGGAAGCAAGCAACTATGCAAACTTTCCTATGGTAATGGAAGTGATTTCACAGCATGGAATTGAGAGTGTCCGAGTCCTGCCAATTTTTCAGCTGTGACAATTCTGCAGACGCTAGGTTATTTTCCATAATTCTTCCACAGGGCACTTCTGCTCAGCTGATGTTAAAATTTGAAAACGGATTCGTAACCATTTCCTTACTGTCATAATCTGAATCAGTGATGAAGACTTCACCAAAGATGACCTCACTGACCTGAGAACAAAGGAAACGTTACGAAATGAGTTCAACATGAAGAGCATTGAAAAATACTGGAGTGTGTTACACAAGTCTACGCTGGTAAAGCGAGGTACTGTACGTGTGCCATGATTCCGTTGGCTGCTACATAGGATCGTGAGTCAAATTTTCAAGACTTGTTTTTATCAAAACGAAGAATCGAAACCGGTTGGATGTCAGAAATGACATGCGCGTTACTTTGTCAGAGACCACTGCACAGTTTCAACTTCTTGTTCAAGCCAAACAACAACCTTCCCACTGCAATGAACTTTTGGGCAAAATTAAATATTTTGTCTTGTTTATGATGATTGTATTTCTGTTTTCCCATTGTTTACTTTATTCATTCTTTACATTTGCTATACACTGTAAGAGATAATTTATTATCATTAAGTACATTCATTGCTTGCAATTTTATGTTCATGTGCGTTTTTCTAGGAAAGGGTTTCATAACTTTCATCAGATTGTTAAAACTGCCCGTGACTAAAAAAAGGTGAAGAACCCCTGGCTTAGACCATTGTTATCTGTGGGATGAATATTATCCCGCTGCAACTTCCCCCATAATTGAAAAGCTTAGAAATTCACGTGTTATTTTTATTACCTTCAAATAACCGATTTGCAAAATATGCAATCACGTTACTGTATATTTGGTTTTCAAAACATGAAAAACTACTAGGAGTAAAGAAATTTTTCCGAGCTCTGGTACACCCCAAAAAAATTTAATAAACTAATTAAATATGTCACCTACGGCTAAAACTAATCCGTATGAGACATGAAAAGAAATTTTAAAAATCTTAGTGCTGATGAAACACATGTCTACAAGAGAACAATTACTAATAAACTTCAGCGACAAATATTCAAATTTCGATTTTGAGCAACACAATGGTTGAAGAAACACCGTTTAAAATCAAGATTGTATTTTGCACGAGCGAATTTTGAGAACGATGATGGTTTTTTCCAAAGACTTTTCTGGTGTGATCTGATGAAAGCAAGATGGGATTCTAGACCATAATGGTGCCTTTTGTTTTTCGAGAACATAGCCTACACGCAAAAGAACACCATCCTCATCCCGAAACTTGGTGGTAGGAGCATAATGGTATGGAGATCCTTCGTATTGAGTGATACAGGAAATTAGAAATAACTGAAATAAATATGCTGAATTTGATGCATTATATCCACTTTAAAGATAATTTTTGAAAATTTGAAAAGGAAGTGCATCTGGATTTGACTGACTGTTTCAAAAAGCCATTGATCTTAATTACACAGCCGACATACTGTATAAATAGTTCCATAGCAACAATTTCAAAATATCGACATAGCCTGCTAATTATTCATGGGAGACAGATTTGATTAATTTATTGTAAATACCCGAAAGTCTGGTGCGGGCAAGACGACCGTCTAATCGCATTGAATTGAAAGTGTTCGCTGTAGAAAAATGGGTTACGAATAAATATAAACTTTGCCCCCATTTAGTGAAACCACGGGCACCACGTAAAACCTGTAATTACAAATGGAAGTGCTGCAGCTTAATGTTAAATAGATACATTTCAATTGTCTACACTTTTTTTCACGACTCACTTTCAAATAATTTTTACGAGTTTCATGAACCCAGAATACCTTACTTTTGAATCTCAGTTACGTTGTAAGGTGTTTATCATATATTTTGGGTTGATTTCAGAGTTCTTTTGTTTCCTATGAATGCTAGCGAATTAATTCCCTTTGCGATATGTATTCCAATTCATCAGGTGCATTAGCTGCAGTCAGATATGGTGACGATTAAAAACAAAAGGCGTCAACCATCCGAGGTCCTGCATCATTGCAAATGATGGCTGGCGCCAAGAAAGGAAGAAGAAAGAAACATATTTTTTATATCTTTTTTGTTTAACGTCAATGTAAATCGGTGGCGATTTGATACAGCTATTTATTGTGAGACTTATCATCGCAATTGTCTCGTTTTCTGCGATGAAGAAGACAACTTGAGCGCACTTTTTTACCGAAGCATTCATTAGCATTTCAGCTATTCTTCTAATAATAGTGCATTGTTACTTGGCACAGTAGAGCAGACCCTGTAATACTGATCTGTTCAATTATCGCAAATTGTGAGAAACCACCCGATATATGTAGACAGTATTCAACAAATCCTTCGAATTTTAATGAATAATTTCGAATATTTTTGAGCAGTCTTCAAATTTTCAGTAATTGCACAGATTTGTTTCACAAGGTGTGGCCTATCGTTATCGAAAGCAATTTCCAAATTTTTTGAAAAGTCGTTGCACTGCTTATGAAACTTCCGGAATAGAGTGGTTAAAAAAGCTATTTTAACGTCGAAATAAAGAGACAAAGCCAATCATAAATGCAAAAATAAACCATCATCGAAATCTACAAGTAAATTCAGATTTGAATTTACTTTCGGTCCGACGATAAAAATTCCTGGTAATTGGCAGGTTATGATCATCGAATCCGTCAAAAAAGTTCGATAATTACCTGTATTTTATCTGTAATCCAACGATAATATAAAACATTCCTGAAACTAATACCGACGATATATCGTCGGTTTATCGGAAGAAAAAGACTATAATTTCCGGTAAATTCAGGCGAAAATTATCGTCTCTCAGACGATGAAATTCAGACTGGGCAGGTAACACCACCGCCAGCATCAAGAAGAGGTCAGGCATTAAATAATGTTCCTTATGAATTCTAGTTCTCTGGTTTGAGTTGAGAAGCAGGTATGAAGACATTTAAAATGACTTAATGATTGAGCAAAGAGCAAATGGGTGTTCAAGTGATACTTTTATTAAAGGCGTTGCTTTAAGAAGGAATTTACCAGTTCATTGTTTACATTCACACCTTCATGGACTGCTTACATTGTAGCACAAAGCCATTAGAACTAGAGGGAAAATTTGGTGTTTCAAGTACTACGCTTGAAAGTTCCTGAATATTTTCATACGATCTTCTCAAATCACCATAAATTTTTCTAAGCTGTTTGAAGTCATTGAGGGTTGAATACCAAGCAGAATAATATTTCTTACTTCCTTAAGTCAAAGTCATAATCACTGATATTTTGTGAGGCAACGAAGATATGGAATAGAATGATGTGTAAATTTTAAGAATTATGGGCTTAGTCTGAACACCTAATAGTGCTCAATGCTCTCTTTAGGTTTGTACTTCCTGACGTGGCAACTGAAAAATATTTTCCTGCTACTACCATTACTGCCTTAATAATAACTGTATTTCTGAATCCTGTTGATTAAATCATGTTGATATAACCGGTGTAATTGAAAATTAAAGAAGCATCACCTGCTCATTTGACATTATAAATAAGTTATAAAATTAGATTGACTTTTAATCCCCTATAAAAACTGAAATTCCTAAATTAAGCGTACCAACTGCACAACAGTTAGACCCGGGCGCAACACTGCTAGAAAACTTTATACTTTTTTAGGTAAGCCTAATGTGTCACGCAGGGCATACGTCAAGCTTGAGATAGCCATACAAAGTGACTGAGATCTACGGTACTTTAATCTCAAATTTAACTTATTCCTGCTATCTAACCTGATCTACAATCATTATCTTAAAAATGAGTAATGAACTCATAACTTGGAAAAATTCCCCGCAACTGTGCAGAGAAATCCTTGATACGCAATTATACGTAATCAATATTTTCACTGAGCCAAATTTAGTGCAAAAATGTCAATGTTTAGTGCAACTTTACCACCAGATATAAATAGGTTAGATTGTCACCAAAAATACATTAAGATATCATTTTGAAGTTATTAGAAGCGTTTAAATTAATCATATGACTTACAAACAATTTTTAAAGTTTGTTCATAGAAAAAGTATATGTACTCGAATGAAGATAAAAACGGCTATTAACTCGTCAAATGAAAAGAACAGTAAACTGTTATAGCAAACCGTATTCCACATTATGCGCTGAAATTTGCAATCATCAAAGATTTGCTTCTGCTTGACCACATAACTAAAATTCCTAATAATTGAAATAACGAGTAACCAATAAGGGCATGCAAATAATTTCAAACTTCAATTTTAGTTTACAAATAAAATTGTACCCCAAAAAATTTCAAGTTAAGTGAGCGAAATAATTCTTTTTTGATTCAATGGAATATTATTGTAATAACTCTTAGAAACTTAATTTCTCACTCAGAAGTATAGAATAAGAAAAGTTAGTCTTATTCTTTTCAAACCAGATTAAAACAATTAAACATAAAAATATCACAATTCCATTGCAAGTAAATCGAGATTGTATAGCTTTTCATTTATCACTCGCGATGTTGATAACAGGTATGGTGGCAGTAACTAGTATCGACTGCAGCGACGATTGGTGACGACGTAGCTTGTCAAAAAACTATAGTGGTTGCGACCACGGTTCAGCCTGGCGAACAAGCTTGAGGGAAAAATAAAATTCATGAGTAGCGGTATTTGTTATTATCTATCGACACCCCACAGCGCTCCGCCGTTTCTGAAAAAATTAAAACAGATGGCAAAGTGACCTCACCATAAGCTTTCTGTTTTGATCTTTTTAACTTTAAAAAATTAATTGACCTGCATGAAAGCCCATAAAAACATAAAATGGGAAACAATAAAAAGTTCACGCAGCAGTAAAACTTGGTGAGAAAATCCGCTGATTTTCTCCTAAGTAAGTGATGTGGGCTGCTGCGCGAAATGAGCACAAGCTAACCAGGAACACCTGTAAGTCGATGAAAGATTGATCCTAAGTACGATGAATTCGAGAGGGCGTAAAACGCTCTCTTTACTTCTGTAGAGCGTCCACAAACATTTTCGGTGAGATGAGACGAAACATGTCTAGAGCACAGTTGAGACATGTCTCGAGCACTGGTGAGACGTGTCTCAAGCACTGGTGAGACGTGTCTCGAGCACTGGTGAGACGTGTCTCAAGCACTGGTGAGACGTGTCTCGAGCACTGGTGAGACGTGTCTCGAGCACTGGTGAGACGTGTCTCGAGCACTGGTGAGACGTGTCTCGAGCACTGGTGAGACGTGTCTCGAGCACTGGTGAGACGTGTCTCGAGCACTGGTGAGACGTGTCTCGAGCACTGGTGAGACGTGTCTCTAGCATTGGTGAGACGTGTCTCGAGCACAAGTGAGACGTGTCTTGAGCACAAATGAGAGGTATCTCGAGCTCAGTTGAGACGTGTTTCAAGCAGAGGTGAGACGTTTCTCGAGCACGGGTGAGATGAGTCTCGGACACATCAAGACGCCTCTCTACCGCAGCTTAAAGCAAAACTCCTGCGCAGGTATAGCGAGACTCCAGCACAGGTAGAGCGAGACTCCAGCACAGGTAGAGTAAGACTCCAGCACAGGTAGAGCGAGACTCCAGCACAGGAAGAGCGAGACTCCAGCACAGGTAGAGCGAGACTCCAGCACAGGTAGAGCGAGACTCCAGCACAGGTAGAACGAGACTCCAGCACAGGTAGAGCGAGACTCCAGCACAGGTAGAGCGAGACTCCAGCACAGGTAGAGCGAGACTCCAGCACAGGTAGAGCGAGACTCCAGCGCAGGTAGAGCGAGACTCCAGCGCAGGTAGAGCGGGACTCCAGCACAGGTAGAGCGAGACTCCAGCACAGGTAGAGCGAGATTCCAACAAAAATTAGGCGAATGGCCGACAGCGCACAGTGGCATACTCTTTATACACTCAACATATGTTTATACCGAGCCTTTTCCTCTTTTTAGTAGAGGGTGGCTGAGTATCATTGACATGATACTTTACTTTATACACTCAACATACGTATTTGAATTTAAAGAAAAAGTTCACGCCGTTATAAATATAATTATAAAATAATTTAATTGAGCAAATGCCAATAAAATTATTTTTAAGTTTCTAATACTTCGCGTAGAAAAAATTTTTACACCTAAGAATAAGACGGTAATAGCAAAATTTTATAGGCGATTTTGCAAATTTGGTGAACACAATTAACAAGTTAACGTTGACTTCGTAAACAAGGACGATGGTTGAGCTTGACGATCAGATGTGCTAAACCATTGGCACAAAGTCCATTGCACTTGTAGTGCTCTACTTTTCTTACCCCTCAAACCTCGATTCTAGCTATTTTATGTTCAGTAATCCTAATATGTCTCATTATAAATTTATTCAAAAGTTCCAACTCTTCAAAAAAAACGGAACCCAGAGGCCGAAGCAACAACACTCCAGGCCTTACAATTGGTGACCCAAAAAAAACGGAACTCAATGGCCGAAGCAGCAACACCTGGCCTTACAATTGGTGAGAGTACTCCAGGCCTTACACTATAATAAAATAGAAGAAGTAAAAAAACTTATCGCTATGATATAGTATTTTGAATTCTTCGTTAGACAAAACGATGCACTTTTTCACCTTTTACTTTGAACTTCCTTACACAAATTCTTTTACACATGGTCGTTTTTGTGCTCAATAGAGTGTGGACTAACGCTAGTAAATTCAAATAATAAAAAACCATTTGTAACTCAACGCTTGAGGAAACACTTTAAAATCGATAGAAATTGGTTGGAGACAACGTAAAAATACTTGAATTCGTTTTTTTATTATTTTCAGTATCGAATAATTTCATTAATGATGGATGAACAGATCAATGTTGAAATCAAAATGCCAAATTACCTGGTCAATTAGAATGATATAAACTAATTCACGTATATTTATAGATCATTATAAAAATAAACTGTTGTAAAACACCTTTGAAACATTCGTTATCATTTGGAAAACAAACATTTCATCATAAATAGAATCAAAACCACCTTGCTCGGAGCTCAATTACATTTTAAATATTACTTACGGTCTAATGTTCGCAACCAGGGAAGAAATTAAAATTGCCTGTATATTCTTAACCATAATAAGAAGTTTGAAATGTACGTTAGAGTCCACTTTCTATCCTGAACTGATACCTTAATCAACAACTGTAACTGAACAATTTAATAACTGATTGCCAAATATTCGCGAATTATTTCGATAATTTTGTTCCACCCATTCTGAAATTACACCCCTTTTTACTTGGCCACAACTAATAAATATCTTTTATAACGCACTTGAATCATGTTTTTACTAAATTCTAGCAAAATAAAATTACAATAATTCTATTAGCACGAGGTATTTCAAATACATAAACGACTTTAAAGCAAGGAAGAAAGCTATTTAATTCAGTCATATCAAATCGGTTTACTTAACTGAAATCACGGTTTCTTGCCCTATGTTGTCTTCCAAATAGAAAGTTCGGTAAAAGTTATCACCACCATAGTAGCAAAATTACGAAGTCATGCCCAATGAAGCATTCCATTAGAAAAAAAGAGGCATTCGCTTTTATTTGATTAAGGTGACGTTATTCAACCGGGGTTTGTGCTAAATATTTTTTCGCGAATATATTTTGCCCAGAGGGCGTTTATATTTTTGCGTTATTATTTTGATACTGAAATCAATGATTGATGATGAATATAGAACGAAATATAACGTCGTATAAGCAGTGGAATCATATTGTTTTTACATATTCTCTATATATGTACATCATACATAAAAACCTTTATAAATAATGAGTAACTGTACCACTATAACTGCTCTCAAACACAGTAACGAAAGGGAGAAACAGATTTAGGATCAAAAACCCTATTTCGGCAACCCTGGCTACCTTTTTCATTTGCTTGCCCTGCTGTTTTTCATTCTCTGACGAACTGTTAGTGTGTCATGGTTTCATACCGTTTCGTGACGAAAATTTTCTGGGTAAACTGTTGAACGCCTCTAACTGGAACAATTGTATATCTATAATAAATCTAACATTTGTGTACTTGGGAAACAGTCCTTGTAAACATAGTTAATAACGATGCCAAACTTAATTAACTTGAATTTTAAAATAATTCCTTGACATTTATTAAAGTAAAAATATCGTTTGGCTCTCAAAGTTTAAAAAGATTACTAATGGTCATTTGGTCATATTAGACAGGGAAGGTTGCGACGTGTTTCGGCGTTCGCCCGCCATTTTCAAATCAAGGTTGCAGCTTCAGTTGCAAATGGGTTGTCGTTATGGTTGCTTGTTGTAAAATGAGTTCCGTTGGAATGCAGCCATGGTACCGAGGATTCAGCAGAGCAGGAAGATTCTCGAACGCGTGTGCCTTCGGAACTACAGTGAACGTTAAAAGAGTTTGATAATTCGATAGGAAACGACTTGTTTTTTTCGATCAACATTGTTTTGGCGATTTGCAATCAGTTATACAAATAAGATTGCAAATTAATTCTTTATGTAATATTTTGTTCATGTTTTTGGGTTCATGACGTAGTATTTTGTGTGTTTTTTTTTTGTTCACTAGTAAGAAAGCCGTTGTGTTCTTCCTTTTCATGATCTTTTGAGCGTCCAGATCTGGGAAGGGTGATGGTTGTTATGCCAATATACGGGCAGTTATGAGTCTCACAGTCCTCTTGATTACACCTGTCTTCGAACACGACATTGGCTTGTATTTAGGCTTAGTATTTGACGCTCTGGTTCTTCTTGGAATTGATGCTGGCAATGGTATGGCTCTTGCGATAGATTATGATCTTCAGGTGATCACTATCGGCCGTGCATTCGGTGTTATATATCATTATTTTTTCTATAATGCGTTCGTCGGTATTGTATGCCAAAGAATATTGATTTCGGTAGCATACTGTGAGAGTGGTTTTAATCATATCCTTCTGTAAGCTACAGTTCACATTTTGTAAATATATTTTTCAGTAAATTGACGAATAACGTGTTGAAGTAGGCGTTGTTTAATGCTTGTTTTAAAATCATAATGCTTTCAACAAAGTGCTGCTATACAGAAGATCCTATGCAGGTTCGGTGGATAAAGGCTTCAAATTGTGCTGTTTTAATATAGTTGAGGAACTTTGTTATACTTGCATGCAAATAAATACCTTTGTTTATTGATTTTTTGTATACAGACATTTTATACGTGTCGTTGGCTTCCATGTCGACGTCGAGAAAGTTCATATTATTTTGCACGCCGAGCTCTGTTTTAAATAATAATATCGAGTGTACCTCAAATCTGTGTTTGAGTTTCGAGAGCGATTCAACACTGTCGGTGACGACGTATTCGTCGACGTAGTGGCAGTTTACGTGTGGTTTCATACCTGTACAATTTTTTAGGATTTTATTTTCCAGGGCAGTCATATAAAAGGTGACTAAGGTTACTTCATCGGACACCCCATGCTGACACCGTCTGTTTGGAGGGACATACATATTGTAATCCGCAGGTAAGAATCAGCATTTAATTGTACATTTTATAAAAAGTTTTCTTATCCAGATGGCCTCAATTCGTGAAGCAGCCAGTGAGTTTTTGTACATTGCTTTAGAAATTATGTTGATTGTGAGAAAAACGGGGGTATTTGTGAAGAGACTCATCCTCGAGCGATGGTATGATTCCGTGTGCATTGGTGGCACTGATGGTTTTGTAAAAATTCATCAGTGGAATTTATTTAGTGTTTGGCCGGTGAGTGCAGTGTTATTATTCTGTTGAGGTTCTTTGCTATCTCGTATGCGAGAGAAGGAACTTATGATCTGATCTGACGTAGGGGATGACATGTTGTATGTAGCTTGGCTGTGCTGTATATGCCCCGGATTGCATTCGCCTACAACAGGTTTGATTATTTTTCAGATTTTTTGTTAACCGCATCAATTAGTTTATTGGTATTTGCCTTCAGCGCCACTGTTGGGTTACAAGTGATAACAACAAATTTTAGCCAGTCGCAAGAGATCGCTCCAACCTTTGTTGTATAATCTTCGCTTTTCATTATGACAAGGGTAGGCATTGGATTGTCAATTCGTCTGATTATTGTATTTGGGTGCTCTTTAAATTGTTTCGATGTAGTTTTTGGTTCTTTTGATAACATGCTGCTGTGTTTTTACCCATGTTCTTGATAGATTTAGCTCTCAGTTGACGTCATATTCACAGTTTAACTGTAATACTCCGGTGTCATCCAATAATGAATCGAACTAAATTTTCAGTTCAGTTTGCTTTCACAGGGAGTAAAATTTCAGTTCTTAGCAGAACTGGCAACCGAGAAATAGTATTTCTATTGATGCGGGAGAGCTCAGTGTTAGATAGATTGATCCGCAATGAAGTAGCTGTCTGGAAATGCTCACAAAAATCCTCCAGTTCGTCTAAAACGGTCGTCTGGAATTTAATACTGTTTCCGTAGTTTTGATTGCCTACAATGTTTGGTCGATTTCCGGTAGGATGTCTGCACTGCTAGACATGTTCTTGTTCTGCTCAAACTGAAGAAGCTGCTTTCAGTGTTTGTAAGTACCGAGTGCGTCAGTGAAACAGAAAATTGTGGGAAAATTTTCCCCACTACGGTTTGGGTGTGTCCGAGGTGGCTTTTCTCTTCCAACCTTTCCGCGTAGGTGTCGGGGTGCCGTTCGCTGGTCGTTGCTCAGATGTTTCGGTAGGGTCGCAGGTGAGGTCGTAGGTACGGAATTTACATTTAGCAGCCTTGACTAGACTTGATTTTGATTCCTCTAAGAGCTGATGTTAGCTCAACTCTCTAATGACGTTATGTCGATTTAAGCAGTGATTAACTTGGTGTTTAAGCTGCCATTTTTATCCGTCCGTTTATGCCTTTACAAAGGCGTGTTGCATCGTCGGCCAACGCTTCGGTGATGGGGTTCGCGGCTAGTTCCGTGGCGCCCAGTTCAGGCTAAGACCCTCTACCCTCTTCCTGACTGCTTTTTCTCTGTCTATTATTTTGTGTGCCTGTGCTATTATTTCTTTACTTTTATTTTGTAGACTATCGTGTCAATTTTCCTATGGTGCTTCAAGCAAGTAAAATTATTTAAAATTAACATTGAGACTTCAATGAATTAACTCTTAACTCGTCCTTGCGACGTTAATTACTATTACAATTAATATTGCTGTTGAAGTCGTTCGTCTTTTTGATGGGCTAAATTAGCCTGGATCAGAGCGATCTTCTAATTAACTTCTTTCTCAAGTATCTAAAATCTCTTTACTATTCTTACTGTCTTTCCGCTTGAAGCACTTAATCTCTTACTGATTTCTTCTAAATTTCCTTGATTAAACCTTCTGTCTGAACGTTTCGTCACTGAGTGCATTAAAAACTCAGGTTAGTTGCTTTACTTGCAATTGTGTTGTCATTTTCATTGTCATTGGTGATGTTGCTTCTTAATTGAAATATTGTCCTTATTAATTTCGTGGTTTGTTCGGGGGTTAAGGTTGTACGTTTTTTTTATAGTATACTCCGGAGGAGGCTCCAGCTGGTGCTGACTTTGCCGCAGCCGGGTTTCAGCTGTTCCAGCTAACTTCTAACAGGCTAGCCTCTCCGTTGCTTTGAGGTATATATCTAGTCGGACTTTAATGATTAGGTTGCATTTGCGTAATACTTGAAATTAACTGATTAGTTGCGTTGTTTCGCCTTGACTTTCGCTAATATTTCTGTTTCCTAGCAGTTGAGGGTGGAGCGTGTGCCAGAGGTGTCGACGCGGGGTTCTATCTACCATTCCAGCCCTTTTCTTGAGTCGCGGCGTTACTCGCCCTCTGCCCGCCACTGCTTGAGGTGTCGCCTCTGTTCGGAACTAAGGGTCTACGTGTTCTTAGAATTCAGCCCTTCTCGTGGAGCCGACGTTCCTCGCCTCCTATTGCTGCCTGCGCCCGTTGTCTCGAGCTCGCCACGACAGCGCCCTGGACTGTGGTCCTTGACGGCACCTGCTAACTTTTTTAACGCCCAAGGCATAAGCGGACTTTTAACTCGCCCTAACTTTTAATCAACTTAATAAAGTGTTTTTTTAAAAAAAGGCAATTATCTGGTTAGCGAATGCTAGCTGTAAAACTTAAATTGTACTTGAAATTAAATATTAAGAGTTGCGTTTGCGTTCACTGTGTTCGTTACGTTCATGTCGTTAAATCACTCGATATAAGGGTGGATCTAATAAAAACTTTGACTAATTAAACCTTACTTCTATTTTTCTATTCCTTCGCTGAAAACGATTGTATGGGAATTATTTCCCATAAAATTTTTAAGGTTTTCAAAACAATGAAACAAATGTAGAAAAAGTGTATTTTGTATATAAATGATTAACATAAACAACCATTTGGTGTACAGTAACTGAAATGAATGTTTTTTTGAAAATAATGTCCTCTAGGTGGCCTCTATTCCGACGCACACATTCATCACGGCGGCCGTGGAAATTGTTCATGACATTTGGGGCTCTTTAAAACCAAGGTGTACCAGTTAAATCCTCCCGGGAGCATTCCAGCCTTGAAATAGCATATTCGAGATGAGGTTGCTGCGATTCAAATGAAGACCGCCTAAGGACAATATTTAAAAAAAATATCATTTCGGTTATTGTACATCAAATGGTTGTTTATGTTAACCATTTATATGCCAAATACATTTTTTATACCTCATATTTCATTGTTTCAAGAGCCTTAAAATACTTCCGTTTCACTGACGCACCCTGTATAATATCTTCCTCGGACTGTTGAGTTGATGAAAAGTTTTCAATCGATTTCTCAATGTTTTTATAATACAACTAGTGTCTCTCTTAAAATTCAACAATGTTACTAACTAGTGCGCACGGCCCGTCAAAAATGACGGGATTCAATACCTTTATCGAATAAATTTTCCAGCTGTGGATGACAAACGTATATCCATCCTAACAGCACTCGTAATAAAAAAATATCCTGGCAATTTTGCACTGGTGAAACTCGTATCACAGATACGGTCATTATAAATATCCTTGTGAGCGTGCCAGAGAAATGGATGAAGAGAACTCCAAAGAAATGAACCAAGGATATTATTAGGTAGTAGCAGGACCCGTGAAAACTCCACGGTGAGCTAGACGGACATGTGAAAAATTCGGTCAACATTACCTAACCTACTCTAACGTATCCTACCCTAACCTATCCTGATAAAATGTCAAACATACCAATGCATGTAAAGGCGATCTTTTAATGTTAGACTGAGGAATTCGGTATCCATGATACTGGAAACTCAGACGAAAGTATAACGGATACCAAACAAATAAATTTACATTCTATGTTTCGTACTAAGCGGACACCAAACAAATATTCAAATAAATATATAATTAATTACACAATGGGTATTATTTTTATTACGTTAGATAGTTAAATTTTAAAACAAAACTTTCGACGTGTTTGTGCGTTCGTCCGATACTTTGGAATCAAGACTGCAGCTTTAGTTACAAAATATTTAATGTGTCGTCCATTATGGTTGCAATGAGCTCTTTTTGGGATGCGGCTGAGCACGAAGACTCCCGAGCATGGGGGCCTTGGAAACTTCAGTTAACTTTAAAATTCGATGGGTACCAGTGCTCTGATTGTTGATTGACGGTTTGCTTTGTTTGATATTGCTTCGGCTATTTGCAGCAGATTATACTCGGGTTCATGACGTTACATTTTTGTGCTGCTCACCAATTAATCTTGAGTTAGAATGCGGTTATATTATTCATTTTCATGATTTTTTGCGACCTTTAGATCCTAGGAGAACGGTTAGCGGTTAGTCGTCTGGGAAGGGTGGTGGAGTCATGCTAATGTACCGTTGAATTACACAGTCCTCATGATTACGCTAATACTTGTACACGATATTGATTTGTTTGATGGTTAAAAATTTTCTGCTCAGGTCGTTCTTGGAAATTAGGCTCTCATAAAATATTATGAGTCGCAGGTGTTCATTATCGGCAGTGCATTTGGGGTTATTTCCTGGTCAGCGGCATCCCGAAAGAGCTCATTCAGCAGGAACAATTTTGGGGATGCTATGTTAAAAGAGTAAACAATAGCCGAAAGTAATTTTGAACTTATTGTTGTTTTACAGCAACACCGCTGGGACACAAAAGGGCTAGGATTCTGCTCAAGCGGAGCGTCCCGACAATCTCGATGTAAACTGTCGTAGTACTTGCGTTACTGGAAGAATACGGAGGCGCACGACCTGCAACCATTACTTCATCTCACGCTGTTTAGTTGTGCAATCTAGGAGAAAATTGATGTTAGGAATTAATATAAGGTAATACTTTTCGTAAGCACATAGGCTAGTGATAACGTGACAGTTATCGTAACCCCAGTAGCTACCTATAAGTATATAGTGGTCGTAAGCACGTCGGCTAGTTCTAAGTTAAGTTGCAGGAAGTTAGGTAAATGTACGTTATTAAGTGGCTCAGTTGACCTTAGCATCACAATTAAGTTAGCGCCAAGGAAACGAGTTACTAACTTCTAAGGCGTCGACTGCAGGACGCGTTGTGGAGGCACATGAGTGCAGATAGGCCCACTGAACGTTGGCCCAGATGACCCTTCACCCTCCGCCGCAGAGGCTTCGGAATGCAGGGTGGACGTAAGGACGCTAACCGGACGACAGTAGGCACTTAATGGAAGTTTAGTTGCACATCAAAACGGCTATCGCCTCCCGATTGCAGTCAGAGCACTGAACGAGCTTACCTTTAAAATCAGAGGAAGTAGTTAGTACTGAAGTGTTGTTCGTCTAAGTGCTTAACACGTTGACTGCGACACGACCCACCGGTAGGTCGTGCTTAGGTTTTTCCTGCTGCGAAACGACCCATCGATGGGTCGTTTTGAAAAATTCGAACAACCTTTCTAAATTAATGGTATTTAACAGGCCCAGTTAATGTTTGATATTTACAAATTTGCTTATCACTTTTGACTTTAAATTCAAGTTGAATATTGAACTTCGGTTTAACCCATCGCAACTAACGTGTTAATTAATTCTGGCTGGAGTGGGAAGCAGGTTTTCGAGGAAGGATTCGATTTTACCTTGAAGGAAATATTCGATGTTTAAGGAAACCTTTGGGTCAAGGCATCATGCTTGAAATTTTTGCGTGAAAATGTTCCCAAACCCTTCCTACAGTACGTAGTAAAAACGAGAACCCTGTACGAGGCTTATAACCAAGCAAAATACCCCCAAAGGGGGTATTTTACCCTAAATGCACTCCATATTTGGGGGGTGCTCTGGAGGCATACCCAGAGGGTTTCCATAATACCCAAAGGGAGAAAACAATGGAAAGCCAAGTGAAATATTATATAAAATTAGTTGTGTCATAGATATTTTGTAGGAATGACAAAAACCTAAGTATCATGTATGGCAAAGTGCCCTGAAAGGGAGAATACCCCTTTAGGAAGAATTTCTTTGATATTAAACCTAGAGCAATGAAATTTTGTACACTGATAGGAAATGCAATTTGGAATCATTTATCTTAAGTAAAAAATGTGATTTTCTTCAAAGAAAATGAGATATTCATAGAAACGAAGTTTTTGGGGGAGATTTTCAAAATGCCTCTTCTCCGACAGTTTTTGAGTAAAAGTGATGATTTTGGTGTCATTGGATGCGGAAATACTTGTAAATTCCAAAAACTAACATGGCATTCTCCAGACATTCGATTTGAAATGGAAAAAACATAAAAAATTCCACGGCATGTCTTCTTTCGTAAAAAAACAAACTTTATGATGTCACAACTCATGATCAAAAATGAATATTGAATTGCCAATTTAGTCTTTGAAATGCCCGCGTTTTTATGCATTCAATTAGACCCAAAATAATTACTGTAGCTAAAAACTGTAGGAGGAGGTGCATTTGGAAACCCCACATTCCGATCTTCCAAAATAAGGTAAACAAAGAAACATAAACAATCTCAATTTTTCTTTATTATTATTATTGGTTGGGTCAGCTAGGACCATTAAAATCATTATACAGTAATAAAGAGACATAGAAGATGACATAGCCACTTCGAGCCGTGAAGAAAAAGCCAAGGGGGAAGGTGTAACATGATAAAATACTACTTCCCCCTCCCCTCCTCCTAATTTTTAAAACCCCCGTAGCATCGGACCCAGTGCACGTGCGAAGCTAATTTTTCCACACGATGTACCTGACATCTTACCCTTTCTATAGCAGCTAAAAATCGATATTTCGGAAAAATTCGCTAATCTGGGGGTATTCTTCCCTGAACAAAACCCTCAGAACCAACTTTTCAAGACTTTGACGCTAAATTTCAGCTATAGTTTTCATCCGATTGAGGTCATCTTTTTGCATCACCGAGAGCAATGTGAGTACTATTGTAGGTTGCGATACGTTTTCTGATAATCTTTAAAAATATTTTTCAGGAATTTTTCATGAAAATAATAGAGAATATTTAAAAAAAAAATTCGAAACATTTTTAAAACTGAAACGAAAAACTATCGGCAACATTTTGACACCTGTTCATTGTGAATCAAATCGAAAAAACATTCGTCTCTAGCTGCATTGTTGGCTGAGAAATTAACTTTTGGAAGAATTTCTTTTAAGCGGGGGGGAGGGGGGGAGGGATGGGAGTTTTGGGCAAATTCTGAAAACTTTATAGGCTATACCTGTCTATTCGAATCCTGCAAACGTGCTCTGAATACCTCAAAGCTTATTCCAATAGGGAGGTATTTTTTTATTTTCTAAGAATTTTTAGGAAAAACGCGTTCGGTCTCCTTAAGGTTATTACTGAAAATTCTAGCGTCAGCTTCGGGTAATACCATTAATATTTTCATATCTTGTTTTATTTCAAACAGTAAGCAGCCACAAGGACCACCTGTACAACTATAGCTAAACCTTTATTTCAAAATTAAAGACTACCACCAAAACGCGTTACACCTTAGCAATCTTTTAAAACTTTTAGAGCCAGGTGTTATCTGAATTAAAAGAAACCTTGAGAAACTATGCGAAATATTTTTTTCAACTTTACAGTGGGGTATACTAATACAACACGTTCAATAAATCGCCGGATTCCACATTTCCATGTCACGTACTATTGCGAAAAGTGGATTATATCTAAACAATATGATAGAGGTTAAAATATGTTCTAAAGCCCATAGAAGTTGAATAGAAAAATGTACAGGAACATGTAGAATAAATACGTGAAATAAACTTACACCAGAATTACAGATATTGTACGTGCATTAATACTTCGTTGCATAGCCGTTATTATTCTTTATGGCTTCCAGACGTTTGGGGTAATTCACTACCAGCTTTGTACAAGTTTCGTGTGTAATCTTATTTCATTCTTCAACGCAAATTTCTTTTTTATTAGTACCTCTATTCTGAATCTTCAATTTCAATTCCCTTCACAAGTTTTCGATCGGGTTCATGACCGGGGATTGACTCGGATACTCGGATATCTAAAATATCTATCTTCTTCATTCTCAACCATTCCTTAGTTACATTATCAGTATGCTTTGGATAGTTATCATGTAGGATGGTTTATTCACGTTTCAATTTTAACAAACGAGCCGAAGGTAGGAGTTGCTCGCCCAATATTTCATGATATCACCTGCTTTGCATGGTTCCTTCAATGATGTAAAGTTTACCTACCCTTGATGAGCTGAAATATCCCCACACCATGATTGAGCCACCGCCAAACTTACTAGCGGGTATGATGCACTTTGATTTGTACTCTTCATTTTGTTGCCTCCAAACATGGGTTGTGCTGTTTCTCTCAAAAAGTTCGATTTGGGTTTCATCTGACCACAGGACTGAGGTCCAAAATGTTGCTGATTTTCTTAAATGGTCGTTGGCTTACTTCAGCTTGGTCAAGACGATACGTTTTTGAAGAAAAGGTGTCCTACGAGGGGTGCGGGAGCGAAGACCTTTTCAGCGTAGTGCCCTGTTGATCGTGTGTTTGCTGGCTTCGATCTTAGATACATTGAGATCATCCTTAAATTCTTCCCGAGTAGTTTGAGGCCTCTGCACTACAGTTTGAACCAATTTTTGAACAGCACGGTCCTTAATCCTCATTGGACAGCCAGTTTGAGGCTGCTTGGTGAGAGTCGTCGTATTCCAGCATTTCCACTTACGTATTATGGTTCCAACTGAGTCCATAGGAACACACAGGTGTGCACATATCTTCCGATATTCCACACCTTCATTAGGGAGCTCCACAATACGTTTTCAAATGTCTTGACTGCAATGGTCCTTATTCTTACCCATGCTTACGACCTTTGAGAGCAAGAGCTGCTCTACCAATGACACGTTATTGTAAATAAATGCTGGTAAAAGTTTGGTTTGCCAAATAGTAGATTGTAGTAGAACATTTTCGACTAATCCTACAATAATTTTAATGTATAATATCGAGAAAAAAGTAGGATATTTAATACTTGTGTTCACGTATTCATTATAAATTTTCCTGTATATTTTTTCTAATAATTTTTTTGGGGGTTTTAGATGTATTATAAACCTATTTATACTCTTGCTTATACATAGTCCAATCTTCGTTATTGTACGTGGTTTAGAAATGTGGAATCTGCCGATTTAACCAATGTATTGTATTAACCCCCCCCCCCTCCCCACACCACAGTATATGAAATTGTTTCAACTATTTTTCATATGCATACACATATAATTAAGCAATTTCATAAAATCTGCATTTTATAATTTACGCTCAATTAATGGAATGCACTTTTGTGGAATATTTCACAAACTTAACAATCGTAAATATTGAAAATAAGAATTTAATTCGAAATAAAAACATGAACCAACGTTACTGAGAACATTTATTGGTGCAATCATTTTGAAATATAATTTTTTCATCTCTATGGCTGGAACAAATAAAAATGTTCCCACAGTCATGAATAAGATATTTAGGGTCTGAGCAAAAATACATAAAAATCAAAAAATTTAAATGAATTTCTAAGTCCGTACTCAATCACATAGACAACACACACAGAATATACAGCCTATACAACCATTCATACAGACGCACACGTACACAATTTTTATTTATTATATAGATATACAACAAGCACTCACCAGCATACAGCAAGTTATGAAGTAGAGGCCACAATAATTTAGTTTGCCTGGAATCGGTATTCTGTGACAGTTTATTCGTGAAGATATAAAGAGATTCTAAAATACGGAGGTCTTCTTCATTCGAGGTTTTTAATAGGATAGAAAAATTTGATATTTAGAAAAGGTGATTGGAACTATTGCAATGGTCTCCGATGGCGGATTGAGCGGGGACAGGCAAATGGTGGCGAAAAATACGAGTGGGGGTAATGAACACTTGAATAAGCTTCAGTCGAACAATCTAATGCGTACGCACGACGCACGAAACACGACTGCACTGCGACCTACTGCTCTGATAGCGAAGCGCAGTGTCTCCTTGCTGTGGTGAGGTGATGACGGCGAGTGCGCACTCGCATTCACAGGGTGCATAACAGCCTCCCCTCATACCGACCATGGTGCGTCGGATACATAGTAAGAACATTACCCAATGTTTTTTTTTGCGATTTATGCATAATTACCCGTTGTCAAAATAATGGTATTAAAAATTCCTTGAAGTTCATTGATCTTAAAGAGAAAGTGTAATTGACCTATCAATGAGCCCAGGTAGCAAAATTTATTAACCTAATATTGAGCCAATATACAGTCTCAATAGTGACTGGATATTCAAAATGAACATTAGGGCAATACCTTATTTTGGAAAATTCGGTTGATATTAGAAAAATATATTGGCCCAATAACAATATTATCATCAACCCAATATCAAACAATTATTGTGTCAATTTTGACTTGATGATGAAGTGTTCCCTACAATAACATTGGCTTAATACTCAATTCCTGATAGGTTGATATTTGTAAAACATATGGCCCCGATAATGATAATTTCACTAACCCAATTTTAGCTAATTATTGTGTCACTATGGACTTGATATTGAGGTGTTCCTAAAACAATATTGGCCTATAAGGCCTGGAGATGTTGCTGCTTTAGCATTTCAGTTCCACTTGCGGCGAGTGAACCAGCAACCTTAGTTAAATACTCATATTTCCCCTGCAGTTTTTACCTTCGATACGCTATCGAGATTTTATCCCATTTTACTTGGGTAATTTTGCATTTAGACATATTAGTATTACTGAACACAAATGGACTAGAACTGGGTTTGAGGGGTAACTAAGGTAGGGTACTACAGGCCCAATACTTATTTTCTGACATCAAGTGGATATTGGTAGAATATATTGTCCCAATAATAATTTATTTTTACCCATTATCAGCTAATTACTGTGTCACTATTGACTTGATATCGAGGTGTTTCCTTAAATAACACTTTGGCTCAATAAATTATTTCTAATATCGCATCAATATTCAGAAGGGTTCAAAGACGAGAAATATTTATAATTCTGATAACTATGTTATCCGTTGTACATACCTACACACCTACAAGACTGTGAATTAAAGTGCATTCACAATTTATCTAAAAACCATGATTACAAACCTCTTTGGCATCGTAGTCCAAATTTTGTGTTGCACGTACGTACCAGTGGTCGGGCAACCTGTACTAAGCAGCATATATACGTTCATCTAAGCAACATATATATGCGTGATTGAAAAATTGCGCGAAAGCGCTTTGCTCAAAAAATGATGCATGCAAAATGGGTTATATGGTAGGAATAGGTCTACTCAATACCTTCGTTACGAAATTAAGTCATTTTCATAATCTATATAAATGATTTTATATCATCTTAATTCAACATATAGACATTTATTGCTATAGTAACATATGCCAAACGATTTTAGCGTATTTTTTGAAAAAATTAGACCTTCGAAACTCATTGGACGACTGAAAAAACAAGAACTGTGAACCTGTGATTACAGTAATTCTGAATATACATATTATTGTAACGTTTTCACATTTCTTTATATCTGTCAAATATATCTGCACTCATTAATGACTGCAAAAACTATTCATTAACTTTATTGGTACATTTTAAGCAAATTACTCCGTATTATTGGCGTACAATATCAACCCAATATTTGGGCAATAATAATTTATATTTTAACAAATTTTATTAAATTGCGAGATTTTCAATTATTTTGAGATAGCTTCCACTTATATGAATATCGTTCGTGTACATATACACTGTTAGTTTAATATTAGAAATAAAACTATTTACTACATTGTCCCAATATCAATTTGATATAAATAAATATATCTTTTTTCGATATTGTATTCTTATTAGCCTATTATTGTGATCCAAGATTCCATTACCAGGTCAATAAATAATTTTCAACTTAATATTGGCCTAATAATTTCTTGCTACCTGGGAGAGATGTCATTGGGATATGTTTAATTGCTGAAAATAAATGTCAGAAAGATCGTACTATGTTTACGAATCCTAATACTTACGACTTAAAAAAATGCCTAATTCCACAGTTCGCATTTGTATTGAAAAGAAGCTGTTCACTTCATTTCAAGACTACTCTTTCGAGGTTAATCTTCTACAGAATTATGTTTATTTATTCTTAAATTGTGTTTTATCTCAATATATTACTCTACTTAACTATTTAAGATCACCGAACGCTGGTTTCCTATGAAAAAAAAAGAAAAATAAATACTTCCAGATTGAAATAAGGTTTGAGGTATTCAGAGCATGTTTGTAGCATTCGAATGGACAAGTATAGCCCATAAAATTTTTGGAATTTGCCGAAAAACCCCTCCACCTTCCCCGTTCAAAATAAAATTTGTCAGCCAATAATGCACATAGAGACGAATGTTTTTTTTCTAATAAATTCACAATAAACAAGTGTCAAAACGTAGTGGATAGTTTTTTGTTTTAGCTTCAAAATAACATTTAAAATAATTTTGAAACTTTGGAAACATATTTTCACGATTATTTGCATGATACTAAAATATTTTGAACGATTATCAATAAACGTACTAATATATATTATTTCACTCATCTTGCTCACGGTGATATAAAAAAGATGACCTCAACCGGAGAAAAACTGTGGCTGAAATTTCGTGTCAAAGTCTTGAGAAGTTTGTTCGTAGAAAATAGGGATTTTCTTCAGAGCACTATGCCACACATGATACTTAGGTTTTTGTTATTCTTACAACTAACTAAAACACGACTAATTATATAGAATATTTGACTTGGTTTTTCATTGTTTTCCCTCTTTGGGTATAATGGAAACCCTTTGCGTATTCCTTCAAAATACCTCTCTTTGGGGGTATTTAGGGTAATATACCACCTTTTCGGGGTATTTTGGGTAATATACCACCTTTTGGGGGTATTTTGGGGGGTTAAGCCTCCTACAGGGTTACCGTTTTCATTACGTGATGTAGGAAGGGATTAGGAACATTTACGCGCATAAATCTCATTTTCGATGATTCGACCCCAAAGGAAAAGGTTCGGTGCCTTTAACGAAACCATTCATAAGCAGAAAAACTTCGGCCGCCAGATTTCAAATAAATTCACTTGACTTTCAGGTGTTTAGATATTTATGTGTAACTTGGTCTGTACAACAAAATTAAATTTCTTTATTGTTGCAAAAATACTCTCTTTCTTAACTTGAAACACAGAAAAAATCCTGTGTGTATAGCTTATGTAATTATTCAAACTTTTAAATAGCTACATGTTGGTTGCTATGTAAATGTTGTTGCTCCCTATTGTTCAACGTAGACACTATTTAAATATATGCCTAAAAAGAAAACCACCTATGTCACACAGTAGAGCAATTCTGCCGTTTCACAGCGCGGTGTCCACACCATGATGTGAAGGTGAAACCCCTCCACTGCTTCACCACCTCCACAGCGTCTACCGAATAGCTGGTGGGCGGATCTTGGGACGGCTGATTTGGCTTCACTCGCTTGACTGGTAAAAGGTGGTTTTGATGCCGCCTCCCCCGTTCAACCTCCTTGACCATGACACATATCTTACCTTCACCGCCACAGCTGTTGGACACGCCTTTCGAAACTCGGTCCTTTCATTTACCCCACCCTATTCAATTCAGAATCGTCTACCGATTTAACAATTTGTCCTCCTACATTGGCGGTACTACTCGATTGAGTTGCTTTTGACCCACCGAACTATAGCGACTATAGCTCAATTTTAACTACCTATCTTAGCTAAAGTCAATCTAATCAATCCCTATCAACTATTTAGAATTACTCAAAAGCTAACTGGAAACTGTATTCTCATAGCAAAATATTAAATAAGCCATTGCTCAACACTGCAACTGACAAAAAATGAAATAATTACTTGTAGATTTAAGCAAACAATTCTATTCAGTAGCTGAAAAAGTCATTCAGACATTAAGACCCGGCATGTAATACCCTAAAATGTGGATTACAAAAGACCTGCATAGTCGAAGAAAAAAAGGAAAAGCTGTACACGGAATACTACCTCAACAAAAGCATTACTAACCTAATCAACTGGAAACGAGCAAGGAAAAATCACCGATGCAAATTTCCGGAAAACAAACAAGAAACATGGAAGAAATTCATCAGTCAGCTTACAATTCAAAATTATATGGCTAAAGTGTTCGAAATGATGCAAGAAGTAAAAGGTCTTGTTAAAAGTCGATACATTCATAAAAAAGGAACGCCCATAGTACAATGCCTGATAATGCGAATGAACTCGTTGTAAACTTTTGTAATGTCTCCATCTGCGAAAACTATTCACCAGAATTTCAACTAGTAAACACGATCTATGAAAGTGCAAAATGTGCAAAGTTTGTCATCCACATGAAAGTATCCCTAAAACTGTGGGAGAACTCCATTTCAACTATTAACAATTTCAACCCTTAACTTCCCAACACTTATTTTTAAGAGAAAATGTTTCTAAGATAATTTCAGTCATTACCCTGAAATATCAGCAAAATTGCCCAGGCATGTTTTTTTGTACAAGCAGGTGATTACTTCCTTTCTAAATTGAAAAATATATGCTTTGAAAATGTATGCTTCGAAGTAAAAAAAATGACCGAAAAATCTGAAAAAAAGATATCAATTTAGTTTTAGCTTAATGTTATCTGTAAATACATGTACGTAAGAAAAACTCGCTTGAGTTAAATAAAAAAGGTATCAAATTTATTGAACATACCATCAAGCTTACGCCGAGTGGATACCAATAGCAAATTGTACTTGTCAAATTTCTGGAATCTCTATAAACACAGTTGCAGAAGTATCATTAATTGACTTAATTTTGTGATTTTCTTCGAATTATTTCCCTACTAGTGTAATTACCGTGAAATTTTGTCAATTTCCCTAAACTGGAAGCAATAGCCATCTGGGGACTGGAGCTCCCGTCGGGAGGCAAAGGGTTAAGGGACCTCCTACCCTAAAATCCACCTAATTGACCTAATTGTTCAAACTTCTTTTTTCATATTTCTATCAACACTAAGAGAATGAAAATAGAATCAAATATGTAAAATTTAATTCCTAACACATTTGCCTCTATAATATTTTTAGATTTTAGAAATAGAATATAAGTTGATGCGCAAACATATAAAATTATTTATATATTTGCTCAAATCCCTACTCCTTCTACAATTTTTAATGTAGAAGCTTCATTTCAATCTCTTTCGATGCGGAAAGACTGTGGCAACTGGAAAATGAAAGACTATTTTGAATGTCGAATTAAAGAAAAAATTATTGATAAATTTGTCCAATTATTTTTTCCAAAGTCCCAGATTTTTCACCATAAAAATCTAATTCGAAGTTCAAATGAAATTCCGCTTCTGTTTGCTGTTCCCATTGTCTTATCGCGTAGAATGAGACCAAAATCACGCTTCTACGTTGAAAATTGTAGATGGCGTAGAGTTTTATGCAAGTGCGTGCATTAATTAAATATATGTATGTTCGCACAATAATTATATTTTCTATTGCGAAAATAAATATTTTATAGAAGCAAATGTGTTCAGAATTTGATTTTATACATCTGTTTGCATTTTCGTTCCCCTAGTTTCGATAGAAATGCAGATCCTGAAATTTGAAAAATTAGGTAAAATTGGGAAAGTTCAGAAATTTTTTGGATAAGTGCATCAATCATTTTTATTCGAAATTCAAAATAATCCTGCATTTTCGAGTTGCCACAGACTTTCTGCAGCAAATAAGACCAAAATCAAGATTCTGCGTTGAAAATTGTAGGAGTGGGGTTTAGCGCAAATATATAAATAATTTTGTATGCTCGCACACTAACACTTTTGTATTGAGAAAATTGAAAATTTTGATAGTACCAAATGCGCTTGGAATTCGATTTCACATATCTGTATTCATTTTCGTTCCCCTGGTTGCAATAGAAAGGCCGAGAAGGAAATTTGAAAAAATAAAGTAAGGTCCAGGGTAGGAGGTCCCCTTAAACACACAAAACTAAGAAATCTACGACTAAATTTTGTAAATGCATGAAATAGCATTTGTTCTTAGAAACAGAAAAAATACATCTCCAGGAAACCACAAAATAACTTGCTACAAGATTTAACTCCTAAATTTAACTATACAGGCAGACAGAGGTTAGAGATAACAATGGAGAAGGGCAGCGTTTACTGGTAGGATGCTGTACAGGTGGGGACGCGAACCAAATGCGCGGGCCCTAAAGAGCTCACCGCTTATAAGACCTCTGAGGTGCACGGGGGAAGAGGGCATGGATGGCACTTGGCGCACATACCTCCCCCCTTTACCCGGATAGGTATTCAATTATAAACCAAAAAAAATAATATTCGGGCGGATAACAACAAAAATTTTAATTTCAAACACAAAATCCGCCTCACATGCTCAAAGGTAAATCTATTAACTAAACAATTAAATTTGATCAAACCCAGTAAATGATACCTCGCAATTAAAGGTGTAATGTCGCACAATATTTCAATACCGCAACAATTATGTAAATGACAAGCAATTTCGACATCAGGTAATCACATGCATAATTTCAGAACCGTCAAAAACAAAATTCCTTCACTGAAATCATCACCAAATTAATTGACCATCGCCACTTGACGTTAACAAACTCGCGCATAACACAAATATTATTATTAAAAAACAAAATAAACCTAGGGATTATAGGGGTTATAGATTAACTGCAACGTGAAACACTAGTTCACCGGCAAGGCAATTTCGGAAAATTTTATAAGAATCAAAACTATTACCTCGTAGGTAATGGAAAATAATTCAGAAAGGATGATTAAATTAGCTGAAGATCAAATTAAAGCATCATTAAAGTTTTCACCAAAAAGAAAAATTCAAAACCTCGTCTGCGTTACCGTAGACTTAAAAATAGGAGTTAGATAATGTTATTGTTATCATACGCGTATGTTATTGTTATTGATTTTTATAATATTAAAGCCAAACATCGCTCCAATTAGAACAGAACTTTTCCACTATTAGTAGAAGAATAATCGAAATAAACAGAGTGCCGTAGACTCGTAAGACTTAATTCTATCGATACATAAGGATATAGAATGTGGAGTAAGATATAAGAAAACATGGAGTAAAATCAAACACACGCTAGTTTAAAACATCAAGTATGAATATGGAAATTCGGTAAACCGTTTCAAATTATCGTAATCCAATAGTAATATAATGTAAACAAAGTAAATAATTTTGAACGACTGAATTTATAGTTACCCACTTCAAGTTTCTAAATATACTTAAACCACGTTGGCAACACCACGAACATGGTAAAGTAACATTGTAGAACATAGGCACTCTTTTTCAAGTTGGGTTATTTTGTATTTAAAGTCAATGGTTCACCGTATCAATGGTTCACCGTTCAAAGTCAATGGTTCACCGTATCAATGGTTCACCGTTCACGAAGGTGAATTCGCAAAACCTTGTGCATGAAAAATAAGAAGAAATTTCAAATAAGTCAAAAAACAACATTAATAACGAAATAATAACTAAACAAAATTAAAGCAATCCATTAATTAAATTTCGCACAACTAAAAATGTTAACACCATCGTTTTCTCCAAACATGTTGCACTCGCTCGATCGCATAGTGAGCGTAAAACACATACAGCATTAGCATGATTAAATAGTTATTACATAGCGAGAACTAGATTAAATAGTGATTATATAGCTTATACGATTATAAAACATCTAAACGGATTAAACACATTAAAACGCATAAACCCTTAAACGCATAAAACATTTCAACATGTTTCTTATTACATTTTACCCTCCAATTTTCACGGAGTTAAACGCATCCAGACAAAAGCATAATTCTTGCATAATTTTCGACAACGCTTTCCCATCTTCAGTCCGAATTTTAGTCGCATTTTCAAATACAAATAAACTCGGTTTTCAACGAGCGCATAAATTTTTCCAGTAATATTTTCCAGCTCCTTTTTCCAATATTTAAATTTCAATTTTCTCATAATTTTTCTCATTATTTCCAATCTCAATTTCCAATTCTGAAACTCTACTGTCGTCAAAGTTTATGTGTTTTTGGTTTTTGAGAACAAAGTCGCTGAGGCACCACGCCGTCTGAGCGGAGCACGGCTCAACCACGTGTACTCGCCACGTGCTTAACACGCGGTACCTGCCCGTACCCGCTGTCACTCGCACAGCACGCGAAGCTGAAATGAAACGAAAACAAAGAAACAATTAGCATGGCCCGATATCAACAACATGAGTTAACAACCAATTAAAAATATAAAGAAATTAAAATTCAAACAGGTAAATAATACTAAGTACGAATCTCATTAATTGAGTTAACAGTCTACTCATGACCCCAAATGTTAAAGCATAAGTTTAGGCAAGGTCCATTCACCTCCCATTAATCTAAAGTATTTACCTATAAATTGAGAACTACATTTTTGAGTCTCGTTCGGGAAATTTCCAGCCACGTGAGTGCTGATTTCAAATCGATTTCAAGTTTAATTTAATTTTGCTGAGACAGCAAAAGTGCACCGCCGCATCGACTCGTCAGCCAAGTCAGCGCATGCCTCTCGCCGGCAACGAGCTATTTTTAGCTGCGAACTAATTAAAAATCCACAGGCGTGAGCAAGGAAAAACAAAAAAAAATAGAACAAATTTCATAAACAGCAAATTCCTCACAAGCACGTATTCACCGAATAAAACCTCGAATTTAAAAACATAACCAGAAAGGTTACTTCAGTTCAAAGAGATTCACCATGCTGCTTTTTGCAAACGAACACTACAATGCAAAATTAGAAGCAAATAGATTATAAGCAAAACGTTTACGAGAATACAACGAAACATAGCAAAAGCACTGAAAATACTTGGTATATACATAAGAAACATACGTAAGAACGTACTTCAAAAATCAAATCAAAATCAATTTTCACGTTAAATGCTTGACAATCACTTTTAATCTTTCAATCAGTTGTAAATTGTCAATTGGACAATTTTGGTATTCAAGAAAATAAATTGCATTCTTTTAGAATTAAAACATTTTAAATTACATAGCACAAAATTTTACTGAACATGAAATTCAGATAGGCTTGTAAAATGACTTTTATGGTGCACTAGATCGTTTCAACGTGCTCAAAAATAATTAACTGAAGGATTATTAAACGAAGCCTCTCTCATTGACAAATGACTATGAAGTAAATTAAATTTTACTCCCACACTGAATTAGTGTGGCCTCTCACGTTCAAAACACATCTAATTCATGACTATCCACCAGTCACACCAGTCACAATCATCCGTACATTGAACTGCAGTCACCACTGTCTGCATGTTTCCAGTCCGAGTGACCGGAAATGCGTCGCCTTGCGCCTCTCGCACCTCGCTAAAGTTCAATGCCTTGTGCAGCCTGTGCTGAGCACAGCTATCGGCCTTGCGCCGGAGTACAAAAAAAAACATCTGCCTCTGCATCAAGCAAAAAAACATCACACTCACTCGTGTGCGCTGCAGTGCAGCTGCACTGGTAACTTTACTCGATAGTCTTTACCAGTGATACTTGATACTCGATACTCGTTACTCTTTAACTTATTACCAGACCACCACGTGAGGTTAATTTACGGGCATCTATCGCCTCTCATTATTATTCGCAGGCACTATGACAACCGCAATCTACAATGCTTAACTCTGACCGTCATGGTATCAATGGTATTACTTCCACCACATGAAATTATGAACTGAAATCAGAGTCCCAATGAAAATCAACGGTAACAGCTTCTGCAAAAGCTTATTCACTTAATTGTCTGCGCGAATTACTCAACAGTATTACTCGACCTCGCTGGTAAATGTACCTGGTAACCTTAAACCATTTTACCAGATATATCCACAGACTTGTCGGTATCTTTACCAAGCGCTGCAACGCTTTATTTATTCTCTCACGGACATTCACTCTGCCGCGGTATCGTCTCTTTTTGCTCTATTTTTGTCACATATTTCTCACATATTTCTTCTATCGTACTCAGAGCAATAACATCAGGAATGTATCATCTGAACATCCATTATTACTTACTTCACTTGAAAGAGTATCTTCCAACTTTAATATATTTTTAATTCTCGAAATCACATTGCATTTCTCAGTACATATTTCATCACTATTACATCATTTCAATGCATTGTACTACTTTTACATCATCTTTTAACTAATTCCTGTCATCTTAATACAGCGAATTGTTCTTTCAATAATTGATCCTTTGATCAGTAGTACTTCCTCGAAATCAAAATGCAATGATTCTCTTGCAAACAATTTTCCTCTTACTCTCTAACTGCTTGAACGTTGAGTTTTACAAAGGTCTTCAGCATTACCTTTGGGCAAATTGGAAACGCACCTCCCCCTGCAGCACCCCATCAGACGCAACCAGCAAAAAAACTCAAATATGATCTTTAAAAATGACACAATATATGTCCAAAAAATAGTCACCCCAAAAATGACCTTTCTGCCCGCAAACAAACAGGGATACTTTTTAAGAGCATTTTGCAACTGACCGCCTCGCTCAAATTACAGGGAGCATTACATGACCTAACTGTTGCACTGGCTACAGGAGGCATTTAAGGATACTTATGTCTCTTTCGCCAACATATCATCGCTAGAAAAATATTCGTGGCAGTCATTGTACTCACTACAGGAGCGCTGGTTACCGAAATTTCAGGCATAGTTACGTTACTAGTTTGATGTTTAGGTATTACAAATTACCTTACTGCTCAACTGAGCTTAATGATTGCTCAAGCGAAAATTAATTGAGGCTGCAATACAAATACAATACAAAATTAGTGTTTCAGGCTACAATACAAAATTACTTGAAACACTTATAGCAACATTTCGAGAAAATAGTGCCACTCACATTAAAAACAGCTCTCATAACATCTTAAAAACAGCTCATGTCTAGGGGTTATTGAACACACTGCTTGCACTCTGCAAATGCAAAAAAACTGCCTGGCAAAAACTCTACTTCTGCTGACGAGCGCTTTTACGCGGCTCGGCCGATGAATGTATGAAGGGAGGCGCACTGCACGCTGTCTGCCTCACGCTCAATAAATATCTAGGCTGCAACGGAACTGTAACAATTATAAATATTTATTGTTGCTGCGTTACTTATCTTAAATTGTAGTTTTAGTTGTCGTTGTTGTCGAACGATGTCGCGGTCTCTGCAGTCGTTGGAAGCAATGCACCGTTACTGCTTCGTCCGTAGCACGAAAATAACGTAGCTGTAGTCGGTTGACACACCTCGTAGATGTAGTTTAAGATCTGTAGCCGCCCTCTCGCAGATCTCTGAAGCTCTCTGTAGACGCTGTCCTTATTCTCGATTTCTTGTTGCTCTGACTGTCTCTTCAGATTCTTCTTAGAAGTTATAATTCTTGTCGTCACCAGACGATCTTCTCGGTAGTTCTCTTAATTTCTCTGTAGTTATCAGTAATCTCCTCCGCCGTGTTGATTTCCTGAAGTCACTGGATCTTCTTCTCAAACTTCTGTACTTCTCAAACTTCTTCTTCTCAAACTTCTGTACGTCGAATACTATATCTACTTGACTTCCCAAATATATCTTCACGAATTCGTGGGTCCGTCAACTCTCTGGCCACCAAATATACAGGCAGACAGAGGTTAGAGATAACAATGGAGAAGGGCAGCGTTTACTGGTAGGATGCTGTACAGGTGGGGACGCGAACCAAATGCGCGGGCCCTAAAGAGCTCACCGCTTATAAGACCTCTGAGGTGCACGGGGGAAGAGGGCATGGATGGCACTTGGCGCACATAACAGCTAAGCAATACCCTTGAAGCTTTTCGACAAATTTAGGACAACCGAATATTTCTCACCTCAGTGGCAACACTCAGTTATAATACCAATGCCACAATCCCGTAAAAACCATAGTAAACCAGAAAACTACAGACCAATTGCATTCACCGGTTGTCTATGTAATTTGATGGAACAAATGATAAATGTCCTACTGATTGAATACCTCTCCATGAACAATATAACAAGGAATGCATAGTGCAGATGTTGAATAACTAACACAATTAGCACAATGGAACATTTGACAAGTGTACGCGCAACCCCCATCCATGCGTACCGGAGCCTTTATAAGCACTAGACAATTTAGTCCTGGTGCTATCGTTCTCGTCACCTCCATCAAGTAAACACCTAAGAAATCGTCTCCTAAGGCCGCACCTCTAGCGGCACATATGGTGGCCAGTCTCGGTCTAACCTATGACGTTGTGAAGAAGTTATAATAAAGTTAGAAGAAGATTACTACGAGATTGAAAACCTACGAGAAATTTCTACTACGAAGATTTTTGAAATTCAGCAAGAGTCATGAACAGAAGAGAAAATTTTTAAATCGCGCAAATGACTGGCAACAACAACAATACGAGTCTTCGACAACTACTACCGTCTGTGCTCAACATCAGCTTCAAAATCCCGTATACTGCATTGGTAGACACCTGTGTCCAATTTTCAGCGTGGATAGACACCAGCTACCCCTTCAGCACCAAAGGACTCATCTTTGAATCAGGAGAAGACGTAGAAGTAGTACTACAACTACAGTTTGGATCGACACCCTACAACGAGTGAGCTACAACGACTACTACGTCTACAGGGACGAGCGACTTCACTTCCTCCCCTCATTCCAGTATACGTCTACAGTGGCGAGCGACTACACAACTTCCTTCATTCACCCAGTGGAAGCTAAGTAAATAATAGCTTGCACTGAATTAACAGATAATTCATCCGCCTTACCGCAGCAGCGCGATTGCTAGACAGCCCAGGCAGACAGGGTAGCATTTTTTGTAAGTAGTTTTTTCTTGCTCTGTGAGAAACAGATTGTTTTTTGCATCAGCTGAAGGCAATGCGCAGTGCATAGACAGCATGCGTCAGGCAAAACAAGCAGAGTAGCAAGAGCTGTGAAGCCGCAGTAGTAAATCGAACTTGTGCAAGATAGCTATAGCGTTTAGAAGTGAGTGATAAAAAATTTTTCTATAAGTGCTTTGTTTCATAAAATGTGTGTTTATTGAAGTGATTTCTAGGGTGTGTAATATTGATTTCTAGAGTGTGCAATATTGATTTCTAGGATGTATAAAATTGATTTATAGGGTATGTAGTATTGATGTGTAGCAAAATATTGTTTTGCAAGTATTAACATTGTGTAAAAAATTATTAACTACCGTATGTCGGACACGTCCGATTCAGACGAAACTATTAGAACAACAGCGACCAAAAAAAGTAGAGGTTGAACAAGTAAGACTAGATTTCGTGCTGAGAGCAATCCTGAAATGACTGAACCAGCAGCTAGCGCGGCCGTTGGCCCTAGTACAAATCCTAATAGTTTAGCAAGAGAAATTGCAGCAAACATGCCAAGATCAGGAACAATCCTATCGGGCTCTGAACTACCCCTTTTTCGAGGAAGACGACGATTCGAGGATCCGGACTTCATTGAGAATAAAACGTTTAAAACTCATATAGGAAACTTGCGTGCCTACATGACATTACTCCCGGATGTGAATTCCGACAGTGCAAAGAAAGAGTTGTTGGTTAGATCTGCTAACAAACAGGTAGGAGATTTTAATAGCATTGTAACAAAGTTAGTCAATTTAGATCTTCAATATTCTTTCGAAGATGTCGTCAAAAACTTGGACGACATCTATGTCGCAAGAGGCGAAAAATCAATTCACGCATTAGCATGCGATTTAAATAAGTTACGTTTCGTTAGGAATGACGTACTTGCGGCCCAGCTGGTAACCGCGTTTGCAAAAATCAGAAAGTTGTCGGAACATTTATTGAACTCAAATTCAATAGCGTGGACGAGACACCCATTTTTCAAAGCAAGTTCAAATCAAGTAGAACTAAAACGTTTTGTAGGAGACAGCATTGATCTTAGTCTCACCATCAGCGTGTTAGCACCATTACTCGAAGAATCATTTGCTAAGAAACTACTTGATACGTCGTTCAATACGTCAGAGGAATTATTGGCACGTATTGTTGCTGCGGTTCGAAATCAGCCCGAAAATAAACAGAGAGTAGCGACTCACTACGAGACGCAGTACAATAGAGATACCTTTGTAGCCGAAGTTGCCGAGTCAGAGGACAATATTGATGAGCAAGATTCCCCTCATGAAAGAGAAGTTTTCTACGGAAATTACCGTAGAGGGCGTTTCGCTGGTCGAAGATCAATTCCTCGACCCTGGTTGAGAAATCCTAGAGTAGGAAGAAATGTTAGTGGCTATGTGGGCGATAAAAGAATAGGTTTCCTTGAATGTAACACTTTGCGGGCAGAAAGTTCGAATCATGCCCCAGTGCAATCTGCAGCTAGAACGAGCGGCTCTTTGTTCTGCAGTATATGCAACGTTTCAGGACATGTCGAAACCAATTGTCGAACCCAAAGAGATCTGAGCAAACCTAGGGTCCTTGGCCCCTGCTTTGCATGCGGTTCAAAAGAACACCTCGTCCGAAACTGCAGAGCGTCAGAAAATGAAATCAGGCAGTATAAAACATACTTGCGTAGGTATAATGCCTATAGAGGCAATAACCGTGGAAGACACGAGGTACACTATGGTGAGGAGTACGAAAGAGACGACAGAGATTTTTTAGAGCGAGAGTAATTAAAGGTGGAGGTAAAATAGGTGGAGAAAAAAATGAGCCGAAGCCCGAGAATCACCGCACGATTCTCGTTAATCCAAACGCTGTGGTCGAAACGAATCCAGATACTGAGATGACAAAGTGTAATCATGATGAGAGTGAATCATACATTGATCCATTATTTAAATGTAGAAATAGGTTTGCCAAGTTAAAAGATGAAGAACTGACTCATGAGAGATCACAGAAAAAAGCAGTTGAAGTCTATTTTAACACTACAGTTGTAGGTGGAGAATGACGTGAAAATGGAGCCGATCTTGTTACGTTTAGGAGAACTAAATGGCCGACCATTATACTGTCTAATAAAGACAAGTACTTGAGTGCGCTGCTTGACAGCGGTAGTGAAAAATGCCTCATTAGTTACAGTAACATCAAAAAACCCAAAGAGAAGTTAAAACCAAGTTTTTTTGAGCGTTAGAGGCATAAACGCAAAGAGTAATGTTAGCGGTGAGATTGATTTAAATATCTCAATACCTGGTACTGACAGAGTACTTAAGACTAGTGCTTTAGTGATTAAAGATGCTAATTTCATATTTGATTTAATTGTAGGTAGAAATCTATTAACCAACGCGGTTATTAATTTGAGGGATGGTTCACTCCGTTGTGAGTAAGATGAAATAGAGAGTAAGCCTACAATAAGTAGAGAAACCATAATAATGGATATAATAAACAGTGATTGTTTAATGTCGGATGTAGTTGCCTGTGCTAAGAAGAGCACCAGATGCCGCGGCTTAATGAATGGTCGCGAGAGAAAAAAAGGTGCTGTAAGAACAGGCAAGAAAAAAGAGGCCGAACTCGAGTGTGTACCCGAGCTGCCAAAGCCAGTGGCAAGAGAAAAAAAATAGACCTCTAGTGGTTCACTGTGACGCAATAGAAGTGCCTGCTAATTGCATCAAGCTCATTAATGCCTTTGTCAAAAAAGCTAAACAAGGTAATTATATCGTGTTGAAACGAGGATTTGATAATGGAGCACTGATAGCAGAAGCAATAGTTACAGTCAATGAAAATGGGAATGTACCTTTATTAGTACTGAACCTGACAAATGAGGCCATTCATTTTAGTGAAAACACAATGCTCTGTAACATGGAGGCATTACCTGAAGAGGAAGTTGAGGCCGAACTTTACCTCACATATGTAGAGGAAGCGCTTAATGAGGCGAATAATGTTGAGATAAACTCTGAGGTTACATCGGATTCAAACAAAGTCATCTCAGGACTTGGTGAAACAAAGACCATAGCCACGGAGAGACTTGAGTCGAAAGTCGATGTTCTTGGTGATTTTTGTGAATGTGGTGCACAAGTCGAAAGTGTATCTAATGTACATAAGGACGTACGCCATCCGTTAACATGTAATGATGTAACATGCGATGAAGTTGATGTAAAACTAAAATTACTGGAATTGATGAACAATTTCCGTGACGTGATCACGTTACAAGGCGAAACTATAGGTGTCACGAGTGTGACCAAACATAAGATTGTATTAAATACTGATGCACCAGTTATAAACATACCGCCATATCGCATACCTCACAAATACCAGGAGAAGTTGGCTAAGGTCAACAAAGAAATACTCTCACAGGGAATTATTGATAAATCAACATCAGAGTTCAATTTCCCAATTATCGTGGTAGAAAACAAGACGGGTGAAATTAGACCCGTGATAGATTTCAGAGCCTTAAATAAAATAGTGATCAAGGAGACATATCCTATACCACGAGTAGACGAAATATTGTCTACCCTTGGTGGCAATACTGTATTTTCCTCTCTAGAATAAAAACTGCCTTTCATCAGGTGGAATTAGAACAGGAAAGTCGGAAATTTACAGCATTTAGTGTAAATTATCAAAAATTTCAATTCCGACGTATCCCGTTCGGGCTCGCTTCGAGTCCGAGCGTTCTTCAAAGCGTAATGTCATCTGTTCTAGCACCTATTTTAGGAAAATTGTGCTTTGTATTCATGGATGATATATTAATTTACTCAAAATCTAATGAGTAACATTTGTACGATATTAGAACTGTCCTCTCTACGCTCCGTTCTGGCAAACTATCTATCAAACTCGAAAAATGTCAATTTTTCAAGAAAAAAATGGAGTACCTATGGCATATGATTTCGGCAGAGGGTATACATTGTAAATATTCCGAGAAACTGCAAAATTTTCATGCACCAACAAATGTAAAAGAATTGCAACAATTTCTTGGCGTAGCCAACTGTTTTCGAAACTTCATAGCTCAATTCGCAGTGATTGCTAATCCCCTGTACAGATTGTTAAAGAAATGTGTTAATTTCGTCTGGACAAACGATTGTCAAAAAAGTTTTGACTACATAGAAGCAGCTCTGACTTCTGACACTGTTTTACGACACCCTGATTTTACGAAGACATTTCACATATTTACTGATGCATCAAATTTTGCCATAGGATCGGTCTTGATGCAGCCCGAAGATACAGGCGATAAATTAATGCGTCCAATTGGATGTTTCAGCAAAACTTTAAATTCAAGTGAAAAGCGTTACTCAACCACAAAAAAAGAGTTCTTTGCAATTTATAGTGCTCTTAAAGCATTCAAATACCTAATTATTGGGTATCCCATCCATGTGTATACGGACCACCGTCCCTTAGCGCCTCTATTCACACGAAAATTGCCAGACGACACCACCATGTCCAGATGGTGTATAAACATACATTCTTACGACCCTATCGTTCATTATTTACCAGGTAGACAAAACGTCGTAGCGGACTACCTAAGTAGGCTACCAAACAACAATGATCAGCTAACTATTAAAGTATTAGAAAGCTGTGACACATTAATGCCTGAACTTGAATCTGAGACATGTATAGCGCAGACGCGAGCCAAGACGCAAGCAAAGCAAGACGTTCTCACTGACCAGACGATGCAATCACACGATAACGACGTGTTGGCACCAAAATTAATTGACTATGTCCCGACAGAAAAAGAGATCTCATGGACTTTAAAAGAGTTCATTGACGAGCAAAAGCTTGATCCCTTTTGTATAGAAGTTCGAGAAGCATTACTTCATAAAAGTACATCTGTAATTCTTGACTTACCGAGTTATTTAATTGTCAATTACATTTTGTATCGACGACGACGCACTGACTCCCGAATTACAACAATACTAACAGCGGTAATGCCAGCTTCGTTGTTGAATAAAGCAATCTTAAGCATACACTATATGTACCATACAGATGCGTTGCACACGCTATTCAAGTTTAGGCTGAAGTACTTCAATGTTTTGAGAGAAAACGGTTGTAAGAAAATTTGTTCAGGATTGTGAAGTGTGCAAACTTCTTAAAGCAAATCCTACCGTACCTATTAAAATATTAACAGCCCCGATAGCAAAGGAACCGTTTGAAGTAGTTTCTATGGATTTTCTTGGTCCCCTTAAAACTACCGATAGTGGGAATAAATACATACTAGTTGTGATTGATCTTTTTTCACGCTTCTGTAGATTATACGCGACCTCTAACCGTCGAACAGACACAGTGATATCATGTTTAGGAAGCTGTTTCTCCGTGTTCGGGTACCCCAAAACTCTCTTAAGTGACAACGCAGTTGAATTTAAATCAGTAGCAGTGAAACAATTTGCTATTTTGCCAAAATTCATGCTATTGCTAAAAAAGAAGTTCTAGCTTTTAGCCCCAATTCAAATGCAATTGTTGAACAAAATAACAAGAAAATAAGCAATTTACTATAACTATACATTAATTCCCTGGCTCATACCGAATGGGACCATTGTTTGGAGATGGTGGAGAACGCCATCAACAACGCATATAATTCTAATTTAGGGGATACACCCAGCTATGTACTGTTCAATAGAGACACGTGCGCATTTTTCCGCGGGGAAGATCTCCCCATTTCATACAGTTATGATGACGAAATTGACTCAGTGAATTTTCGTGCAAGGGAAGCGGTGCGAACCGTAGAAAACGTTAGAAACCTTATTTTGAATAATACGGCTGTACGTACAATGTACCAGAACCTAAAAAGGAGGGGCACAAAGATTACAGAATAGGTGACAGGGTTTTGTTAAAAAATCATTACAAAACAAATAAGTTACAGCTGACATGGCAGGGGCCGGGCCTAATTACGAAAATCAAAGGACACTGGGTCGAAATCAAAATAGGAGATAAAATCCATAAAAGCAACATGAACCATGTGTTGCCCCTAAGTAAAAGGAAATGACAACGTTACAACGTAGGGTTTCACCTATAACTATTTCTGCGACTATAACGTTTCAGACGTGACGAGTTAATATTTTCCTAAAAATACGACTGTGTGACTATGTATCAGGTAAATTAATTATTAAGTATCTACTTTGCGTTACTTCCTTCGCATCATATTAATCTCATATATGCTATATCTCGTTTCATATTAATCACCTGTATGCTTGTGTTCAATAATGTCGTGCGTTCTAGTTTTAGTGATTTTCATTGCTAGCAGGAAATGAATTAACCTTCTAAACAGGTTACCCTATGTTAAAGTTCAAGTTTGTAAGTTAAAAAGTCAAGATTAACGAATATCACAGAGAACATCCTTCAACGAATGTTCTCACGATCTGTGAAATTGCATTGTTTCACAACAGTCAATAATTACGTTCAAATTTTGATGCTGAACAGCCAATTAAAAAATGATGGGCGAGTTCCGCATTTGCTAAATGCATCACATCAACAGAGCACCAATGTTGATGTAAAATCAACCTCGCGACTTGAGGACATCAACAAATTATACGAAATACATCGTGAATATATCGTGAGAAACTTCCGGGTTAAAACTGGACACTGTTGTTGACTTATTTGATTGACAATCAGTTTGATAGTTTTTCACTTCAATTGTTTTGACAATCAGTTAACTGTCTCAGAAATATTTGGTATTTCAGTTAACATTTAATAATTTCAGTTAATACTTAGTTTTCACTGTTAACATTCAAATTTAAACGACGAATACATTAATATTTTATTCACATTTATAATTGTATTTAGGGTTATATGCTTCTTTGTTTGTGTGTAACATTATAAAATTTGTGGCCATGCTAATAGTCTTGGTTGTTTCCATTGCAGATCCGGGTGGCTGATATACGAGTAAACAATCACTACTTCAAATACTAAATACGGGAAACACTACATTATGGGCAACAAGATAAGTAGTATCAGTGTCGACACACTAACTGAAGCTCTAGTTGACACTAAGGGCCAAATAACCAACGACTGGATAGCAGCAAACAGTAATACGGACTGGATACCAGACCGAGTGAGTGATGTGCTTCTCATGATCCTAATCATCGTCATGATAACCCTAACAGTCCTAGTTTATTATTTGCGAAAGCAAATGGAGCTTCTGGCCGAGCGCATAAAACAAGAGGATTTTCAGCTACGTCGAAACATGCTCAAAACAAAGGGAACATTATCAGAAATGTAACCACTGTAACTGTAGGGGGACACGTAGTAATAAATTTGCAACCCATCTTGAAATGGCCTAGGCACCCAAAACGACCGGCGCGGGCTAACATGCCAAAGCTGGCAACAACCTTCGGAATGCTGTCAACGGAAGTATAACCAAATTTGGCTCTAAATAAGTTTGTTATACTTCGGTTCTTTGTAAACGTGTCAAACCCCATTAGATAGAGTGCAGTTCTGCTGAAAAATGTTCCGTTTAAACATATTTCATATAACCAAATGTTTATTCGAGGCCTAATCGATGTTTTTATAATCATAAAATAGTCCTACACGTAATTTAAGTTCTTATGAGTTCCCAATCTACTATTACCTCTGCGTTCACACCGTCGTTTGCTTTAATTTAATAGTCTGATAGTCATTCAAAGCCTTGAAAGCTTCCAACTTGCTCAATAATAGTTAAAAAAAAATAATCCCTCCAACTCCGGTGCGGTGTCTAGCTGAAACCGCATGACGCCGAGCGACTGTCAACAAACATTGATTCCCCAGACTGAAATGAACCTTCGGCGCAGTCATGAACTTTGACTTCAATTAACCTTGAGAGCAGTTCTCCGTTTTCTCTGTGTGAGACAGGGAACAATACCAAACTTGCGACTATTCAGGTACACGGACGTGTACACCCATTTTTCATATCCATTTTAAATCGAACAAGGTTAAATGCGAAATGTTATTTAAAATTATTGAATTTATCTGTATCGATATTCAGTTCCTTTTAATTGTGTCTTTATAACCTTATACCTGGCGTTTTTATTTATAATCCCTTAACCTAAAATACTGACGATTTTTATTTTTCCATAGTAGTGTAGGAACTCGTAATATAGTTTATACTGTTGAAGAAGATGGCATTATTATTGTTAACCAGTCGCTGCCTCCTTCCTTCCTGCTTGCGTTAGTGCGTTTCTTTATTCTGTTGTTACTGTTAAAATAAAACAAGGTGTATTATGGATAAAAAACACGTTTACTTATATATAAAATAACTTTATTCAATATTGTGATTTTTGAGATGTTTAACTTCCAACAATCACCCGCTGAGGAGCAAACAATTTGCGACGTTAGTAGTGATTAATTTCATGTATGAAATTTTATTTAATCACTTATTAAAAATTAAAAAATTTTTTGCGATAAGTACCTCACTTTGAAAAAGGGATGGGGAGATATGTACGCGCAACCCCCAACCATGCGTACCGGAGCCTTTATAAGCACTTGACAATTTAGTCCTGGGGCTATCGTTCTCGTCACCTCCATCAAGTAAACACCTAAGAAAACGTCTCCTAGTTTCCTTACCACGACCAAGGCCGCACCTCTAGCGGCACAACAAGATCATACTCAGCAATATGATTCGCCTTCGCAAACAGAGAACACTAAAATTCTGTATTCTTTCATCTCGAAAAGCTTGCGATAGAACGTGTAAGTATGGAATTATACAGGATTTATTGCAAGTAGGAATTGAAAGTTAAATTTAAAGACTGCCAAGCTGCATCGTCAGGTTCTTCGTGCATGGAATGCTAAGTGTTCGAATAGAGAACTACAGTACAAGTATACACGATTAGCAGAAAGGAGTCTTTCACGGCAGCATTGTCTCAGCCACATATTATCAAAGCAGATCCCCCTGAACAATAAGTTCCATTGTTTGCCATATGTTTACGACTCGCGAATCGGATACCTCCATCATGACCTCCAAGTCCTGCTAAAAAAATGAAATTCTGTGTAAATAATAATAAATCCCGGCTTCATATTTTCACAGACCAAAAGTATAGCAGTACATTTTCATTCTATGCCTGAATAATTCCTCAGCCAAACCCTTAAAATCAGTAACAGGAAATTCAATGTACAAATTCACATGAATTTTTACGCCAAGCTTTGGTGAGAAATGAACTTGTAGCACCACGTGACCGCCGTAAAGAAGGCATGAAATGTCAGCTTTGGTTCACTGACATCAATAACAGCTCAGAGCTGAGGAGCCGACTAAGCCACAACCTTCAGAATATACAGAAGCATAACAAGATCAATTCATGACTATGAATCAATGATCTACAACTCAGCCGGCCAAACCACAATCCACCATCGAATCAATTACATGCGAGGAACTTCGAATCTCTACGAGAGCATTTGAATCCAGCCAACAAAAAATCTGTTTGTTATTTGCAATGAAATGTTATCGACATCAGAGGGAACTATCTTTCACTCTTCTATTACTCCAATCTTTGAAACCAACGCGGAAGCCCCGCCTTCAATTATACTGCAACGCCAAGTGATCGAGTACTTTTTCAAAACAGGAAAATGACGCCAACTTTTCCCGTCAGAATGCAAATTTTAATCGAAAAATTTGACTTGCAAAACACTTGAATCGAATCAGATTTTTTAAAGGTAAGGGACACTGGAGCGGTCGCAGTGTGTGGTGCCATTGCATGGTCGCACCGCAACACTCCCAGAAGGCTTCAGTAAATTCGACTGGAATCCATGCAGTACAACTGACCCTTGCTATAATTAAAAATTAGGATGACACGAAGTTTGTGATATACTATGACTCCCTAACTGTTGTAACCGGAATGAATTACGGAACATACCATCCAGTGTAACGTCAAATACAGCACGATATTCATGACGTGCAAATTAGTGGCAAATCTATCTACCAGCATAAGATGGGTTCCTCCCAATGTAAGAATATGCGATAACGATGACGCGGACGCTTCAGCCAATAGAGCGTCTCAAAATCTTGAATACAATTTAAACTAGTTACCCAAATTGGAAACCTGTTTCAAGTCAAGCCCTGGCTTATCAGGGGAAAATTAGATGGGAAACTACGACGGTTTATAACACCCACAGCCTCAGGATAGACAGCGTTTATGATTTTCACTGCTGTTGTTAGATTGCTACCGTTGTGGAATTCATGCAATATGCAATGACGGACGTGATTCACTTTGGAACTTTTCTCTTCAATAGACTATAGTGTTTAAAATATCAAATAGAGTGGATTCAATTGAATGTGAAGTTTAACTGAATATTGAAATCTACCCAGGCCTGGAAAACAGCTATTTGGATTTATTTTATGTTATACAGCTTTGTTAAAGAAAAGAAGACAGAACGATACAGTACCTATAAAAGTTTAGCTGACGCCTGAGTAAAATAGAAAAGACAAGCCGTTCTACTACAAAGCGGACTCCGATTATTAGTGAAGTAAATTTCTCAAGCGTGCGTCAATTTGTTGCGTTTTCTTTTCACCATTAATGATAATTCTCAACCATAGTTTGCTGCCACTGTGTTTGAGCATGAAGATCAATGCGGGGAAAAAAGGTAAATGAATTTCCTCTTGTCTTCATTGGTTCATTTAGATAATATACTGAATGGCACTTATTTTATCATAGGGACATATTACCCGCTCCTCATTCAAAATAATCAATCCGACTACTGCTCAATAGCTTTTCAGAGAAAATGTGAAATAAATGAAAATTCGATTTTAAAACATGATACGGGTTTTCAAGTTCAGCCATCAAATTTCGTCATTGAAATGATTATGAAACGTTTTATAATTCATTAAAAAGGATCCTTCATCCTCAGTAAACTAATTGAGGTAAATGAACACATTACTGATCAACAATAACGAAAAGAATCCTTAGGTCATAGGTCACAAATAAATAATTATAATTGTGACGAGGCCTTTAAAAAGCTACTGTCGTCCATTCGACAATAATTTCGGAGAAATTGTTCAGGTTTAGTTAACCCCATGCATTAGCATCGCAGCCAAAGTTTAAGGTTGCTAGAGAAGGTTCACTGCTATCGTCTACAGTTGCTGGAGGAAAGCTTCATAGAGAAACTAAGACAACTCAAGGGCAGCCAGCCAGTACAGACGGCTAAATACAGTTACGAACATTTACCAAAGCAAAAATACAAGGAAATGAGAAACAATAAGAAACCTTACGATGTTTGATTTGATTAAAAATATGAATTATGAAGGTCATGACTTTGCATCAGTTATCAGTTACCCACCCACACGTAAGCCCAGCGTCTCATTTGATCACTAAAGCCCAGATTTTTAGCATTTATCCTATTATTGCTATAGCGACTATTAATGCTAATTAAAAATTGAATTTATATAAAAAATACTATTTTACTATAAACGCTATTTTGACCAGGCATATTGGCAAAAAGTAGTCATTATGCAAAAAATGACCATAAAACCTGTAGAAACTAGTAGTATATGAAGAAGAGAAAGAAAGTAAGAAAAAAGCGTCCATTTTCACAAAAATTGATTCATGAGATGCATGCCAACATATTGGGTTTTGAAAATTTCTTAACATAAGACGCCCTTAGACAAACGTTCCATACGAGGTGTTCTAAAATGCAAACTATATCAGGTGTATTGATAGATAAACCATGCGAGGTCTACTAACACACAAACTATACGAGGTGTACTAATAGACAAACCATACAAGGCCTACTAATAGACAATCTATACGAGGCATGCTAATAGACTAACCTTGCCAAGGGCTAATTGAATGAAAAGTATCATCTCTTGGATTTCTTATATTCAAAGAGAAGGCTGACAACTTATAAAAAATATAAATAATACTAATTAATTTTTTGGAATTTTTAAATCATTAGTTGAAACGAAGTATGAAGAGACAAAAAACGCCATACCGAAGCAGATTGGAACACCCTCGTAAATGATTATCAATTACTGTGAAAAATTTCATTACAGAGTAATTTATAAAAAACCTCGCGCAGCACAACACGCACATCTAGAAACGCGTAAGCAAACATACACGAAAAACGAAATTCATAGCTTGTTCAACTTTCGGACAGAAAGATAATTTTTGCACGATTCCTGTGCTAAAATTGCGCTTTATTTCATTTGCCGATTTGTATTTTCATTTTTTCTATTCACAGAAACGCCCTCAGTGGTAATGATAGATCTATTTTTGAATTATTTAGCAAGTGCAGTAAATTTATTTACTGGACAATGTAATGAACATTGAGGTTTTGTTTCTACAAAAAAAATGGATAATTTGTAACAATGGAATTTTTTCGAGGTGATGGCCTCAATTTATGCTTATTCTTTGCAGTTTGTATCCGATGCGCTTTCTCTTCCGTTCTCTTGAAATTTTCATTCGGAAGCCCAACTTGTGAAAAATATTATTCATTTTAATGGCTGCACCTGAAAGAAAACTGCTGAATTGTAGCCAAAACTTGCAAAGTTTTTTTGCTGTTTTGCTGCAAATAACTATTTTGCGAGGAATAAAAACGATTTTGCGAAAAATAAAAGCAATTTTGCCATTGTACCTGCAATATCGACTTTTTTTAGGTTTATTCAAACAATATTTTTGGCGCTATTTTGACCCCTTTTTTAGGACCCGAAAATGGGGCTCTATTGATCCCCCAATTCGTGAGTATACTAATGGGAGGAAAACTTACCTAAGTTAGGTTTTCAGAAATCCCGACTGATCGTTAAAAGTGCTGGTATGTATTCCAATTTCAGAAAAGATGACATGTAATATCAGCTCGCGCCGGCTCAAGTAACGGTGCAGCACCTGCGGTCAGCGGAGATACAGGAAAAATGAATAGAGGCACAACAGAAAACGAAATCGAGGTTAGTAATTAAAGTTTGGCCAACAAAATACTGAATTGTTCTACGATAAACCACCAAACAGCCTCAAAAAGAACTATCAAATTGTTTTCAGCACATTGAAAGAACATAGTACTCGTCAAACAGTATACTAGAAGAATGAAAGATTCGACACAACCACTCAAAGGAGAATTCATTGAAGTAGCGTGAGAGGTCGCATTAAGCAAACAAATTAAGATTTCACGGCTGCACGAGTGACCGGAAAACATCAATACTAATGAGCATTAAACTGTGCTGTAGGGTTACATTCGGAAATAATGATGTGGATATCGAGTCGTCTCTATATCGACGGAGATCAGCAAGCTACTAATGAGTAAAGTTTAATATCAGAATAATTGAACATTTTGCCGTTGTGTAATTTCGATTATGTGGAACTTCACTGCTGCAATTTTAAATACAAGATAAAAATATTTATTTCTTGGATATTTAGACAAATAGCCGTTTACATGAGAAATTTAGCCGCTCGAATTAGTGATACACATAATTTAAATAATTTCCAACTCTCGTCAGGGGAGAGATTTTTTGGGACGTTCAAATGAAATATGAACGCAATTACCCTATTTTGGGTTTATCAGTGGAAGAGGAAATTTCTCGTTTGAACGTAAATGTAGGCTTAGATCAGCTATCGTAGGAATTGTTAGCATCTTGCATTCAAAACTGGTAGTCTTTTCGAAGCGATATTTCTCGAGTTGGGAACGATCACAAATTTCACACCCTTCGCACTAGACCTATGATTTATGAGGATATTTTGCGTCTTGATAGACTCGACATTTTCATAAGGTCTTCTTCATTTAAATGTTTTTTCTAGTTGCCTAATGGACGTAATTGTTAATATATAGTTTGAAATTTTTATTTCTGCGTAGTTAATTTCCGAAACCAAAAATTTGGCCCAGAATTCTGTTTGGAAACAATGTCAAAAAAAATGTCATCTTGAAACACACTGTGACCAGACAACATTCAATTGTAATTCGTACAATGAAATTTTACAACAATCAAACTCCTCTGATGATAATAGAAAAAATTACACTGCTATTGTAAATCGTAGAATATATCATTGAATTAATTGATTTGAGAACTAAAAGTAGACTATGATCAAACTTTTTTCAAAATTAGTAAAATTCGAAAAAAAACGTCCTACACGAATTCTTCGAAATTTATCGACGATAACTTATGTTTATGTTTCTCTGAGAAATTATCTTCAGACTCGGTCGCAACGAATTGACTTGTTTCTGATTCGACTCCAAAATTTGCATGAAACGCAATACAATGAGTGTGACTGAGAAAGTAGACGAATACGGTAACGAAACAAAGCTGTGTTTTATTGGAAATAACAATTTTCATGGAAGATATTGATAATTGCTTCCGATGGAATAGCGCAGCAACATTATCAGAAACATACGGATACATACAGCAGTCTCTGTTTGAGACTGCTCCTAAAAAAACTAATGTTATGTATTAATGATCATGGCATCACCAATAGCCGACGCTAACATTGCCTGTGACACTCTAGACTAGATCACCAAAATTTCTTCCCGAACGCATCAGCCTATTGATTCTTCCACCGAACACTCCTCAGTAATAGCCGAAGAACTTGCGCACTGGGATCATCAGCACATATATGCAAACTAGTTCCTCCGGTTATTATCATTTAATTCACGCTACCTACTGTTCTACATGGTCATATAGCATAAGAGGAAGAAGATCGCTGTATTGGCTCACTTAGATGACTTTGGAACGTGGTCGTTCTGATGTGCGAGGGATGCATATGGGTGCGTACCAAGGAAGTTGGATACATGGAACCAGCGTCATCGCTCTAAAGTGAAGCCAATTTTCGGTAGCTGTTGGCAGACGGCTCCAGACGTGGACGCCGTGGAGATGGGGCTCAGTTCGCCACTGGTATTCGGCGTGTAGAGGTACAGGTTATCCATGCTGCGTTCAAAGACTACTTTCCCAATATGCCGAACTCATGCACTATACACAAGTGCAGTAGTACTTTCAAAAAAGATTCAGATATAAGTTTTCACGTGTACGTACAGAAATTTCATGAATTACAAACTTCAAAAGGAATACAATTAGCTAGAAGTTAAAATTAAAGCACATAAACAACTTAAGAAAAGATGAATATCAAACTTGCCACTTAACTTTTAAGTGATTCCGTTGCAGATGGATAAGAGTTTTTCTAGAAATTAATATTGACGGTTTTAGCGGTAGTGAGGCAACAATAAAAAATTTTAGTGAGTTTTATATATTAAATTCCAGAAATAATTTGTCATATGGATATAAGAAACCTATAAACTCAATTAATGCCGGCAATGCATTTTCTACCCATGATGAAGACACTTCGTATATAACATCACTTTGCTGCCCAACATCTGCCAAACTAATGTGCGAGTCAGGAAAACAGGATTTGAAGGATTTTCAATTTGTATTAAAAGCATTAATAACTTGTTCCACAAAATTGCAAAACTGGGGATGTGTTTTGACTTAAGTATAAAATGAGTGAAGATCATTTAAAATTAATTTTCTCGAAAATTGAAAGCAGAGGTGTTTGCAATAACAACCTGACAGCAAAAAAAATTGCTTGTTCCTATATACGTCTATTTGTTTACAACGAAATAAAAGATGTTCTTATTGGTTACTGCACGTCTTTTGAAGATGTAACAATTTTGAGAGCATCTAGTAGAAGCAACCCATCTTCATTAATCTCATCTTGCGCTATAACAGTGTTGAACAATTGTTGTTCTAAGAATAGAATAATGTCTGACGATGTTCAATGCAATGATTCATGCAAAGAGGATACATGTACCAAATATGTAGAAAATTGTTCCAATTTTTTTCTAATTCAGTGTATTTTTATAATGTTGTTTCTTTATAGGAGGATACATAGTTAGAAAATTAAAAAATGTTCTTCGTTGCGAATCATGTACATATAATAATTGTCCTTTGTCAAAACACTGACAAGAAAGATTCCTTAAAGTTTATTTATCTTAAAAAGAAAGTGCACTTGACCTATCCATCAAGTGATGTATTTGACATATGTTTAATTGCTGAAAAGAAATATCAGAAAGATCTTGCTATGTGTATGAATCCTGATACTTAAAACTTAAAAAAATGCTAAATTCTACACTTCGTACTTGTTTTGAGAAGAAACTGTTCACTTTACTTGACAACCACTGTTTCGAAATTGATCCTCTACTCAATCATGTTTATTTATTAATAAAATGTGTTGTATCTCAATACATTACTTTAGGATGTCATCAGTCTACAAAACTATTTAACGAAACTAATCATAAACAGAAAAACTTTAGCCGTCAGATTTCAAATGAATCAACTTTATTTCCAGGTACGTAAATTTAATGCTTATATTCCACAAAAGTTGCTTTGCATAACAAAATTAAATTACTGTTTGATTGTAAAAATGTTTTTCACTAACTTAGAACACGCAGAAAAAATCAGGTACGTAGAGCGTATGTAATTATTCTTTTCTTTACATAACTGGATGTAAGTTGCTAAACAAATTTTTCTATGTAAATGTTGCTGTACTTTATCATTCAGCGAGAACGTAATTGAAATATATGCCTAAGAAAACAACGCGCATAACACAGACTAGGGCAGTCTGTCGTTTCACAGCGCGGTGTTCAGTCGCTGATGATGGAGGCGGTGATACACCTCCACTGCTACACCACCCCCACAACTGGGGCCAAATGCCGGGTGGGCGAGGCTTGGTACGGCAAAAGTGGTTTCACTGGCTTGACTGGCAAAAGATAGCGATGCCGGTTCCATGTATCAGACTTCCTTGGTGCGCACACACTACAAGCGGAGCTGCACGGCCCGGCGCGGAGCGGAACAGAACGGAGCGTGTGTTCACATGTAAGCTGAGCAGAGTGACCTTCACAGGAATCAGTCGCTATGGAGGATTTCGTGAATGTGGTCCTATTGCTCGACGGCAAGAAACAGAAACGGAAACACTGGGTCCATCCCATCAATATGAGAAGAGATCACTGTGGAGAATACCACTATCTCTTCGAAGCACTGAGGAGAGTTGAATCGCAGTCTTCGAATATTCACGGATGAAACCGTCAACTTTTGATGTACTACTATCCCTATTAGAAGGAAAAATCTCCAACGAGATAAGCTAAATTTGCCATTCAGTAATAATTCACTAATTTTTATAGAGGATACATGTAGAGCAAAGTAATTTAAGTAAAATTAAAGTATTTGCATAAAGGTATTATCACTTTATAAGACTACAGGTTTTCGTATACGCAAGTCTTGGGTGACTTTAAGGTGAGTGCAAGTAAAATAATCACCATCAGAAATTCAGGGTTGTGCCAGGGAAAGCTGAGTAAAAAATACTGACAATTACTGATTTGTCCTAATCGAAAAATTCTAAAAATACTAACATGTTCTCCATTAGTTTTGAAAAAAATCACTCAAGCTCATAAAATTTGACTGTGTATTTTATATTAGACATTCATTGCAGCCTCCTCCTCCTCACCGTACGGCCATCTTTTCCTCCCATCTTAGGGAAAAAATGAAAACTTTATTAAAAATCGTACATAATTTACAAGATTATAAAATAAAATACGCGAGATAACAAGAAAAATAAAAGTAAATAATTAGGAAAATAAAAGAAGTTTCCTTAAATTAAAGTAATAATATGTTAAGAAATCAGAGAAAGCAAAAGAAAGAAGAAATATAAGCTTAATGAACCCAAATGGGCAGAATTATACTAAAATATTACATGCTACACTATCAGTTATAGTTGTTATACTTATATGATTAATCGTACAAATTATTAGTTATATATCATACTTTTTTTAAATCAAACGACAATTCTACCCTTGTAAGATATGGGCAGAGTTATGGATCCAAAGACGGAGCCGAAGAGAAGTGCTCCCCGCGAGCGTCAAAAAATCTCAACGAATTTCCCAAGCGTGCCACTCCGCTCCGCTCCGCTTGCAGTGTGAACAGCCAAGCGTTTCTGCATTCAAACATGTACAAGCATTATTGCCGTTCTGCTACGCGCCGCTCTGCTCCGCTCGCTCCCCTCGTAGTTTGAATGAACCCTAACTGATCTTTCATTCAGGGTCTACATTCGTCCTGCTTGCTTCCCTCAGGTTTGAATGCAGTCTAAGGACCTACACGAGCTAATATGGGGTCTATATTTAGAAGGTAGTTGTTGTTTCGCTCGACTAACCTGGAGTTGTCCATGCTCGTGTGCTTCCACGATAGACCATGCAGTCAACACCTTAGACACGCTAAGGTCGACTCAGCATAATTACAACCCATATATGCTTGGTTTAAGGACAGCGCCCTCCATAGGAATCCATATTTTTGAGACCACTTGAGAAACTGGGATTTTCGCTGCTATAAGAAGTGTAAGAGGTCAGGTACATCCTGTGAAAAAACAGACTCGTACGTTCACTCATTCGCCCGCTACGGGGGTTTGAAGAATGGGGGAGGGGGGGGAAGTGTTATTTTATCATGCTACACCACCCCCATGGCACTTTCTTCACGGCGTGTCATTGCTATGTCATCTCCTATGTCTCTGGATTACTCTATAAGTATTTCACAGGTCTAACCTGAACCAAAAATTTAAAAAAATTTAATTACAATTGCTTATGTTTCTTTGTTTTGCTTCTAATATAAACAATGTACTTCGGGGCTTCAAAATGCGTCTTCTCCGACAGTTTTTGAGCTACAGTGATGATTTTTGTATCATTGGATGCGGAATGACGAGGGCTTTTATAAAATTTATGGAAATGTGATAATTTGGTTTTTGTTTAAAATTTATGATAGCATAAATCAGCATTTTTTCGAAAACTGAATTTGCTCTCAAAATTTTTCATTTCTTTGTATCTAAAACTGGAAGGTTAGGGTAAAGCGTGTAGATATTTGGAATATTCACGTTTTTCCGCATCCAATGATACTAAAATCTTCACTCTAGCTTAAAATCTGTTTGACTAGAAGCATTTGAAAATCCAAAAAAGAATCACGTTTTCTATCAATATCTCGTTTTTTTTAGAGAAAATCGCATTTTATTATGGAATGTAAACGATTTCAAATTGCATTTCCTACCAGAATACCGAATTTTATTGCTCAAGGTTCAATAACGAAAAAAAAAGTTCCGGAAGACGGACACTGTCCTTAAAGTTAGCTTATTTTTAGCTAACATGCGCACCATGAGTATTATATTATTACTAGCCAGCATGCTTACTTCAAGAATTAGGTTATTATTTGCCCACATGTTCCTACAAATATTACCTTATTACTTGCCTTTGTGCGTACTGTAACTATCACCTTATTATCAGCCGAAACTTATTTCCGTTTTCAGTAATATACATTGATCTTCTCTTGAAAATTTACCAACTGAGCAACGGGAGATTAAAAATGGTATGAGATCGTATGCCTAATTCTTTCTCCAGTACAACGAGAACTCCCCTGTTCTTGCAATCTACGAAAGTCTCTGGTTTCAACAGAATATTCAAAATTTATTTCAAAGCAGTGTCTCTGATTAGCTGTTTCGAATGGAATTATTACCTGCTGTTATTTACTTTGATATGCCCTTTCTCAAAAAAATCTTTCGAATCTGCTTATGAGCACTCATTTACACTGCACAAACTCGCAAGCGGAGGAAAATACTACGAACTATCTTATCTTTAATGCATCATTAATCGAAGATGGACACCGTTGCAAAAAAATTCGTTTCGTCACCCGTCAATCTATCAACCAAAATGTAAACTTCGACTGCCATCAATTTGTTACATCGCTTCACGTTTATTGAAAGTTAACGTCTAATGACTAAAATTTGATATATTTAGTGATAAAAAATTCAAGAACTTCTTAAATTTTTTTTTAAGCGGTATAAAAAAACTTAATCTTAACTTTGTAGACCAAATCATTGTGAATCGAACCAAAAAAAAAATAATCGTCTCTTTGTACAATATTGGCTGAGAAATAAGATTTTTCAGAAATTTCCCTTTGAGAGGGTATGGGTAAATTTAAAAAATTTTTGGGCTCTAAACATCCATTCGAATTTTCTAAACATGTTGTGAATACTTCCAAGCTTATTTCCTTCTTGAAGTATCTTTTAATAATTTTTGAAGTTTTATAAGAAAAACCGTTCGTCCCCCTTAAACCACTGTTTTATATTGAAAAATTATACGTCGCACTTTAACCTCTATTTTTCACAATACCTGTGCAGTTTCGCAAGAGGCATTAAATGGAAGTGTGAGGCACGCGTATCATCGAGAAGATTCGAGCCATCATCATTATCATAAAAAGCCCTCTCTGCGTTGAGCTCCCGAGAGCCTCCTCTGATAAAAAGCTAAATATTTCCCGATATTTTTATGATAACCAAAGAATTACTATGGCATTTCCCTGTGGCTTTCAGCGTTTCATTTGCCCCGTAATTGAGTGTGAAGACTTGAGTTCTTCGATTGAGGATATATTTCCTCCGTGAGTAAGATAAATTGGAATTCATTTATTTCTCAGCGAATCTTCAAAAGGATTTCATTTTTTCGATAGATATCATTACTTGACACCCGCGTAGTTTTCAATAGCCACGCTTACAGCAACTTAACAATCGTAGTCCTGAGAATATGTAAGACTATTTGTTGTCATTATCGGAGTTCAGTAGTAATTTTACAGCAGCACTTCCAGCTCTGTTTGAATAAAATGAAATTTCAATGTAATGAAAAAAGAACATCTGTAGTAACGTCGTTTTGGGTATTTGCACCAGAATAATGCAATTTCCTATATTCAATAATGTAACGTAAATATCACAGTCTCTACATGAAAAAAAAGTTTAAAATATTTTATAATTCCATTTTCCCTATGATATCAAAATGCACTTCTCAGCTGTCAAGTTTTTTTAAATTTGACATTGATTCTTTGAAAAAGGGCGGTACCCAGGACATTCTGCGAAAAATATTTGATAAATTGTAAGGAGAATACAATAGGAGTCTTTGTTATTTCACTGGAATATATCATACCTCGTTTCCAAGCACTTCTCGCATAAAAATTCGTCATACACTTTTACAGTATATGAGTAAAATTGCACCATTAAACCGTTAAATATTTTACTTTGATTGTCCCATAAACATTTTCAAGTTTGTAAGAACGCATTATTTTTTTAGAGTGCCTTTGATATGTTGGTGGCAAAACGTTTCAAGCATAAAGAAGATCCATAATGATCCAAGTAGTATTTCTTACCGTTAAAACATATTACTTTATTACTTGCCTACGTGCGGACTGTAACTATCACCTTATTACCAGCCGAAACTTATTTCCGTTTTCAGTAATAAACATTGATCTTCTCTTGAAAATCTTGAAGTGCTGTCATGCCGTTATCTTCAATTTCAGCTTCAAATAATGCACTCTATTTTTTTTACGGAATGAAAACCGCTGGAGTGACTATTTTAGCAATGTTATCCGATGAGTGCAAAATTAAGAAGTTTCGAAAAGTAGTACGCCGCTGTTTTAGTTTTAATTTTGCAAGAATTTACGTGGAGCGAATTAAAAACTGTTATTTGGAGCACTGCTTTACAATGTGCTGAATACAAATTTCATCAGAAATTTATGCGTGTTTTGACTTTTAGTTTTCTCGTTCGCTCAAACGGTCAGTAATTGTTTAGGGTAAGATATGCATAACATAAAAATTAGCCCCAAGATACCTCACAATGTTTTATCAATTGTGATCACTAGTTTTTGTTTCCTCATTGGAGAGAAAATTAGGAGATAAAATAGTTGTAAGTTCATTTAAAGCAAAACGTCGTAGACGAGTTTTCAACGGAAATATTTGCTCAGATATCTGAACACGGGATAGATAATACACAAAGTTCAATTGTAGTTATCTGGTTTTCAATCCTTGATAATTTCTTCAGATCATGCCGTATTTCAACATGCCGTTTCATGAGACAAGGTTTCGACATAGTTGCCCTTGGTTGTCTTTGTTTCTTGTATTTTTTTTCTGTTTCTATGAGACAAAATTTACGTGACGAGATCTGAAATTTTTCGTTTACGTATTGCTGCTTACTATAAAGATCCAGGTAAAAATTTATTTCACTAAATTGATAATATGAGTTGGAAGTACTTATACACTAATCATGTGTGCTGCTTGATTAGTTCCTTCCGATGCGTTTAAGGAGACCGTCCCACTTTTTCAATTTTTTCATCTGATTCGTTTGAAAATTGGCCAGTATACGTATTTTGTGAAAGTAAACCTTTTTTACTTGCGTCATTTTTTCGATTTAGACCTTAGTTTTTTGTTTTTTAAAGAAAAATTAGTTTTTTGGTATATTTTTTGGATATTTCCAAATGGGACTAGTCCTCGAGTTTTTATGCTAGAACAAAACCAAAGACAGTTTTAGAATCCTTGGAACATTTCTAGCAAACTCTCACGGGCTTTTTTCAAATTCAACTTTTGTCTATTTGTTCAAATTTTTTAAAATTTCTAAAAACAGTATTTTTTGGGTTTAGAGCAATATATTTTTTCGCAAAAATTTGAATTTGAAAAAAGCCCGTAAGAGTTTGTTAGAAATGTTCCATAGATTATAAAACTGTCTTTGGTTTTGTTCTAGCAGCAAACCTCGAGGACTAGTCCCATTTTGAATGTTTAGCAAAAAAAAACAAATTTTTTGTTGAAGTGTCATATAATGCACAATTTATGTATTTGAATGCAGTTTTATTTTTATTTCGATAATTTCTATACGTAACTTCATATTCAGTGTGAATTGTGATTTTCAAACCAAAAAAAAAGAATTTTTTTTTCAGAAATATGAATTTTTTTTATTTTCAGTCTGATTCTTATCAAATTTGACTATGATATGTAACTTTTGAAAAGAAACACAATTTATTCAATCATTTTTTTTATTAAAGGCCTTAGTTTTTGAAAAAAATATACAGATTGGTTTTAGGTATTGATATATCACTGGTATTGATATTTCAAAATGAGACTCCTCCTTCAGTTTTGATGCTAGAACAAAAAAAAGACAGTTTTAGAATCCTTGCAACATTGCTAACAAACTCTCATCGGATTTTTTTCTATTTCTAATTTGTTCTTTTTATATATGGGGTTGAAATTGGCTCAAAATTAAAGATTTCGGTCCCCTTAGCCCCCTTGGGGGAAGGGATCTATTGTCCGTAGCGCCATAAAATTTTAGGACCGAATAGTCCACCACCTAAGGGTCCTTTTCAAACAAAAACATGAAAAATGACCACCAATCGGACGAAAAAGTTGAACAGCCGGGACGGTCTCCTTACGACTAAATAAAATTCTCGCAGCGAAAAAACCTGGGAACTCCATACTAATTATGAAATTTAGACTTAAACTTATTAAATTGTTTTCAAAGAATTACAAATGTATATTTACACTTTGTTTCATTATGCCATCGGCATTGAACCACTAGAGGAGAATATTGCGTGACGGTAATTAAAAACGAACGATGTGCGTGAAAGTGTTTTACCTGAATTATTTCTGCGTCTACCGCAGCAATAATAACTACAGTACCTTTTTAGAGGCTAATTCTAATGAACAACATTCCCACGTAGTTAAAACAAAAATGTAAAGCTCTAAATGTTTTATGTGAATTGAATGACGTCATGCTCGATTGACATTTGGACATAAGTATTGGTGCTCAGTGGCTTCTAAAGAGACTACAAACCTACACTAATTCATAACAGTTAAATAAATACCGCACACATCTACGAATATTAGGTGTAAATAAACAAAATTGAATGTAAAATATTGTCAAGAGAATTATATAACGTACATGCACGTGAAATACAAACTACACCAAAATTGTGTTAGTGAAACATTTTCTATATTTAGTTGAACAGTTTTCATTTAGTAAATTTATATTGATATTTCTAACGAAACAATAATATTTTTCTCAATAAAATCGAGTATTTTATTGAGTACTCCACTGAAGCATCATTGAGTACCAAGGTTATATGCAAAATAATCGAAACCATATATCCGAACTGATTTATCGAGTTACTCAGTAATGTTTAAACTTCTATTACGAAGTCCTCCTACAACTCCCAAGCAAAGTGGCGCAGCATTTCAGCCCTACTTTGAGCCCTCAAAGATACAAAACTCGGGTTTCTGCAGTTTTGTTTTCTGGCTGCACGGCAGAAATGCGAGCGTATTTCGTACCAGAACGGCAAGAGTTCAGAGCAAAGAAAGCTTTTTTTCAAATAGAAATTGTTCGGTAGAAAATTGCTAGTGTCAAAGTCTGCTAACTGCTAACTGCTAACAATCGTGTATAGTTCAGCCAGGAAACTGCTCAAACTTAGAAGAAAGTGTGAATTCAGCGACAGCTGCAGAGATCGGGTTTCGGGTTAAAACAGAATCTTTTTCGAAGAAAATAAAACTGTATCATTCCGTTTGTGAACACATGTATAGTGCAGAGCTCAATATTTTGTCCATTGCAGTCAGCAGTTTCTGTTTGTCCCTCGGAGAGACGTGTACCGAGTAACATGTACGGAAAGTAAGAAAGTTAGTTTGAAGCGAATTAATTTTTTTAAGGTATAGTAGGCATCAAATGTATTCGACTCTTTGATTTTTCTTACATATATCGAAAAAGAGCAAAAAAATTAATGAAACAAGCACAGAACATACTGTATAAATAGATTTACCTGTGCAATCACAGATATAAACTAAAAACAGTGTCCTGAAAAAATTAAAAAAAAATTGAAATAGGCTATGTCAAAAGTAGTGAACACCCTTGAAAACATTATGATAAAAGCTGAATTTAATAATTATTTAATTTTCATTTTTATATGATCTGCTGCTTAAGGGAATCGAACGATTTTTTGGGGCAAAAAACCGGAAATGAGTTTATTACCTGAAATGCTCCTAAACCCTTCTTCTATCGCGTAGAATGGGTAAATTAAAAAGGGGTATGTATAAATTCCAAAAGCTTTATGAGCTAAAAATGTTCATTCGAATTTCATAAACATGCTGTGAATACCTCAGAGCTTATTTTCATCCGGAGGTATTTCTTTCTAATTCTTGAATAATTCGCAGGGAAAACCTGTTCGTGTCCTTCTGCTGTTTGCAGCAAGTATTAGTGACTTATTAGTGGTAGTGACTTACTATAACTATGGAAGACTTATCTAGAAGGTTTTAGACTTATTAGTGGTGTATCAGTTTGTTGGTTTTGACGAAAAACAATGGTGTGATACAAGGCGCCATATGCGCTCAGGTGCTCGGAAGCTTTGAACGCCATTTTTTTCGAAAGACTTTTTCGATTTTGCAGCTATATTATTTTCTCCTTCAGTTTTGAAGGTAAGGAGAAAATCTTTTTTGCGTCGTAAAGATCAATGGGAGTACTATAAAAGTTAATTGTAAATCTTTTAATTATTATTTTATTGCCAAATAAGGAAAAAAATTATGTTTTAAAACAAAAAAAAAATTATAAAATTTTTTGAAGCGATATCAAAAAACTGAATCTCAACTTTGTAGATAGGGTCATTGTGAATCTAACATAAAAATCAATTTTCTCTATGTACAATATTTCCTGGAAAATAACCATTTATACTTTTTTTTTGGGGGGGGGGGTGTTTGGAGAATAGGGGTATGGGTATATTCCAAAAACTTTATGGCTATTGTTGTATAGTGACGCACTGGTAGTTTAATGGGAGTTCCGGCGGTGGAGATTTATGAGTCTCGCTCGGCACGGTCACATGTATAGATAGGGCATCCGCCGGAAGAGCCGATGGGCGCCTTGCGTTTACGAGCGCCGGGTAGGTCGGAAGCGCCCTTATTGCTTGCGCTGGAAATGGTGCCGGGCGGAAGTCATTGTTACGAACTAGACTTAAGAGCAAGCTGTGTTAACTACAGGGTCAGTACAATATTAGAAGTCCTGCTGTGCGTTTTGCTATCCAGCTGCCTGATTTACGGCTAGGCGAACCGAACTACAAGTTCCGTTCTATAAACCTCATATCGTGCTGAAATACCAAGATACTACAATTGGCGACGAGAATTTCGAATCTCCAAAGTAAATTTGAACGTTAAAAGTGCTCTGAAATTAAGATGGCGTATTCTACAGTCAGCTGTCCTCCGTTCGACGTTGAAGTGGAAACAGTGAGTGAATTCTTAGAGCGCTGGAAAGTCCAATGTGCAGACGCTCTTCAGAAAGCAGGAAATAATGGCGGTAAAAAAGCTAGTATTTTAATTAAAGCATTGCCTGTAAACATAATTACTGATCTACAACGAAGAATTAAGCCTCCGTACTCACTAAGGCTACATATGAGGAACTTGAAGAAAAATTAACACAGCATTTTGAAATAAAAAATATATCGTCGGTGCATCGGTTACATTTCTAAATAGAAAACAAGGCGCTAATGAATCCATAGAAAGTTATGCTAAAACGTTAAATGACTTAGCATCTGCATGCAATTATGGTAATTGCTGTCGTGATCGTTTATTGAGAAATGCCTTCGTGGCTGGGCTATATTCAGCGCAAATTCTCAGCGCGGTTCTACAGAAGTGCGATAGCAAGTCCTTCAACGAATGCGTTGAACACGCAAAACTTATCGAACAACTAAGCTCCGACGCTCAAGATATTATTCGTGAGGATTCATCTTCATCGTTTTTTACTACAGAAAAACTCCCGCCGAACTACATATGCATTCGCTGCGGAACTAAGCATAAGCATCTTGCAAAGAATTGCTATGCTTTGGAATTGAAATGTCACACATGTGGAAAATTAGGCCACATTTCTAAAGTTTTCAAATCTACAACTGCAGCACGGCCTCTTCTTGCTAAGCCTACACGAAGGGGACCTACACGAGGAGAATTTGACGCAGCTCGCACTTACACAGTGAAGCCGGGAAGAAGCGGTTGCTGTGGCAACGTCGGAAGAGAAGACGTTTTAATGAAGAATTCACGGGTGCCTCTACAGAAGAAGAACGAAGCTGTTTTGCATAAACCTAGGAACGAAAGTGGTGACGGTAATCATCTACATGAATGTTCTGATTATTCCCCGAATGATTCTAATTTTTTAGAGTAAACACCACTGTAATTCCCGTTACTAATGAGCCTACTATGATTACATGCAACCTAAATAGTACACCTGTTGAATTCCTGTTGGATAACGGCAGTGCCGTGTCAACTATACATAAAAGAGATGCAATTAGAGTTGGTGCTGTGGTAAATCCTACATGCAGCAAAATTCTCGGGTACAGTGGTGTCTCGCTAAACCTGCTTGGTCAAGCTTCAGTAACTGTCATGGACAATGATGTGAGTTTTAATCATAAGTTCCTCATTGTGGAAGATGATAGAATCAACTTACTTGGCCGAGATATTTGTTCTAAACAAAAAGTAAACGTTGTCATTCCTGATAAATACGACTCCATAAATAAAACGGCTGTCATAGTTTGCCGAAAAGTTTGTCGTTGAAATATGACGAATATTTATCATCTGATTAACAATCTAACAATAGAGAAACAGTTCATCTTGATGTGTTGCCTAATGCAGTTCCTGTATTTTGTAAAGCACGCCCGGTTCCGAAGACTAAGAGACTCTGTCAAAACCGAACTGGAACGCTTGCAGAGTATGGGCTAAATCTCCAAAGTGTATGATAGCCAATGAGCATCTCCTACCGTTAATGTTCTAAAGTCTGACGGCAGTGTGAGAATCTGTGGAGATTTTTCAGCCTCCGTTAATAATTTTCTGAATCCAGTTCAATCTGTACTACCTGTTATTGATGATGTCATTTCTCAAGTCGGAGACGCTAAGTTTTTCTCAAAAATTGATTTGTCTAACGCGTTTTTGCAAATTCCGTTGGACGAAGAATCAAAGAAAGTTACGATCATTAACACCTCTGAAGGTCTATTTATGTACAATTACTTACCCTATGGTCTACGAGCAAGCCCCGGCATTTTCAAGCATTCATGAATAGGACTCTTTCTGGCATCGATAACATCATTGTGTACCAGGATGACCTCCTCATTTTGACCTCTTCATATGATGCTCATTTGGAAGTTCTTGACAAGGTCCTGTCTGTCCTCAAAAACGCTGGAATTCGCTTAAATCTGTCAAAATGTGCCTTTCTAACTGATCGTGTGTCTTATCTAGGGTTCGTGTTCGATAACAAGGGTGTTCACCCTAACTCTGAGAAAGTAGAAGCTATTCTCAATGCTCCTGTTCCTAAAAACCTCAAACAATTGCAAGCTTTCATCGGATTGTGTAATTTCTATAGTCGTTTCGTACCCAACTTTTCTAATGTCATTCATCCTCTGTGTTCGCTGCTTAAGAAAAATGTACAGTTCCGGTGGACTCCAGAACAGGATAAAAGTGTCCAGAAAATCAGAGACATTTTTCGTTCGCATAAACCTCTAAAGTTGTTTGATCCCAACCATGAAACTCTTCTTGAAACTGATAGTTCGGGTTTTGGAGTTGCTCCCATACTCATGCAACGCGTTAGTCCTTCTCATGATTGGTGTCCGGTTCAATTCGCTTCGAGATCTCAAAATAATGCAGAACAAAACTACTCTAACATTGAAAGAGTGAGCCTTTGTGTTGTTTTAGGCGTGGAGAAATTAAAAAAATTTCTACTTGGTGCTAAGTTCATTATCCATAATGATCCAAAACCTCTTTGTACACTTTTTGCACATAGAAGGGTGTACCTCTCAACCTCTCCGCTCAAATTCAAAGATGGGCTCCCAGACTTTCCCAGTTTGACTATGTTTTCAACTATTCGAAAGGTAAATGTAACGTAAATAGCGATTGTCTCAGTAGGCTGCCACTACCCACAAATGTAAAAGAGCTAGAACCGTACGAAATGATTTTTACTGTGAACTCTCTTGATAAAACTCCTGTCACGTGTGAAAATATAAAAACTCATACTGATATGGATAGCGAGCTATGCCAACTTAAACAATACATAAAGTTTGGCATGCCTCCTAAACCTAATCCTAATTTGTCAAAATTTAAGAACCTGCTACCTCAGATGACCATCATGAAAGGTTGTATACTTTATAAAGAACGGGTTTTTATTCCCAAGTCAATGCGTAGTTGAGTCCTTGAAAAATTTCATGATGGACATCCTGGCATTTGTGGCATGAAATCGTTGGCCAGATCTGTTATTTGGTTTCCCGGAATGGACAAAACTATTGAAGACATCGTAAAATGTTGTCCCCAATGTCAATTAAATCGAGCAAAACTTAAGTCTAGAAATGTAGAATGGCCCACTCCTTCTCGTCCTTTTGAACGCATTCATGTCGATCACTTTTTCAACGAGAATAAAATTGTTTTCATTGCTGTAGATGCATTATCTAAATATATTGAATGTGAAGTGGTACCATCCACGAGTGTGTCAGATACTGTCGATGCGTTGAGAACGATTTTCAGCAGAAACGGGTTGTGTGATGTGCTCGTAAGTGACAATGTTTCTAACTTTTCATCTCAAGACTTTAAAGATTTTCTTATTTCCAACGGCATTGAGCACCTCACACCTCCGCCCTACTCACCAGCAAGCAATGGGCAAGCTGAGAGGGGGGTAAGAGTCATTAAAGACTTGTTGAAATAACTCTCTTCTTCCGAATCGTTCAAATCCCGTCTAGCAAAAGCATTATTTCAATCGCATTGTATTCCGCATAGTGTTACAAAAATTGCTCCCTCTGTTGCGCTGAACAATCGTAAATTTGTTACTTCCAAAGATAGAGTTCATCCTAAATTTTCTGTTTCCAGGTCTAAGCCTATGTATGTAACTCAATTTGATGTCGGTGATCATGTTCTTGCTCTGAATTTAAGAAATGGTCCCAAGTGGTTGAAGGGAATTATTGTTAGTAAAGTTGCTGTTAATATCTTTCATGTTCAAATACTAGCATTAAATGTAACCTGGAAGAGACAGTCAAATCAGCTGTTGCACAGTAGTTTGGAATCTACCGGGAGTGGGGCAGCAGAGACTCCTGCCTTTCAGCCTGTTAGCAGCTCACCTGTGCAAAATGAACCTCGTAGATCAGGTAGAATAACTAAACCTGTAACACGAATAGGTTGTTGAGTTCCTCCTTCCTCTTGTCATATATTCATCTAAAAGGAGGGAAGATGTTGTATAGTGACGCACTGGTAGTTTAATGGGAGTTCCGGCGGTGGAGATTTATGAGTCTCGCTCGGCACGGTCACTTGTATAGATAGGGCATCCGCCGGAAGAGCCGATTGGCGCCTGGCGTTTACGAGCGCCGGGTAGGTCGGAAGCGCCCCTATTGCCGGCGCCGGAAATGGCGCCGGGCGGAAGTCATTGTTACGAACTAGACTTAGGAGCAAGCTGTGTGAACTACAGGGTCAGTACAATATTAGAAGTCCTGCTGTGCGTTTTGCTATCCAGCTGCCTGATTTACGGCTAGGCGAACCGAGCTACTAGTTCTGTTCTATAAACCTCATATCGTGCTGAAATACCAAGATACTACAGCTATAAATGTCTATTCGAATGTTATAAGCATGTTGTCAATACCTCAGAACTTATTTCACTCATGAAGGGTTTTTTACAAATTTTCGAGTATTTCAGTGGGAATCCGTTCGATTCTCTTAAGCCAGTCAGAACAGTGCTCGCTACTAATTATTTACTCGACTGGCCGGCTAGCAATAGTTATAGACTTCCACTGTAGCTTGCACTTTTGCAAATGGCAAAAACAAAGGAGTAATCGAATGAAACAAAAAACAAGATCATGAAGCTTCACAAAGATGGTAGAGGGTACAGAAATATTGTGGCAGATTTTCAATTGCCTGTGGGTACAGTTGGTGCTGTTTTGGAAGGTGGAAAAAATTGAATACACCTTGAAATATTGGATGGAGTGGTCATCCATGCAAATTGACCAAGGCAGTTGCGAGGTCCATTGTTCATAATGTGGAGAAACAACCATTCATGGCTCGCAAATTAATTCAGAAACATTTGAAAAATGCCGGAATCGTAGCGAGTGAGGATTGAATCAGGAGATCATTGAGACGTGATTGCCTGCATTTGAGATCACCGAGCACGACAACATTATTGAAAAAAACACGTGTAGGACCGGGTTGATTTTATTATTAGGTATCATTTGAAATTAAATGATTATTGAAAGAAGCTGATTCGGAGTGATGAAAGAAAATATAACTTTTTTGGAAGAAACATGAGGGCCCACGTATGAAGGGAAAACGAAACAGAATATATCCCATTAATTAAACATGATTCCTAAATTCAAATGCGAAGCCATAAATGTTATGCTTTGGAGTGGTTTTCTCACATTGCAAGTCATTTGCACTGCACTCTGCACTGGACTACTCTCTGCTATGCACTCTGCATTGCACTGCACAGCACTACACTACAGAATCGTTGGTCAATGTTTCTTTCAAATATCATCAAATTCACTTTCACTAACGCCTGACATTCCTTAGTTATGCAACATACCAACACAGGGGCATGAAATGGTTGCACATTTCCTAACATATGTGCTCAATGCACAATAGGCTTTCATACCCATTAACGAAAGGAATGTATATAATTGACGGAATAATGAATGCTAGATTTAACAGGTAAATTTGATAAGCTCATGATCTGCAAAGCACCAAAGCGTTAAGAAATGAACGTGATTTCGTATTCTAACAAGACAACGATCCAAAGCATGAAGTTAAAATAACTTCAAGACTGAGTGACTGATAATTGCATTTATGTCCTTGAATGGCCAAGCTAATCACTGGATCTCCGTTTAATTTTGAATTTATGAAAACAATAGAAGTTGAGGATACTTGCAAAAAATCCAAAAATATCAAAAAATAATATTGAAAATATTGAAAATGTTGAAAAAGGAAGAATAGATGAAACTGTCAAACAGTTCATGTGAGAAACTTTTAGAAAGCTTTGGAAAGCGACTGATGGCTGTGAGACAGAACAGAGGCTACGCTGGGACATTTTTTTCAGTTTACACGTATTTTTGGATAGATAATATCCATTTATGTCCAGGCTCGTTTTAATAAATTGATTAATATTTTTGGACACCTAGTAAAAAAATAAGTGTATCGAATACCTTTATTACTCACTGTATATGCTTGGTATTATGCATCATCGAGGACGTTCAGGATAACGAAAAACAAAAATATTTACGCACCTGATCAAGACTTAAATGTTTACTCTTGTTTCAATGCTCAATTAAACAAGTGGATCTACAACTGATCGTGTGCGATTAAAATTTCCCATTCGTTTGTGCAATTTGGAGTGGATATAGCATTTCCTTCAAAATATATACCACAACTTTCCAAACCTACTCAAGAAGAAATAAACAAGGAACATTATTGAAGGACACAGACTTGTCGATACTTCAGCGCATCGATGCCTCAAACTTATCATGTCTTCCCACCAAGTCTCCAGATGATGTATTTCTCCACTCAAGTCTAGGATTTTTTGATCCCATCTGAGTTTTGAGTTTAATGGTGAAATATTTCATCAAATCTTACTCATTGAAAATATAGGAACATTTTAAGTTTTAGTTAAGGGTAAGTTATAAATATCTCAAAAAATCGAATGTTGACTCAAATTAGAAATAATTGTATATTCAAATGAATCATATTCCAGTGGTGTTTGAGTGAAGTTATGGCTTCATGCCAATGGAAAAATTGATTAAACAATGTAATGGGTAGACTTTTCGAATTTATTCTTGCCCTATGCGAGCGAGTCACGAAACATAAGTTTTTTTTTGGACATAGAAAGGATTGCTTTCCCATCTGAGCTGTCTTAGATCTCGCTATAGCCTAAGATCTAACTAATTCTCTTAGTTCATTAATGAGTGTAGTCCTAAATTTAACCAACTTGTTCCAGAATATGTTATCCATTTCTATTTTGTCTAGGTAATATTGGAAATCCACCACCACTGACAACATTGTTGTGTATTTCTATTTTGTAGTTATTAACCTCACTGCTGCGCACGAGATGTTATGGCTGTCTGTTTAAAGTTATGTCTTCCTTTCATTTACCGTCATATTTTACCTTCATCATCGTGACCTTTTTCTTGTCAATCCAAGATATTTCATTAATCATTCACTAGATAAATAAGTCTTCGTATTTTCAAGATTTTATAGTTCAAGGTATAAGGTAACGTGAAATTGTAAGTTAAGGTAGCGTTTGTATCATTATCAACTTCAACAGCGTCAGCGATAACTCATAATTTCATGCTCATCGAGAAAATAAGAAAATCTGTAAGACGTTGATGCTTTTATTCGTAAAAGAAAGGTGCATGGTTATTGCAAAACTTTGTGTATCTCTGAATGGCACTTTATTATCATAATGATATGAAACGCATTCTATTATAACCTTTATCTCGAGATCAAATAGATAATTAAATTTACTTTAATGTACGAGCTTTTCGTTCATGGCATGTCAATTATTTTCGTTTAACTTTGATTACATTCAGATTACTTGCTTGCTATCGTTTTACCTTCACTATCGAAGGGGCTTAGACGAAAAACCAAGTCAACGAACTGCTGGTATCTGCAAAAAAAAACATATAGTATAAATATCCCAAGTTCGAAAATTGTTCAATGTTTCTTCTACCATATTTTAAAGTTGAACGAAACAATTTGAGAGCTAGCATAGCGGCGTCACTGCCCCCCTGTTTTGCCACCTAGTTAGTCTATCACTGCCTGTTGTGGAATACGTGAGTGACAGTGGGTGTTAACAGTTTTATAATATAACTCCCCATCTCAGTAATAATGGGTAGGTCCACAAAAAGAAAATACTAAGTGACGATTGTGAGTCCACTAACACCAAGGAAATAAAAAAACTGTCAACTCTATTGCAAAAAACGCTCAAGTTCACCACGTCCGAAGATACATGGGTGAATATTTACAGTTTGGGCTTTCTTGGACTGGATCAGTTGAGCGGCCAAGTCCATAACGTGCTGTTTGTGGCGATACGTTGTCCATTGAATCGATAAGCCAAGTATAAATTAGACAGACATTTCACTGCTAAACATTCCACTCTCAAAGAAAAGATGTTAGCTATTTTCAAAGATTGTAAGATCAGCAAACAAAGCAACAAAATATTTCCAAAAAACTTTAAATATATCAAAATGAGTTCAACTTGCTTCCTTAGAAGATGCAGAACTGATAGGAGTAAATTCTAAACCTCATACTCTTACGAGTCAGTTATTTAGTCCGCTGGTAGGAAGATGGCTAAATGCCTGTTAGGAGAAAAAAATGAAACGGAAATAAACTAAATACCCTTATCAAATGATACGATATGAAAGAGAATTGAAGATTTATCAACGAATATTGACACTAAAGTACAGAGCTTAATGAAAGTATCAATATATGCCTCAATAGTTGATGAATCGACTGACGTCGATTCAACAGCGCTCAGCTGCTTGTATTTGTGCGTTTCATTCATGGAGATGAAATCATCATTCAGTTTTTATGCTGTAAGGATTTGCAAGCAGCTTGTAAAGGTCAGGATATTTTTGATGTTGTGGCAAGCTATCTTGAAATAAATAATTTGAGCTGGAAGTCTTGCGTAGGCATTTGCACTGATTGAGCACCATATATGATTGACAATATTAAAGTCTTCGTTTCACGAGTACAGAACGAAAATCCAGGAGTCATTCGAACACATCGAGAAGCTCTAGTGTCAAAAGCAACCACATGAAGATTTGAGAAGGTGTTACAGTTAGTTATTGAATTAGTCAATTTCATTAAAAGTAAGCCATTGAAGTTGAGGGTGTTTGAAATATTGTACAATGACATAGATTCTAATCACGTTCGCTTACTTATGCATATCGAAGTTCGATGACAATCGAAAACTACAGTCTTAGCTCATGCTCATGATTTTCACAAGGAATTGATTACATTTTTTGAAAAAAGAAAAGATTAAACGATATCGTAATTATCTCATTGCGTGATTTTTGGATGCCTAAAATAGAATTTGTGACAGATATATTCTGTCATCTTAATACTTTTAACAGTAGCATACAAGGCCAAAGTGAAAATATCCTCAACCCAACGGGTAAATTACTATCTCTCAAAGGGAAAATCGATATTTGGTGTGTTAGAGTCGAAAATGGTGAAACTGATATGTTCCCTACAATACGTAGCTACAGCAAAAAGAAAATTACCCCTATTATAGTAAAAAATTTGTTTACACTCGGAGAAAGCATTAAAAATTATTTTCCGTCATTGAACATTGAGAAGTACGGCTGGATTCGAAATCCGTTCATTGATTTTCCTCATAATGAAGAACTTCAATTACATAAAAAAAAATTATTAAGTATTTTAAGTGACCGCAGCTGGAAAATGAAACATTCCTTGGTCCCTATTAATAACTTTTGGATTTCAACAAAGAAAGAAAATCCAACCTTATCAGGTAAAGCTCTGGCAGTCCTCTTACAATTTTTCCTTCTTATTCTAGTGAATTAGGGTTCCCTACTTTGTACAATATAAAAATAAAAATGAGGGAAAGACTACGCTCCACTGAGGGTGAAATGCGAGTGTGCTTATCCCATGTACGCTCAAGCATTGAAGAGGTTGCAAAACAGCACCAAGCACGCGTTTCATACTGATAACGGTAAATAGAAACAACCAGCACTAAAAAATTTGAACAAAATCAAAAGGTAAGTTTTGTTAGTAGCCTTTAAATATTTTCCCTTTGAGGCTTAGATTTTTTTGAATGTAGCATTAGTATAATAGTTTTCCACAGTTCACAGTACGTTTACGGTTTGTGTGCCGAGATATTTTCATTGGTTGATAAATGTGCCGCGAGTTACGAAAGTTTGAGGAATACTACCGTAAGGGTAGGCGGAGCATGACTAAAACCTTCCTCAGTTACGGCTGTGCCCTGAATGCCTCGCTTCTGTGATGAGGACTGCGCCTTCAAGTCTCAGGAATGTATCACGACGGTTATGTGACGATTAAAATGAAGCCGCATGAGCAAGTGAAGTCAATTGATGATAATATATGGAGGTAATAGAAATGTTGCTTCCTATTCTACTGAATTGACATGTAATATAAATTATCTGACTGTAATAGAATTAAAAGGGTGATTTTTAGGAAATCTAATACGCAAAATGAAAAGAAGAAGAAGAAGGAAACATTCTTTTGATCGCAAACGTTTCGGAATCCCTGATTCCATAATCAGTGCTGTAAAACAGAAAATAAAACTATAATGAACAAATTGCGAAAAAGCTATGAGAAAATATTTAATATACCTACAGTACGGAGGCAACACGGGGACTACGCTTTGGGACATATGTACATATGTGTACCACTAGGTAAATTCCATTATTGCATACTGGCATAAATGAGTAGCATTTCCATAATTTCACTACATTTCTCAGAATTGATTTTAGCATACCAGATTTAAATTATCATACACTTAGATTTTTCTAACTTTTATAAAGGACAAGAATGGATTTGAGCAGTCGGTTTCTAAATTTTGCTACTCACAACATAACCGAACCAACCGTAGCAATCGTACGAACGTAGTCAGCGTGTTAAAGGAAACACGGAAACTGCGCAGAAAGGGTATAACAACAGAAAGTTGAGAAAAAAGTCCATGAAACAAAATCAATGTTGAAGGAGAAAGTTGTAGGTGCTGAAAAAATAGGACAGCAGTGAGCCGAAAATAGGTGGTCCTTTACCACAACAAAAACGTTTTATTTCAACAAATAGAAGGCCTACATAACTCCTAGCCTGTGCCCTCACATTTTCCTCTCTGGGAGCGCTAGTTCACATCCCAGTTAAAAATTCATGCCGATTTTAGGTCGACAAGCAGAAAACAGTGAGAGATGGCCGTAGAAGGTCCGAACGTTCCTCTGTCGGCCGCTCTCGACCAAAATTTGCCGTTCGACTGCTATCCGCTAGTCTCATTTTGACGTAAACAAGCCGGAAAAATCGAGCCCATGCCCAAGGCCGGATTCAAGAAGAGAATATCAGCTTGCGTTTGACCTATTTGAATAACAGTCGCGCAACATACCTGCCGACTCATTTCTCTCAAGTGTTTGTTCATAAATGTCGCCGGTGCTGAGCAAATCTATTACGCTGGCATGTTCAAGTAAATATATGCAATTAACATATAAGTAATTTTCATACTAAACAACTAAAATTAAAAGAGGTTTAATAACCCATTAATTTTGAAATAAAATGGAAAAAATAATAATGAAATGAATAAATAAAAGCTTTCCTGAAATTTTGCATTTTTGCATTACTAATTATTAAACTATTCACACTGAGATTTAAATTAAAATATTCTGGCCTCTATAAATAGGATGTTTTATTCCAGATTAGATTATAAGTTAGTTTAGGCCTCCCTAACCGCTACAAAAATAGAGCGTATCGAAGAGAGGAAGGAGGAAGGCACCATTTAGTATTTAGATAAGAGAATGAGGAATCTATTCAGAAGGGGCAACAGTAAGATGAGAAAGAATCTCATGAAATAAGATGAAAGTTGAAGAAGAAAGTCATCAGAGGTGCTGAAAAAAAGGACAGTACTGAACCGAAAAAAGGTTCTCCTTAACCTAACAAAAAACATTTTATTTCAACAAAAAGAAGGCCTACCTATCTCACAGCTCGGGCCCTCACATTTTCCCCTGGGAGCGCTAATTCCCACATATACAACAGTTGTATCTCCCTGAGGGGATGTTTCATTCCAATCAAGCCCAATAAAATATGTATAATTGTCAACAATTATTTATGCAATTCTAATACAAGAAAAAACATTTCGTAAAGCAGGCGATGGAGAAGATCCATTTTGGAAACGAATTCATTTGAACGTTTCAAGCTCTTGGCTCATTTTAAAAAAGGCTTGCGGATAAATCGAAAATCAGTTCAATGCTCGCACAATTTGGACGGATCCAAAATAGACAAAAATCTTAAAGAATAAGTGGATTAAAAACCACACGTAATAGCCTGCAAACATAAGTAAATTGTGACAATGATAACAGTTTTAAAAGAAATACAATAGTTTAATAAGAGGAATAACTGTTCATCGGTTTATTATTTAGATACCGTCTCGAAATAGCGAGAGATACCTACGATAACAATCAAAATACGATGAATACATTGAAAAAGCCGATAATTGTAAATTTTTATTACACAGATGGCTTAAAAATTTTAACTTTTCATAGCACATACCAGCAAAACTATCGAAATCAGACCAGCAAGCTGCAGCAGACGGTCTGGAAACGGTTTTCTGGAAACTACAGAAATTTCTTTAGAATTTCTTGAGTGCAACTTTAGATTTCAGTCTACCACTCGTAACTTTTGAAATAATTCACCTATCGAGTTCAAATTACTCTCAAATGAAAGAGACAAACATTCTTAAGGGAAAATCGTACATGCCAACATTCTTGAGCACTCTCAGACAGCAAAATTTATTTGCCATGAAAATTACAGATGGTAGCTGCCGAGGAATACTTGCTAGTCAAAGTGGTCAAAATATTGGTAAATTTACCTAAAGCTCAAACTTGTGGATAGTTATATTGTAATAAAGTATTAAAATGTCAATTTAATCTTTTTTTATAGTGTACATTAAATAATACAATCCTGTTGTTCATCTGAGCCAAATGTTTGTCTTCATTCGAGTTAGAGATGGCAATACTTCTAGCACAGGTTGGCAATCCTGTCAAGCTCTTCCACGGCAGTTATTTGAATGGTGTTGTGCGTCGCAGATGTTGTGGTGGCTTCTGAATCATTCAATAAGTTTCGAGCAATTTCAAAATGTATTTCAGTGCAAGTGTGTAGTACGTTAGAGTGTATCTTATTTCTGAAAAAAACAAATTCTGCTCTAAAAAGGTATGAGGTGTTCGCTTTCAAGTGAGTTTCTCATTCCATTACAGACGTTAAGACGGTATGACAGGTTGTTAAGATGAAGGATTGACCTTGTCGTCTCAATAATTTTTTAGTGTGAATGAATACTAATGAATAGTAATAATATGTTTATTCACTAATAATTTCATTCTTATTTTACAGTGAGTGTTAACACAATTTAGCTTCAAACTTCTAAGTTATAGTATAATTCCACTTGAGAAACCTGTGACAAGCAACAAAATGCAATGTTTACAATTCAGATGTACCGATAGGGATTTGTGTCGGCCTTTTCTATTATCAGTACATCACTAGTTTTCAGTTTTTTAGTAAGTAAATCAAACTTCATAGATATTTGACGAGCTGCGTTATAAAATTAAGGAATAACGATGATGAAAGAAGAAAAGGTCAATATCTACGTGCCCCCCCTCAGGGGGATACAACTATTGTATCTATGGGAATTAACGCTCCCAGGGGGACTATGTAAGGGCCTTAGCTAAAGGTTAGGTAGACCTCCTTTTTGTTGTAATAGAATAGGTTTTTGTTTTGTTACGGACCATCTTTTTTCGGTTCATTGCTGTCCAGTTTTTTTTCAGCACCTACTACTCTCTTCGGTAAATCTGAAGGATATGTCAGTTATCGATTTTCCACTTTTTGGTGCTCGAACCTAATTAATTGAATCAAAATAAACAGGTTTTTTCTAAGCACTTTCCGTCTCAAATGAGTATTTTACGATTTATAGCGGTAAGTTTAGTTTCGTATTTGATGACGAATGCGCTCGAATAAACAGCTACTCATCGATTTTCGAATTTTTGTTGCTTGAATCATGGTAATAACATCGAAATGAACAACGTTTCTTCCATACATTTTTTTCGTCAAATGAGCGGCAAGTAATTCAAGGAGCACCAATGCGCACACGCTTCCAGCGCAATCGTCATCAAAGACGAAACCAAACCTACCACTATGCCTCATTAAATACTCACTTTACGAAAGAAGTGTATAGAGGAAAAGTTGCCTATTTTGATGTTATTACCATGATGCAAGCAACTAAAATTCGAAAATCGATGAGTAGCTGTTTATTAGAACGCATTTGTCATCGAAGGCGAAACTAAACCTACCGCTATAACTCGTAAAATAATCATTTCAGACCGAAACTTGTTGATTTTGATTCCATTAATTAGGTTTAGGCACCGAAAAATGGAAAATCGTTTACTGTCATATCCTTCAGATTTACCAAATTAGGTTAGGTAGCGTTAGATTAGCTGAATAAACTAACCTAAAATAACTTAACTTAGCAATACTGGCACTGATAGTTACCGCCAAAAAACTGACCGTGTTTCATGAATGCAGGTACGATGCAGCCAAATATAAAATGCTATTTTTGCCTAAATGTAATTCATGCTATAGCTCGAAAATTACGTATCAGCGAGCAAAATGTCATTCGTGTGAAGCGTTCATACATGTGCTCTTTTAGTGATTCTTTGAAAGAGAGTTTGTGATTTCCGTGAACGCATTAAAGTAAATACTAACCGAAGAAAAATCCTTAATCACCTGATGCACATCAGCATTATTGGTGAGTTAGGGTTGAATTATACTTTAAATTGAGGCGCGTCCTACTAGCAAACGTTGCGTGATCGTAGGCAAGTGATGTACAGATATATCGGTAGCGGCAGAATCTGGCCGATATTTCATCGATACTTTTCAATAATACGTATTTTATCGTGAAAATTAGGCCATAAATCATTAAAGTAAAGGTATAATCAAATAAAGAGCCTATTCATACTAAAGAAAACAAAAATTATTTCAATTAAAGGAAGCTCATATTCACTGGTAGGCTGCTCTAGTCACGTGAATTATCCGGTTTACTTCGGCGGTGACTAATGCTGGTAGAAGTAACCGTTCTCTAATCTTTCGCAAGCCTTTCCGGCAGAACACCTTTCACCGAGCAGCTGCCTCGTGTCTTAACTCGTGGCCTCTACTTTCATCGTTACTTCAACGCGTTTCCCCGGGGTATTTCCGACCGCTCTTCTTCGGCTACGATGAGCGTGAGCATCTTCGTTGGAATTCGTCCGAACTCCGTGGGGGAAACCATGAGGGGCTAAACCGCTCTTCACTGCACTGCACTGCCCCGCCTTCCTCTCTTCGGCACCTGTGATGGTGGGAATCCGTGCCTGGGCGGGAGTGTTCACGTCTCCTCTGCGTCGTTAACGGAACTCCCTACTTGATGGCAGCTGAGGGCACGATTAACTGAAGTGGCCCGAGAAGATCGCGCCTACTGATCTTCTCCACTTGGTGGCCGTATGCAGCGTCGTCCAAATCTAACGAGCTGCGGGCAATATCTATGTTGTCCACTTGATTATTCGCCCCTTAACTGTAACTTTACGCGAATAAATTCTCCCGGCCATCAGGGTTTATTTTCTCCACTTCGCCTAGTTTTTCGTACATACCAAGTAAATTAGCTAAATGTTGACTTACAGCATTTAATCAGGCCCACTAAGTGATTTTACTACGTTGAATTACCGATGTCACGGACGGTCTGTAAGTGAAAGCTTTGTAGCATAAATAGTTAAACACAGTGGGGACGTAAAATTATTATATTTAACAACTAAAACCTTTATAGTTTCACCCAATTTTCATTTCTTAAAATATATGACAGGCTAATAAAAATTAAACCAATTGGAAAATGTTGAAAGTGCATATTAAAGTTTTTATAAATTTAACATAAAAATAACTGAAAATTATCTTTTATTCAAGCTTGTAGACCGTACAATATTACAAAGCTAATTATTTTATTTTAACTTTGCACGTAAAACGCCGTTCATTACGAATCTTGCATTTTTCTTCTATTTTAAGATGTTTGAAAAATCACGAGCAACCTTATAGTTGGTTGCGTGTTTGCGCATCATTCCGGTTTCGGATCCTACCGAATTTTAATGTTTTCTTTTCGTCAAAATATATATTTTGGTGTGAAAAACATGGAAATGATAACCATATTGCGGAGAAATTGTTTCAATCCACTTTTGAAAACATTTTCTATTACAGCTAGTCAACATTATGTTGTAATACGGTTTGAAACACTTATCTATTGCATGGATTTCATTTTGTTATTTAGTTGCAACAATATAGTTAACATAGCAAGAGCAGTTCTATTATTCCCAATCGAAAACTTTATTGTCAATATTGTTATATGATTAGATATATTAGTTAATAATTTTATTACAATACTCATTTTACGATTATAATGATTTTATTTTAATGTAATTGTTAAAGTATCGGTATCGGATGTAGTATCGATCAAAGTATCGGTATTTCCAAGTATCGGAGTATCGGTATCGGCAAAAAATGGGTATCGGTACGTCACTGATCTTAGGCAGACGTCACGTGTTCCTGCGTGTGTTTTGTGAACACGCGAACGCACACTCAAGCACCTTTTTTCTATGTAAATGGAATAGGTTGTGACAATAATTATTCCTATTCAATTATTTCTTCTACGAGATTGAATAAAACTTTTATTATTATATCTGATAAATAAATTTAATTCCGATCTCCGGAACGTAGTATAGAAGTAAGAGAGCATCGGCTAAGATCCATTTTTTTTGGACGCCGGTACTGATACTCGAGAAAAAGACTGATACTACCAATTCCGATACCGATACTGTCAGTAGATACCTATTTTTCAGCATGAGTATCCAAGTACCTTATCCGATTTAATAGGATTTAATAATAAAACATTCCTTTATTTAAATATTGTGTAATTATTTTATGAAGTGATGTACCGATATCATTTTTTTGGCCGATACCGATACTTTTACAATTATAGTAAAATAAAACCATTATAAGCCTACATGGGTGTTATAATAAAATTAACTAATATATCTAACAATATAACAATATTGACAATAAACTTTTGATTAGGAATAAGAAAAAGGAAAGAAACAGAAAAACACTTTATTTCCAATAGAGATGTTACAAAAGTGCCATCATTGGTTTTTAAAATATCTAAAAGTGAATACACTTAGATGATAATAATAGAACTACTCTTGCTATGTTAACTATATTGTTGCAAAAGATAACAAAATTAAATCAATTCAATAGATAAGCGTTGCTAATCGTATTGCAACGTAATGTAGACTAACTGTAATAGCAACTAGTTCCAAAAGTTGACCAAATCAATAATTTATTCACAAAATAGTTAGCATTTATGTGTTTTTCACACCAAATTACATACTTTGGCGAAAAGGAAACATTAATATTCGATTGGCCCCGGAACCAAAAACATCCAAACACACGCAACTAACTATAAGATTGTTTGCGAATTTTTTAAGCATCGTAAATTAAAGAAAAATGCAATACTCCTAGTGTACGGTGGTTCATATGCTGAATTAAAATAAAATTATTAGCTTTGAAGTATTTGACGATTTACTAGATAAATAAAAATCTAATTTTCAGCTTTTTATGGGGGTGTGTGTATATGAGCAGCTAGTGTAATCAAGTTCGGGCAAGGTCGATTTGCTGCCGCGGGAGGCCGGTACAAGGTCGAGTAAGGTCGGCAGAGAGCCGATACGTAGAATAGAGAAGCCGCGGAAGGTCGAATTTGTAGCAGTTTTTACCTGCCATAAAAAGAGGACATGGCGACCAAAAAACGGTTGCTTTTCCGAATAAAACACGGCTAGAAGTCTTGCCTACCACGGCACAGAAACGACTTGAAAACGTCTTATTTTTTCAACTGGGATACATACTATAGTCGTATCCCTCTGAGGAGCGTCTACGTTATACCGGGTGTTCCACAAAAAAGTCCCCGAGTTTTTAATTGATTACATCTCCGCTTTAAATTAACATATTTGGAATGTCTTTTTTTCATAATGTAAAACATTTTGTTTCCGTTTTCACTAATCTAATTTTTTAGATCGTTTAATAACCACTTTAAAGTGATTGATCTACTGCAAGCTGTAGACAAACTAATTGCTCAAAGGAAATGTTTTAAAAACAACAACACTGGTGATCTTCATTTATCAATACTTACCGTTAAAATAATTTCACACGAATGCATCGGGCATACTACCAAATATTTAAATCCTCTGAGAAGTTATTTACTCCCTTGTTCCATCACTTAAAGACCCTTAAAATGCAGCTCACTAACGATAAAAGAATGTTCATCGTATTGGAATCTGAAGCAACGAAAAACTGTGAAAGAAGTTCGATGAGCATTTGATGAAAAATTCTCAGAAAGGAACTCGCCCGATAAGAAGACTGTGAATAGCACAGTTTAAAATTTAGAAAGAAAATAAAATGCTCTTTTAATATTTTCAGCTTTCAATTGCTTCCTATTCCAATCTGATGAAAATTTTTTGATCGTTAGTGAGCTGCATTTTAGGTGTTTCCAAATAATGAAATAAGGAAGTGAATAATCTCTCCGAGGCTTTAAATACTTTATGGTTTGAAGATACATCATTGTAAAATTATTTTCAACAGTTAGTATTGAGAAATGAAGAACACCAGTGTTGTTTTGTTATTTTGAAAAATTTTCAGGAGAATAATTAGTTTTCCATCTGTTTCGGTTATTAAAAGTTTTTCAAAAACCTAAATTGTTCGAAAAGAAAACAAAATCTATTGCGTTGTAAAAAAATTCAAATATGTTAATTTAAAACGGAGGTATAATCAATTACAAAATAGGGGACATTTTTGTAGGCCCCAGTATATCAAAGATGTTGCGTAATGTGATGCATATATTTTAACCATATACAGAAAAACGCCAAATAAAGCGATTTTCATGAGCAACAAAAACCTCAAAATTCTGTTTCCGAGAATTCATGACTTGAAATAAATATAGATTCTCGTAGGAATAGCCTGAAACGTGCCCCAACAGCCTGCCCAAAAAGTTAGATTTTACTCGTTGGCTGCATTGTGAGCCTATTCTTCCGGGAATCCAAAATTATTTCAGGTCATCATTTCTCGAAATCAAAAGAGTTTTGAGGTTTTTGTCACTCGTTAAAATCGTTTCATTTTGCGTATTTCTGTATATGTTTAAAATATGGGCATCGAGTTGCACAACACTCTCTATTTTTATATTTTTCTTGAAATATCTATAAATAAAGAAATAAAGAAATAAGATATATCTTTTTTCTTAATATACAGATATATCAACTCAAGTATACAAAGTTCCCTTTCAACGCTCAACTACATTATATTTATACTATTATTATTGATAGATCACCCAAATTTTTAGACATTATAGAAATCATTTGCTTGGAGGGAACATATTGAATATCATAAAAGAAGATAACAAATTGAATTCGAGTTAAAATGTAACTTTTCAATACCTCTACCTCAGCTGGATTACCACGGAATTAGCACCAAAAAAATTTTTGCAGACGAATAGCATCATTCAAAAACTACATAGATAGACACTTCAAATTAGCTGAATGTGCTTGTTTATAGGCTGGATGCTAAACTGCATTTTATAGAACAAGTTCAAACACTGAAGAATATTCCATTAGAGAACCAAATGAAAAATAAAGGCACAGAACATCACAAAAGAATCTATTTGCATTTCTAATGCGGTTTCAGAAAAAAACTAAAGCAAAATTAACCAGCGCAATTATCTACCAAAAAAGTATTTGCAATAAATCATACCCTCAAATGATAAATAGGGTGCACTGTTGCACAGGACTCAAAGCACAGTATTAAAAATTTTGAAAAAACAAACTAAACAAGTTAGAAAAGCGAGCTCACATCGAGAGCAAAGAAATGAATAAAAATGCTGAACATTAAAAGGCAAAACAATAACTAGTTACAATATAAAATGACCCAAATACACATCTCTCGGGCCCTTTAGGAGTGCTAAGTCCCAAAAGGGCTAGAGCCATACAACGCAGTGCTATTTTTTGGCCATGATGCATATTTACAGCAATCGATTTTTCATATGAACTAATAGTTTTGGTTACCACCAGCATTTTTCTATTTTTGTTGGCACTGGTATAAAGTACAGTAAAAAGCATATTGGTCGTATTTTTTGTTCAAGGTCAGCATAAAATTTCGCTTATCAATATGGCAAACATAAGTAACTGATTGTGATATCAATACGAGGTGAGCACACAATTACTCTTATTAATATGGTGAAAATAAGTAACTAATTGTGACATCAATACATATTTGAAAAAAGAAACCAGTCTTTGTGGCCACTGTGTAACACATGAGAAATATTGACTAAATATTTCTTTAAAGAATCTTACAGCAAAATTATCACAGTTCTTACTTACAGAAGGCAATTAAGCCTCACATAAATTAAGCCTCAGGAGAGGGGATAATGAAGAGACCAATTGGAGAACATCCTTTCATGCAAACATGTGTCCCCACACAGTATACCAGATGAATCATATAAATAATTTTGTACTCCAATTATCCCAACTCAAAAGCAACAATAAAAAACAATGAAGCTCATTCAATTCTGTTTATAAGCCAAAAATAATCAGGTCAGAAAACTTGTTAATGTAGAAATGTAATAAATCATGAGGAAAAAGACATTGCATATCTACTAACATAATTATCTATTAACGTAGCGTATGAATGAGTCGGGTTTTTCTCCCGCACTCTATATTTATGAGTTTTTAATTCATCATTTCTGTTTCTTTTCTGAATAAACTCGCTCGGCAGAGCGTTACGTTAATTATTAATTAATGAGAATCAATGATCATGATATGCTGCCACCAGAGGCTTGGAGCCTCGAAATTAAGGATATGAATTAATTAAGATGCGAGAACTAAACGTGAACTAATATTTTGTTAGGTAGCGGCCGAGGGTCATGGCACGCGTTTCTAAGCGTGACGAGAGAGGAAAATCACACGTACTGAAGATTTCGAGTTGTATTTAGGAAGCAAGCACGGACGGCGAGAGCACGGCGAGGTTATAGAAATCCTACCTAGATTTCCGAGGGTCAGCCCACACGTACTGACGCACTCAGGAGACAAATAGTGACAACCTTCAACACAGAACCGACCCCACGAGCTCGGATGAATATTTTGCATGTATTCAATCGCGGTCTCGCCGGGTGTTTAGCAGACACCCCAACTCAATCCAATGAGCGTTTACAGACACTCGACTCGATCCAAGGGACCCGATCCAAAAATGAACGTCTCGCACACGTTCCAACAAGAACCACAAGTACTGAAAACACAACTACTGGAACCGCCGATCTCAAGTTCTGAACTGCAATAAGGGAAGCCTCAACTATCAGAGCACCGATCGATGTTTGAGTAACTTTACTCTAACTACTCTCTGATCCCTTGCGTCCGGACCCCTGTGTCGCGCCCTTGTTCCCCTTCGCCAGGTAAGAAAAACACCGGAAGAAGAAGGAGGTTGTATTGGGCGCGGTTGAATACGTCACTGCAAAAACAAGAGTTATTTAGTTCTACAAATGGAGGCACTACCTAGGCTTCGGCTCGGAACTTTATATCTTTTCCTTGGAGCACTGATTTTAATTAGATACAATATTTCCTCGAAGTGGTTTGAATCGTTGAAACAGCACCGGAATGCTGAGTCGTAGTCACAACAAAATGTTCATACAAATTTGAAAGAAACGAGACGGAAGCAAGGTAAGCCATTTCATAATAGAGCGACCAATATATTACTACTTTCAAAGTCAGGATTTTTCACCCAATTGCTGCAATTTTACTCACGTACTGAGTAAAGATTAGATTATAATGACATCGAAAGGGTGTGAAATTTAGGTTGCACACAAGTTCAATCATGGACTTCTCAGTAAGAGATAAACGGCTTAAAAAGTTGAGTCATAGAGACGAAAGCAACAAAACAAAGCTATGAGTTACACGATACGCAAACTTTCCGTAATAGACAGAAAAAGAGGGGGAATCGAAAACCTAATCAATGTATGTATATTTATAAAATATTTCTCATGAATTCTATCGTGAACAAATGAAATACCTAAAAAGGGCTAAAAAACATCACCTTAATTTTGGGGCCCGAACGATACAAAAGAGAAACTCTACTCAACTACGAAATTATCTCATAAAAATACTCTACCGATAAGGACAGCAACTTTACAGAGTAGCCATAGTTTTCAACGAGGAGCGAAACAGTTTCAAAAACAACGCAGATTTCAAGAAAAATAAGAAGCACTGCGAGAAAACAAATGTAAAATTAAATAAGAAGTTTCTAATCGACTTCGATTTATTACTAGAGCTTAGATCACTTGACACGACGGAAAACAAGGTGGTACGTCTTACACTTAAAAATACTTACATCTTTATATGCGAGACCTCTGCTATGACACATACCCTAACCTAATCATCACGTTTTACATTGCCTGTAAAGTAAAAGGAATCACATTAAATTGTTATCAAACGCACACGAGATTTACAAACCAGACTAGGCTTAACTTTACAAAGACACGAAAGGGCTTAAGGTCGGCCATTTTTTTATATGGCGCTCGAGGCGCAGTAATACAAGACACCTGCATATAGATGACTCGTAAATGCACAAGAGAATCAAATGCTATCCTAACTCTGCAAATCAAAGCATCTCGGCCCCTTCAAACAATAACGCACTTCTTCGATCATACAAATGATTTTGAGACTCAGTGATTAAAACTTACAGAGAAATAAAAAATCACTTGAACAAGACAAAACGCACAGTGAAAACATTCGGAAGCTACCGAAGCACACATTTGAAAATTTGACACACGCAAAGGTAGAATGGCTATCTACCGTTCTTACAGATATAAGGCACACTTTCACTTCAGTTCCTTAATTCATATTAAGTTCGATCATCACTTAAAAAGGGATTAAACACATTTAATGCGCAGGCACAAGAGAATTAGAAGGGCGCCTGAGCACGAAATGTCACACCTGCTCTCGGAAGAGCTTCTGCTACAGTGACGTGGAAGCTATTCCACAGGGGACGCCAAATAAGAATGTTACCAGAAAACCCCAGCATACGCTAAAGGAAAAAACCCAGATCAACGAAAAGGGCGTAAGTGAATAAATTTTCTTACACTTTTCTATTGTTTTCGAGGTTACCAAATAGTACAATCATTTTAGCTCCTTGAAATTAATTGTTTTGCCAACACAAGTCGTGGCTGTAAACCCCAGGAGACAGATAAAAACCCAGATCCGTGGTTAAAACCCCAGAATGCGCAGCCCACAGACTTAGAATCAAGATTGGCAGAGAACTCCAGCAATTATTTCTACATGCGCGAACAGAACTAGAACGTTTGATAAGTATCGGAGTTTTTTATTCTTAATTTAAATAAAGATATTATCGACTTCATAAATCGACATTTAGTGACATTAACGATTAATTTCGCTGATAGAATTAAGTTATTGACCTAAAATCGCTCATTTCAAAATCACGAATTTGCTCTGGAAATTTCGGAACAGTCAAATGAGAAACGGTTCATTTAAATGGCGGGCTAAAACCCAAATGACTTAAAGACGGAGAAAGGCATGACACTCCCCCCTATTTTGGAAAAATACACAGGCAAACATCCTTGCGACGGCTTGAAGAGAGCACGTAAAGAGTACCTTAGCTTTGTACACGATAATCAGTAACATTACGCTTATACTAAAAGACCATACATCAATCCGTTACAATACAAAATTTCTTAAATCTAGATAGAGATCAATGTTCCTTAGTCCGATAGGCACAAGAACAACGCACGTGACTAGTGTTAGGAACGTTACGAGCGAATAATACAACAAAATTAGAGGCGAACCCCGTCAGTATTCAAATCTAATATTCTATAGTAGTCAAACCGCAAACTGACTTTGTGAGAGATAGATAGGAGAGGAAAAACGAAAGTGCTTCACGCATCACACCACTACCGGGAGAGGAAGGGGAAGTCTGCAGCTCTTCACCTCCCCCCATCAGCAGCAGTGAGACACCTTCCGCCGATCGCTTGAAATAAGTATATTAAAAAATAGGCAAGCTCGACAGGTAGACTGGAAGGACGCGTCACAGTTGCGACGGGCACGATAGATAGAGTACACTAATCAAATTGATTCGAGAATCTGACACTATGAGATCTAGTTGTCTCCTCGGAGACCTAAACTTACTACCTTTCCTATCGGACGTTCGCACGCTATCGTACCTCCCGCAGCAGCGGCCCGAGATACCACTACGGAACGTACTAGACCGTCCCCGCTCTTCTTGACCCTGACTACCCTACCCATCGCCCATTTATTTCTCTGAGCGGGCTCGACGAGCATGACGATGTCTCCAGGGCTCAAGTTGGTTGTCCTCTTCGTCCACTTGGAGCGCGATTGAAGCTCCTGTATGTAGTCGCTTTTCCACTTCTGCCAGAAGACCTCTGCCAGATGGTTGACTCTACGCCAGCGCTTCTTTCCGTAGGCTATGAGGTCCGCAGGGGAGGTGTCGCAGAGAGGAGGGTTGTCGCCCGCTTCTTTCAACGTTAGGAGCATGTTTGGAGTCAGGGGTTGTGAATCATTAGGGTCGCTCGATAGGGACCATAATGGCGTGTTGTTGACGATTGATGCTGCTTCTTGAAAAAAGGTGTAGAGCTCATCTCTACTAGGCGTTCGCATGCCGCACTGGGAAAGCGAGAACAACATGGCCTTCTTTATAGCTCCCACTTTACGTTCCCAAACTCCACCAAAATGGGGTGCGTGAGGGGGATTAAAGATCCACTGTACATCGAAGTCTTGCAGCGTCTTGGAGAGTGACCTCATGTCGAGGTCCTGGTTATAGCTGCCGACGAAATTAGAACCGCGGTCGCTCCTTATGATTTTGCACGATCCACGAACGCACATGAATCGCCTGAGAGCGTTTCGAAAGCTGGAAGTGTCCATGGCAGGCAGCGGTTCCACATGCACCGCTCTAGAGGTTAGACAGGTCAACACCAAGGCCCATACCTTAGAAGTCCTCTTATTGCTTCTCGTAGAGATTCCCTCGACGACCTGCCACGGGCCTGCCACGTCCAAACCTGTGTTCGTAAAGGGAGCGGTGCAAGCAAGTCGGTCCTCCGGTAGGTCACTCATTTTCTGCTCTTCGGGTCTCCTTCTCAATTTTCTGCAGACGACGCAGTCATTTACGAACTTACGGATGACCTTCTTTCCGTGCACTATATGATAGCCTGCATCTCGTACGGCTCCATGGGAAATGTGAGCACCTTGATGCCCTGAGAGTTTGTGATAATGAGACACAATGCTAGAGGTGAGCGGGTGGTCTTCGGGAAGCACAATTGGGTGCTTTATACACCCGGGCAAGTTGACGCGCCTGAGGCGTCCGCCTACTCGCAACAGACCGTCAGCATCAATAAAGGGGCTCAAAGAAGACAGAGGGTGGCGCAGAGGAATGTCCTTTTCTTTCTTGAGATTACTGATCACGTCTTGAAAGGTTGCGTGTTGAACGTCAGAGATTGCTAACTTCTCACCCCCGAAGTTTAGTGATTCCAAGGGTCTGATGGCCAGAGCCACTCCTTTTCTTTGCTGAGTTCGGTCCTTCCATTTGAAATAGAAGTTCGTCGCCAGTCGTGATGCTCTACGAACAGAGACAAAGTCACCAGTTAAGTAGGCAGGAACTTCACGCTGAAGCTCTGGGGTCTGAAGGGAGGTGACGAAATTCGAGCATTCCTGGACGAGTTTCTCCTCGGGCAAACTCACTGAAAGCGAGATATCTGCGCCTTCTTGCTCGTCAGGCAGATGATCTTCCCACAGAAAGGAAGGGCCCGTCAACCAGCGTATCCTCTTCAGGTTCTCTGCGCTTGTAGGACGAGAGGCCATATCCGCCGGGTTGCACTCTGTGGCTACGTACCGCCAGAGTTCCTTGGGACGAACCTTCGTAGCCGCTTCAATTCTTCTAGTCACATACTTTGAAAATCTTTTAGTTTCGTTGTTGAGGTAGCCCAGCACTACCTTGCTGTCTGAGTACATCACTACGTCGTTGATCTCGACGCTTCTTTCTTCGCATATTCTTCTGTAGGCCTCACTGCACTCGACGGCCGCGCAGAGTTCCAAACGTGGTATGCTTGTGGCAGCTCTGGGAGCCGCCTTGCTGTCAGCGCTTACAAAAGACACGTGTACTCGTCCACTCACATCGACTGATCGTAAGTAGGTGACATGTCCTATGGCTTGTTGAGAGGCGTCGGCAAAGGAATGCAAACTTCGTGAATGAACCTCCCCGAAGTCTCCAGGAATGAGGCACCTGTCCAACGACAGGTCGGAGAGTCCTCGCAACGACTCTTTCCACGATTCCCACGTCGCAAGATGAGCGAAGGGAAGAGGGTCGTCCCACCCCAACCTTGCCAAATTTTCTGGGTCTTGTTTTACGGGAGGGATCAAGGTGCGCATGATCAGTCGGCCTCCCAATACGACGGGGCTAGCTAAGCCGATTGGATCGAAGATTGAATTGACGGTGGCTAACAAACCACGTTTCGTGAACGGGCAGTTCACCACCTCGGTATGTACGTCAAACCGGTCGGTCGTAGTATTCCACGTCACTCCTAGGGTGCGCTGACTACAACCATCCTCCCAAAACTCCACCTTTCCTTCCTCGCGTTCCGATTCCGGGAATGCGTTCAAAACCTCCTGATGACTAGAAGAGATTTTGTGAAGACGAACCTTGAACGTCTCCAGGTACTCTCGAGTCTTGACTAGAATGTCGACGGCCTCTTGAGCTGAACCTGCGGATCCCAGTCCGTCGTCAACGTAAAATCCGCGCTCGACGTAGCTCAGAGCCTTCCAGGCAAGTCTGTCTCCGTTTTCTCTCTCCTCTCTTGAGGCTTCCCTAATGGCGTGGCGCAGACAGTGTGTTGCGACAGCCGGACTTGATCGATTTCCGAAGACGTGCACTCTTGCCCGGTATGAGACAATTGCTTTGCAAGGATCATTGTCCTTGAACCAGAAGAACCTGAGAAAATCTCGGTCGGAGGGACGGACATAGAAGGCGTGGAACATCTTTTCCACGTCGGCAACGAAACCAACCTTGTTCTCGCGAAACCTAAGGAGCACTCCACGAAGACTGTTGTTGGCATCTGGCCCCTGAAGCAAGGTTCCGTTTAAGTTGCGTCCGAAATACTGCGCCGCAGAGTCGAAGACGATGCGCACCTTCTTTTTCTTGGGATGTGGAACGGGAAAAACCGGGAGATACCAAAAGTGTCCTTCGGCCGGTTGAAGTTCTTGGGAAGGCACTACCTCTACGTGTCCACTATCCACGTAGTCTTGGACTATCTTCAAACACTGTTGTAATTTGGCGGGGTCCTTGACTAACCGCGTCAAAGTGTTTCTGGAGCGGCGATAGACGGCCTTCGTGTTGTCTGGAAGCTTAGACATGCGATCTTTGAATGGCAGCGGAGTTTCTAGATGCCCTTCAGCATTTACGCGTACAACTATATTCTCGTCAATCAGCGACAAGAATTTCCTGTCCTCAACGGACGGTCCAGGACTCTCGTCGTCCATTCTGGTGTCGAAGACTGGAGCCAGAGGACCGAAACAAGGCTGAGCCGAAAAGTGATCTTCGACTTGAGTTTTATACACACTCATCTGCATGTTCGACGGGTGAGGCTCTGAAGGGTTGACTCTTCCAACAACAGCCCATCCCAAAGGTGTTTTGTAGACAGGGGGCTTCCGGTGGACTAGATCTGCAACTAATACGTCTTCAGCGTCTCGGCCCAGCAACAGACTCACGAGAGCATTGCAGTCCAGAGGAAGAAATTCCGATGCAAGATGAGCGATGTCGGGGTTCTTCAAGACGTCTTCTCTCGTTGCCACGTCGTACTTATTATGAGGAATGCCGTCGTGCTCGAATAGCGGGGGAAGAGCGTAAGACTCAGAGCGGTTTACGCCCTTTACTCGAAAGCCCTCCGTAGTCCGACCGTAGGATTTAATTTTAGAACTTGAAATCGTGGTGATGGAATACGTTTCCTTTTTGTGAGGTAATGCAAAGAAATCTAACAAAGAAGATGTGGCGAAAGAGTTGGTACTTTGGTCATCCAGGATGACGTAAGTGCGGAGAGTTTTACTGCTTCTTCCGGGCGCCGTCACGTCCACCAAGACCATCTTAGAGCAGCTTCGGTTTTTCGATGGTTGTCACTTTTCCGTATACGGGTTTCCCATTTCTGGAGCGTCGCGTCTCTCGTTGAGAGGCGAAGACCTGCGGGCCCAGCGTCCTCGAGGCGCTGGTCCTCCCCTCGAAGCAAAACCTCTTCCTCGTACGCCGAAGTTTTCTGAGTGGCTGCGCCTCTGCCCCTCAGACCCGTCCGAATGAAGCAGCGTGTGATGAGAGCTAGAACCACAGGCTTCGCACCTCTGATCTGCGGTGCATTGAGCTATACGGTGCGCTCCGAAACATCGGAAACACGCACCGCACTCCACAACGATACCCTTACGATCCGCAGCATTCAAACACGAAAATCTATTGCAAGACGCCAGAGAATGCCCGGAGCTATGGTGTAAGGGGCATTCGGTTCTCGTGTTTTCCACTTGCGAGGATTCAACAGCAAGCACGGTGGCTCGCTTGCTGGACTTGCCCTTAGGTCCAGTATGCTGGTCGTTGTCCAACTTGGTGAGAACTCCCGAGTACGTGCGCTGAGCGTTCTCGCGCAAGAACCTGCAGAATTCCTCTAAAGGGGGATGGCGCTTATGAGATTTCTGGTAGTTGAGCTTGGATTTATTCCACCGGCATTTAATAAAATCTGGGAGCTTCTCATAAATTGGTTCGAGGCCCAGAGCGTAATTGTAGTATTCCAAGTCTCTCACCTCCCTCATCTGCCCCTGGATGCTGTAGCACAGGTCGCCCAACTTTTGCAGCGATTGAGCGGTTTTGGGATCAAATTCAGTCGTTTTTATTTGGTCGAATCTCTCGATCATCTTCTTGAACTCCGCCGTGATTTGCTCCGACGAGCCATATCGTTCTCTTAGTTGAGAGACGATTTCGTCCAAAGTTCGCTTCGGATCACTTCCGAATGAAGTCCTTAATCCGACGATTGTGTCGCGAGGTTCTCCAGATGTGCGCGCTTCTAGGATGCCGACCACGTCGCTCGGATTTCAAGAAAGGTTCTTTAAGTCGTTGCGAAGCTCAGCGAACCAAGTATGGCAACGTTTAGGCTCGCCTCGGAAAGGGTTGGGAGGTGACTTTTTTAGCTCCATTAAAACTAGATGCCTTGAAGCGGCGTCGAGCCTAAGTTCATTTCCCGCGCAGTAGTCACTGCTGGCCAATGGTTTTTCTAGGTAGCACAAAAGCGGGTCTTGAGGGTTGTAATTGGTAGAGTTCCCTTGATTGTTGTCAGCGGCTCGAGTGGGTCTTGATTCCCGAACTCTCCGCGGGCGAGAACTCCGAAGTCCAGCATTGTAAATTCCTCTACTCTCCAGGTTCGGTGGGGGACGTACCTCAGAACGACTCAAAAAACTAGAGTCGGAGCTCGTCGATGGGCACGGGGCATTTTGACGCATTTTGGAGGCCTTATTTCGCCTTCGATCTTGAAACTGGGCAGCAGCGTCCCGCTGCTGTGCCTGAGAGTCACAAAGATTAGGTGGAGTGGCGCAATAAACCACACTGCCGTGGTTCCGCGAGACCCATTCTTCGGTGTGCCTAGATTTTTCCGTTTCGCTCACTGCGCCGATCGAAAAGTCGGGGCTGGAGAGACCTCTGTTGTTGATCTCGTCTATTTCAAGTGAGATTTTACTTTTCTCTGCCTTAGCTTCTACTTCAGCAAGCTTCACAGCGAGCTCACACTGCGACCTGAGCTCCGCAACTCGTGCTTGGTGCGCAATGTTGATCCTCTTTATAGAACTTTCCAGGTCCACCAGCCTCGTGGACTCCGCCACGGACATAGCTCTAGAGGAGGTGCTTCGCCTTGGCCCCGATCCTCGACCGTCCTTTCTTGAGTGAGCTGACGTGGAACTCTCGCTGGAAAGGTCGTTCACACGAGGGTTGAGAAAGCACTTTACCTGCCTCTTTAATTGCCGGTAGTCAGCCATGAGATTTTTAGCTTCTTGTCCGGCTCCAATTTTTCTTAGATATTCTAACTCGTTTTCTACGAGTCCTCGCCAATCTTGAAATTGGTGAAGACACTCGAGGGATTCTTGGTTCCATTCTTCTTCAGTCCAGGCTTCCCTTCTGGCGCTTGACAATTTTGATATAATTATTTCCTGAAGACGAGTCATTCGATCAAGCCGCACGACTCTTGAGTCCTGCCGTGGTCTATCCGAATCCATAATTATCAATAACGGCCCCTACGCCGCGAAGTCTAATGGCACTTACTTCGTTTAGGAGCGATGCAGCTGTGTGTCAGCAGAGGTCTCGGGAGTATGCCACCCCATAAAGATTGAGTGTCGCGCCCTTGTTCCCCTTCGCCAGGTAAGAAAAACACCGGAAGAAGAAGGAGGTTGTATTGGGCGCGGTTGAATACGTCACTGCAAAAACAAGAGTTATTTAGTTCTACAAATGGAGGCACTACCTAGGCTTCGGCTCGGAACTTTATATCTTTTCCTTGGAGCACAGATTTTAATTAGATACAATATTTCCTCGAAGTGGTTTGAATCGTTGAAACAGCACCGGAATGCTGAGTCGTAGTCACAACAAAATGTTCACACAAATTTGAAAGAAACGAGACGGAAGCAAGGTAAGCCATTTCATAATAGAGCCACCAATATATTACTACTTTCAAAGTCAGGATTTTTCACCCAATTGCTGCAATTTTACTCACGTACTCAGTAAAGATTAGATTATAATGACATCGAAAGGGTGTGAAATTTAGGTTGCACACAAGTTCAATCATGGACTTCTCAGTAAGAGATAAACGGCTTAAAAAGTTGAGTCATAGAGACGAAAGCAACAAAACAAAGCTATGAGTTACACGATACGCAAACTTTCCGTAATAGAAAAAGAGGGGGAATCGAAAACCTAATCAATGTATGTATATTTATAAAATATTTCTCATGAATTCTATCGTGAACAAATGAAATACCTAAAAAGGGCTAAAAAACATCACCTTAATTTTGGGGCCTGAACGATAAAAAAGAGAAACTCTACTCAACTACGAAATTATTTCATAAAAAATACTCTACCGATAAGGACAGCAACTTTACAGAGTAGCCATAGTTTTCAACGAGGAGCGAAAAAGTTTCGAAAACAACGCAGATTTCAAGAAAAATAAGAAGCACTGCGAGAAAACAAATGTAAAATTAAATAAGAAGTTTCTAATCGACTTCGATTTATTACTAGAGCTTAGATCACTTGACACGACGGAAAACAAGGTAGTACGTCTTACACTTAAAAATACTTACATCTATGTATGCGAGACCTCTGCTATGACACATACCCTAACCTAATCATCACGTTTTACATTGCCTGTAAAGTAAAAGGAATCACATTAAATTGTTATCAAACGCACACGAGATTTACAAACCAGACTAGGCTTAACTTTACAAAGACACGAAAGGGCTCAAGGTCGGCCATTTTTTTATATGGCGCTCGAGGCGCAGTAATACAGTACACCTGCATATAGATGACTCGTAAATGCACAAGAGAATCAAATGCTATCATAACTCTGCAAATCAAAGCATCTCGGCCCCTTCAAATAATAACGCACTTCTTCGATCATACAAATGATTTTGAGACTCAGTGATTAAAACTTACAGAGAAATAAAAAATCACTTGAACAAGACAAAACGCACAGTGAAAACATTTTGAAGCTACCGAAGCACACATTTGAAAATTTGACACACGCAAAGGTAGAATGGCTATCTACCGTTCTTACAGATATAAGGCACACTTTCACTTCAGTTCCTTAATTTATATTAAGTTCGATCATCACTTAAAAAGGGATTAAACACATTTAATGCGCAGGCACAAGAGAATTAGAAGGGCGCCTGAGCACGAAATGTCACACCTGCTCTCGGAAGAGCTTCTGCTACAGTGACGTGGAAGCTATTCCACAGGGGACGCCAAATATGAATGTTACCAGAAAACCCCAGCATACGCTAAAGGAAAAAACCCAGATCAACGAAAAGGGCGTAAATGAATAAATTTTCTTACACTTTTCTATTGTTTTCGAGGTTACCAAATAGTACAATCATTTTAGCTCCTTGAAATTAATTGTTTTGCCAACACAAGTCGTGGCTGTAAACCCCAGGAGACAGATAAAAACCCAGATCCGTGGTTAAAACCCCAGAATGCGCAGCCCACAGACTTAGAATCAAGATTGGCAGAGAACTCCAGCAATTACTTCTACATGCGCGAACAGAACTAGAACGTTTGATAGGTATCGGAGTTTTTTATTCTTAATTTAAATAAAGATATTATCGACTTCATAAATCGACATTTAGTGACATTAACGATTAATTTCGCTGATAGAATTAAGTTATTGACCTAAAATCGCTCATTTCAAAATCACGAATTTGCTCTGGAAATTTCGGAACAGTCAAATGAGAAACGGTTCATTTAAATGGCGGGCTAAAACCCAAATGACTTAAAGACGGAGAAAGGCATGACACCCTGACCTTTCTCTAGGCTCACCGGTGTGATCGTCACACAACTCAACCCGCAACTCCCGTTCGTCTGTTCACGACCACGGCTCCGCACCAAGTCCCCTCCGCTCGCCCAGCTCAACTCCGCATCGCCAGCGCTCCCCCCTCTCCGAAGGGGAGGGTGGTCGCCACACGAGCAGGGTAAACGAGGGGGCGAGAAGGTTCTGAGCCGCTCCTCCCCCCACACGACCGGGGGTACGGCTGGGGGAGAGGGGTCGGGTCTCATGCCCCTTGCTCCTCCCGTCACGGCAATTAAATAAAGGTTCGTCGGACAGCAACTCCCATCTCAGCGCTCTGCGCCGTCGGCCTTGTGTTCCCACATTTTTACAGCGCTGTGGTTGTCTAGGCCAGCGCATCCAATTATTGGATTTAATGTGGGGAAGATTTCTCTTCTGAGAACGTCCCCGACATATATTTCTCAAGACCCCAGCACGAAAGCCGGCTATCCTTTACGACCCGTGTAATTTAAGATGCTGTCCTTCCATTATTCTATATTTTCGTCTCGGCAACGCTAATAGTCAGAATCCATGACATACATCCCCCCCTATGTTAACGAAAGAAAATTTTGAATAGAAATTTTCTTTTTCCATTTATGTCATGTCCCCGATTTTATTTCCGACCCGACTCACGAACCTTGCACAACCGTGACATCAATTACAATACAAAACAAAAGAAAACAAAACGAAACGGCGACAACAACTCGCTCGCCCGTGCTCCAGCAAATTTAAATAATATTGGCCCCTTTCGGGACTGTGGAGACGAGTTCTTCCGTCTCCGAGATCTTCGTCTTCTGCTTCTACTTCGTCTCGTTTGAGACACTTGCCAGATTTCCATCTAGCAACCGCCGGCCGCCTCGCAGGGGTGGGATGCCACGCCCCGTTGAAGCACCAGCATGCTCGACCGTCGCCTCCAGCCCGTCTCGTACGACACCGTGTCCTACGGCACACGGTCGGGCATTAGTTCCTTGTTACATGGGTTAGACATCAATTTAGAGCCTATTCTTCAAATTTTTCCTCTTTTCCGCCTCGATTACGAGCGCATATTACATGAAAATGATATATGATTTTATTTATGAACCTAATCAGTCCTAACCGGACTTGAATGTCTAAGAGTATACACTTCTTGCAACATGATACAGCACATACTCCTGCACACGATACAGCACACGAAACCGCACACACTCTGACAACACACGCACATCCTACCCATTCGTCTTTCACTCGTGGTGCAGGTCCTTATGATTAAATATGATGGATGAATTGTTCCTAATCACTATTCTTTCCGTGTCATATGACTGTTTGCCTGTGTGGCATCTGCTAATCAATTCGTGATAAGAAAGCCTGAATTTTCGTATGGTTGCAATCCGCAAGGCGTCCCTTGGTTGCACTTCTGTTTTATCTCCCAGTCTCATATGACTTATTTTTCGCATTCTAATAACTCATGATATCGGTACAGCTGCGATGCCTCAAGCATTGCGCACATGCCTCTGGAAAGGCCTCAAAATATCCCTCTCAGTCCTGCTTCACGTAATATCCTTTATCCCGCTCATCAGCAGACCAGATATTCATAACACTCTCCACAGTTCACGCCGGATTTCTCCTCACAGGAGTATTCCCGATCTTACCATTGACGAATGCCTCTCCATCTCTCTTACGTTGACCGCTACTTCCGTTCCGCTCCGTTGGATGCCGCTGTGGTGCTGGTTAGCACGCGCACACGTCAGCGCCTCGCTCGCTCGTCGCTTTCCTGAAAATCTTCAAAATTCACCTTAGGGCATTTCATCATTAAATATTTCAGCTCTAGCGTCGGCTCGATGCTGTTCACGCCCGGTTTCCCAGCACAGGAGCCATCCATCTCTATTATTATTTTTGCTCATCTTTATTTATTTTGTTCTCCCATCTATCTCGTAATTAGCATCGCACACGAATCGCTGTGCGCTTCTCTCTGTCCAAACTGCCTTCTCTAATCTAAAGTCTGCTCTATCTCGGGTTACATGCGTCTCCGCAATGCAGCGCCCTCCACTTTTATGACCTATTGTGGCTCCCATTGTCCCGTGGGCTCATGCCTCGAGTCTCTACCTCGCATGTGCGCGTCCAGCTTGCCTTTCCACACTAAGCTACGTTATTATTAAAGAGCCGTATTTGCTAAAATTTTATACTATGTCCGTAATGGGACTTAATTATTAGATGTCTCGGTAGAAGTTCTGCTCAACTCTCAGGAGTTCTGCTCCGAGCGGCTAGTATCCGCCTCCTATCAGCTCATGACAGGCTCAGGCTTCGCTCTGCCGAGTGCAGCAAGTCCTATCCCAAGATAACTCCAATCGACGTCTCTCTTCCTAGCGACTGCATTTTGCCTATTTCTCTTTTTAACACGTCATTTGGAAGCAAAAAAAAAATTTTATTTCCTAAATTTTTCTCCCCCCCCCCCGACGATCAAAGAAAATTCCTTCACAGGGAATTTTTCACCCTAAACAAAACTACAAGAAGGATATATCTATTTCCCATCCAAGTTGCTGACTCTTCAAACCTACACCTGAAAGGCAGTGGTTTATTAGTGCTTACAACTAGTTATTTCTTAGGCTACTCTGAAAGAATAGTTAGTTAGTAAACTTATCGGCTATGCATCCACCAAATGCCGGGGACTTACAGAGCCATATTCCTACGGGCAATATTTATCTCATAAATCTGCTGCGGATCGCGAAGGTCTGTGACTGACCTCCGTCTAATTTATCTCTGTATGTAATTGTCTCGCATAAATCCAATTTCCTCTCCCTTTACCAACGCATCTCCAACAGTCAAATTACCCGCAATCAAGTTCAATTTTCGATGTGAAGTCATTATATCTCTGCAGTTGTTCGAGAATGTCAAGCCTTACGATGCAATTTTACCTCTAAGTTTTATTCTCGTCATTCAAAAATGCGCAGCCAACAACGATATAATTTGCCCAGTACGCTGTTACAATTTGTATGCCAAATCTCTACTCGTATCCCAAGCCTCCTTTCTGCGCGTCACACTTGCTTCCTTCGGTTGAGCTCATCTTTCCCAGGCTCGGCTTGAGTTCCTTTATGCCTCTGTCGATTTTATGACCTTCGTCCGGCGCCGGCTCTAAACGCTTCGGGCACAGTCTCTCGTGTTGGCTGATCGCATTCGTAAGAAATTTCCTACATAGCAGTTAACGTTCGATCGTACTACTGCTCTTATATTTGTACTTCTACATAGTTCTTGCTAAGCTATTCTGAAAGGAATTAGATTAGTGAGCTTATCTACTACTTATTTGCTAGGTTATTCTGAAAAAGAAGATTAGATTAGTAAGCTTATCTACTATTTATTCGCTAGGTTATTCTGAAACAGAAGATTAGATTAGTACGCTTATCTACTCGCTACTTGTTACATAGTAGTTTTGCTTATGTAGTCTTCTCCTCTACCGGACCGGCCGATCTTAGAGCGTAAGGACGCCTAGCTGCCGGGGTGGGTAGGGGTGAGGGTGCTTCAGGCATTGTTACGTAGATTTCGTCATCGCTGCTTTCCGAGTCGCTATCTTCGTGAGATACTTCGGTGACGTGCTCGACGCTCCTCCCATTGCTTCGGGGACGCTCGTCTTGTATTACTAATGCCTCCTCTGGCTGAAATGACGCGGGCTTAAGTCTATTTCTGTGGACCGTTATCTCATGCCGGCGGCCGTGGACTTGTCGTATTACGACGTTCATCGGTGTTGGAAGGGCCTGAATCCTGTACGGGCCTATCCAGTTCGGTCGGAATTTTCCCATCGCCTTGTTTCTTCCTGCTGTATTCCGTAGGAATACGCAATCGCCGACTCTAAGTTCTTTATTTCTCACGCGCTGATATCTCACATTCTTGTCATATGCATTTCGGCTTGCTGACATCGCGTTTTCGAACGCAATTTGCAACCTGGCAAAAGCGGCGTGAGGAAAATCTTCCTCCAAAGCATAGTTTAGTATCCTGGGCTGCAGAATATCAGACTGTGGCAAGGGAGCGTCGCGTCCGTGAAATAAATAATATGGCGTATTGTCTACCGAGGTATGATACGAACAATTTAGAGCGAGCGTGGCAAAAGGTAGCTGCTCGTCCCATGATGTGAGATCCTTCTCTACGGTGGCTGCCAGCGTTGTCTTGAGCAATTTGTTGAATGCTTCCGTCATTCCGTTACTGGCTGGATGGAAGGCCGTGGTGAAATGCAACTTGGACTTCAAAATGCGGCACATTTCTTGGAAATTTTGGGCAGTAAACTCAGTACCTCGATCCGACACGATGTGTTCCGGACAGCCATACCGGCATACATAATCCATGAACGCTCGCGCTACGGTCTCGCTCTTTTTATTGCGCAGTGGGTACGTCTGCACGTATCTAGAGAAGTGGCACACGATCGTCAGAATATATCGGTGTCCTGCCTGTGATTGTGTCAGCTCTCCAATGAGATCAATACCCACCCTTTCTAATGGTCGTGAGACTGGCGGTAATTCGCCTATTTTTGCTTTGAGGCCCCCGTGGGGACTTCGCTTCTGACACGTCGTGCAATTTTTCACGTGCTCTTGCACGTGTCGTGCCATATTTGGCCAAAAGAATAATTCTCTAGCACGGTGGAGGGTTTTTCTTGCTCCAAAATGTCCGGAAATTCGCGTATCGTGCGACATTATTGACGCGGGATTTACTAGGGATTCAGGAATCACTGCACGTTTGCAAATGTCTCCATTGTCCTTAACTTCTAGGTAGAATAAACAGTCTTTGTCCAGCACGAAATCCTTGTACTGGCTCGGATCTGTCACCAATTCACCCTTTCCTTCCAATGCGTTGATGACCTTGGCCCAGTGCTGTGCTTTGCGCTGCTCCATACTTGCCTTTTCCGCACAGAAAACTTCGTACGGGTCCAGCGCTTCCGTCACAGTCGGGCGGACGGCTGCCCCTCCCTGGGAGAGCGTATCTGGAATCACATTCTCCTTGCCGGGTCTATACGAAATTTCATATTCGAACTGCGACAGTAGCACTGCCCAGCGGGCGATACGTGGAACTGTCGCTTTATATTGAAACAAATATCGCAGTGGTTGGTGATCCGTCAGGATCTGGAATTTTCGGCCGTAGAGATATCTAGCAAAATGGCGGACGTTTTCCACAATAGCTAATGCTTCCCTCTCGGTGGTACTATACCGAGTCTCCGCCGGTGTAAATTTCCGTGAGTAGTATGCGATTGGGTGATCCATGCCGTCTTTTTCTTGCGTCAGTACTCCTCCCAGTGCGACATCGCTCGCGTCGGTGTGCAGCCTGAACGGTCGCTCGAAATCTGGGTAACCCAACACCGGCGCTTCAGCTAGAGCCGATTTGAGCGCGTCGAATGCGGCCTGATGTTCGTCCGTCCACAAAAACTTGGCACACTTCTTAGTCAAAGCCGTCAAAAGTGCGACTCGCTCTGAGAAATTTGGTATGTGTCTTCGATAGTAGCCTGCCATTCCCAAAATTCTTCGTACATCTTTCGGTTTCTTCGGTGGTAACAACTCGCGAATGGCCGTTATCTTCCTTTGGTCAACTTGAATTCCGTCCTTCGAGACAACGTGACCCAAATATTCGATGGAGGGTTTGGCAAAGCTGCACTTTTTCAGTGAAATTTTCAATCCTGACTTCTGAAGGAGAGCGAGAACTTCTTCCAAATGAGCGATGTGATCCTCAAACGTCTTCGAAAATACCACTACGTCGTCTATGAAAACGTAGCTCGTTTTTCCAATCACCGGCTCCAATACTCGATTGACCAAGCGCTGGAATGTGGCTGGGGCTGTAGTCAATCCAAACGGCATCCGCTTGAAGCGGTACTGAGCCGACTCAGTAGCAAATGCCGTCTTGTCGCGGTCTGCTTCCGCGACAGGAATCTGCCAGTAGCCTGATTTCAAGTCTATGGCTGAGAAGTAGCATGCGCCTCCAAGGGACTCCAAAATTTGTTCGATTCGTGGCATTGGATATTTATCTGCGAGCGTGACTTCATTAATTCGTCGAAAATCAACACAAAACCTATGCGTGCCGTCCTTCTTTTTGATGAGGAGCACCGGAGATGCCCACGCGCTCGCTGATGGCTCAATTACGTCCATTGCTAACATATTCTGCACTTGTTCTTCGATTGCTGCGCGTGTTGCCTGGGGCAGAGGCCATTGTTTCGTAGCAATCGGCGCCGCGTTCCTGGTGTCAATTCAATGTGGGAGCAAGTCACATCGGCCTAAATCTTGCTCATGCTGAGAAATGGCTGGCGCATACTTACCGATGAGCGCTAACAAACTCTCACGCTGCTGCGTGTGTAGATGCTCTAGGCTTGGTACTTCCGCCTCGGGTAGCTCGTCGGTGATACCATACTCACCATCGTCACTGCTCATTGTTGGTAGCACCGCCGCGACCTCAGACTTTCGCATACTTACCCTTTTTCTTTGTCTGATCAAATTGATCGACTCTCCGGCATACTCACCGTCCTTAAATGCATACGAATGACCGTTCACGATCACTCTACTACCATGTCCACTGGTCATGTCCAGCGTCACCTTACCTATGCGCTGGAGCAAATCGAGCCCTACAAGTATGTCTCCTGGATAATTTCCGACTTGAGCCACTATTACATCATGCACATAAGTGTTACCTCCTATCTTAATGTTCAGCGCAATTCTGCCCCGCACATCTATTTCTGCGCCACTTACTGTACTTAACTACAGCTTGGCCGTCTTTATTCTTACTGTACCTGATCCTGCCGACACATTTTTTTCTGCCATTTCAGGCCTTATCAGACAGCAAACTGATCCGGTGTCCAGGAATGCTTCGCAGTCTTGTTCGTTGATTTTTATCTGTATGATCGGTTTGGCCTCGTATGTGTCGACAGGCGTCCCTAGTTTTTTCTACTAGGTGGGCCTTGTGCGTATCGCCACGGTGTGTTGTTATCCACGTTGAAACTCCGTTGGGCTGCGGGGTTCGAGCCTTGTGGCTCGCCTAACTGTCGGCTCTGCTGGGCTTGATTTTGTGACCGCCACTGTGCCCTACATTGTTTAGCCATATGGCCGGCTTGCCCACAATTGAAGCAGTTCATGGTTCTTCGCTGTATGTTCTGGGCAAATGTATTTTGTCTCGGAATCACCGCTGGGTTGCGACATTCTCTAGAGAGATGGCCTACTTGGTTGCACGACCAACATCTAGGTGGTGGCCGGGTTGGGGTTGCTTCTACTTCGTCTATAGCGCAGATGTGCCTGCGCTGTTTTTCATCTTCCAGCATTCGTTCGCATTTCTGTGCCATTTTGACACAATCTGCGAGCTTTTTTGGTTCGTATGTTGCCATTGTCTTCTTCAATGCCGGGTCGAGACCATTGACAAACACATTCGCCAAGAGCTTGTCGCGAGATGCTGTGTCTTGCAGCTCCTTGATAACATGCGCCAAGGCAGCCGAACCGGTCTCCAGTCGCGAAGCATAATCTTCGATCGTGCCCCGGTTCATTTTGATTGCAGCCAGTTCCGCATGTGCATCTGTCAGCGAAATGCTTTTGAGGAAACGATCCTCAAGGCGTTCGGTCAGCTCCGTCAGATCGCATGCTTCGAGCTCGGGGTTTGAATCCAGGAAACTCTCTGCGGTGTCAGTGCAGAGATATCGGATGACATCAGCGCTTCGGTCGTCTGACCAGTTTTCTAGCGCGGCGCGCTTCTTCACCGTGTTGAGAAACTTCACAACGTTGGTCTTGCCATCGAACTTTGGAAGCTTGCCCAGCACTGGCCCGCTTGCAGCTGTCGGAGCGGCTCCTGCATCCTGTTTATTGGCGGTGGAACTTCCTGTCTTGGTAGCCTTTTCTACGTTAGTCATCTTGCCGCTTAACTCAGCGATGATCAATCAATATTTTTCTCCAATATATTATTGGCCGTTGCAACTCAACACGCACTCCACTGAACCTCTAATTTTTACGGTAAATACAGGTTACCCAGCATAAACAAGAAAAATTTTCCGGGTGTATCCAAGAGAGGAAAGAGGAGGGCACCACTGAATAAAGATACCCGAGATGCGGACTCTTATGCGCAGAGCATCCAAACCATATGTCCGGGGGGAATCTCCTCACCCCCAACACGGTTCAAACGAGTATTATACCAGCACAATTTTTGCGTAAATATTCACGTTGATCGTTCCCTGTACTTGCAATGTTACTCATACATATTCCTTTCAACTGACCCTAGTGCAGCCCAAGACACACAACAAATATTATATATTTTCTTTGGACAACAGAATAAATTTTTATGTGGAGCGTTGATTTCCTGCCCCAAACACAGATAAAGAGCGACCAACAAATGCGGAATCGGCACGTATTATTTCTGCCCCAGGGAACACACAAAAATTTAAATGGATGTTTCTACACACGATTCCGTTGATTTACCTACAATAACCGAGTAGATGTTAGGTTGGTTAAGAAGCCGCTCTAGTCGCTAATAAAACTAGGCGGTGTCTCCAAGAGAGAAAAGAGGAAGGCACCAGCTGAAATGCAGTATCCCCGCAGAGGTACGTAGAACAGCAATTTGGGCCTCTAATAGCAAGAACAGTTTAAGTCAAGATAAGTTATCAGACTAGTTCAATGCGGTTCATTAACCAAGACCAAGTGAAGAACAGTTAAGAGCCGAAATGAGACGTTTTCCCCCAATATGCACCTAATTTACGACGAGCGGGCGAAAATCGCATGTATCTTCTGAAGAGCCTCAAGCAGAATTGTTATTATCCCTAAAGAACCTTCGATGCTTCTACTTCACATGTGCAGCGATCCCTATCAGACATTCTAATCTCCCAAAAATAACACTTCCAGGATGCGTCGCGATAGGCTCACTCTGGTAAGGGCAACGCTCGCACAACCAACATCACAGAAAACAATAAATAAATGAATTTTTGCAGTTAACGACACGTTCTACTGATTTCCCATTGAACATACACAAATAAAATGAAATGGTGTTTACTTACAGTTTTCCTTTGGTCCTTCGTAGGTGTTGCTGCTCGCTGCCTCTGGACTGGATGCTTCTTTACCTCTCTATTTTAATTTTTCCTCTCTCTTTTTCTCTCACACGCTTTTAAGGCCAGCACCGCATGCCGCCACTGTAAGAGTCGGGTTTTTCTTCCGCACTATATATTTATGAGTTTTTAATTCATCATTTCTGTTTCTTTTCTGAATAAACTCGCTCGGCAGAGCGTTACGTTAATTATTAATCAATGAGAATCAATGATCATGATATGCTGCCACCAGAGGCTTGGAGCCTCGAAATTAAGGATATGAATTAATTAAGATGCGAGAACTAAACGTGAACTAATATTTTGTTAGGTAGCGGCCGAGGGTCATGGCACGCGTTTCTAAGCGTGACGAGAGAGGAAAATCACACGTACTGAAGATTTCGAGTTGTATTTAGGAAGCAAGCACTGACGGCGAGAGCACGGCGAGGTTATAGAAATCCTACCTAGATTTCCGAGGGTCAGCCCACACGTACTGACGCACTCAGGAGACAAATAGTGACAACCTTCAACACAGAACTGACCACACGAGCTCGGATGAATATTTTGCATATATTCAATCGCGGTCTCGCCGGGTGTTTAGCAGACACCCCAACTCAATCCAATGAGCGTTTACAGACACTCGACTCGATCCAAGGGACCCGATCCAAAAATGAACGTCTCGCACACGTTCCAACAAGAACCACAAGTACTGAAAACACAACTACTGGAACCGCCGATCTCAAGTTCTGAACTGCAATAAGGGAAGCCTCAACTATCAGAGCACCGATCGATGTTTGAGTAACTTTACTCTAACTACTCTCTGATCCCCTGCATCCGGACCCCTGACCTTTCTCTAGGCTCACCGGTGTGATCGTCACACAACTCAACCCGCAACTCCCGTTCGTCTGTTCACGACCACGGCTCCGCACCAAGTCCCCTCCGCTCGCCCAGCTCAACTCCGCATCGCCAGCGCTCCCCCCTCTCCGAAGGGGAGGGTGGTCGCCACACGAGCAGGGGAAACGAGGGGGCGAGAAGGTTCTGAGCCGCTCCTCCCCCCACACGACCGGGGGTACGGCTGGGGGAGAGGGGTCGGGTCTCATGCCCCTTGCTCCTCCCGTCACGGCAATTAAATAAAGGTTCGTCTGACGGCAACTCCCATCTCAGCGCTCTGCGCCGTCGGCCTTGTGTTCCCACATTTTTACAGCGCTGTGGTTGTCTAGGCCAGCGCATCCAATTATTGGATTTAATATGGGGAAGATTTCTCTTCTGAGAATGTCCCCGACATATATTTCTCAAGACCCCAGCACGAAAGCCGGCTATCCTTTACGACCCGTGTAATTTAAGATGCTGTCCTTCCATTAATCTATATTTTCGTCTCGGCAACGCTAATAGCCAGAATCCATGACATACACGTAAATCGTACAACACAGCTGATTGCCTATATCTTTATTTACCAAACTCTATACTGAATCTATCAGAAATGAGTTCACCAAAATAATTTTATCTTTTTCATGCTTCCAATATTCATGAATAGAACTTGCAAATGAATCAAGTGAATGTGAACTGTTCTGTAAACTTGCTCAGTAATCTATCCAGAGTACTTTGCTATGAATAACACTGCTCTAATTTCAAAACAGTTGGATGAACAACACTTCACGTAACTAAGTTCAAAAAATTGAACTTAGCTTGAGCTCGCCAACCGGCGATAAATTCTATGGATGGGCGTAACGGTCGATCACCGCAACATCCCGGTAAACAAATCAATGAAACATCAGTTAACATGTTTTTGCCATCTGATGCAATACTACGTCATAATTTATATAATGCAATAATTGCGAAGAACAGAGTCACAACACCAATCGCGACCTTAGGCAGTCAGTTACTTGAAGTGCTTCGCACGATGACTCACTGTCTGACTGTCATGAACTCACAGGTCGTGTCACGCATGCTTTGAACGTACCCCTAGATCAAAATTGAAGGCACCCTAAAAATTCCTTTACGGCCAGTATTATTTGAATGCTAGAAATAATTTTTTGGAAAAGTTCACACTACTAGACGAAAAAATATTGCAGATATTTCACGTGTGTATGCAAGGATGCAATGATGTATTAGATTATGATTTTTTGTTTCTCATTTCTAATTTAAACTGTCAAGGCTAGCGTAAAATAACGGTTGATCTTCAGTTTTTTTTCTAAGTACTGGGGTATGTGACATGTTTAAAACGTACACAACTCCTGAATTGTTATTTTTACGGTTAAAGCTTAAAATTTGATGACGTTGTTAAAATATGCTAATTCTTCAATTCAAATATTTGAAAAACACTTGAACTAACGTCCTTTCATTACATTTTGGAAAGATCGAGTAATAAAACTGATCGTGAAATTAAGTACATTTGCAGCTTTCAGTCCTGTGTTTTTTATTACACTATTTCAGCTGATGGGTGACATTTCGTTGATGGATGAAATAAAAACATACCCATAACAATCGTTAGCACATAAATGAACGCAATTAAATGCACCGATATTTTTGTTGTAAGCATAGTAAAGTAAAATGCTAATTTACTATGTTGTGAACATTTCGGGAGAAGAATGAACATGAAATAAAATATTCGACATGTTGTTTTAAGCTAAATGCAGTGTACTCAAGAATGCCAAAACACACGTTTGATGAATGACAACCATCCAGTATACGCACGACGATAATTCACTGCAGCACACTACCTGCAGCACACCACCTGTAGCACACTGCCTGCAGCAAATCACTGCCAGCTTATTACCTATTACCTGCAGCACACCGCTTGCAGAACACTCCCTATAGCATACCACATGCAGAACACTACGTGCAACACGCCACCGGCAGCACACCACATGCAGCACACCACCGGCAGCACAGCACCGGCAGTACACCCTCGGCAGTACACCACCTGCAGAACACCACCTGCAGCGCACCACCGGCAGCACACCATCGGCAGAACACCACCTGCAGCACACTTCCGGCAGCATACATTTGAAAGGCTGTAAACCACGGATGGCAGACTTCAAATGTTACGACCATTAACAAATTGAAAATTTCGCGCCTTCAAATCGTCAATGGCCACCTATGAATTTCACGTCCGAGGTCGACTGCCCGTAGTTAGAGCGCGTTGAGGGAGTGTTATGGCAGAACAGGCCACCCAGTCTATAAATCGCACATAATCGACCGTCACGTCCTTAATCCACCGGCGATACGTCCTTGATTTTCTATTGGGAACCTTCAGCTCAGAATCACACATTGCCCCTTAAGAACGCTGATCCCCATGAATACAAAGTTGTATCCCTGTGCGAAGGTAAAAAATTAAACTCATTTTCAACCGTGAACATGGAGTTATCATAGATGAAAAAAGATGAGATCGTTTGCTTTTGACTCAGTTTAAGTATACACAATACATCAGTACACATATAAAAGTACAGTTCGAGGTCCGTGGGAAGTCACTTTCATTCTGAACTTCTCAGTGCCTGTATGTACTAGCTGTTCATGTTACATCTGGCTATACAGTCATACAACCAACTTTATGTGAGTTTTGATTTAGGGTGCTAGAACCTCATGGTTAATTTTGCGATTGTCTGTCATTAGCATTTAAGGGAATAAATAAATGAGCAGAACCAACTCAAGTTTTTGAATTTAATATGCAAGTTTTGAACTCATAGCTGGACTGCTGGTGCCAGGTAGAAATTTGTTCGACCCATTTCACCCTTGTAAAACGAAGAGAAATAGGCACGTGGGTGCACCCCCGTCTGGGCCTGCTCCTCCTATGACTACAACATGCAATAGTAAAATTACATGAGTATACAGAGCCCTATATGAAGTTAGACACTGCAAGAAATGATTGTTCGAGTTCAAATAAAGTTCCGCCGAAAATGGTAAAATAGATGGAGAAGTGAAAACCTTATGAATAAATTTGCTCTTAGTTGTAGATTTAAGGGGATCATCCGGGTTTGAGACCTTTTTTCGTTCGATTCGTTTGAAAATTAGCCAGTATATGTCTTTTGTGAAAGTAAACCTTTTTTACTCATGTCATTTTTTTGATTTAGGCCTTAATTTTATTTTTTATGACGAAAAATGTGTTTTTTGGATATTTTTATTGATATTTCAGATTGGAACTCCTTCAGTTTTGCTGCTAGAACAAAAACAAAGACAGTTTTAGAACCCTTGGAACATCTCTAACAAATGCTCATTCCGATTTTTTCAAATTCAAATTTTTTATATTTTTTCAAAATTTTTGGAAATTTCAAAAATCAGCAACAATTTTTTGGGTTTAGAGTTATATATTTCTTCAAAGAATTCAAATTTGAAAAAAAGCAGAACGAACGTTTGTTAGAAATGTTCCAAGGATTCTAAAACTGTCTTTGGATTTGTTCTAGCATAAAAACTCGAGAACTAGTCCCAGGATGAATGTTGAAAATTCAAAGTGTAGGGTATAAGCAATAAATAAAATTTTTTGTTGAAGTGTAATATAATGAACAATTGATGTAATCGAATGCAGTTTTAATTTTTATTTCGATGCTTTCCATACATAACTTCATATTCAAACTGTGAATTGTGATTTCAAAAAAAAATAAAAAATTATAAAATTTTTTCTTTATTTATCAAAAAAAATAATTTTTTCTTTTTTCAGTCTGATTCTTATGAAATTTGACTATGATGTGTAACCTTTGAAAAGAAACACAATTGATTCCATTCAGTTTTTTGATTCAGGCCTTAGATTTTGCAAAAATTTGACATATTGGTTTTTAGGTATTGATATTTCACTAATATTGATATTTCAAAATGGGACTCCTCCTTCAGTTTTGATGCTAGAACAAAAAAAATGCAGTTTTAGAATCCTTGAAACATTTCTAACACACTCACTTTCGGCTTTTTTTCCATTTCCCATTTTTTCTCTTTATATATGGGGTCAAAATCAGGAAAAAGTTGAAAAAATTTTGGGTGCTTTTCATTGATATCGATATTTCAAAATGAGACTCCTCTTTCAGTTTTGATGCTAGAACAAAAACAAATGCAATTTTAGAATCCTTGGATCATTTCTAACACACTCACGTTCGGCTTTTTTTTCTATTTCTCATTTGTTTTCTTTTTATAAGGGGTCAAAATCGGGAAAATTGAAATATTTTGGTCCCTTCACCCCCCCCCCCCCGGGAGGGAGGGAATTATTGTCGTAGTGCCATAAAATTTTAGGAACGAATAGTCCACCAACTAAGGGTCCTTCTACAACAAAAACATGCAAAATGACCATGACATCGACAGGATCTGGCCAGGGCCCCGGATGATCCCCTTAAGTCACGAGAATAATTTTTAAATGAAACAAAACGAGTACCCCATCGTCACAACTGATGATTTACTTAGCCCCTATCACCCTAACAAGTGTCTTTCGTTGAGGGTGACGAACCTAAGACAAAGCTGAGCACGCGAGCTGTGCTGTAATGTGGTCATCTCAAGGCTCCGTCGGGTGGCGGAGACAAGACAGGATCACAGTCGGAGCTAGTTTACTCCATCACGACGGCGACAGTAGTTCACCAATCAAAGCAAATGGTTACGGCGATTACAGCTCCGACTTACTCCTATTGCTAGACAATGGTCTAGAATAGGATAAGATATAAAAATATCGAGGAGTGAGCGGCCTGGGCATTACCCTTCACTATCGTTTCAGCTTCTAAGGCCGCGGCCAGGCAAACAGCAGTGGAGTAGGGCAAAGCAGAGCAGTTTCGGCGCTCTGGTAGCTGCCTGTTAATGCTAGTAAGTTAAGTGGCCAAACACACAGCAGTGGCTAGTTCTGAGTCCGCAGCAGTTGCAATCTTGGCGCCCCAAGGACGGTGTTTTGTGACAGGTTACCTCAAATTTTGTTTATTACATAGATGTAGAACCAGCTATATTTCATCCAATTAAGTTTATTTTATATCATAATATATTACTATGCTATGCATTATCTTGTTAGCATTAGAAGTAATTCCGTACACTGTTTCTACCCACAATTTCTACCCACAATGTTTGAAATGGCTTTGATATTGTTTTATAATTGCTCCAAGAAATTCCACAACTAATTAATTGCATGATATTACGCTAGTTATGGTTGCTGATAGAATAAGCATGCAAATAATTCACTGACGAATGACTTAAAATATTATCAATATTTGAATGTGGATTACCCTTCAGTGCTGGACGTGTAGATACACTACGGAACAAGGAACATTTTCGTTCAGGCGCATAAATATACATATCTATGCATATAACAACCCAAATTTGCAATTGCTAAATTAATAAACAATATCTAAATATGAAAGGATCTTTTGTTTATGACGTGTCGCACTAAATTTCAATTTAATGGCAATTTTCACGTAAAACTCAAACATCACTACCGTTTTTAGGAGAAACTAACAGTATTTTAGTTGCATGCTTTCAAAGTTATTTTAAACGATATAATAATGATAAAACGCAAACTTCTTCAATATTTCTGTATCGGCCTTGCGCAGCACTTTGCGCTTGTCCAGAAGAAGTAAAAGATCCTTCCTCTCCACATTTGACTCACATTTACCAACTCTATGTGTGTGCGCACACATACATGTTTATATATAGATACACATATGCATATATATGTTCCTATTCCTATTTTTTGAGTAAAAAAAACCTCAAGACACCTTACATTTTACCTAAAGCTCTGCGACCAGTTAACACTGAACAAAATTTCAGAAATAAATATATTTAAATATTACTTTGTGACTAACTTTTTATGAATACCTGATTGTCATTTACGACGGTGTTTCAAGCGGCTTCGGTATAGCATTTTTTGTCTTAAAAAATTCAACAAATAATTTAGGAACTCCAAAGAATTCTCTAGTAGTATTTTGAATTATTTATATGTTAGCCATCTCTTTAGATTTAAAATCTCCAAGAAATCATATTGTTATTTAACTAGCCTTTGACAGGGTTAATCTATTTGCACGCCACGTATGGCTTTTGTACCAGCACGCCTCGTTTGGTTTATCTACTTGTACACCTCGGATAGTTTGCCTAGTAGTACACCTCGTATAATTTGTCTATTAGTACACCTCGTATGGTTTGTCTATTAGTAGACCATGTATAGTTTGTCTATTAGTACTCCTCGTGTGCTACGTTTGTCTATGGACGTTTTGTATTAAGAAACTTTTTAAAACCCGATATTTTGTCATGTATCTCATGTGCCAACCTGTTTGTAAATAAATGGCTCTTCTTTTCTTTCTTTCTTTCTTACTGATGACCTAATCTGTGTTTCCTAAGTATTACTTAGGGGAAAAATTATGAATGTTTATAACTAAAAACTATTAGTTTATACATAAAAGAGGTATGTTTGAAGTCAAGTTTAGTGCCATGCACCAAAAAAAGACCTGATATGAAATATTCGGCATTGGTTCGCTCTCAAGTGTAGGTATTGACAAAAATAATGCTTGGTATAGTGTAGTTTTCCGATTTATTAGGTGTAAAATACCTATATACGTTTAAATAACTATACAAGCCAACCAACCACTAACTTGTATAGCGTCTGCTATAAATGACCATTGTTCATTAATATAGTTATGATCGAAATATTATGAGATGCACCCGCGATCGCACCAATAGTTTGCACCGAGGAGATAAGAAGTTCGACACCCTCCCCGTACGATCTCTGGGGTGTGAGTGGACTCTAACTTCGGAGCGGTTCTTTATCATCCAAGATGAAACGACGCTAGCGCTTGAGCTGGACAGCGTTGCCCTGCCCTGCTCTCTGCTACTTGTCTGACCACCCTAAAGGCCTGTTGACACGATCATTGAGTGCACGCGTGAACAGTGAAGAGAGGCTCAAACCCCGCTGATTTGCTCTCGCTTCAGACGCAATGACTTAAGGCCCTAATACACTCGGAAAAAAATCACGGTGATAACCGCCAGCATGCCTCTCAAAGTGCCTTCCATCCCTGCACACCAACCAGTTGGCGGAGTGGCCACCGAACTTTGCTACGATCCGAAAAATGTCAGAAAGAGACAAGCGTCACACCGATGAGCACTTGAGCAGTACAGTTTTGATTGTTGACGGGAGAGGTGCTCGGCTATTTCTTGCTCCGCAGTATAGTGGACAAAACTCAAACGCTAAATTTTATTTACGCATTCCACAAATACGACTGCTTGTGGAATGTAATAAGCAATTCTTACAGAAAGCTATAGCACAGCGAAATTGACCCTTTAGTTTTATCCTGCGCTCTATACGGCTGATCGCCATCGCGCACCTACCCGCACGACACGCAGAGGCAGACTGGCGTTTGGCAATGCATTCCGCGGTGCTTCGTCTTGCGTACTGAGTGTATCATGTCGCCAGTTCTCACTTCAAGTGGCGGCCGGATCCACTGCCACAATTTCTCGAGTCATGAACGCCAGTGTATCAGGGCCTTTACTAAACGACAGTGCGGACTATGCTGGTCTTCATCGTGCTATCCAAGGCTTGTCAGTGTCATTCCAGTCGCCGAACGAGGAGGGTGTGTACTCTCTGCTCCTTCCCAACGCGTTCTCTTAGAAAATTGTCCTGCAGCTGCCTAAAAAGAATATTTTTTGAAGCCAGCGCTTTGCCCACATTTTTCTCTTTCGTTTCTTCTTTATAGCCGCGACAACTGTTATAGAGAGTGCAAGCGCCATTGCTTGTCGCCGGGCAACTATTGTACATGTACATTCTCTCTCTATCGTTTCAAGGAGCAGACTGAGGATTTAACTGGAGCAGTGCTGCGCCTCTGCTATAAGTGCAGTATGACCGTATAGACACTCTGACGCGACCAAGTACGTTACTGCGCTCGTGGTGAAGATACTCATCAATGATCGTGTCAACAGGCCTTTATAGGAATACCACTAACATAAAACACTACGAGAGCTCGGCTCTGCTCTGCCCTGCTCCACTGCTGTTTGTCTAGCCGCGGCCTAAGTTATGCGCCCACCAGTGTTTGAGACAGGCACAAATTTTACATCTTTATCTTCCTACTTCAAGAAAGGCGGGCAAATTCAAAATTCGTAAGCCGTTACGAAAGGCACACGACCATCATAGTAATCAAATAACCTACCGGTGAATTAAGAGCAAATTGGTTTCAAAGCAAGTTTAAAGGTTTGGCAGAGAGGTATAAAAATGTTATGGATAATTTCTAAAAAAGTGTTACCTTATTTGCTTATGCTGAATTGTACTCAGGCAAATACTTCGGCAATACAATATGTTCGTGGGAGGCACTAAAGCAGAAGAGGATGCTCCATAAAAAAATTTTGCAGAATAAAATCTATTGGGAGCCCATCTGACTTTGGTTCAATTTTACCTTGTCTGATATTTCATGGGCCAAGTAGTTACAGTTTTTATTTCGAATGCTTATGACCCTTTTAAGGGAATCTACTACCCTAGACTCGACCTCTTCGTTCAAACTTCATTATACACATTTCTATTGCACCGATGGGAACGAAAATTTACACGTGGATGTAAAATTTGATTGCAAACACATTTGCATCTATAAAGTTTTTTGATTTCTTAAAAAAATAATTTATTTCGCGATTATTAGAAAAGTACATTTAGTTTCGCAAACCCTACTCACTCTATTATTTTCAATATAGAGGTGTTATTTTTGTCTCATTTAATGCGGAAGGACTGTACCCAGACCGTAACGTAGGATTTTTTCGAATTTCGGATTAGAAAAAATTTTATGGTTACATATGTCAAAAAAGCGTATTAAAAAGACAACATCAGTATACTTTCAATCTCAGATTACAGGATTCTATTGCAACGAGGTAAATAAAAATGAATACCGATATGTAAAATTAAATTCTAAACACATTTGATTATGTGAAAAATTTCGAATTTCGCGATAGAAAAGAAGTGATTGGGCGAACATTTACATGTAAACATATATAGATATTTTTTGCACAAAACCACATCCCTTCTTAAATTTTCAACGTAGAAGCGTGATTTTGGTCTCATACGATGTAGTTTGACAGTGGGAACATCGTAGCAGAGCAAAATTCTGTTTGAATTCTAATTCAAATTTTTATTGGGAAAAAACTGTTTTTTTTCGAATGTTGGATATGTGTTTTTATAGCTTTTTTCTAGGTCGAAAATCAAAGAAATCCTACGTTACGGTCTTGGTACAGTCCTTCCGCGTCGAATGAGACCAAAATCCCGCTTTTAGGTTGAAAATTATACAGTGAGTAGGGTTTGCGCAAGAATTTTTATTTTTCTAATAATCGCGAAATAAATTATTATTTTTGCCAAAGTCGAAAAATTTTATAGATGCAAATGTGTTTGGCATTCGATTTTACATATCTGTATGCATTTTTGTCACCTAGTTGCGATAGAAATTGGAAAAAAGATATTTGTAAAATTTGTTAGTCAAAGGGTAGTCTAGGGTAGTAGATCTCATTAACCCCGAAATTTCGAGACTAAGTTAGCAGTCGTTGAAAGTATTCGAAAAAGAGTAACAATTATAACAGAATGGTTTATAAAATTATGGAGCTGAAAGGAATAATGTATGAATAAATGAAAGCTATTTTTTTTTGATGGAACAACAATAATAAATGAGCTACAAGGCGTTGTGATTCGGAGGATAAGCTGCCTTAGCGCCGACAAGTAGTCTAGAGAAGACCTCTCAACTAAAATGTGTTCACCAAACTTGAAAAGTTCAGCACTAGAAAACACTAGCATAGAAATCATTCGATTGTGAAACTAGTCATAGAGGTCTGAAATTTGCTTTCTCATGGAAATCTATCTTTGGTAAGTTACTGGCTTAATGTAAACATGCCATATATGAGACGAAGCTTGAAATTTCTTACGAGATAGACACAGGGTAGTAATCAAAATCATGTTACAAAATCGAATAATTTTTCCGCTATTGTTTGCAAGGACTTTATAACTATATGAGGTTCATGACTGCATTTTCTCTGATTGTGAAAATGATTACATAGAGCATCAAAAGACTATTCATCAATAAGAAGTGGTCCAAAAAACAACTGGGAATATCCCTACGATTGGGGACCGAGGTGAAGTGATTTACAGTTTAATATAGAAATATATTCATAAATGAGGCAAAATTAACCAGGAAATTGAAAAATGCTATAGAAACGGGAAATCAAGGGTTATGAGTCACAAATAAACGTCACAAATCAAACATACTCGATGTGGGACAAAGAGTTTGCAAGTTTTATGTACCTCTTAATTAGAGGCAGATGAAAATTTGAACCTCGCCATTTTGACTGCGATATTATTGATCTTCAATTACTGAATTCAGTTTACGGAGCTCTAATCACCGTAACACTAATTCCAATTACTGAATGTGGGATTACGTATACAATAGTGAACCGAACAATTAAATCGGCATTGTTCACCATGAGTTAACTACAGCCTTCTATGGGTGTCGTCTTGAAAAATAACAAAGTAAGTGATTATTACCTTTGTTATTCGTCAAAACAAATATGTAGGGTATTGAGTGAAGCTTTTTCCTGTAAAAGTATGGTTCTCAAGAAAATAATCATCAATATACGATGTTGTTTACGCCGAATTCAATGTATATGCTTTATATATTCAGTAAACATTTCTGCACTACGATGCTTCTTATTCATTTGCATTGGGAGAAATCCCTGCATCACCAATTACGTTATTTGGAGACGTGCACAAGTCAAAAGCTAGATGTAATACAGGGATGTACCAACCAAAATAAATTACATGATGTAGAAGTTATCAAAGTGTGATATGACCGAATCATTTCTCTCTCCTCAGGCTTAGGATGGATACAAACTTTAATAAAATTCTACCTTTCTTGACAAATTTGATGATCTCATCAACAATTTTTTCTGACTTCTTGAATTATTCATTCAAATAATTCATAAAATCTGCATCGATTGTCATTACGGCTGCTTACCGATATTAATTGCTGTGCAGCATCATGGCGTTAGTTTCTCTTCTTGACTCAGCACTAGCAAAACGCACAGCAGAGTTTACTCTTTGTAAGGTAATAGGTACGCAATCGTGGTAGGTAATTGTTACAAAAGTCTTATTCAACCTATAATATCGACGAGAAACAATAGTAAATAATCGGTGATACTCTACTTTGTGAGTTTTCCCTGACATTGACGAAGAACGCGTCAGGAGAAATGTCGAACTTTTGCAGATAATTATTGCCTAACGTCATTTAACTCAAAGCATACATTACAACTAAATCTTATATCCTTGTTATGCTTGCGTATCTAGTAGTGTTCAATCTAAAAATTAAGAAACAAGCGACGTGTATTTGAAACATTTAAATTGAATACATTTCGGGATAAATAAATAATTCCTGGGTAATTTTTTATTATGATGCACGAAAAATAATTTCGATTTCCGAATATATATTTTGTTATACTTTTCAGCTTAAAAAGGCATCAGCAACTTAGGCTACAGTTGCTCTGTTAATCAGAAACTTTTGTATGCGAAGTTAGAAATAGAAACAAAAATCCGAAATTGGAGGCTAAAAAACTTGTACAGGGTTTAAAAAGAAGGAAATATCTGAGTCAAAAGTTTTAAAACAGGTCGAGTTCTGAAGACGAGCGTTAACTCTGAAAATCCTCCGCTCGACAGTGATCTTGAGTAACTTGTGCTCGCGCGATTCTCCGTAGAGTGGTAATACTAGAAAAATATGATACAGTCTTTGGCAATGGTACTGTGTTCTACCTATTTCACCCGAGGAATTTGTTATTTACTGTATAAAAATTTGGCTACATATTTTAACGCTGTAGGTATTTGGATATTAATAGTTAATTGAATCCATAGGAATTCTTCCTGGGTGACATTTTTATTTGCATTGACATTATTTTACATGAGTTCGAGGGCGCATTCTTAACATATAATTTTGTTAGAGTTTTTGTAGCAAGAAATTTATATCTTGTCTTTCTATAGGCTGGTACCTTGTATGATTGTTGTTAAAAATAGAATGCAAAATAGGTGAGCAAATTACTGTTGATGCTTAGATCAGTTCGGCGGGGTAAATGAGATAATTGAGATTGTACTGTAGGATATCCATTCTACTAACCAGGCTTGTGTCATGCATACGATGCGTGAATATGATGTACATATCTCTTACTCTCTTGTAGGGGAGTAAAATATGCTCCGATAACATTCAGTGAAATAAAATAAGTGAGAAAGTAGGTAACCTCACAATTCTTTTCAACAATTTATAACTTTGATATGTCTAAGATAAGTTGTTGTGATTGGTGCGACGCCTTGCGAAATCGCACGGTTCATTTGTACCCCTTTAGGAATAGCATTGTGTTGGCTAGCTCACCGCCCACTGAGACGATGCGACTCCTGCCTTCATTCCTCCTCATTTGTCTGTCGCACCAAAATGCTGCATGTTGCATTTTTCTTGCGACGAGGCGATGGTCACTGGCTTCTGTGCAGGTTGTCATAACGTCATTTTCGTTTTATATGGATAAATTTAGGAATAATTAATAGGGAATTATTTATGAGAGCTCAAGAAATTTTTCTCTCAGCACATTTCCTGAAAAGTGACCCACCGGTGGTCACTTAAGTGATTTTCATAGTACTGCTCACCCACCTGCGGTTACTAACTTATTTTTTATTTAAACACAATGAAAGCTGAATGAAGGCCCGATCCAGTAAATGGTTGCAATTTTCAAAGTTGATTATCACAATTGACTTCAAATTTGGATTTAATATTGAACTTCAGTTTGACCCATAACAGTTAACGTGTTGAAAGTGATGCATGCTTGGGCGCCAGCGTGAGGTAGACAATGTATAAAGTTGTTTTTCTCATATGTTAGGGATAATTGGGATTAAACATATATATACCATAACGCAAAAAAAAAACATTATTAAAAGTTTCAAAAACCATAAATGACTAAAATGGCTGTTAAATAGTCATCCTAAATGCCAAATGAAATCAGTAATATTTTTCTATGCAATGCTGCGGGACATGAAACAAAAATTTGGCGCTGCTTGGCATCCATGCCGCTTGCAGCTACCACTGACCAATGAATTCGAGGCTTGAGCTTGTCTGGCAGTTGGATATCACGTACGAGCTTAGTTTTTCTGTGATGGCCTCCCAACCGGAAATGAACACAAGTGAAAAATTGATATGCCTTATTCAAGAACGATCGGCGCTGTATGATTTAAGTGATGTGCTGTACAATGGCAGAAACTTCCAGGATATGTTATGCAAATGGGCATTACAGAGCAAAGCATTACGGTCACTAAAATTTGTATACATACAATTTCCCGCCGCACAGCTCATTAGCAGTTAAGCGCTGCAAAGCAGGGCTCAACCCCGACGGGACTCCATCTTAATTTGTTTCTCTGCTTCATGTTTCTATTTTTATTTTCGTATGCAGGGTGGACGTAGTTTCGTTTCGTGCATATTTTGGTTTTAAATTTGCTGGAGTGCTCTCCCAACTTATATCCTCGAGAGTCTCTGAAGACAAACGCTTAATTAAATACCTTACTTACTGGACGGTTGACGTCTGTATAACGTTAACGTTTCATGCTGTTTATTCCAGTGCGAAATTTTGCCATATTAGATGCTAAATTTCGGACTAATTTTACTATTAAAAATAACTATTTCCCTTGAGTTAAAATGCATGCGAAGTAATTTATGGATGCTCGGTACCGGTACAACTCACAAATAGTTACCTTTTTCACTCCTTTTTGTTAACGAAATTCGTGACGTTGCCAGCCGCCTCTTTATTCGCCACACACAAGCATTCTGATTCAATTGTACTCGCCCTTATTTTGTTAGTGCAGTTTTCGAAAGTAGTCTGCAGTTGCTTAATATTAGTATTCATTCATGAGAAGGTAAAAACCATTTCACTTTACAATATCAGATATTCAATGAGTATAGTTACAGTTGAATATGTATCTTAATGCCTTTCTAACTCATTGACTCATTGACCATAGTCATTCCTAGCAAAAATTTATGTTAGCACAAGTCATGCGCAAAAAATACAGCGCTGGGAAAACTTAGCGTTTGAAGAAAAATTTACATGAAAAATTCAATGTTTCATAACGGTCACGTTCGCAAAAAGCATGATTTCATCACTCACTTTAAGTAAAAATTGGCCAGTCATATAAAATTTTCAAAATACCTGTAACATAAAAAATATACTTAACAATACATTCGTTTCTTGAATCCAGTTTTCAGACAACTTTTATGCTAATGCTTCATCCTTTCCATAGAGAAAAATGAGATTGACTGAAAGAACTGTATAAAGGTGCAGATTGTTATAGGTAACATGTAAGAATTTAAAATTCCATCATAAGTTCAAAAATATAAAAACAGTTAGATTTAAAACGAGGGAAAATATTTGCAGGTGAAGTACACAACTCAAAATGCAAAAGAAGTAACTTTTCGAACATTCATTACCTAATAAGATGCATACTCCTAAGCACACAAGTTTACGCACATGTTGTAGCACGCTTGACATTATTTTTTGCCATGTGATGTCATGCATACTACATAATTGTGATGATATTTTATTGGGCATTTTGTTTGCCCAGTTTCACCTCTTTGAAGCCACACTGCAGAAAGTACAAGGAAGATGATGATTTTGAGCATCATAACTGACCTCCAATAATAATTTGTATTTATTATTCAATTTGTAGTAAATTTATGTAATCAGAGAATTTTATTTAACAGCTTTTTTTATATACGAAAGTGATAAAAAAGCATTAACACATTGTCAGCTGCAGTGGATTAAATAGTAAACAAAATAAAACGTATTCAAGTACGAAAAAAAATTGCTTCTGAATCACCTCATAACTATTGTTTAACTCTATATTTAAAATAAAATTTTCAGATATGGAAATTCGTATAACCAAAAATCTAAGTAATAACTTCGAATTAACTAAACCGTACAGGGAAGTCACACTTCTCTGAGTGAGAGCGGAGGCCAAATGACATGACGTGGAAAGGAACCATCTGGTAATTGAAACTCCTACGTGCATGCTGCTCCTTCACACGAATGCCGAGGGCTCGCGTGATAGTGCCTGCGTTTTCAGACGCAGACTGTGCGACACTCAACTAAACAATGTCGGAGAAATTCACGTTTTTGAGAGTTTTCTCTGAAGGATCGAAATGTGCCATAGTTATGTTTATATGTATGTACACAGTCTGTTTGAAATCCATGTCCCAACATTACTCACACAGAGTAAGTTAAGCTACTTTTTCATTTTCCAACTAAGTGCCAAAATATATTATTGAAGAAAAATTGCTCATCACCTTTTGTAGGGCATGGTATCGGGGATGAAATTGACAATTTAAAAATATATTAAAACAATAGGACACTAGTCTTAGCGGAAAACCACTGTTACTAAAATGCTTTAAATTTTTTATTCATTTCATAACGCTAATTTGAAATATAAATGCACAAAATGTGAATAAATCTATTCCTTGTCCTACGAACATCTGTTTACGAAAACATAACTTTGAAGCTGCCATTTTGAGTGCGACAATGGTTCAATGCCAACTTAATTGGGAAATACCAAAACTTAGATCAAAATGATAACCGCTTTCGAAAAACTGTAAAAGTGTTATCTATATCTCCTGCAGAGCATAGAATACCAGCTTGAAATACAGCGGGGGAAAAATAATACAACACGTTGATTAAATCGCGAGATTCCGCGTTTCTAAACCACGTAAAATTACGATAATTGGACTGTAAAAACATGAGTATCAAAAGATTAATAATATATCTAAAACCCACAAATATTTAATAGAAAAATATCTAGGAACATGTATAATATATAGCAACTCTCGTCATTGGTATAGCAGCTCTCGTTTGAAAGGTGGTAAGCATGGGTAAGAATAAGGACATCAGCTAAGACTTTCGCGAAAGTATTGTTGAGCTCCATAATGAAGGTTAGGGATATCGGAAAATATGTCCACAACTGTGTGTTTCTATGGCTTTGTTTGAACCATAATATGCAAGTGGAAATGCCGGAATACCACTCTCAGCAAGCCTTGAACTAGCCGTCGACGTAAGATTAACGACGGTGCTGTTCGAAAATTGGTCCGAATAGTAGTGCAGAAGCATCAAGCAACTCACGAAGAATAGAAGGATGATCTCAAGGCCTCAGGAATCGAAGCCAGCAAATACACGATCAGCAGGGCACTACGCCGTGAAGATCTTCGCTCCCGCAACCCTCGTAGGACACCTCTTCTCCTGAAACGTCCCGTCTATGCTGAAGTATGCCACCTACCATTTGAACAAGCCAGCAGCGTTTTGGAACTCAGTACTATGGTTATATATGAACTCAAACTCTAACTATTTAGGAGAAATGGCGCAAATCATGTCTCGAGGCAGCAAAACGAAGAGTATAAACCGAAGTGCACCATACCCACTGATGAGTTTGGAGGTGGCTCAATCATGGTATGGGTATGTTTCAATATTTCAGCTCTTCGGAGGTAGGAAAACTTCACATCATTTAAATTTGTATGAATGGCAGGAAATATCGTGAAACATTGCAGGAACAACTCCGACCTTCAGCTCGTTTATTAAAACTGAAACGTGGATGGACCTTCCAAACGACAACGCTCCAAAGCATACTGAAACGAAACTAAGGAATGGTCGAAGATGAAGATGATATACATTTTGGAATGGCCAAATCAATCCGCGCGCATGAATCCGATCGAAAACTTATGGAAGGAATTGAAATCCAAAATTCAGAAGAAAGGTCCCAATAATATGAGAGTTCTCAAAGAAATATGCACCAAAGAATGTTATAATATTTCACCCGTAAATAATAAATGGCTAGTAGTGAACTGCTTTAAACCTCTCCAAGCCATAATTGATAATAACGGCTTTGCAACGAAGTATTAATGTCTGTATATCTTGAAATGTGTTGTAAACTTTTGTTCGCGTATTCATTATGAACGTTCCTATACATTTTCTTAAAATTATTCGTAGATTTTATATATGTTATAAATCATATTTTAGTAGTTATACGTGGTTTAGAAATGGGAAATTTGGAGATTTAATAAACGTGTTTTATTATTTTTACCCCCACTGGTTAATATAAAAGAACCTAAGACCGGTTATTCCGGTAAGCGCATATTTATAAGTGCTTCCATGATCAGTGAAGATTTAAAATTCTCACGTATTAAATTCAATATTCACAGAGAACACTGACAAGATAATCAGACATAGTTCTTAGATTCCCATGTTGATTGAGTGCCTGATTGGTTTGAATGTTCAGCACTGGGCAAAGGTTCTTTCACTTATTTGGTTAGTCTTTTTTTAGATTCTCAGCTCATATTTTTTATCGAATTTATGTCAGCTATTAAACAGTAACGTTAACAGTGTGTGCAGTATCAGAAATTTTTACTAGAGAAAGTTCCTTACCTTAAGTGAGTATTTTAAAGCTAAGAGATTTTCAGCTGTTTTCATAATTTCTGGAAGTTTCCAGCAAATAAATTTTTGGCTTTCTTTGTACTGAAGTTGGGATGCCTTTTGATACGTCATGCGCGATCGTTTTCCCATATTTCAGCCCAAGTTCGGATGATAGGAAAATCATATGCAGTATTACTAAATTATTTGCATTGCTATACGTACCCTATGCTTCTAAATAATAAGAACTACAATAATTCCCGCAAAAAAGCTCAGCATCTCATCTCTTCGTTCATGGATAACTTCGTGACGTTATGTAAGCCTCTCGGGTTTATCAGTTTTTTCTCTTACTATATGCACAAGAGAATTATTGTCGTAAGCTAATAACTATATTATCTATGATCGCTAACTGATCGTCCTCGCACGGCGAACGCAGTACGCTCAAATTCCAATAATTCTATTGACACAAATAGGTGTTAAAATCATCGTTATGCATTTTAATCACAAAGCCAATTTTGAATACTTGCATCATTTGTATTCATTTCATATTGCGCTCGGAAGATAATTAAAATTAACTATTGATTTCTGTCTGAATTATTGTTGAACAAGTTTTGCCTGTGCGCTGATAAATGTGTTAACGTAAATAAAGATTTTTACAAGATTTTAACAATGCAGCCAGGAAGGATGAAACTATCAATAAATTGTCCTAGCTTCTTCAACATAAAACACAGAAAATTATAAAACAAAAATTTGTGTGCTATTACACTTCTTTACCATACAAACTCTGATACAACATTTCACTTACATGAAATTAGCCAGACAAAGAAAATATAAATTTGTATAATTAAGTACATGTTTTCAAAAACACCTCTTTATGTATTAGGGAGGAAGCTATTTTACGAATTGAACGCGAAGCAAACCTATTATTGATGAAACTAAGCAAATCACAGAATAAATCATATGAGTTCGTGGAATGTAGGCCTGAAGTTGATTCATCAAACTTTTATATAACGTAGTCGTTCTTTATAAATCTCGTTGTGTGCGTTAAAATTTGGACCAAGACGTTACACGTTGAAGGATAACACAAACATCGCAGAATCAAGATGAATTTTTGATGTTCGTATGAAAGGAGATTAGTGTCAACTCTGTTTCATTATCTTCTGAATATCTTCAAGATCACTGTAAGTAATTTTTGAAAAATGCTCTTCTTCAAAACGAGTAGGACAATTTTCCAAATTGAAAGATGCAGACTTATGTTTTCAATTTGCAGTTTCACATCTAACTCCGTCCAATAAAGCTTGATAAAATGTACTTAGAATTTTCTAGTATTTCTTATACTTGTACTTTGGATACATCATCTATCTTCTCAATTAATGTTCAGTTCATGAACCTTTTAATTTTTCACAAGTGACCATCGGAGGAAGCTTTTCAAAGTATATCTCCTCCGTTGTAATATTATTTTACATAAACCTGCTGGTGAATGAAAATTGTTGATGGCAACTAATAATAATTGCAACTAAATCTTTCTGATACAAAATTGTTTACGAGCCTGTTGTATGGCTAACAACATTTTGTGGAGTATGAAACAAAATTTTCAGTGTATATAAATCTCTTTCATTTATGACCTATTTCTGACTAAGTGAGAATGTAAGATTGAAAGGTAAATATTACACATTTCACAGGAACATAACTTTTACCTGGTCCTGACATGCAGTCTTTATTTCTTCGTCGCAGTAAGAATGTGTTCCGATGAACAGAACTGCATTTATATGAAAACGCTTCACTGAATACGCTATTTCTGGAATGCTATTACAAATTTAAATTTCGTCGCTTGCAATGGTTTCAGATAAATAAATCAGTGTATGACGATTTGTTTGGATAAAAGCTTAGAAGCTCATCCTCTTTTTATGCTTCCTTTGATAAGTTGTTAGTCATCTTGTCTTCGTACCCAACGTCATACCTAAACTCAGCTGCTCTTCCCAGTGAAAACCTGGATCTCGAAGAGAGAACGTTTCAACTCATTCTGTCTAATGTTGCTGGCCTGTTTAAAAGTTGAGAAAAGAAGGACGCTCATGCAACTACAAAAAGTAAGCTAATAAATTTGTAGCGAATCAAAATTATAGAATCAAAATGTCAAAGTGTTATGAAATAACAGGTTTCCAAAATTGAACCCGTTGCCATTCGAATTGATGAATCCTTCGACGTTCGAGAACAAAACATCAGGGTAGACTGCAGCTCATATTACCTACGTTAAATAGTTTTAATGAATTAATAGTATATTTATTTTCTGCGGGATTCCTGCGCTGAGGTTATCAAAAGATATTGATTGGAAATAGAGCGCACACAACGACTAATTTAACATAAAACAAATGAAGGTTAATGGCATTACTGTGTTACGAAAATTTTCTTGCTTCGTGAATATTTTTCGACTTGTCAATTTTCAAGCGCTCCATATAGAACGGGTAAAGTTTTTATAATTATTACGTTGCCAGTGAAGAAACTGGATGCTAAAAACGTCTCCCTTCGGAGAAATAGAATAGAATAGAAATATTTTATTTGTATTTCCACAGCAAAATGAAAGTTTTAAGATATCACACCTAAAAAACATTTTTTATTTAGTAAAATACCGTTTGAGACATTCCAAATACACTTTAATTCATTTCGGTAATTAAAGACATTAATTAATTTTTGACGATAATGATGCTAAATTTTGATGTGAGGTTCGGATCTTTTTTAGGAACGAATAATTGCGTCCGATTTTTCCTGCTTCAGGTCTTTGTTTATTTGGTCAGAAGTTCCCAACCTAACTTTAGTTAGTAATTTTTCTTTTGTAATTTTCTGGTTCCGAAACTTGAAATGCCTGAGTTTCTTTCCTTTATAGGAAATTTTATTTCGAATCTTCACGGAACATGCATCAAAAATGTTCGTAATATGACCTTGAAAGTCGCCTCGGGACTTTCGTAAAAAATTTTGTTCAATACTGACTTGTGAGCGATATAAGCTTGACTAAAATTTCGGTTTGTCTTCACGTTCGTCTAAAAAATTAAAAAATGGTATACAGATGCAGTTGAACCCAGCTGAGGTGGTAGAATATGCGCAGCGTAGTTGTTTTCCCAGTAGTGTCACCTATTAAACAATTTTAAAATAACAACAAACGCCATGTTGAATAGCTCTGTCTAGAATATGCTCGGCAAAACCTTGACACAACGATTGGTAAAGTGCGACGCACAGGTACGCCAAAAATAAGAAGTAGCTTCCAAAGAGACAAAGCAGCCAGTAGTGTCCTTGCTAATTCTTTCCTTTCATATCTGTTTTTTTCCAATGACGATCCTAAGCTCATGAGTGGTAATTACTAAATGTTCGGAATTTTACGCGAAAGGTTTCACATGTGAAGTTCAAATCCTCGAAATATACCAACGTCAAAATGGGGTCACGTTATTTTTTTACAGAATGGTGTCTTGCGTACATGAAATATGGTCAGATAGTAATTGAAGTGAATAATTGTTGCAAAAAAAGGAACACTGATTTTTGAAATTTCGCAACGCTTCATTGATGTGCAACCACGAGCAAAGTGACCATAACGCTGACATTTATAACATTTCAAAGGAGGAGAAGGAGGAGGAGAGTAATGTCTGATAGGAAAGTACATGTATTGAGTTTTAAAGGGATTTAGGAATTTTCCTTCCTGCCAAACCCACTTTTAACACTTTGGGAGACTTCATTCTTTCCGTTCACAAACATAGGTAGTCTTACACTTTTTACAGCAGTGTGGTTGTCACATTTGATGAGAGGAATTATTTCTTCAAGGTTTACTTCCTAGTCAATGGGACGAATAGCATCCCAGGCGGTTTCAAATGTTTCAGCTTGAGGTTTAAATTATTTTCCAGCAAATTAACCATGATCTTTTTTATGGCTCTTTCAAACTCTGACTGTTATGCATCTTTGAATTCTAAGGCTATTACCCAATCAGAAATGGCCTCACCGATCTTTGAAGATTATTGCAGTTTATTGCAAACATTCTTTGCAGATCATTGAAGATCTTCGCATAAGTATCTACACTCAGTGCATATTTATGAAGAATTAGTGCAGTCTATGTCCGGTTTTGAAGTGCAGCTTGGCATCGATTTTCTGCAGCGATCTTCACTGACCAGGAGCGAAAAATTTCAACAATCTGCAATAAACTACTCTAATCAACGAAGATCTTTTAAAGTAAATCTTTACCGATCTTTACCAAATGGGAGAAGAAAACACATGGATGTAACATTGCACTTTATACTCAACAACAACAGTTTATTCATTTAAGGCCACCATCCCAGGCCCTTGCCAGATGCTCTCGATTCCATGGTCATTTTGTATGTTTTTGTTGTAAAAGGACCCTTAGGTGGTAGACTATTCGTTCCTAAAATTTTATGGCGCTACGGAAAATAATTTCCCCCCCCCCCGGGGGGGGTAAGGTGACCAAACTTTTTCAATTTTTCCGATTTTGACCCCACATAAAAAGAGAACAAATAGGAAATGGAAAAAAAGCCTAATGTGGGTTTGTTAGAAGTGTTCCAAGGATTCTAAAACTGTCTTTGCTTTTGTTCTAGCATCAAAACTGAAGGAGTTACATTTTGAAATATCAATATAATTGAAAAGCACCCAAAATTTTAAATTTTTTCCCGATTTTGACCCCATATAAAAAGAGAACAAATAGGAAATGGAAAAAAAGCTTAACGTGAGTTTGTTAGAAATGATCCAAGGATTCTAAAACTGTCTTTGCTTCTGTTCTAGCATCAAAACTGAAGGAGGAGTCCCATTTTGAAATATCAATATTAGTGAAATATCAATACCTAAAAACCAATACGTCCAATTTTTGCGAAATCTAAGGCCTGAATCAAAAAAATGAATTGAATCAATTGTGTTTATTTTCAAAAGTTACATATCATAGTCAAATTTTATAAGAATCAGACTGAAAATAAAAAAAATCATTTTGTTGAAAAAAAATGATAATTTTTTTTTTTTTAATTCACAATTCATACTTCGAATATGAAATTATGTATGGAAATTATCAAAATAAAAATTAAAACTGCATTCAATTACATCAATTGTTCATTATACTACACTTCAACACAAAATTTTATTTTTTGCTTATACCCAAAACTTTGAATTTTCAACATTCATCCTGGGACTAGTTCTCGAGTTTTGATGCTAGAACAAATCCAAAGACAGTTTTAGAATCCTTGAAGCATTTCAAACAAACGCTCGTTCGGTTTTTTTCAAATTCGAATTCTTTGAAAAAATATATAGCTCTAAACCCAAAAAAAAGTTGCTGATTTTTGAAATTTTAAAATTTTTTGAAAAAATAGAAAAAATTTGAATTTGAAAAAACTGAACGAGCGTTTGTTAGAAATGTTCCAAGGGTTCTAAAACTGTCTTTGTTTTTGTTCTAGCATCAAAACTGAAGGAGGAGTTACAATCTGAAATTTCAATATAAATATACCAAAAACACATTTTTCGTCAAAAAAAAGTAAGGCCTAAATCGAAAAAATGACATGAGTAAAAAAGGTTTACTTTACAAAATACATATACTGGCCAACTTTCAAACGAATCGGACTAAAAAAGTTGAAAAAGTGGGATGGTTTCCTTAAACAAAAGCCAAGCTCTTCGGCGAGAGGAGCAAAAATATTAGGATACGTGACTCACTATAAAACTATACTACCAATGTAATCATTCGGTACAGCAGCACCCTTTTGTAACAGCAATCTTCAGCAAATAAAAAACATAGGAATATAATACTTTCTATTTTCGACTTTGACCCTGCGTCAAATGAGCAGCATGTTGCACAAATCCCTCCCTCCCAAACATTTTTTATGCTCATGGATCATTGTAGGACACTATGCTGAGATTAGCTATGGCCTCAGCAGACCATCTTTTAACTTTCTTGCCGTGAGATAGACTAGACTAGAGTCGAATTTGGCGACTCTAGAGCCGGAGCAATGTTTATAAATAAAGTGATGTGAAAATTGATTGACTGATTATAAGAAAGTTTTAGCCTTGCATTACTACGATAAAGATGCTCAAAGAGAGAAAGGATGAAGGCACAATTTAATTTGGAGTTAAGAGAACGTGGAATTAATGCACATGGGGCATAGAAACAGTAAGCTAAGAAAGAAGTTGATGACGCAAGAAAACGTTGAAGAAAGTAGTAGGTGCTGAAAAACAAGACGCCAGTGAACTGAAAAAGATGGTCTGTGTCACGAGAAATGGGCCCTTCACCTCCTTGTTAACATTTCATTAACAGGAAGATCCGGCTCTCGGAATTGAGGAATGGCACACCTTCAAAGGATACATATACGACACAAAAATTAATGAATAATAATCGGCAATTACAGTACATTTACTAAAAAGAAAAGGTACTCACCGACGCCAGCTGACCCACTTACTCAGCGCGTTTCAGTGCGCTATTTTGCCTCGGTGAGATGTGGTGCGAGCGTTAATGGGGTTTTTAAACACCATCAAAATGCTAAGGAATCTTTTATAATGGAGCACCCTGGTACAAAGCATTAATCGTAATTTACTGGCACTGTAAGTAACGCATATTGACAAATACTACTCTGCCTAATTGACCGGTCAATTCCCTCAAGTAAATTACACACGGAACACATACAATGAAATAATGCCTAACTGATGGTCGGCGCACTCCAACGTCACAATGGATTGTCATTTAGCCTCGGATCACAAGTTCTGTCATCCCAGAGCAGCTTCAGTTCATTCCCTGTTTTTTACACAGTGCATAAATTGTCTTTGGACGTTCTTATGAAGAAGTCGTACTTGCAATCAATAGGAGACAAGAAAACCGCCCTCCTGCAGGGCAACAAAAATTTGGACGATTACTTTAAATCTGCAATTTTTTTATACATATATATGCACATATTCCACATTCAATTCAACTGCTCCAATTCTCTTATATGTTGTATGAACCTATCGTTTCCAGCGGTATCTATCGTAACAAAAGCACGAGCCTTACCCGCCCTGACGCCGTTATAAAACTTTTCCTTTAAGCAATTTCCCCAGTACGGGATCTTCTTCCCTCTGCACAAGCAAAAATGTAACTTTTAATGTGTTGATTCAAGAAAAATATATCTCAACAGGTTTCGCTTCTCACTTATTTTCAAAAGTATGACATTTAATTTAACGCCTATTTACGACGCAGAGTATAACACTTAAGGTATAATGATGCCTAGCCACGACGGACCTTATCGAGATGCTCGCGAACTCTCACTGACTCTCGTCTTTTCGTGCTAGTTAAAGTGATCTTTTGGGGCTACCCTCTTTCTAATCATGACCAATGGCACCACTCTTGCACTTCCAAACCTTCGCCGGCTTTGTCCTATTGGCTCCTCCCGAGGTTGCACGCTCCCTATTCGCTGTGACCCGAACACCCCCTTTTCACCCCTATTTTGTGCGTTAATTCTTGAAGTCTAAGTCCGTTGGCGAGAAAGCTTTCTCACGCCTCTACCCTCTACTACCCCTACCCTTATCCAGCCTATGGTCAACAAATCTTTGCCTTTTGTGGTAACCCTACACCGCACTCCTTGTTCGCGCTCTCGAGGTTTGCTTACCAAGCACAACACTACCCAGCTCGAGTGCCTGCCTCGCTTACAAGCCACATAACTATGTTGAATGTAAACATTCAGGCCTACCCTAATGTTAGAGCAAGTCACTCGTATCATTGGAATGCGTCTGACCATCGTTTTATAAACTCACAATTTTAGTTCAAGCAAACAGTAAATGCGCACAAAATTCGTTACACACAAATTTATTACACATGATTAAAAACTCGAATTTATTACACATGATTAAAAATTTCCCTAAATTCTCATGTTTTTAATTCGCAAAAATTGATTATTCTTAACAGATTCTCGACAGATCCGCCGTCCTATAGTTAAAAGAAATTGGCCTGACAATTTTTTTTTTAATTAGCTTTCAGCTATTAATTGAATATTGATCACTGCAGTCTGAAGCCAACATAAGACACACATGGTAACTTCTACTTAAGCCTATTACATTCTAAAATTAATTCCGCAGAAACAGGGTTCGTTACAATTAATAATCTTATTCATTACAATCGGCATGGCGTAATATATTGTGTTGTGTTCCACCGAACTGAAGTACGTCATAAATCTTTTGAGTGTTCACCCCTACTAACATTCACAAAGTATTACGGTTACATCCCCTACATTCTCAAACATCCTACAGTATTGATCACTTTATGACAGATCCGCGTGTCTGTCTTCAGTGACTCCGTGGCGTGAGGACGGGTGTGGCGCTCGCTCCGAAACAAAGTGCCTATTGTTAGAAAGAATGTACCTCTAACCTAAATGGGTACCCACTCGCGTCCTGAGTATTCAAATGTGATATAAATACCCCATATATAAAAATAATCAAACTAAGAGTATAATATTCCCTCAAAAGTGTGAGAGTATTCAACCCTCGTTTACACAACGACCGAATTCCCTCCATCCTCAAGATGCCTAACAAACGACGCATTACCAACAACAGCAGCAACAACAGCATCGAGTTTGAACCGAAGTTTGGTCAATACCCTGATGTGTCTAGCCTTACGAAAGACGGTAAAGAAGTGGTTTCTGTCCTTATAAAATACTTCGATTCAGTGATGACAAAATTTAATAGTGATATTGTTCAAGTGCAAAATGAAATAAGCCACCTTAAAACGCTATTTGAAACAAAAGAAGCGGAACACAAAAAAATTCTCGAAGAACAGAATGAGAAAATAGATAGTTTAACCTCCCGCCTCGACCAGTTGGAAAAAAATGATCAGCGCCGAGACATTGAAGACAAAAAATGTACTCTCGTCATTTCTGGAAGGGAAATACCGCCATCTCACGCAGGCGAAATCTGTAAGGATACAGTCTGCCAGCTCCTGAAGGACAAGATCAACATTGACCTCTCCGACACTGACATTACGTCAGCTACATGAATGGGGAAAAAAACAATAACTGGGAATGTAGATCAAAGAAACATTGCATTCGAACTAAAACATTATAACAAGAAACGTGAAATTCTCAACGCCTGCCGAGAAAAGAAACCACAGTTCTTCTTCATAAATGAATACCTCATACCTTCACGAGCTAACGTCATGTACATTCTAAGGATGGCCAAAAGGAAATTCCCGGATAAAGTTGGAGTCCCAAGAACACAGGATGGAAACATCTTCATATTCAACCCAGGAAACCCAGATTCAAGACGCCGCGAGATCAACACGCCAGATGACCTCGAGCAATACCTGATGCAACAACTAAACATGTCATCACAGCAGATCATGGGTGACTAGACTAGGTGATCCCCTAAATTAGTCAATTTCATTTTCATCCCCTAAATATGTCAATTTCGTATTAATTTAACCTCAATTAGGTATCATGTCAGTAAACCTCAACTTGATGCCAGTTCAACCTGAATCTATACAAATGTATAACAGATGTGCTTGTAAACATTTATGACAGCTGTGTGTGAACTTTTGAAACAACGCAATCAGCAATTTTTTACCTCCCAATGTTACTGTGAATTTTTTCTCTTCTTAACCACTTAAGTATTATTACGCGTAAACCATATTAGCTGATTATATCATTGTCGTTGTAATCTTCTTATAACCTGATAATCGCTTCTGCCCTCCACTGCCATCGTACAACCATATTAGCTGATTATATCATTGTCGTTGTAATCTTCTTATAATCTGATTATATCATTGTCGTTGTAATCTTCTTATAATCTGATTATATCATTGTCATTATAATCTATCAGCAATTTTTCACTTACCAATATTACTGTGAATTCTTCCTTATTTACCACTACAGTCATTATTACGCGTAAACCATATTAGCTGATTGTATCATTGTCATCATAATCTTTAAAACTTATTCCCTCTTGTATGTGAACTTATGAAAACGCCCTCAGCAATCTGTTTGCACCAATGTAGTGATATCGAACTCCAATATTATAACAAATAAATAATAGATGTGTGTGTAAACATCTATGACATCTGTGTGTCACATTTTGTAACATCGCAATTAGTAATTTTTCACCAACCAATGTTACTGTGAATTCTTCTTTATTTACCACTACAGTTATTATTACGCGTAAACCATATTAGCTGATTGTATCATTGTCGTCATAATCTTTAGAGACTTATTACCTGTTGTATGTGAACTTGCGAAAACGCCCTTAGCAATCTGTTTGCACCAATATTGTGATATTGAACTCCATTATCACTCGCTCATGGACTGAGTTTGTGTGTACTCACGAAATCGCGCTAGATTTTTCTTTTTACTCTATTCTCTCTTACTTAATAAGCTACTTTTTAGACTGGAATATCCCTTTAAACTTGACTCTGTATTTCGTTTTAAGCTCTATAGTACCTAAATCTTACTTTTACTTATTTTAAATGACTGATCACCCTGTAATATTTGAGGAAATCGATCCAGATTTCAATCATTTGAACAGAATATATCCAAACCTTAACGACTCTCAAGAGTGTAGGTATACTAATATATCAGAATTCAACGAAACTATACGAATAACTGACCGAGATTTCTCACTCCTGTGTTGGAACTGTAGGTCACTCTATCCAAAATTGGAAGAGATACAATGTACTATTACTGAACTTAAATATAACCTAGACGTGATTAGCTTCACCGAAAGCTGGCTAGATGACTCGACAAAAGACATGATTCGATTTGAAAATTATCATAGTTACCATTCGCTAAGAAAAAACCAGCGGGGCGGAGGCATCAGCACATATATATCTAACCACATAGACTCGAGAACCATAGCAAGTGCAACCATGAATCAGGATCATATAGAATCACTCTTCGTAGAACTTTTTAGAGATGGTAAACGCATTGTGCTTGGAACGGTGTATAGGCCTCCTACAGCCTGTCCTATATCCTTCCTGAATGAATTGAATCGTATTATTTCTCAGTTCAACAGGCCCTTATACAATGACATAATAATATGCGGTGACTTCAATTATGATCTACTGAAACATGAAAGCCATGAACCAATCTCTAATTTCCTAACTACCTTTCAGTCTCAATCATTCCTTCCGATCATTACAAAGCCTACACGAATAACCTCAGAGTGTGCTACGCTGCTTGACAATATCTTTATGACAGACCCTAGTGATTTTCTTGCTGGAATAATTACTTCTGACTTATCAGATCACTTCCCAGTTTTTCTTATTAAGAAAAATGTCTATATTGCTTGCACCAAGGCACGGGCTGAAACTTAATCATATCGTAAAATAAACGAATCAAATCTTGAAGAAATGCGCACCGTTCTAGAAGAATCAATGCCTACATTGCACATCTCTCAACAAAACAATAATACTACGAGCATTGATGAAGCAGTAGTAAAGTTGACTGAAACTATAATGACCGCATACAATCAGTGTTGCCCAATTGTAACTCGTACAGTTACCCCGAAAAATAAACATAAGCCCTGGATTACTAGAGACATCGTGATGAATATAAAGAAACGTCAAGCGTACCTAGCCCTCCTTTGCGAAGGACGAATATCTAGAGAAACATATAACCGATTTAGAAACTATGTAACAAACCAGATAAGAACATCCAAAAAGAACTACTTTACGCTCAAGTTTACTCAATTCAAAACTGACGTTGAAAAGACTTGGCATCTCCTTAACTCCTGCTGTAAACCGAATAATGCCGATAAAAAGAAAATTGAATATGTTGTTCAAGATAATGTAAAATATCATGAGAAGAAAGAAATTGCTAATCTCTTTAACAACTTCTTCGTAAACGTAGGGAAAACAATAGCTGATGGTATTCTAAGTGAACCTACTGATCACCTGGAATTTATGGATCATATTCGAGAACCCAACTCCTTTTTCTTTACGCCTACAAACTCCTCCGATGTAATTACGTGCATAAACAACATGAAAAATAAATCGAGTGGGTTACAAACGTTTCCGACTAAAGTACTTAAAGTTATTGCTGACATTGTAGCCCCACTGATATCAAATATTATTAACCAGTCTCTCTCACTAGGCACTTTCCCGAACTCCCTCAAAATTGCTAGAGTAACCCCAATCTTTAAAAGTGGTGAAAAAACCTGTGTAAACAATTATCGACCTATCTCCATTCTACCAATTATTAGCAAAGTATTCGAAAAGATTGTGTATAAAAAAGTGTACTCTTATTTTGAACAAAAATCATTTCTTTACGATAAACAATACGGTTTTCGCTCTAAAAAATCAACAACACAGGCTATATTAAATCATTTACAATTTCTCTATTCTAATATAGATGAAGGAAAACCTGTCTTCTCTGTATTTCTTGACTTCCGAAAAGCATTTGATTGTGTGGACCATAAAATACTATTATCGAAACTACACTGTTATGGCATTCGAGGGATTGCCCATGATTGGTTCAGATCATACCTAACAAATCGGAAGCAATACGTTGTCATTGACGACGCAAAATCGGACCCACAGACAATTAGCCATGGAGTTCCACAAGGATCTGTTCTCGGGCCTCTCTTGTTTCTGATTTTTATCAATGATATTGTAAAATCTACATCATTCTTCAAATTCATACTTTTTGCCGATGACAGTACGCTTTCTGCGGTCCTTCCGAACCAAAATCCTGCTATGATTGTGGAGAGTATAAATACTGAACTTCACAAGGTTTCATCGTGGCTCAAAGCTAATAAAATAAGCCTAAATATCGATAAAACAAATTATATTACTTTCTCATACAAGAAAGATGTATCTCTCCCATGCATTAAAATTGGCGAAGATGAAATCGAAGAAACCAACTCATGTAAGTTTCTGGGCATCATAATAGATAAACATCTGACCTTCAAAGAGCACATCACTCATATTAGTTCTAAATTATCAAAATCCATCGGAATCCTAAATAAAGTTAAAAATTTTCTGCCTGAAACAGCTTTACAAATGCTCTACCGAACGCTCATTCCTCCATACTTACAATACGGAATAGAAGCATGGCACGGAACTGATAAAAATAAAACCAACAAAATTTTTACTCTGCAGAAAAGGGCTGTCAGAGCGGTAAAGAACCTAGAATATAATGCTCACACAAATGATTCTTTCAAAAATTTACAAATACTTAAACTTTCGGATCTCTACAAAATCTCCATCTGTAATTTCATTTACAAAACATTAAGAAATGATGGCGACAATAGCCTAAGACAATTATTGACTGCGCAAACTGGTCATCACGACCATTTAACCCGAAATAGAAGTAAATTCATGCTTCCTTATTATTCAAAGGCCAGGTCGCAACACAGTATTCTCTTCGTTGGAACCAAAACTTGGAACTCTATACCTGCAGAGATCCGTGAATGTAATTCGTACACAGTATTCAAAAGACATCTTGAGTCTCACTTCCTATCAGAATACTAGTCGTGTAAGATCACCGTGTCGAAATCTTGCCTCCTACATGTAACTAATGATAATGTCATAATGTAACTTGCCTTGTGTACCATAACCAATCTTCTCTCTGCTCTTGAATCGTTTTATCGAACATACTGTTAAATATAGCCGACTTGACCTATATTGTAAAATACAGCATAAAATATCGAGTTAATTATCTCAATGATCAGTCTAATGCGAAACTAGGTTAAGTGAACTAGGTTAAACTTTTGTACACCCTAGAATAACGTGATGGTAGGATGCCCTAGAAGTCGCTGAACTTATTTGGGCCCACAGGTAGCTATACTCAAATTTGACCATTGTACTAGACTTGAGTAAAATTCTACCTCTGTATCACCTGTGGTAAATAAATTGTTGTTTTTTTTTTTTATGTCTCGTAGATTTCAATTCACGCTTGCATCTTCTGTTGTCCAAATCCTTGCCGCTGTTGTTGACGATTCGATGTTGACTCCTTTGGTATAGCTGACGGAATTTGCTTTTCTTCCATGCCTCTCTTTTGGCATTTTATAGCTTCATACACGCCTTGATGGAAGGTAACTCAATTTCAGGATAAGTATTGCGAGCCCAATATCCAGACTCGTAAAAAATTTTATACACCACATTACTACACGATTGCGTTCTGTAAGATGGATCATTATTACGATTCAAATTACCACCAAATCATGTTAAGTGCAATGTTTCACATATATTTTATGACGTTTATTCAACTCAACTTTTAATCGCCAGATTACTCATGAACGTCGATTCGTTGATCAGGCAAATCGGCACGTTAGTAAGTTATATTGATCTGTCGGAAAATACGAGTCGAAGCGTCAATAAATTTCATACACTACAGTTTCAATTCGCAATAAGGTACTGAATCCCACGAGGTAATCCTGGAGAATCCGAGGTATATCCGGCGGTGGTATCCTGTATGCGCGGTGGTATCCTGTAGAATTCCTCTCAGTATTCCTTGATTTCGACGTAGAATCTCAGTATTCCTTGACATCGACGTAGAAATTCTGGTAGACATCAGGTGATATTTTATTTTCTCCGAGTAAACACTCTTATTAGTGCGAGAATTCCGTGGGTTATATCCTTTGAAGATCGTACGCTTCACTCAAAGCCTATCCGACGAAGTCTCTTTTAAATTTTTATTTCACGTATAAATAGAGATGCCTAAAATGCGGCTTCAATATTCCAATGTGATAATTTGCCTAGTAAAAATTCACAGGAGACTTGCATTCGAATTTCAGGAATGCCTTACCAGGCATAAATGTTACGACGCAAATTCCAAAATACTTAAGTAAATTCCAACACTCAATCATATAAATGCATTGTTATTGTTTCATTTGAGTGCCCACTGTATAAAAGCATTTTTGAACGCTATTACATTAAGGTACCCTAGACTATTATCTTAATTATTTTCGCTTCTCCTTCCTTCCTCATCCTGGTACTCCGTCGCTCTGTGGTGCTTTCCGCTTCGAAGTCTTAACTGCCAATTACTTGAGCAGCCCTTCCCGATGCGAGCTTGTTAGCGAACGATATGTCTGGACGATGTCTTCAGCCGCAGCTCAACCGCCAAGGGTCCTGAGCTAATTACTTGTGCCTTCGGCATTCTTCGGAACATGGTGCAAAATTTCCAGCTGTGCATACATCTTCGTTGTTTCCCAATGCAACGCTTGAGTTTGTTCTACGATCAAATACTTCCAATACAAGTGCGCTGTATCCCCTATGTTGTACAGTTGTTATCTGTTCGTTGTTCTTGTAAATAATTACTTATATTCCACGTGATTTTTCCTTAATTTGCTGCTTATACGAGATGCATTCGTGTTATGCAATTGTTCTGGCCTGCTTTGTGCTGAAGTACATACTACGCTAATCTACCAAGAAATTAATTCCTTAAGTCTGATAAGAAATGTACTATACTCTACAGAGTAAGAGGAGAATAATTCCTTGGAATACCGTGTTTACGGTATTCTTTCAGGGCAAGAGAAAGACACAGAGTCAGAAAATTCAAAGCTACAGCACGAAAGTATACGCAAATTTTAATCTGACGCTAAACATATTTTCCCTGTTATGAAAATGAACGGTCTAAAGGTATTGATAAAATTAGCAAGCCTGAGATGGCCTCAGCCTAAGAACTTCAGATTAAACTAATTAATTCACTAGAGTTATTTCGTATTAAGCGCGTGCGCTTTAGGAAATGCTGGCGAGGGAATATAAGCATACTACAAATGAAACAAAGTACTCCTCTTGAGAAACACACGACGTTAACCTACTGAACGCTCTATTTCCTTTACTTAGCAAGAAAGAAAAATGAGAATTAAGCATAGGAGAAAATTAGATCACTCGAACAAGATTTTCGTTCTGGACGAAATTTCTTGTGAGCAAAGAATGTTGGAGTTACATAACCTAGAGCATATTCCTACTGAAGGAAGCATCACAATCTAGTGAGTGAGATTAGATTCAATTCACAGCTAGAATAACACAATTCTACTAAAGAACACATTTAGATTAAAGCAATACAACGCTAAAAAAAACTCACTCCTACGCACGAATTTTTCTAAAATTAAACACACAAGAACACATCCCGCAAAGTCAAGTTGATGCATGATTTCAGTCCTCTGCAGTTCGTTTCTAGTTGGCGGTTCACCTACACCTAGAACGTAGATTGTAGCTCCGCCGTTCTTTGAACGCCGCTCTCTCGTTCACGTGGTTTTCTGTTCTCAGCTCTTCATCTTCACTATCAATTGTTTCATATTCGTTTCCATTCCCCTGCTCAGCTGCGACGTCCGACGTGCCGGGGAAAGCCTCGCCTCTTAAATGAGCAAGTTTTAATCTGTCCAAGTGAACCCTTTCTTGACGGTTACCGTACAGTGCTTTGATGGTGGCATTTGTGTCGTTCTTTTTAATGATTCGGAACGGTCCAATCCAGTCCGTTGGCCACGCGTTTGCAGCTTCGGCTTTTCCTATCGGATTATGTAATAAAACGAGGTCTCTGATCTGCACCTGGTTGTTTTTCACACCTCTTTCCTTCATTTGCACGGACTTGTCGTGTGACGCCTTGGACTTGGCTTTTACGATTTTGAACGCATTGTGGAGCCGGGCGCTAATTTCTGCACTGTAATTCTCTCCTAAAGAATAATCCATGCGAGGTGTTTTCAGCCAGTCAACAACAGGAATTTCAGCGTCCCTACCAAAGAATAAATAGAATGGAATTTCTTCAATAACGCTCTGGTAGCTGGTGTTCAGTGCCAGGCACGTCCAAGAAAGTGCATCAGGCCATGATAACTGATCGCTGGCGGCAAGATGTGACAAAATCACTTTTATGTTCTGATTCTGCCGTTCCGTCATTCCGTTTGATTGGGGATGATATGCTGAAGTGTTGTAGTATATTATTTTCAATTTTTCACACACATTTCTGAATAAAGCTGACGTGAACTCGGTGCCCCTGTCTGAGATGAGCGTCTTGGCTGGGCCGTACGTCGTCACGAATTTAGTCAACGCTTTCGTTACCTCCTCAGTTGTCTTGCTTCTGAGCGGAAACGCTGCAACATATCTACTGAAGTGATCGACCACGGTCAGGATGTATTTGTGGCCCTCATTCGACACTGGCATTTCGATTAAATCAACGCCTATTCTGTCCAGAGGCTTGTCAATTTCAGGGAATGAACCCATGCTAACACAAATGCGATTGTTGATCTTACGTTTCTGACATTGCATGCACGAATCGACGTACTTGTTAACGTCACGCGCCATGTTAATCCAGTACCCGAATTCCATGAGCTTTTTCCACGTTTTAGCACGACCTTGGTGTGCACCGATTGTGCTATCATGCGCTAACGTTATCGCTGCTTCTCTCAGAGTGTTTGGCACAACGATCAAGTGCCTTGTTTTATTAGGCTTTCGTTGCGTCTTTCTGAGATACAATATGCCTTCGTGGGTGAAGACTTCAGATTTCAGAGCGAGACTTGGAGCGTCCCCTAATTTGTCACCTTCAAGATACCTCAGTACCGGCCCCCAAACGGGATCTTTCAACTGTTCTGCTCTCACATTTTCTTTCTGCAAGCAGATTTTCGCCTCTTGCACATTGGGTGCTTCGTCTATCATCGTCGTGACGAACACTGTTTTAGGTGCTTCGTCGTCTGGATTTTCTTCTCCGTTGTCGTTCGCAATATTTCTCGACAATGCGTCGGGCACCACGTTCTGAGCTCCTGGCCGATAAATCACCTCAAAATCATACTGTGAGAGTGTTAGGGCCCATCTCATAATTCTGTTGTTCTTGGTGTTTTTACCTTTGAACAAATATTTGAGGGCCGTGTGATCTGTTATCACCACAAATTTATTGCCGTACAGATAAGGTGAAAAGTGATTGACAGCAGCGACTACAGCTAATCCTTCACGTTCAGTTATAGAATAACGTTTTTCAGCATCATTGAATCTTTTGCTGAAGTATCCAATCGGTTGTTCCTTGCCATTATATTTTTGTGCCAGGACCGCGCCAGAGCCCTCATTTGAGGCATCACAGCTCAAGTAATACGTCTCATTTAGAGAAGGCTTCTTCAGAACTGGAGCTTCTATCATGAGCTGCTTAAGTTTACAGAAGGCTTGCTCGTGTTCTTCCTCCCACTTGAACCTTGCCCCTTTTTTAGTCAGCGCATTAAGGGGTGCAGCTGTTGTAGCGAACTGCGGAATGAACCGCCGGTAGTAGTTGAGGGCAGCGACGAAGGACCGGACTTTGCGTGCGGTCGTCGGTCAAGGGTAATTCTGCATCGCGTCCACATTCTTGGGATCTGGAATAAGTCCCTCACGACTGATGTAACATCCTAGGTACTTCACTTGTTTTTGCGCAAATTTGCACTTGTCTAAGCCTATTTTTACTCCGGCACATTGAAACTCGTGCAACAATTCCCTTAAATTTTCTAGGTGACTCTCAAAAGTCATAGAGCTAACGCACACACCGTCCAAGTAAATAGCGGCGAATTTTCCAAGTTGCCTTTTCAGAACATGACAAATCACTCTCTGGTACACTGATGTTGAGCACTTAAGTCCCATAGGTAGCCTAGAGAACTCGAAGTTGCCTTGTCGAGTCTGAAATGCCGTGTACTGCTTACTTTCTTCATCTAGCTCAATTTGATGGAAGGCTGATTTTGCATTGACAATGGAATAGTATTCTTTGCCAGCCACCTCTTCCAGTGTCCCTACAATGTGGGGAATCGGATAATGTTCGTTTATTACCCGCATGTTTACAGCTCGCAAATCAAGGCAAACTCTGTGACCTCCTCCAGGCTTCTTCACGAGTACGAGGGGGTTCTTCCAAGCACTTGTACTCTCTTGCACGACTCCACTTTCGATCATCTCCGAGACCTTTTTATCAATAATTTCTTGGCTGGAGTACGGAATACCCCATCCTTTCGTTTGAATTGGCCTGTAATCACTCAGCAAAATCTTGTATTTCACTCCTTTCACGTGGCCAATATCCATCTCGTCTGCACTAATCGTCTTGTGATATTCCTTCAGCAGGTTTCTGACTTGTCCTTGTTTTCCAGCATCCAAGTGACTGAGGTCAAGCTCATCAATTTGCTGAAAGCACTTCTCTCTGCGGCGATTTTCTGCTTCGCCATTTTCCGCATTGTTTTCTTCTGCAGTTGCATCTTCATTCGAGATTTCGTGGCATGTTGCAATTATTGCTCCTTCAGTCAGAGCGATTTCTTCGGCAAAAGGGTTAAGTACAGGCATCAAAACATACCCGTTTTGTACCTTTGCAGCCGTGGCTCCGACGTAAGGCGCCCACTTAATTCTAGGCTCTAAAATTACTTCCTTCCCATCAAACTTGCCTTCTGCTCGGCACTTCACCATGGTTTGCGCGCGAGGCTTCACTGTGATATCCTCAGCCAGAGGGACTGGTGTTTCTTCCCGCGTTACACACAGAATTTTCGGAGAAGCGTGTCCTGGTGCTGAAAACATGTTCACGTAAGTACCAAAGAATGATGCCCTACGTTTTCCGAAGTCTATCTTTGCGTTGACTTTGTTCATTACTTCCACTCCTATTAGCAGGTCTCCTGGGAATGTATTTTCCTTCACAACAAAGCATCTCTGTACAATTTTCTGACCGTTAACTTTGATTGGCACATTAATCTTTTCCAGCACCGGTACGGGTTCCTCTCCAATTGTTTTTAATGCAGTCGATGTTCCTTTCACACTAGCATTTTTAATCCCCGCAACCACACGCTCTTTTACCAAGCATATATTTGCTCCGGTATCAAGAAGTGCGGTAACAGGTGTACCATTTACTTGGAGTAATACGCTGGGATTTATTATTGGAGCTAACGGTCTCCTATTCCGTTTTTTGGCTGTCCTGCAAACTGTTGCACTCTGCAATTAGCTCTTAGGTGCCCAAATTTTCCACAGTTGACGCACAGCGGTGGCACTGCTCTATACTGTGCTAAGTCCACTGCAGGTGCAGGTGGTACTTCCGGATGCGGCTGTGGTTCTCTTGCGTGGAATATTTGGTGCTGATGACTCCTAAGTCTGCCTTTTTCGCTCCAGTGGGGTGCTTCATAATTTCCTCTTCGATGATAAGGAGAGTGTCGTATCTGTCTGTTCCTTTCTCTCCAGGGTGGCACTTCATGGCGGTAGCCTCTTGGTCGTTGTGGTGAATGCCGCATCGTGTGGCCGACACGTGCAGTCTCATGCTGTGGCCTCCTCTCGCTTCGCTGCGCTCTTTCTCTCTCCGGTTCCCTCTTCTCTGTCGTTTCCCTTGGTACTGGTACTATCCGTCGATTTTCCACTTTGATTGCCATGTCCCTCAATTCTTGTACTGTTGTAGGTCGCGCATCACTTCGAAAGGGTCTCGTAATGTTATCCCTTAATCCGAGCCACATCAAATCTACAAGGACTCGTTCCGGATGTTCTAGATAATTCTCGTTGTACAGCCTTTCCAGGCGCGTCAGGTACTCTGAAACTCCCTCTCGGCTTGTTTGCTTCTTGGTCACTATTTCAAACAGCGCTTGAGTCGGATGTTCTACTTGGTCGGCGTATGAGCGCAGCCATGTTTCTGCTTCTCGCAGGTTCGTTAGTGTACCAATTATTTTATTGCATTCCTTTGCCTCTCGTGGACCTAGGCATAGGAAGAAGGCATTCACCTGCTCGCTGTTATTCAGATTGCCAGTCAAAAACTTCAACCTTGCCATATGTTCCCCCACATCGTCGCCCCTCCGGAATTTGGCCCCTATGGCTCCCACGCAACTGGTTACCACTGGCATGTAACCTGTCTCCTCTTCGGGCCGTGGTGGCGTTGCTGGCTCATTCCTGCGGGCGTTGTTCCTTCTCCCGCGCGCAGGCATAGAGTCGGTCTTCTCCAATTCACTTTTCCCAAAACTCAAAATTTTGCGATCACTCAAATAATTTTTAAAACTTACTCACTGTGGAATTTCACTGAAACTTTGAATTCATCGTGTGAGCACACTTGAATTTTCTCACTGAAACTTATCACTTTTATAAACACTTTCACTTTCTTTAGCTACATGGCAGTGTGCTTGCTAGCTTCTCACACCGGAACACAGAAAATCATCACTACGAGTTATGTACCTCTACTGAATTTCTGTACGTTTTGCACATGAAATAACCACGCAAAAAAAATACAATGCAACTGTTATACTATACTCACAAAATTCACAAAATTACAAAGCGATCGTGTTGATCTTACCAAATTGTGATGTCACGAGAAATGGGCCCTTCACATCCTTGCTAACATTTCATTAACAGGAAGATCCGGCTCTCGGAATTGAGGAATGGCACACCTCCAAGGGATACATATACGACACAAAAATTAATGAATAATAATCGGCAATTACAGTACATATACTAAAAAGAAAAGGTACTCACTGAGGCCAGCTGACCCAATTACTCAGCGCGTTTCAGTGCGCTATTTTGCCTCGGTGAGATGTGGTGCGAGCGTTAATGGGGTTTTTAAACACCATCAAAATGCTAAGGAATCTTTTATAATGGAGCACCCTGGTACAAAGCATTAATCGTAATTTACTGGCACTGTAAGTAACGCATATTGACAAATACTACTCTGCCTAATTGACCGGTCAATTCCCTCAAGTAAATTACACACGGAACACATACAATGAAATAATGCCTAACCGATGGTCGGCGCACTCCAACGTCACAATGGGTTGTCATTTAGCCTCGGATCACAAGTTCTGTCATCCCAGAGCAGCTTCAGTTCATTCCCTGTTTTTTACACAGTGCATAAATTGTCTTTGGACGTTCTTATGAAGAAGTCGTACTTGCAATCAATAGGAGACAAGAAAACCGCCCTCCTGCAGGGCAACAAAAATTTGGACGATTACTTTAAATCTGCAATTTTTTTATACATATATATGCACATATTCCACATTCAATTCAACTGCTCCAATTCTCTTATATGTTGTATGAACCTATCGTTTCCAGCGGTATCTATCGTAACAAAAGCACGAGCCTTACCCGCCCTGACGCCGTTATAAAACTTTTCCTTTAAGCAATCTCCCCAGTACGGGATCTTCTTCCCTCTGCACAAGCAAAAATGTAACTTTTAATGTGTTGATTCAAGAAAAATATATCTCAACAGGTTTCGCTTCTCACTTATTTTCAAAAGTATGACATTTAATTTAACACCTATTTACGACGCAGAGTATAACACTTAAGGTATAATGATGCCTTGCCACGACGGACCTTATCGAGATGCTCGCGAACTCTCACTGACTCTCGTCTTTTCGTGCTAGTCAAAGTGATCTTTTGGGGCTACCCTCTTTCTAATCATGACCAATGACACCACTCTTGCACTTCCAAACCTTCGCCGGCTTTGTCCTATTGGCTCCTCCCGAGGTTGCACGCTCCCTATTCGCTGTGACCCGAACACCCCTTTTTCGCCCCTATTTTGTGCGTTAATTCTTGAAGTCTAAGTCCGTTGGCGAGAAAGCTTTCTCACGCCTCTACCCTCTACTACCCCTACCCTTAGCCAGCCTATGGTCAACAAATCTTTGCCTTTTGTGGTAACCCTACACCGCACTCCTTGTTCGCGCTCTCGAGGTTTGCTTACCAAGCACAACACTACCCAGCTCGAGTGCCTGCCTCGCTTACAAGCCACATAACTATGTTGAATGTAAACATTCAGGCCTACCCTAATGTTAGAGCAAGCCACTCGTATCATTGGAATGCGTCTGACCATCGTTTTATAAACTCACAATTTTAGTTCAAGCAAACAGTAAATGCGCACAAAATTCGTTACACACAAATTTATTACACATGATTACAAACTCGAATTTATCACACATGATAGAAAATTTCCCTAAATTCTCATGTTTTTAATTCGCAAAAATTGATTATTCTTAACAGATTCTCGACATCTGTAACAAAACAAAAAACAAATTCTATTTCAACAAAAAGAAAGCCGACCAAACATTTTGCTCGGTACATCACATAATCCCCCTGAGAGCGCTAATTCCCATGGATACAATAGTTGTATCCCCCTGAGGGGAGTGATGTGAAAAAGTTGAATAATTTATAAATCAATATTCTTTTAACAGTGGCCCAAGAGCTGCCAGTTGTGTACATCTGCTGTAAATGTATAAAATAAATATTAATCATAATTTTATGATCAATATTGTCACGTGAATATTCATTTCACTGAAACGAGTATAATAAATATCATAGGTAGACGCCTCTGAGGAATTTTGTCGTGTGTTTAATTTACGTGAGATACGTCATTTTTTACTAACATTTCATATCGACGATTTTCTAGTTGTTCCTCAATAATCTCACGAGTTTTATGAATTAGAATTAGTGTACGTTTACTTCCATCGAAATGGCTTACATCCAATGCACAACCTAAAATATAAAATACAGGTCGTGAGAGGCTGCTGCTGTCAGGTGAAAGAGTACCACTACCACATAAAGTTCCACATTTAAATCATTGCGAATATTCGGTTACTACGAACATTTCCTTGTGATAAAGAGCTTGTGGCTTAAGCGTAGTTAAAATACACAATTTTGCCCAGCTAGTAATAGCATTTTTGAGTTTTCCACTAATGCATACAGTTGCATATATTAGGAAAAAGAATAAATTGATACCTTTAAAACGTGAACATTCAAACAGCCAGTGTTTAGCAAAAACGAGTACGTACAGCCTACCTCGTTGACGGCAGATGCACGACTAATTTTTTCACACAAACGAGCCCACACGAGTAGCCTGAGATTAACTTCTTCAGGGTTACATTCTTCGTCCTCGCTTCCGATGTCTGATGTCGAAACTTTATACTGAGATGCATCTTCATCAACGCCTGAAGTAACCTCCAGCGAAGATAATCCTTGTTTCCAGTCTCGGGCTCTTCTTGCCTTCAATCCTAATTCTGCAGCGCCATCATAAAATTAAAGAGTAGCTATAGGATAGCACTAAACAATGAGGTAAAACTGTGTACCAATAAACATATTTGTTATTATTCTAATATAAGTCAGGTGAAGCTTCCCTAACCACAAGACGCGTTTTAAAGATAAGAATAATGAAGGGACCATCTAGTATGAACTCGTATAGGCGGAATCTATGCACAACGTGTGTTCCCACATGGGCCATCCTTGTGAGGTAACACCATTGCGTTGCTAATTAACTGAACACAATGCGCATAGAAACAGCAGGAAAGAAAGTCTCAACAAGAAAAAAGTTCAAAAAGTAAGTAATAGGTTCTGAAGAAAAGGATAGTACTGACTTAAAAAAGATGGTCCTAACAAAACAAAAAACACACGATTTCATCAAAAAGATGGCCTACCTAACCGTCAGATCGGGCCCGGATATTATCTACCTGGGAGCTCAATTCAATTTGAAGATCTTCATTTTTTGATGACAAACCGTTTTAAAGCAATGTTGTGGTGGATTTTATAATGAGGAATAGTTTCGGAGCACGTTTAAAATTGTTTAATCATTTCATTGCATGACATCATTGGGTGATATGAAGGAGAAATACAAAGAGATACAAGATTTACGTCAAGCAAAAACATGAGGGTTTCCAGCCAGCTAGGTTTAAAGTAGAGTCTTGGGCAACTGATAAGGAAACCTGTGTAGGGTTCAAAAACATCAACAATCAAATGAAGAAACTTGAAAACAAGATTAAACCGTGTGAAAAAATAAAATTGGCAAATTCTGTCCACAAACATGCTAAGCACATGCGATTAATAACTTTTGTAACAGATCAGCATCGGCATGTTGCATCAGAATAGCTAAGAAGTGATGGTTGAATAAAATATTATTATAAATCAAATTTGGTAGGCAGAGTTGATTAAATTCATTAAATATTGAATGAATGCATGGAGTAGTAAGGGAGACGTCCACACCGCAACCGACTGAATCAAAGAAATGGCTGTAACGCTTTTTCTATGGAATTTAGATCGATGAAAATTGGCTTACATACGTATTATCAAAAGTAAATAGGGGTCATCTCTATAACTTTTCCCCACTTCCGACATAACTTGGGAGACAATGAGGGAAAGGGGAGTTGGGTGGGGGAGAAGTGCGTACTTTTCAAGGGACGTTTTCTCAAAAAGTACTCAATGTAGAGCAATGATTTAGGTGTCATTGGATACGCAAACAGTTGCTGCATGACGAGTCGAAAGATTATTTATAATTTCGGAATAGTTTAGTTATAAGGAAATTTAATTTTTTTTAGAAGCCATCAATTTTTCCATGGATTTTGTAATGTAACCAAAAACTACTACGAATTCAAAATAATCTTATGTCAGTAGATAGAGTAGCTCTCTGCGCATCTAATGATGCCTGAGTCATTGCTCTACAATAAAACTTTCGGAGGAAATGGTTTATGAGAAATAGCCAAGTACCCCTTTTTTTCACCCATTTTCGCCCATTATCTCCGCAATTATTGCAAAAATAGGAAAACTAATGGACACGACCCCTATTTATTTCGACAAATGCAAATGTAGGTCAATTTCGATAGACCTAGATTCCATAGAAAGAACGTTAGAGTCATTTTGTAACAATTAACTAATATCTTCCAATCTGTAATTCTTTGCATAAACTTTTCCTATGTAACTCAGAAATTTTCATGAATATCAAAATAATCCTTCGACCTGTCATGCAGAAACTTATAGCACATCCTATGGCACCTAAATCACTGTTCTACGATAAGTACTTTTTGAGAAGATGTCTCTTGAAAAGTACGCACTTTCCACTACCCTTTCCCCCATCCCAGGTAGCAAAATTTATTGACCTAATATTGAGCCAATATACAGTCTCGAAATTGACTGGTTATTCAAAATGAACATCTGGGCAATGCCTTATTTCAAAAAATTCGGTTGATATTGGAAAAATATATTGGCCCAACACGATATTATCAACCCAATATCAACTAATTATTGTGTCAATATTGACTTGATAGTGAGGTGTTCTCTTCAATAACATTGGGTTAATACTCAATTCCTGATATCAAGTTGATATTGGTAAAACATATTGTCCCGATAATTATCTTTTCACCTACCCAATATCAGCTAATTATTGTCTCACTATGGACTTGATATTGAGATGTTCCGCAGAAAAATATTGGCCCAATACTCATTTTCTGATATAATTTTGATATTGGTAGCATATATTGTGCCAATAATAATTGATGTTTTACACAGTATCAGTTAATTACTGTGTCAATATTGCATTGATATTGAGGTGTTTCCTTAAACAACATTTTGGCTCAATAATTAATTTCTAATATCACATCATTATTGAGAAATATTTAAAAGGCCAGAAATATATATATAACTCTGATAACTATGTTTTCTGATGTACATACCTACACACCTACAAGACTATTAACTAAACAGCGTTCTAAATTTATCTAAAATCCATGATTCCATGATTACAAACCTCTTTGCCATCGTAGGGTAGAAGTCCAAATTTTGTGTTGCACGTACTACTGGTCAGGCAACCTGTATATGCGGTTTGATCCCGTTTCATCTGAAAAGAAATCGTTTCCCCCAAAAAACGTATCATTTTAGCTCAAAAATGCGCATAATGATGTATATCAAATTAGTTAACTAGCTATAATTTTATTAAAAAGTACTGAAAAAATTACTGCCAGCGATAATGGAAAAAGCGGTAGCCGCTCGTTTTGTGTCGGCAGTAATTCGGCTCATTGCAAGCAAAAATAAGAACGCGGTTAGATAGTTTACATTAAATTGAAAACATGTAGCTAATCGAGTTCCCAGTTTTTCGTTCTTGAATGAAACTGTTTTCTTGCCATTATAAAAGAGTGAGGGACCGGTTTTGCTAACAGTTAATAGTCAGTACGATACATCTTGGTATTAATGAGGGCTTCAGGACTATAGACCGACCGGGGCCCGGCCAACCCCGGCCATTTTGGCTGACCCCGGCCCCGGCAAGCCCCGAAAATTTTTGCAGACCCCGGCCCCGGCCCCGGCCCTGGCAAAATAGTGCCCTAAGCCGGGGTTTGGGCTTGGGTTATTAGATTTTTACTACACCTTTTTTCACTTCAAATTAATCCAAGTCAAGGTCAATTTAATCCAAGATAAGTTCAATTTAATCCAAGTCAGATTCAAATTAATCCGGGTCAAGTTCAAATTAATCAGAGTCAAGTTCAAATTAATCAAAGTCAAGTTCAAATTAATGTAAGTCAAATTCAAATTAAACGTGCTAAGTATCCAGCATCAGGAGGCAGAATGTGATGCAGATCTATGAACGGAGTAACATATAGAAATCAATTATAAAAACTTCGTATTAACTGTTCATTAAAGTTGTTTTTCAATTCTACATTGATGGCAGTGCGCATCCATTCAAATATTTATGTTCAAAGACAATTTTATGTTGCACATGCACATACACATAGTAGTAGCGAGGTTTTAATTATTCATATAGATATTTATATGCGTGAAATTTCGTTTCATCACATAAATAAAGTCATATATGCATGCAACTACGAAAGATTACCATTGGATGATATGTAGATTTAACCTTTAAAATAAATATAGCAACGAAGTCTGTTTTGCTTGTTCAAACGATTTTTGTAAAAACAGGTTTCATTTTTTTACCGATTGAGATGATATATTTGTTTAGGCCTATTCATTTGAAGGGATGGCACAATTTTTATTGCTATTGCAGGATTGTATCTGTGTAGTAATGAACACATATAAATTGTTATCAAATGGTATCGTACATAAGTACTCAGTGAATCGCATTTGCTCATTTCTTTTAAAGATTAAATCTACACATCGTCCAGTGGCAATCAATTGTAATTGCATGCACATATGATTTCATGAATGTGATGAAGTGGAATTTCAGGCGTGTAAATCTTCAAATGAGTGTAAATATATCCTCGATACTATGTGAATCTGTAACATATAAGTACCTTTGAACATGATTATTTGAATGGATGCATACTGCCATTAATTTAGAATTATAAGGCAACTTTAATGTGTACTTTAATACAAAGTTTTTATAATTGACTTCTAACTGTTAATCCGCTCGAAGATTTGAATCACACTCTGCCTCCTGATGCTGGATACTAAGGACATTTTACGACAGCTTGTTTTAACACTGCAGAAATTTTATGTATTCCTTGCTGAAAGGAAAAACGTTTTTCTTGCTCATCACATCCAACAGATCCATTTTTAATACAAAAAACGCTCAAATTAACGAGAGATTTATTTCGTTTCTTAACTCAACTTGGAGCGGGATCAATTTGAACTTGATTTGGATTAGTTTAAACTTGACTTGGATTAATTTGAACTTGACTTGGATTGATATGAATTTGATTTGGATTAATTTGAACTTGACTTGGATTAAATTGAAGTTGATTTGGATTAATTTGAACTTGATTTGGATTAGTTTAAACTTGACTTTGATTAATTTGAACTTGACTTGGATTGATATGAATCTGATTTGGATTAATTTGAACTTAACTTGGATTAAATTGAAGATGATTTGGATTAAATTGAACTTGACTTGGATTAATTTGAACTTGACTTGGACTAATAGTGTGAAGTGAATAAAGCGTAGTGTGCCCTGCTACCCGCACGTGAAAAATTCACGTGTCTTTTAAACAAATTTAAACGCTTTCTCAAGAGATTTGCGATTTCATTGCAATCCTGAAGAACATGCAGTCACTGAAAAGAAAAAGCAGTATCTATGCTACCATCCAGTGTAATTATAATCCAGTGAGCAGTTATTGACATGAAAGAATATCGACTTGGAGAGGTCCTAATATCAGCAGTTATTGAGAAGACGCTATTTTTATTAACTTGCTTTTATATTTCCTCTGAAATAGCAAATTGAATTTGGATACTGAGGTCCGGAATTAGTCTTGTTGTAATTACCTTCTCTGATGGAACTTGATACTTCTTATTCAAAAACCCTAAAGAATTAAAAAAGTTTCCTTTTCCATAGGGTCGTAGGGATTGAGCACGTCACAAAGCCAGTAAATTAACAACTTCTCTCTATGTATGTATGTATTTGGTCAGTATTGTTTGGCTCCCAGTTTTTAGATTGAGGAAATGTTTCTTTTGAAGTCAGCTGTTTGCCAGTAGACGAAGACGACTTGCTACAATTGGCAGTTTTGTCACTGCTGCAACCAAAACTGTCTTTGTTTGTTTTCAATACATAAACGTTTGGTTTTTCTTCTTGTTCGTTTTGTTTCTATTTTCCAATTCTTTTTCGTTGTTTGCTTTTTCTTCAGCTTCCAGGAATTGATCATTTTGTGTCGATTTTAGATGGCCCCATAAATATTTAGTTGAGAGAGTTTTCTAAGATGCACCAGCAGCTCCTCGTCGTATATTTGCTTCACAAATGGTGCACCCTTCAATTTCTACACTCTTCACCGATATGTAAAAGTAATCCCATACTGCTGACGCACTACTTTTAGTCATTATACCGGGTGTCCCACAAAAATGTCACTGAGGCTGCTTTTCACTGACATTTACTGCTTTTTACTGCTTTTTCTTTTCAGTGACTGCATGTTCTTCAGGATTGGAATGAAATCGCAAACCTCTTGGGAAATCTTTTTTAATTTGTTTAAAAGACACGTGAATTTTTCTGCCACTTCAAATTTACATATTTCAATTTTTTTTCACGATGTAGTAAATTGTATTTTATTTCCTAATAATTTATGTTTATGAAAATCGTTTAATAACCACTTTACATTGATCAATTAACTGAAACGGATAGAAAAACTAATTTTTCGAAGGAAAACATTTCAAAACAATATTGATATTCTTCCTTATTTTGCACTTTCCAAAATACCGAACAAACAAAAACTTAAAAGAGTAACGAATCAATCCATTAAATAAATTTTAAATAAAAAAGTAATTTAGTATCCTTCGACATACCCACCATTTCTCTCAAGGCAAGCATTACTTACTTCTAGCCACTATCAAACAATGAGTTTTGCGGATCATTTCACCATTTTCTTTTAGTTCTTGAAACACTTCAACTCGTTGTCGAATAATTATTAATGATGAAGGTGATGTTTTGAAAACGCATTCCTTCGCAGTAGGTAATGATAAATGAAGAAGATCACCACTGTTGTTTCTAAAACTTTTCCTTTGAACAAATAATTAATGGAGCATTCATTTAATAGCAAACGTTTCGGAATCCCTGATTCCATCATCAGTGCTGTAAAACAAGGAATTAAATACCTACTGTGAAATACCTTGTGAAAAACCTACTGTGAATGTATCGTTCACAGGAAGAGGCCCTAAAATTCTTTGACTACATAAATGGACATCACGTCAAGATAAATTTCACAACGGAAACTGAGCAGAATGATGAATTGCCATTTTTAGACTCTTTCGTGAAGAAAACCAATTCAACGTTCATCACCTCTATTTATAGAAAACCTACATTTACGAGATTATGTACCAATTTATTCAGTTGCATTTACATGGGTTATATTAAAACAAGTGTCACTACATTATTGCATAGAGCATACAGTATTTCAAATTCATATAAAATATTTCATGACGAAGTGAAATATGTCACAAAGTTACTTGTACAAAATAAATACTCTGTAACTTTCATTACCAATATGGTTAAAAAGTCTTAGACAAAAAACTTTTCCCTAAGTGTACAATTCTTACTGTACCAAAGCAAAAAGTTGTCGTCGAGCTCTCTTTCTTGGGCTATCTTTCAAGGAGATGAGAAAGGGTCTCTTATCTCTGATACACTCTCATTTTTCTTTCATTGACGTGCTACCAGTTTATAGAAATAGTTTTAAAATAAGTTCATTTTTCATAAGAAATAGCGTTTAGAAGAGTGCCTGAGAAATGGTTGTGTCTACTTGTGCAAATGTGATTGCTGCTTGCAGTCCTATGTTGGAAGTACCACACTCCTGCAATTGATTCGTCACAGCCAACACTCTGGTATCTCCCATGGAATCGGCCGTCCGTACTCTTCTCCCTCCCAGTCAGCCATCAGAGATCATTAACATAGTTCAAACCACCCTTTCAAAAGTTCCAATTTCTCCATACTTTGTAGAACTGCAGACGAATTTGACCTTAGAATTTTGGAATCATTGTTCATTTTTACCCATAAACCTCAGCTAAATAATGATCAAAGTGCGATGAAATTAAATATTGCCCCAACTGTGTAAATAGGAGTGTGGTGGAATGTGTGTGTTTTGTGTGTGTGTGTGTATGCATTAATGTTACTTTGTGTGGATGTTATTGTGTGTAGGTTTGATTGCTAGAATTCAGGTGTATGTGCACGTATGGCTTCGAAAGCGTAAGAGAAATTGTGCTTTTATTTTTAATGGTTAGGCATAGCTATTTTTCGACGTAGGTATAGTGATATTAATTTCTTATAGCTTTTTCGCAATTTGTTCATTATCGTTTTTCATTCCTTGTTTTACAGCACTGATGGTGGAAGAGATTCCGAAACGTTTGCCATTAAAAGAATGTTCCCTTTTATATTGGTTCTTCTTTTCATTTTACGTATTAGATTTCCCAAAAAATCCTTCTTTTAATTCTATTAAATTATTCGAAAAGGAAACAAGATTTACCACATTGTGAAAAAAGACAATTCAAATATGTTAATTTAAAGTGGAGATAGAATCAATTCAAAAGTCGTAGACATTTTTGTGGAACACCCGGTACATTTAATTACTATAATTGTTTCTATATTAAGTAATTCAACAAGCACTGCAACTGCAAGTCTACAAACTTTATGACTTGACATAAATACACACCCAACCGCAACCGTAATTCAACATGCATTGAGCCACTAAGCCACCGAAGTAATATTCTGCCAAATTTCGTAAATATAAAATTTCTCATCGTTGCACTAACTTACGACAGTTACAGTTCTGTAAACACAAATATACTTATGAAATATTTTATGGATTCAGACTTTTGCGTGATAACTATTACTAGAGAAATTACCATTAAAAGTTTAATGAAAGCATTCAGCGTCGATTAAGGTGATTTTAACAATTTTCTAAGAAATTATCGAAAAATAATCAATTGGAACAGTACAACATCACCTATCAACAAGTTTCAATACTTAAGCAGTTAAGAAATGCAATTAAAGTTGCACTATAACAAGTCCGTAGAAACAACGGAGAACAGCCAAATTATACACTAAATAAACACGAACGTTTAACACGAAAAATTACGTGGCAGCTTCGACTATGGTCAAATAGCGAATGGGGGCGTTCCAGTCAAGTGCGCTCGCTTATTACATTTCGGGGTAACTTACGTCGTACGTTGTATATTAAATGCCATTAGAAAAAGTTTTATTAATTACAAAATTCATGCCAGGGCATAACAGGCCTCTTCCTGTGAACGATACATTCACAGTGGGTATTTCTCAAGGTATTTCACAGTAGGTTTTTTATTCCTGTTTTTACAGCACTGATGATGGAATCAGAGATTCCGAAACGTTTGCCATTAAAAGAATGCTCCATCAATTATTTGTTCAAAGGAAAAGTTTTAAAAACAACAGTGGTGATCTTCTTCATTTATCATTAGCTACTGCGAAGGAATGCGTTTTCAAAACATCACCTCCATTATTAATAATTTTTCGACAACGTGATAAAGTGTTTCAAGAACTAAAAGAAAACGGTGAAATGATGCGCAAAACTCTTTGTTTGATAGTGGCTAGAAGTAAGTAATGTTTGCCTTGAGAAAAATGGTGGGTATGTCGAAAGATACTAAATTACTTTTTTATTTAAAATTTCTTTAATGAATTGATTTGTTACTCTTACAAGTTTTTGTTTGTTCGGTATTTTGGAAAGTGCAAAATAAGGAAGAATATCAATATTGTTTTGAAATGTTTTCCTTCGAAAAATTAGTTTTTCTATCCGTTTCAGTTAATCGATCGATGTAAAGTGGTTATTAAACGATTTTCAAAAACATAAATTATTCGGAAATAAAATAAAATTACCTACATTGTGAAAAAAATTAAAATATGCAAATTTGAAGTGGATATATAATCAATTAAAACTCAGTGACATTTTTGTGGGACACCCGGTATAATGACTAAAAGTAGTGCGTCAGCAGTATGGGATTACTTTTACATATCGGTGAAGAGTGTAGAAATTGAAGGGTGCACCATTTGTGAAGCAAATATACGACGAGGAGCTGCTGGTGCATCTTAGAAAACTCTCTCAACTCAATATTTATGGGGCTATCTAAAATCGACACAAAATGATCAATTCCTGGAAGCTGAAGAAAAAGCAAACAACGAAAAAGAATTGAAAAATAGAAACAAAACGAACAAGAAGAAAAACCAAATGTCTATGTATTGAAAACAAACAGACAGTTTTGGTTGCAGCAGTGACAAAATTGCCTATTGTAGCAAGTCATCTTCGTCTACTGGCAAACAGCTGACTTCAAAAGAAACATTTACTCAATCTAAAAACTGGTAGCCAAACAATACTGATCAAATACATACATAGAGAGAAGTTGTTAATTTACTGGCTTTGTGACGCGCTCAATCCCTACGACCCTATGGGAAAGGAAACTTTTTAATTCATTAGGGTTTTTGAATAAGAAGTTTCAAGTTCCATCAGAGAAGGTAATTACAACAAGACTAATTCCGGACCTCAGTATCCAAATTCAGAATTCAATTCCAGAGGAAATATAAAAGCAAGTTAACAAAAATAGCGTCTTCTAAATAACTGCTGAAATTAGGACCTCTCCAAGTCGAGATTCTTTCATGTCAATAACTGCGCACTGGATTATAATTACACTGGATGGTAGCATAGATACTGCTTTTTCTTTTCAGTGACTGCATGTCCTTCAGGATGGCAATGAAATCGCAAATCTCTTGGGAAATCGTTTTAAATTTGTTTAAAAGACACGTGAATTTTTCACGCGCGTGTAGCCGGGCACACTACGCTTTATTCACTTCAAACTATTAATCCAAGTCAAGTTCACATTAATCCAAGTCAAGTTCAAATTTATCGAAATCAACTTCCATTTAATCCAAGTCAAGTTCAAATTAATCCAAATCAAATTCTTATCAATCCAAGTCAAGTTCAAATTAATCCAAGTCAAGTTTAAACTAATCCAAATCAAGTTCAAATTAATCCAGCTCCAAGTTGAGTTAAGAATCGAAATAAATCGCTCGGTAATTTGTGCGTTTTGGGGATTAAAAATGTAACTTTTGGATGTGATGAGCAAGAAAAACGTTATTACTTCCAGCAAGGAATACATAAAATTTCTGCAGTGTCAAAACAAGCTCTCGTAAAATGTCCTTAGTATCCAGCATCAGGAGGCAGAGTGTGATTCAAATCTTTGAGCGGATTAACAGTTAGAAGTCAATTATAAAAACTTCGTATTATAATACACATCAAAGTTTGTTTATAATTCTAAATTAATGGCAGTATGCATCCACTCAAATAATCATGTTCAAAGGTACATTTATGTTACAGATTCACATAGTATCGAGGATTTATTTACACTCATTTGAAGATTTACACGCCTGAAATTCAACTTTATCACATTTATGAAATCAAATGTGCATGCAATTACAAATGATTACCACTGGACGATGTGTAGATTTAATCTTTGAAAGAAATGAGCAAATGCGATTCACTGAGTACTTATGTACGATACCATTTGATAACAATTTTTATGAGTACATTACCACACATACAATCCTGCATTAGCCATAAAAATTGTGCCATCCCTTCAAATGAATAGGCCTAAGCAAATATATCATCTCGATCGGCAAAAAAATGAGACCTGTTTTTACAAAATCGTTTGAACAAGCAAAAACAGACTTCGTTGCTCTATTTGTTTTAATGGGTAAATATATCATCCAATGGTGATCTTTCGTAGTTGCATGCATATATGGCTTTATATATGTGATGAAACGAAATTTCACGCATATAAATCTCCATATGAGTAATTAAATCCTCGATACTACTATGTGTATGTGCATGTGTAACATAAAATTGTCTTTGAACATAAATATTTGAATGGATGCGCACTGCCATCAATGTAGAATTGAAAAACAACTTTAATGTATAGGTAATACGAAGTTTTTATAATTGATTTCTATATGTTACTCCGTTCATAGATCTGCATCACACTCTGCCTCCTGATGCTGGATACTTAGCACGTTTAATTTGAATTTGACTTGCATTAATTTGAAGTGAAAAAGGTGTAGTAAAAAACTAAAAGCCCCGGCCAAAACCACGGCTTAGGGTACTATTTTGCCGGGGCCGGGGTCTGCAAAAAATTTCGGAGGTTGCCGGGGCCGGGGTCAGCCTAAATGGCCGGGGCCGAGGCCCCGGTCGGTCTATACTTACAGCTTCTTCATAAAAAAATTAGGTAGGAAAATTTTAAATGGTAGTGCTATTGGTTGACTATTAAATTGATGTATTGGTATCAGTAAAATGCTAGAAAGAGATATAAGTGTTTGTAACAAATTTGGTATAAGCACATAACCGATAAATACACAGTAAAGATTTTTTGAAAATGACAGTGAGCACTTTCATCACGTGATTAAATAATTTTCAAAAACATATTGAGGAGATGATTTTCTTCATGAGTCAAAAGAAAACCTTTTAATTATCTTCTGCATTCATTGCTCTTCTAGAGACTCCTCGTTAGCCGCTGTAGAATCAGGAATTTTGTTTTTTTTACTCTCAAAGCCAGCCTGTCCTTTGCCATGGTGAGATGAATGCCAATAAACTTATTGATTTCAGTGAGAAGAACATCTTTTCTGTGAGGAGATGCCCGAACTGCTTGTGCACGACACAAAATAATACACTTATTAAGGGGGTCACTTCAGGCTCCTGCCAGGCCCCTGTCGGAGCGGTGAGCTTTTTTTGTTATGTTGTAGGAAAAGGACCCTTTGGTGGTGGACTATTTGGTCCTAAAATTTTATAAATTTTTATGGCACTACGGACACTAGATCCCCCAGGGGTTAAGGGGACCAAAAATCCTAAATTTTCGACCCCATTTCGATCCCATTTAAAAAAAAAACAGGAAATGAAAAATTTTAAACCGTAACATGGTTTACAATGCTTTAAAAATTATAAAACTGTCTTTGGTTTTGTTATAGCATAATAACTCAATAACATATATTTCTTTGATATATAAAAAAAATGAACTAAAAATAATTTGTCAAATTCTTTCAAAAACTAATGCCTGAATCGAAAGAATGATTAGATCAAATTGTGTTTCTTTTCAAAAGGTAGATATAATAGTCCAATTTCATTAGACTCAGACTTCATATAAAGAATTTCATAATTTTTATAAAGAAAATAAATTTTTTTATTATTTTTATTTGTTTGGAAATTACAATTCACAGTGTGAATATGAAGCAATGCATGAAGATTATAGAAAGAAACATGAATACAGCAGTCAATTGCATAAATTGTCCATTATATTACACTTCAACACAAAATTTTTTTTAGTAGCTTATATCCAAAACCTTTAATTTCAACATTCAAACGAATAGAAGTCGGTGAGTTTTCATGCTGGAAAAAAAAGACAGTTTTGGAATCCAGTGAACATTTTCAACAAAAGTATGGTAGCAAACTTTCTAATTGTATGGAGGATTTTTTTTTCAAGCTCAAAACCCAAAATTAGTGTATGTATGAGTTAGTGATCAAATATCGCATATTAAAATAAGCAAAAAATTTCAAGTGAATAATTTAAAACCATACTTTTGTTATAAATGCCCCAAAGATTCTAAAACTGTCGTTGATTTTGTTCTAGCATGACAACTCAATGACTTCTATTATTTTCGAATGTCCATAAAAATGTACCAAAAAAGTTTTTCGTATTTTTTTAAAAAAAGGTCAAAATCGAAAAAGTTACGTGAGTAAAATAAGTTTAAATATATATATATATATATATATATATATATATGTTTCGTTAAAAAGCAGACCATATTTTGCGTTTAGTAATTTTTATTTGTCTTTTCGGTTTTTCTAAATAATTCTATGCATTCATCATTTAAAAATTGATATAATTGTCGTATGTAAGAAATTATGCGCGACCGGTTTCGCTCATCGTCGAGCATCTTCAGGCGGATAGCAGTAGTTTAGACATGATGTTAAAAAGGGGGGTATTCTATTTTTCCTTTACAGTGGCGATTACATTTGACCCGTGTGGAGAGGTAGCTCGGAGGAGAAGGAGCTAGGGGTGTGTGTACGTGAGGGTGGTTTCTGTACAGTTGTAGTGGAAAAATGCAGGTTGACATGGAGAAAAGGAGAGGAAGAGTGTGCTGTCCTGTACAGTTGACGCCGTAAACGAGGTCGGAGGATGTACAGTTGATCATGTGTCATATAGGTCGTGAATTAATTTGACAGGGCTGCCACTCTAGATATTTTATAGCTAGATCTAGATAGTTTTGCTGAAGCCTAGATGTAAAATTTGGAATGTATTAGCTATAAAATCTAGATAGTTTTTTCAGAGTCCTAGATATTATCTAGCGGGAATTAGAATTTGGTGATGCATATTACATATCACTTTTAAATTTGCATTAGAAATTCGCTATAATATTTACTACTTCATTCTTGTTACATTCTTAATTCGCTTGACCAAATTATTTGAACGACGAACTAACAACGTTCAAACGTGTTAGTTCCGATTATGAACAAGACCGAGACGGCGTCGGTGCGGGTGACACAGTCACTCGGTGCGCAGTCTTGGTTTTGGTGTGAAGTTGTTGGGTCAATTTTCGGTGCTTCATCTTAGTTGTAAATCCCAGAATTTGTGTTTGATTGAAATTATTTGTTTTCACAATCACTAACCCTTCAAAATGCCGAAGTTTAAACAATACCAGCAAAAATTTAGAAAGGAGTGGCTCAAGGAATGGATTGCGGCTACAGAGGATGAAAAGAAGGCCTATTGTAAGTTCTGCAGGTGTGAAATAAATGCTAAGTATCAAGATTTGAAAATTCATGCACTAACTAACAAGCACAAAAAATCTTTACCATTTAACGCTATTCCAATAACATCTTTTCTCAGTAAAGAGAAGAATCCTGACGCTCATGCCTTTGAAGGATCCATTACAATGTTTTTGTGCTGCCACAGTGCAATTTCTAATTGCGATCATATGGTTGAGATGCTTAAGCACAACATCTCCAATTGCAAAACTGTTGATGATGTTAAAATGCACCGAACAAAATGCACAAACATTATCAAGAATGTATTGTGTCCTCATTTCGAATAAGAACTTACAAATGATAACGGCAACAACAAGTTCAGTTTGTTATTGGACGAAAGCAATGATATTTCAGTCACAAAACTACTTGGCGTATCAGTAATATACTACAACAATGCATTAAACAAAGTGGTATCAACTTACTTAGGAATTGCAAAATTAGTCCAATGTGATGCAAGTAGCATTGTGACAGCATTGAAACAATTATTGATCAGTAAGAATCTGAAAATTGGTGATTGTGTTGCATTAGGGACTGACAATGCAAGTGTCATGGTCGGCATCAATAATGGAGTCTATGCGAAGCTCAAGGAAGAAAATCCACATTTGATATTGATGAGATGTGTATGCCACTCACTCCAACTTGCCATGTCTTATGCTTCTGCTGAATCTTTACCAAGAAACTTGGAATTTTTGATTGCTGAAACCCACAATTGGTTTGCAAAATCTTCAGTTAGACAATGCCAATACAATCAACTCTACGAAGCAATCAATGATGGTTCACATCCATTGAAAATTCCGTCTGACTGCAAAACTCGATGTTTGTCTATTCAGCCTGCTGTTGAAAAGATTGTTGCTCAATGGCTAGAATTACGAACACATTTTGAAATTGCTAGGCATAGTGAAAAATGCTATACTGCTGAAGTTTTATTCGAAATGTATTCTGATGAGAAAAATCTTGCTCTTTTACTTTTTTTGCAACCAATCTTAACAGAGGTACAAAGAACTAATAAGTTATTTGAATCTAAAAATGTAGACAAGATGAAATTGTTGGATGACTTGCTTATGCTCCTCAAGTCAGTTTTCACTAAATTAACCCTGCCTACTTGTAACGCTGATCCTCTCACTTGTAAAATTGAAGAATATTTGGATCCCAAGCCCTACTTCGGATATCAGTTTGAGTCAAAAATTGCTGAAATCAAATCTAAGAAACTTTTATCTCAAACTGAAGAGAATAATTTGAGGCAACGATGCCAAAAATTTCTACTGGCTCTATACCAGCAATTGAAACAAAGACTTCCGGAAAACCTAAATGTCTTGAAGAATGTATCTTTGTTTTCTGTAAGTAATATTCTACAGCCAGTGAAAGATTTAGGAAATTACTGTAAAGTCATGGAATATTTGGGTATACCTAAAAACCTTATTGGCAGAGCAGAGAGTCAGCTGCAAAATATTAATCTGGTAAAATGGAACAATAACACAGAAACAGAAGAGTTTTGGGCGGAGGTAAGAGATTTTAAGAACGCCTCAGGAGAAAGTCCATTCGCAGAACTTTATGAGTGTGCTAAACAAGCAATGATATTACCACATTCAAATGCTGATATAGAAAGAATTTTCAGCGCAATGAACTGTGTTAAAAATAAACTTAGAAATAGCATGAAGACTGATTTGCTGAATGCAATTCTAGTGATAAGATTTGGGATAATTAGCAAAAAACAGTGCTGCATGTCTTATCAGCTACCTGATTCTGTTGTAAAGACCATAGGAACAGCACAAGCCTACAAAAGTTTCATCCAGACAACCCCGGAAGCCTCAACATCAACTGCAACAGAAGAAATGGAGAGTGAAGATGAGGAAGGAGAAAGCTTCTTCTATGTCTAATATGAGGTAAATAATTATATAAATAAGCATAGTTACTATTGTTTGATAACTTATTGTTAAATTTTTTATTTTTGTGTTTAGATATATTTTTGGATGTTTTGATTTTAAATCTAGATGTTTCTAGATATTTTTTAAGGTCAAACTAGATTGTTTTTGTCTGACAAAAGTGGCAGCCCTGTAATTTGAGAGTACGAGTTGCTCCAGTGTTCTGTAGGTTGATCTTTGGTTTGTTTTTTTTGCATGACACCCTAAAGCTCATAATTTACTACAAAAGCAACACTGTCACCAACCTGGTCTGCCGCAATAACCAAGCCCCCAAACTCACAGTTCTCAAACAAACAAATGCAGTGCATGAATACAAATGTACTATAGGAGAGTGTGAGCTCCTCCAGTCTTCATACATTGGCATGAGCACCACATCCATCTCAAGAAGGTTAACAATGCATCTGGCATCCGGAGCAATTAAAAAACACACCACCGAAAAGCATAACACCCATTTAACCCGTGAATTATTAGTTGCAAATACTAAAATACTACGCAAAGAAACGCAACAGAACAGACTTAGCATCACCGAAGCAATCCTGATTAAAAAAAAACAAACCAAAGATCAACCTACAGAACACTGGAGCAACTCGTACTCTCAAATTAATTCACGACCTATATGACACATGACCAACTGTACATCCTCCGACCTCGTTCACGGCGTCAACTGTACAGGTCAGCACACTCTTCCTCTCCTTTTCTCCATGTCAACCTGCATTTTTCCACTACAACTGTACAGAAACCACCCTCACGTACAGACTACCCTAGCTCATTCTCCTCCGAGCTACCTCTCCACACGGGTCAAATTTAATCGCCACTGAAAAGGAATATAAAATACCCCTCCTTTTTTAACATCATGTCTTAACTAATTCTATCCGCCTGAAGATGCTCGATGATGAGCGAAACCGGTCGCGCGAAATTTCTAATATACGACAATTATTTCACTTTTTAAATGAAGAATGCATAGGATTATTTAGGATAATCGAAAAGAAAAATGAGGAATTATTAAGTGCAAAATATGGTCTGCTTTTGACGAAACATGTTTGAATGAGGGCATGCTCCCAAACTATACATAATATATATATATATACTAAGCCTTTTCCTCTTTTCAAGTAGAGGGTGGCTAGCATCATTTAGATGATGCGTTACAGGGAACGTACATGATAGGGGTTCCCCAGGCCCCAAGTCACGCCCGAGCTTTAGGCCTCATTTTTCTCTCGTTTAGTGCTCAGGTAACATTCCTTGAGGACAGTGACCATACTGCAGGCAACGACCCTGATTTGCCGCATCAGCGTTTCTCACGCCAACTGCCGCTCACAGGGATCGGACCTGGGCAAGAAGCATAGAACGCAAGCGCTCTATACACTCGGCCACTGCGAGGCGAATAAGTTTACTTTCAAGAAATACATATACAGGCCAAGTTTAAAACGAATCAGATGAACAAAATTGAAATCTTGGAGTGACCCCCTTAAATGCTTACTAAGCAGATGAGAATTCAATTTCAGCTTTTTGATTTGATTAAAAATATTTGAAACATGTGGGTATTTAGGATACGTTATAGCCACCTAGCTAATAAGGTACGCGCACAAAACTGCATGATATGTATGCAAATTTCAGAACTCAAACTAATTTTTTTAGCTTACCTTGGATACATCTGCAAAGTTTTAGTTCAATGAAGGACTTTTTCCAACATTTTCCTTGCATAGAATAAGCAAGAGCAACTTCAATGGATATAACATTTCTCATCATATTATTGATATTGCTACAGAGTTGAGTTCCTCCATAGTTGCTCAGTTTGAGAATCAAGTTTTGCGCTTCTAGGTCATCACTAAGTCTGTCTTCAAGGCTAGCCAGATCTTCTTCATTAGACACAGGCAATGTAGGTAATTTAGTGTTCATTGATGTAGTTGTGCTAGGAGACTGTTTCATAATTTTCTTCAATAGTTTGACCTCTTCTTTTGCGTCCAGTAATTCTTCGTGCACACCGCTGTGAGCCAAAGTATTCGCTGATGCCAGTTTCTCTACACGAGAGTCTAATTTCTCCACACGAGATAGAAGCTGTTGGAGAATTGGCATTAGTGCTGCAGTCTCACCCTGAACTTTAAGTGTTGTATGCTGTACACGGACAGCTTCAGATTTCCCCAATTTTCTAATTTTGCTTGGTGGTTCAGGAAGTGCATCATCAGAATCTGAGCTATGTCAGTATGTTCACTTGCTGTTGTGAGATATGATGTCTCCTGGCATGTCTCCCTCATTTCTGCGAAGCTATCAGCTTTAAACTTCAATTTGCACTTCACAAGGCTCCAAGATGACAATGGTGGATTTCACTTTTTGATAAGGTGGGTCATCCCACTCTGAGGGGTCTTTCCACGCCTATGACAAAATGTTGCACCATTAACATGTGTTAGCCAACTGGAAGGTACACCTTCCACAGAATCATCCTCTTCAAAAATTACAACTGAATACATTCTTGATTCAATGCCCTGAAAACACGGATCAGTATTTATAGTTTTCAGTTTTCCATCCTATGTACAAAATAATACTAATATATGCAAAAAAGGCCAAATATGCACATAAATACAAGCAAACTCCATTGCCTCCCATACAACCCAGTCAGAAATTATGGTATGCAGCAACGATGATGATGGTCGAGATCTTCGGTTGTTTATTACCGAGATATCCTCCATATGCAATAATTTATGGGGTGCATTATGGTAGGGATATGTCCGCTTTTCTCGACCATGACCCACTATAATACCCTTCCATAAAATATATATATTTGCTCCCATATATTTCCCATAATATATACATTTGCTGGAACGAGTCGAAGTAAAAATATTTTTTATTCGCGAAACTCGGTAAGGTTTCGAAATAATTGAAGAAATTGCAAATAACCGCAAGGAACAAAGAACTAAGCACATTCCAATGAGGATCACTAATAAGATATGGACTGTATGAGTACATAACATAACAAATCGTTACCATCACAAAAAGAAATGTTATCGTATTACAATCAAAATAAACCAATGAAAGCAAAAAAACTTTCTGCAGAGAAAAACTCAAGTAACGTGAACAGTTTGTCTATCATGAAAAAATTACAACGCGCTTGAGTGACCAATGAACGAGCTCACAATTCAATTGAAAAATTTAAAAAAAAGAGGGGCGGGTGTTTGGTAACTTCAAATTCAAAAAAATGAAAAACGGCATTTATCTTCATTGTCGAGACGAATCTATTGATATATCATTCGACAATTCTCAGGAATGAAGTATAAATTAGAAATCTAAAATATATCAAAAAGTGATGATAGGGGGTCCCTAATTCGAATTTCTAAGGTCGGCAACAATTCATTTATTGAAATTGACGAAACCAAGCGAATGATACTACTTTCGACGATATCAACTCGAAACTGTGGCCAAAATTAGAAAATATAGGGTTACTGACGGACAGACATAAATAATTAATGTATAACATATGATACGTCAAGATATTTGAACCCCACTTCTCTTCGACCACTTCTTATGGGTCATGTCCGATTACTATATGGTTCCCTCATGTGAGGGGAACCATAACAAGATAATCCTTTTCAACATGCACTCGGGGAAAAGCATTAGTAGAGTTCCAGACAAAGCAAAAAATTAGACGCGCAGTCAAGTGGGACTGCAGATGGGTCCCATTTCTAGTGAAACTGGAATAGCTTGTGGCTCAAATGGTGAACATAAAAATCGTGATTTTTAATGCGAAATCCAAAATGCAACTACAGTCACCATGTCTAAAAAAAGTTTCGCATCAATCTAACCGAAAATGGAGAAATTAGCCGAAACCTAGATGGTTATCCGTAATAACGAATGAATAATAATGAATAGGAACTCTTTGCATAGTAATGAATAGGAACTCGTAGAATACATGTAACGAACACTTAAGCAACATAAACATTATATTCCGCTTTACCTGTTGGCATAACTAGAACACTTATAATTATTAGATGAGGGGAGATGTAGCCGAATTCTCAGACGGGCAGTTGGTGGATTGAAGGTCCAGCTGGTGCTTCTGCTACGTCCTGCGCATTTCCTGCACTAAAAAAAGGTTGCGATTTAGAATCCTAAAATTTTGTGAGCTTTACCATCACTAGAAAACACTTACATACGTTCCGTCTCATTTTGATAAATGGTAAAATCTAGTTTTACTTTCCTTTTGACGTTTCAAAGTCGATTAGTAGTCACGATATTTTCTATTCTAGTTGAGAACATCAAAACTCACGTTATGCAAGCCAATGCAGCGGAGCGTGAGCGGCCACCATCCTAGTCGGGAACCGATTTCAGAACTGTCGCCACTGTAGCGCTGAAGTCCTTGAAAGCCAGAGGAAGGTAGCAGAATTTCCAGGAATCTGTTGAAATTAAAATTGAGATTTTTTAAGACTTCGGACAGTCTAAATGAACATAAAAAGCATTGCTACATTTCATTCAGCCCGACTACTTTCTTCTTGAACTTTTTTCTTGTTTGAACTTCCAAAAAATAGATGTGAAATAGATAGCGAATTTTGAACTTCAATTTTGAACTTCAATATAAATCCAAAACTCAAATTGCAACTACTGTTTCCATATCTGGAATAACAAGAAAAATCATTAATATCTTTATTGATGAAATAGGAGCAAAATTACAAAGTAGATGAACGCAAAACTATTTATTAAATTATGGATGGGTAGGGAGATGAGTTACCATTCAAAATTAAAGAGTAAGGGATGGTCAAAACTAGAAATTCATTGATTGTCACATTTATTTTTAGAAATTGACAGGACAAATTGATTTATACCACTTTGGGCAAAATCAGAGCAAAACTGGGGAATTTTAAATTTTTGGGGGTGGGAATAGGGCTACCTCAAATATGAAAATTGTTTCAGACAGCCAAGACGATGCAACATGAACTGATATCATTTTTGATGAAGTTAAATCAAAATTATGGACAGAAAAATCAGCTTCAACCACCCTGTCGGGAATGTCGAGACACATCGAATAAAACAACTTTCTACGAGACCAGAGTAAAACTGTGGAGTGAATTAAGAAAAAAGAGCGTAAAATTTGACGGACGGATAAACAGACACTGAAAAACAGCCAAATCCAAGCAGAAGAACCTAAAAAATGAGCCAAAATCTAAATGGTTCATAGCGGGGACCCCTATCAATTTCAAGCATGATTGCCAAAGATTATGCAGATAATAATGCAACTAATGTACATTGATATAATCCATGCAAAATATATAGGTAGCTAGCTGTTACCTCTTTTCAGACGGCATGGCATTGCAGCGAGGAAGATGCGGTGACGGTGTGCGTATTCTACAGCGAATCTCCTCTGCAGATGAAGCGCAGTCTGTGTTAGTGTATTCGTCAGTTACTGATGCTGCATACAGCTTCTTCTCACATCCAGTAAACGTTTCTGTGAAATAAAACGACAGTTATATTTTCTCTGATAAACACAAATGTGTGTACTAAATACTTGAAGCGTTTAAAGGGGGTCCTCCCAGACCCCTTATTTCTCCGATGGTCATTTTTCATGTTTTTGATGGAAAAAGACCCTTAAGTGGTGGACTATTCGGTCCTGAAATTTTATGGCGCTACGGACAATAGATCCCCCCCCAGGGGGGGGGGGAGAAGGGGACCAAAATATTTAATTTTTGACCCCGTTTCGACCCCATACTAGAAGAAAACAAAACGGAATATTGGAAAATTTGCTACCATCAATTTGTTAGATATGTTCCAAGGATTCTAAAACTGTCATTGGTTTTTTTCTAGCATAAAAACTCAATGAGTGCTATTCTTTTGAAATATCAATACCAAATGACTTGAAACCAATGTGTCAAATTTTTTCAATAACTAAGGCCTAAATCAAAAACTGTATGGAAGAAATTGTGTTTCTTTTTGCAAGTTGCATATGATCGGCAAATTTCATAAGAATCAGACTGAAAATAAAAAAATCCGTGATTTATGTGAAAAATATTTTTTACTGTTTTTCATGGAAATTACAATTTACAGTGTGAATATGAAGTTATGCATAGAGAATATCGGAATAAAAATGAAAACAGCATTCAGTTACAGAAATTTTACATTATTTTACACTTGAACAAACAAATTTGTTTATGGCTTTTACCCAAAAACTCTAATTTTCAACATTCAAAAAGATAGAAGACAAAAAGTTTTTCTGCTAGGAAGTAAGAAAAAAACAGTTTTAGAATCCTTGAAACATTTCTAACAAACTGGTAGTCCTTTTTTTCCAATTTGTGCATATTAATTTTTTTATCATAGTTCAAAACCGAAAATTCGGTATATTTTCCATAACGGTCATATATAGCACATATAAATGAATAAGACTCAAATACAAATAAACGGACTATCACTTTTTTACAAATGCTCCAAGGATTCCAAAGCTGTCTTTGTTTTCTTCTTAGCATAAAAACTTTTTGACTTCTATCTTCTTGATATAGGCCTCGCAGTGGCCGAGTGTATAGAGCGCTTGCTTTCTATACTTCATGCCCAGGTTCGATCCCTGTGAGCGGCAGTTGGCGTGGAAAACGCTGATGCGGCAAATCAGGGTCGTTGCCTGCAGTGTGGTCACTGTCCTCAAGGAATGTTACCTGAGCACTAAACGAGAGGAAAATGAGGCCTAAAGCTCGAACGTGACTAGGGGCCTGGGGAACCCCTATCATGTACATTCCCTGTAGAGTATCATGTCAATGATGCTAGCCACCCTCTACTTAAAAAGAGGAAAAGGCTTGGTATATAATAATCTTCTTGATATATGGCTAAAAAGGCCTAAATCAAAAAAGTTCCCGAAAAAATATGTTTTTTTTTTCAAAAATACATTAACTGGCCAAACTTCAGACTAATCGGATCAAAATTCAAATTTTCTGGGAGGACCCCCTTGAAAAGCCTGCTCCTGATAGACCTGACGGCCTGTCCCAGTTGCCGCTCACCTTCTGACACAGTAAGATTCTGACAAAATTATGAATGATAGTTGAAATTTTGCGTGGTTTATGGGCAAGATGATTGGTAAGTTTAGAAACTTGGGGCCCCTACAGGTTTTCATGTGAGTGACTTGAGTCACCTCAATGGGCAATTGAAAAGATTTGGCATAGTCCTTGCAACTGTATCCTGTAGTTTACCTACAGGCCTTGTTTTCTTCTTTTTTTTCTTGCCCTATTTTCTTTCTTTCATGGATAATTATAAATAATATCATTGTGGTATTTCAATAATAATACATTATTTATTATTAGTTCATACATTCAGAATTACGCACAGTAATTAATTCATTTGATAAACCACAATCCTAATAAAAAACAAGTAAAAAAACAAAAAAACTGATGAAAAACAACAAAAAAACTGATAAAAAACACTTTTATTAAAATAGAAAACAAAAACCTGAAAAACATGTTTTTTAGAACTTATCTCATAACCCACGGGATAGTTACATTATACATAACGTCAGTGGTATTATTTTAAAATGAGCATTCCATAAATATAAAAATCCCTCAGGTCTATGAATGTGCAAAAAAATTTATTGAACACAACTTACTTGAATGTGTCAGTAGTTTACTTGGGATAAGTTCCCAGCTGTCATCTGCTGCAAGTCCTCCTTAACACTTCACAAGTTGCAATCACTCCTACTAGCAAAAAGATTACTACTAGTAGTTTCGCAGATAGTAGGTACTCTACTAGTCTCTAATATGGATATTCGTACATGGCGTCGCTTCTGCCTTTGAAACAAATCCTCGAAGTTCTTTTTTCTACCCATATTGGATCAAACAATCAATTGAAACAACAGTTCAGTAAACAGATGCAGCCACGCCGGCCGTTGAGTCATAACTAACCTTCAACTAGTGCCTGGGTGAGCTGCCAGAGGTAAGATCCAAGTATTGTAATGCAAATACATGGAAATTAATCACATTACAGTAAAAGTTATTTTTTCTATGAATTAATTTTCTGTGTTCCGAATCATTGTTTTGCTATAGACTCCTGTAATTCTCATGTAATTTCATTTATTCGCTGCGTAGAAGTCATATAGTAAAAAAATTAGTTTTTCGGACATATTTTATACTTTGCGTAGTTCGTACAAAAATAGGCTATGTTGCATACGAACGAAGTAAAACTTAATTAAAAATAGGAAGACTAATGACACAACGCTTAGACTCATTTTGTACTAATTTTGTACTAAGTGATTGATAAAATCGATAAAGTGAACGTTTCGACCAACTAGCAGTGGTCATTCTCAACACTGTAAAAGTAAAGATTACAAATCAGACATCATTCAGAAAATCACAATGGTAAAATCAAACATGAAATTAGAAACATTTGCTAACAAACTATTTGTAGGGGATAGGCAGACAGCATATCATTGAGATTTGGCTTTAGTCTATAAATAAAAAGAGTTTCTAATATTCTGAGTTCTATTGGGTTACTTCCTCGGCCTAATACTTCAAAAACAGATAGTCTAACAGGCAGGTCGCATTTTTTCTGCATGTGTGCGTATTGCAGAGTGAGAAGGTGCTGATAAAAGGTTATTAGTACGGTGACTTCGTCCAGCATGCTCAGCCACACGAATACGCAGGCTACGGGATGTAGATCCAACGTATTCAGATGCACCACATCGTGCACAACTATGCTTGTATACAACCGAGCTAAGCATGCCTTTAGGAAGTTCATCCTTAAATTTGAAAAAAGATCCAACTGACAACGAATTGACAAGAATAAATTTGAAATCACACTGCGTGAAAAACTTCGATAAAAGGAGGGATAGTTCAGATTTTAGTTTTTCCGACTGAGCACCAGAGTACAATAGTGAAACGTAACATTGTTTTCTATCAACAGAGGCAACCGATGGAACGTTTGTGCGAACAGAGGAGAGAAATTTTCTAATTGAGTCGTCTACTAGGCGAACAGGGAACCCATTCTTAACAAAGTAGTTCTTTAAGAACATAAATTCCTCGTGGAGGAAACCAAATGTGCTGCAAACACTATAAGCCCTATACAGTAATGTTTCGATACCATTTATCTTGAATTGAAAACAGCAAGAGCTAAAAAAACTCAATCCTAAACCAGTAAATGTTGGTTTGCGATAGACTGCACATTCAAAACTATTACCCATTCTACGAACATTGACATCTAAAAACGGGAGGCAATTATCTCTTTCTGTGTCCATGGTAAATTTGATATTCGGGTGCTTAGTATTCAAGTAATCTAAAACTAATGAACAATGGTGTTGGTCCCTGAACAAAATGAAAGTATCGTCTATATAACGCTTGTAAAAGGCTGGCTTAAATTCAATAGGACATTCCTCAATCCAGGATTTCTCGTGGTGACACATAAAAATATTGGCCAACGTGGGACCCAACGGGAGGCCCATACCCAATCCATCCAGTTGTTTGTAAAGTTTACCATTAAATATGAAAAAACTATTAAGAACCGAGAGTTCAAGAAATTTCTGAAGCAATTCACGGGTTAGTGATTTCAGACGAACTGTATAAGCGCCTTTTTGTTTCTGGTTCCGCCCCTGGTATTTTATATGGCTTAGCCAAAATTCATAAAACTGAATTTTAACGTGTCCTTTCCGTTCAGGCCCATTTTTGCTGCTTATCAAACTCCAAGCTTTAAACTAGCAAAATTCCTGGTGCCTATTCTTTCTCCATTCACACAAAACTCATGCACAGTAGAAAATTCTAAATCATTTTCGCAGCAAATTTCCTCTGTTAAAAATGCAAATTCACTTTATATGGCATCATTTGACGTGGAAAACCTGTTCACTCATACCCCATTGCACGAAACTATTTCGATCTGTTTGAATTATCTTTTTAGTAACAGCTATTTAGTTTTGGGCCTAACCCGTGAATTGCTTCAGAAATTTCTTGAACTTTCGGTTCTTAATAGTTTTTTCATTTTTAATGGTAAACTTTACTAACAACTGGATGGATTGGGTATGGGCCTCCCGTTGGGTCCCACGTTGGCCAATATTTTTATGTCACCACGAGAAATCCTGGATTGAGGAATGTCCTATTGAATTTAAGCCAGCCTTTTACAAGCGTTATATAGACGATACTTTCATTTTGTTAAGGGACCAACACCATTGTTCATTATCTTTATACTTGAATACTAAGCACCCGAATATCAAATTTACCATGGACACAGAAAGAGATAATTGCCTCCCGTTTTTAGATGTCAATGTTCGTAGAATGGGTAATAGTTTTGAATGTGCAGTCTATCGCAAACCAACATTTACTGGTTTAGGATTGAGTTTTTTTAGCTTTTGCTGTTTTCAATTCAAAATAAATGGTATCAAAACATTACTGTATAGGGCTTATAGTGTTTGCAGCACATTTGGTTTCCTCCACGAGGAATTTATGTTCTTAAAGAACTACTTTGTTAAGAATGGGTTCCCTGTTCGCCTAGTAGACGACTCAATTAGAAAATTTCTCTCCTCTGTTCGCACAAACGTTCCATCGTCGGGTGCCACTGTTGATAGAAAACAATGTTACGTTTCACTATTGTACTTTGATGCTCAGTCGGAAAAACTAAAATCTGAACTATCCCTCCTTTTACCGAAGTTTTTTACGCAGTGTGATTTCAAATTTTATCATGTCAATTCCTTGTCAGTTGGATCTTTTTTCAAATTTAAGGGGATCATCCGGGGCCCTTGCCAGATCCTGTCGATGTCATGGTCATTTTGCATGTTTTTGTTTTAAAAGGACCATTAGTTGGTGGACTATTCGTTCCTAAAATTGTATGGCACTACGACAATAATTCCCCCCCTCCCGGGGGGGGGGGTGAAGGGACCAAAATATTTCAATTTTCCCGATTTTGACCCCATACAAAAAGAGAACAAATGGGAAATGGAAAAAAGCCGAACGTGAGTGTGTTAGAAATGTTCCAAGGATTCTAAAACTGCATTTGTTTTTGTTCCAGCATCAAAACTGAAGAAGGAGTACCATTTGGAAATATCGATATCAATGAAAAGCACCCAAATTTTTTTTAACTTTTTCCTGATTTTGACCCCATATATAAAGAGAGCAAATGGGAAATGGAAAAAAAACCGAACGTGAGTGTGTTAGAAATGTTTCAAGGATTCTACAACTGCATTTGTTTTTGTTATAGCATCAAAACTGAAGGAGGAGTCTCATTTTGAAATATCGATATCAATGAAAAGCACCCAAAATCTTTCAATTTTCCCGATTTTGACCCCATATAAAAAAAGAACAAATGGGAAATGGAAAAAAGCCGAATGTGAGTGTGTTAGAAATGTTCCAAGGATTCTAAAACTGCGTTTGTTTTTGTTCTAGCATCAAAACTGCAGGAGAAGTCCCATTTTGAAATATCAATATTAGTGAAATATCTATACCTAAAAACCAATATGTCAAATTGTTGCAAAATCTAAGGCCTGAATCAAAAAAATGAATGGAATCAATTGTGTTTCTTTTCAAAGGGGACATATCATAGTCAAATTTCATGAGAATCAGACTGAAAAAAGAAAAAATTATTTTTTTGATAAAAAAGGAAAATTTTTTATCATTTTTTATTTTTTTTTAAAATAACAATTCACAGTTTGAATATGAAGTTATGTATGGAAAGTATCGAAATAAAAATTTAAACTGAATTCAATTACATCAATTGTTCATTATATTACACTTCAACACAAAATTTTATTTTTTGCTTATACCCAACACTTTGAATTTTCAACATTCATCCTGGGACTAGTTCTCGAGTTTTGATGCTAGAACAAATCCGAATACAGTTTTAGAATCGTTGAAACAATTCTAACAAACGTCCGTTCTGCTTTTTTCAAATTTGAATTCTTTGAAGACATGTATAGCTCTAAACCCAAAAAATTGTTGCTGATTTTTGAAATTTCCAAAAATTTTAAAAAAATAGAAAAAATTTGAATATGAAAAAAACTGAATGAGCGTTTGTTGGAAATGTTCCAAGGGTTCTAAAACTGTCTTTGTTTTTGTTCTAGCATCAAAACTGAAGGAGGAGTTCCAATCTGAAATATCAATGAAAATATACAAAAAACACATTTTTCGTCAAAAAAAAAGAAAACTACGGCCTAAATCGAAAAAATGACATGAGTAAAAAAGGTTTACTTTCACAAAAGACGTATACTGGCCAATTTTCAAACGAATCGGACGAAAAAAGGTCTCAAACCCGGATGATCCCCTTAAGGATGAACTTCCCTAAAGGCATGCTTAGCTCGGTTGTATACAAGCATAGTTGTGCACGATGTGGTGCATCTGAATTCGTTGGATCTACATCCCGTAGCCTGCGTATTCGTGTTGCTGAGCATGCTGGACGAAGTCACCGTACTAACCTTTTATCAGCACCTTGTCACTCTGCAATACGCACACATGCAGAAAAATGCGACCTGCCTGTTAGACTATCTGATTTTGAAGTATTAGGCCGAGGAAGTAACCCAATAGAACTCAGAATATTAGAATCTCTTTTCATTTATAGACTAAAGCCAAATCTCAATGATATGCAGTCTGCCTATCCCCTACAAATAGTTTGTTAGCAAATGTTTCAAATTTCATGTTTGTTTTTACCATTGTGATTTTCTGAATGATGTCTGATTTGTAATCTTTACTTTTACAGTGTTGAGAATGACCACTGCTAGTTGGTCGAAACGTTCACTTTTATCGATTCTATCAATCAATTTAATTAGTACAAAATTAGTACAAAATGAGTCTAAGCGTTGTGTCATTAGTCTTCCTATTTTTAATTAAGATCTCCAAGAATTGGAACTTTGACTTCTTTAACGAAGTAAAACTGTTATATAGGTTTGATTCGCGTTTTGACGCCTTGTAAGTGTAAAGGTACAAGTAAAACCTTTGCAGTACAAGAGAGTCAAATGTCGCTGCAAAAAAATTTACTGTACAAATTTGAATCAACATCTGGAGTTAGGTAAAATGATCGAACAAGTACTAAACCATGGGTGTACCTTGGAAACGCTGCGTTCGGGTTTACAAATTTTGAACGTGTCACATAACTTTTCTAATTTTACGGCACATTTCATTACAGTAATCGTTCTCTGGATGGGCGAAGAGTGTTTTATCCTAAAGTATGAAGGCAAATTTCAAATGTGATTCGTAACGAAGGAACGAAACTAGACTGAACTGTCTTAAATGTCATTTTATTATTAAAGTATTGCTTTCCAGGTAACTTGAACATATAAAAAGTAACTTCACAGTTCGTTGTCTCTAGGAGTCATTTGACCATCACTCATAGAACATTTAATTGATACACTATAAGAGGACACAACTTGAATTAACAATACCGTATATGCATAATTGAAGTAAATTGAAACATATTGCGTAACTCCAATAATTTTTAGCTTATGTAGGTGCTAAATGAAGAAACAAAACATTTTGCATATATAAAGACGAAAAAATTTATAATTTAATATGACCAGTTGTTTTTTATGTACTTAATTTACGGAGCAAAGTTAAAGCTACATTTATCTATGCTCTACCATATATAGTCTTAAAATATCCATGTAATAGCAAACCTTAATCAACCATTGTTACATCCACCAATATCGACCTAAATAAACTAAAATCTACGATATGTTAACAAACCATAAACAACCAATATTACCTCTACCAATATCGACCGAAATATACTATAATCAACGTTATGTTATGGTCGATATATCTACCATAATATTTCATCGTCCATAATCGTCTTCAATCTCTTATACACCACTATATTCTGCTATAATCACAACCATTATTTCTGACTGTGTTAGTTTCCTCCCCTTGACACGGAAAGAGAATGCACACAATTTCTTTCCGTTATTGAATTTAAATGATTACCAGGTGAAAATTTACATTTCCTTCGAGACCCATAGTACAGTATAAACTATATAGAGTTGAAATGTAAACCTTTGATAATAATTTTAATTAACTCTCTTGCTTTTACTAGGTAATGTTGTGCATCTTTCAAAGAAATTTGTTATCTTTTTTAGTATTACTGACAGGTATCATGAATCAACTGTGTTTGTTACAATCCTTTGGTCACGGACATTAGAAAACTGCATTTCGATATATTAGTTCTATGAAATGTACAATAGCTGTCAACCAAATTTTGCAAAATACTATCCTCTAAATTTCAAGATTTGATGATAAAACCAATTTAATTTAGTGCAAGATTCTATAATACTAATTTAACGACTGCAATTTGGGATAAAAACAAAGTTTTCTTTCTGCTCTAATACAAATTATATAGCTAAGGAACTGCCTTATCAAGTACAAATCTTATTACGAGTATTAAGACGTTAAAAATAACATAAGAAATTCAAAATTCACTAAGTTATAATTTACTCTCATACGTATGAGAATTTAGTAATGTGTGCAGTAGCCTTGCGCTTTCTACACTGCTTGTAGCTATCAGACTAATTGCATGGAGGAAAATGGAGGTTGCGTGCGTTTATTCAGCAGAACTTTCACAATATGTATCAATACAATTCAAATAGAGTTCGTTGTTTGAAAACGCCTATAGCTACACTATTGGCAATATCAAGCACAGTATATTATATGGCAATATTACACATTTATTTCAACAACTTTCTTAGAGATTACTGATCTTTCATTAGTATCTTTAACTATATATATATCTAAGAGGGAGGAATCACATGGATATTTTGTAGCAGATTTGAGTTTCTTGTATTTGCAAACTTTCAAATCATGGATGCCTATCTCTTCAACAGATATCCTATGGTTTTGTCACGCAAAATAACGCATGAGTCTTTCTTCAGATTTGGGATAATTTTATGGTTGTCAATACTTAACAAAGTTTTGTTCACTGCTTATTCTTTTTTGAACTTCTACCTTTACTTATCCTTCGGCTCAATTGATGAAGCGGAGCATTAGATGACCGAATTTTTCTTCGAATATTACCCAAGCAGCTCTCGATGTGGAAGGCTGGAAATGAGTCCAGAACTCCTAATCTTGACACATCATCAACAAGATGAATAATAGAATGAACATTGAAAGTAACATTCATATTATTAAATATTCTTTTATATTCTTAAACAAATGTACTACAAAGTTTTCTAGCATAGTTCAACATTTCTTGATCCAAAATTAAATATTTATCACAGAGAATCCTAGAAATATACATCAGAGTGATGAAATTATTGTACATGTCATCTCTTAAAACATTCTTGAAAATCAAGATACCAGTGTACATTACAATATGTCTGAATTCTGTAGCTTTGAACCTCTCAAATTCTTGAAATGATCTTGGTTTCCTATTAAAATCACATGGGAAATGCTTTCTAATAACAATAAGACGGTCTTCTACCCAATTGAAAATCAAGGACGTATCGCCGGTGCATTAAGGACGTGAGGGTCGATTATGCACGATTTATATGCTAGTCGGCCTGCTCTGCCTTAACACTGCCTCTACGCGCCCCAAACCAAGCGCGGTCTAGCTCGGACGTGAAATTCATAGTCGGCCATGGAAGATTCGAAAGCGCAAAATTTTCAGTCGATTAACGGCCGTAACATTTGAAAGCAGCATGACTCGATCTGTCAGTTAATGACAGCGTGTCATCGTGAGCGTACTGGCGGTTACTGCCTCGGCAAAGGTTGCGTTTGGTGTTTCGGCTGTGTTCTTGCGTACATTGCGTTAGGCAAATTGTGACGTACTATTGCATCAGATGCCCAAAACATGTTTATTCATATTATATTGTTTTCTGGGATGTTGTGGCGATCAACCGTTATGCTCATCCTCAGATTTTTCTTGTTACTTCTCGAGCTCAAGCTGAGTTCAGTTTTTTAAACATAGTTATGTGGTGTTGTTCGTCCAACTGTTTTGAAACCAGAACAGTGGCATTCATATCAAAGTTCTCTGGATAGATTGCTGAGCAAGTTTATAGAACAGTTCACATTCACTTGATTCATTTGCAAGTTTTCACAGAGTGGCTACAAAGACTGTTTTTCAAATGTGTATTGATGTCACAATAAGTTACTTATTTTCACGATATTAATAACTGCAAATGCTGACATTGAACAATAAATTAAACCAATATGCTTTTCACATTGCTTTGTATCAGTGCCAACAAGAATAGAGGAAAACGCTGGTGATAAACCAAAACTGTGAGTTTATAATGAAAAACCGATTGCTGTAAATATGTATCATGGCCAAAAAATAGCACAACGTTGTATGACTCTTGACTTTTGGGACTTAGCACTCCTACAGGGTCCGAGAGATGTGCATTTGGGTCATTTTATATTGTAATTATTGTTTTACCTTTTCATGATGGACATTTTTTAATCATTTTATTACTGTCCATGTCAGCTCGTCTTTCTGTCTTCAACTATTCTCTTGTTTAATTTGTTTTTCAAGATTTTTAATCCTATGCTTTGAGTCCTGCGCAACAGTGCACCCGAAAGTGCGTAAAGCTCATCTATCATTTGAGGGTATGGTTTATTGCAAATGCTTTTTAGGCAGATTATTGCGCTAGCTAATTGTGCTCTAGTTTTTTCTCAAAAACCGCATTAGTAACGCAAGGAAATTCATTTGTGCTATTCTCTGCCATTTTTTTCCATTTGGTTCTCTAATGAAATATTTTAAATATTATTTTTCAGTGCTTGAATTTGTTATACAAGATGCTGTTCAGCATCCAGCCAATAAACAAGCACATTCAGTCGATTTTAAGCTCCTACCTATGCAGTTTATGAATGATACATTTCTTTTGCAAAAAAAAATCGGTGCTGGTTCATTGGTGACCCAGCTGAGAAAGGTGTATTGAAAACTTACATTGTAACTTTAATTTATTCGTTATTGTCTTAAATGATATTTAAAATGTTCCTGCAGGCCAATCATTTCTATGAAGTCAAAAAATTTGAGAGAGATCTCATGAATGAAATATATATGTTATAAATGAGCGTTGAAAGGGAATTCTGTATACATGAGTAGATATATCTGTGTATTTAGAAAAAAACATATTTTCTATTGGTTTATTTCTTGATGTATAGATATGTGAAAATAATATATATAAATATAAACGCAAAATAAAAAAATTTTCTCAAGTGAGAAAAACCCAAAACTCATTTGTTTTCGAGAAATGGTGGCCTGAAATAATTTTAGATTCCCACTCGAATAGGCTTAGGAGTAAAATCGAGTAAAATCCAACTTCTTTGGGCTATTTGGACACGCGCATCGGGCTAATCCTACGGGTATCTATAATTATTTCAGATCATTATTTCTCGCAAACAGAGTTTTGAGGTTTTTGTCAGTCGTGAAAATCGTTTTGTTTTACGTTTTTCGGTATTTGGTTAAAATAAATGCATCGCATTACACAACACCCTGTACATACCGAGTGTCCCACAGAAATGTGTCCAACTTTTTCTTTGATTATATCTCTGCTTTGAATTAACATATATGAAATTTCTTCTTCTCACAATGCAATAGATTTTCTTCTCTTTTCTAATAATTCAAGTTTTTTTCAAATCGTTTAACTTTACAGTGATCGATTTACTGAAACAGATGGAAAATTAATTGTTCAGAGGCAACTAATCGTTCTAAGGAAACAATTATGGTGTTCTTAATTTCTCAATACCTTCTGTTAAAAATTATTTTACAATGATGTATACTACATATCACGAAGTATTTAAATCATTTATTTTCTTATTTCATTATTTCAAGACACCAAAAACGCAACTCACTAACCATCAACAAATTTTCATCGTATTAGAATATGAAGCAACGAAAAACTGTGACAAAGCTGGAGGAGCATTTAAATTTCGTTCTTATTTTCTAACTCAAACGGTACACAGTTTTCTTTTCGGACGAATTCCTTTGGGGATTTTTTCATTGTTGGCACTTCGAACTTTTTCACAGTTTTTCGTTGCTTCATATTCCAATGCGATAAATATCCTTTGATCGTTGGTGAGCTGCATTTGATGCAGCTCACTTTCAATGTGAGCTTTCATCAATTTCAATGATGAAATAAGGGAGTAAATAACCTTTCAGAGGGTTTAAATATTTGGTGGTATGTATGATATATCATTGTGAAATTATTTTCAATGGTAGGTATTTAGATATGAAGAACACCAGCGTTGTTTTTAAAATCTTTCCCCTGAACAATTAGTTTTCTACCTCTTTCTTTAAATCGATCAGTGTAAAGTGGTTACTAAACGATTTTCCAAAAAATTATTATTCGAAACGGAAACAAAATTTAATACATTGTGAAAAAATACATTTTAAATATGTTAATTTAAAGCGGAGATGTAATCATTTAAAAACTCCGAGACATTTTTATGGGACACGCGATATAATGTAGACACTCTTCAGCGGGATACAACTGTTGTATCAATGGGAGCTAGCACTCCCAGGGAGGAAAATGTGAGGGCCCGAGCTATGAGTTAGGTAGGCCTTCTTTTTGTTGAAATAAAATGTTTTTGTTATGTTAAGGACCACATATTTTCGGTTCACTACTGTCCTGTTTTTCAGCACATACTACTTTCTTCTTCAGCTTTGATCTGGTTTCATGAACTTTTTTCTTAAATTATTGTTTTTATACCTTTTCTGCTCAGATTCCGCGTTCCCTTTAATTAAAACGTTGACTACGTTTGTGCGATTGCCACGGTTGGTTCGGTTAAGTTGTGAGTAGCAGAATTTAGAAACTGACTGTACTGCTCAAGTCCATTCTTGTCCTTCGTAAAAAGTGTGAACAATATAAGTGTACTATAATTTTTACCAGGTAGGTTAAAATCAATTTTAAAAAAATTAGTGAAATTATGGAAATGCTATTCATTTATGCCGATGCCGGTATGCAATGTACCTAATGGTACACATACGATATGTCCCAAAATGTAGTGCACGTGTTGCCTCCATACTAAATGGTGCCTTCCTTTTCCTCTCTTTGGGTCGAATTTGTTGCGGATAGGGAGGCTTAAGCTAACCAATAATCTAATCTATAATGTAAACAAGCGTTGAAAGGGAACTTTGAGACACGGAAATTACATTTCCATTTTTATGTTTATGCAGTTGATTTTTGTTTGTTACATGCAGCATTTTTCACGGATTGTGATTTTATTCTTAATTCCTATATTATTTTGGGGTTTTATTGGTGAGAAGGCTGTGATAAATGGAAGTAAGATATACACGTAAATTATAGTGTAGAGAATGTTTCATTTTTGTAATAAAAGTTGAAGAAAGAGCGGGATTCTATGTCCTTTCTAATGTATTGTCTTATGTACCTGAGCTCCAAGTTGCACGTGCATGAATCTCATTGGATGTACAATATTGTACTGAGCTTGATGGGTCAATAAATTCACAATGCAGTAAGTGTGAATGTATTGTAGGATCCAAAGCTTCCAGTGCAATATTGTACACCCCGTGAGGCGAAGCACGTGCAACCGGGAGCGATTTTTTAACCTATAATCCATGGACGGCCAGCCGCGATTCGAATCTGGTTCTGAGTCGGTAAACGGCCATTAGGTAGAGCGGAAAAACGGAAATTCGCGTGTCCAGTTTTGTGTCCGGAAATGTGGACATTTGACCCTTAAACTGCGCGTAATACAACTAAAACACGCCTAGGAACCGAGGCGTACCCCCCGGCGAAACGTCTTTGATTTTCAATTGGGTATGAGAGCTTTTTGAGGAGAAGAAATTTTATGAGGAACTTCATATAAATATATGTTAAATAATTTGCGAACAATGTCAAGTAATATTGAATGCATATAGTCAATAACAAACGCATCAATCATGTTTAAGTTTAACGATACAAAAGGACTTGTTCCTTTGTGATGTTCAGGTTGAGTTTTATCCCTAAATGTGGAATCAGTTCGCAGAACAGCATTAATAGCATCATATGAAACAGATCTAAATTTATATTTTCCTTTTGTATATCATCTGTCACAAGCATGAAAGCCTCCGTGAGTTTTGGTCTGCTTCAGAAATGTTGGCGGGTGCATCAGTAATAATTGAGCGAAGCTTAACATTTACAGCCTTATCTTGGATTTTGATTCCACATTGCATAAGAAGTGAAAGTTCCCAGCAAAATTTTTCAAGAAACAGTGATACCTCAGGTTTTCTGTCACCATAATAGAAAGCAGCAATAAATGGACATGTTGAATGATGAGAATACAATTGAGAATTATTACAGGAAACCAGTATTAGCCAAAATAATGTGTTTCGAGCTTTGTAAACCTGAGCACCATCAACATTAACATCAAGTTTAATAACATCACACGATTCAGACATATCAATCTGACAATTTTCCTTTATTTGATTTTCAATGTCATAATAGATAAATTGGCCTCCCTCCATATCTCCCATGTGACCAGTTTTTGTCTTTAATAGTGTTCTGGGATCGCTAGGAAGTAAAGGATGGTGAGGCTTCAAAATGGTTAATAGTGCTTTGAAGCTATTCAGAGGGATATTGTATTCATTATACCAATTTTTAAGGGGGCCCTCCGAGGCCCCTTTTCTTTCCGATGGTCATTTTTCATGTTTTTGTTAGAAAAGGACCCTTAGATGGTGGACTATTCGGTCCTAAAATTTTATGGCGCTACGGACAATAGATCCCCCATAGACCAAAATCCTAAATTTTCGACACCATTTCGACCCCATATAAAAGGAAAACAAAAGAAGAAATGGAAAATTTGCGAATGTAGAATGTACTTTTGTTATATATGTTCCAAGGATTCTAAAACTCTATTTGTTTTTGTTCTAGCATAAAAACTAAATGAGTTCTATTCTATTAAAATATCAAAACCAGTGGACTATAAACCAATATATAATTTTTTTTCCAAAACTAAGGCCTGAATCAAAAAAATGTATGAACAAAATTGTGTTTCTTTTCAAAGGTTACATATAGTAGCCAAATTTCATAAGAATCAGACTGAAAACAAAAAATTTCATAATATTATGAAGTAAAAATATTTTGAACTTTTTTTCGTAAATTACTATTCACAGTGTGAATATGGTGCTATGCATGGAGATAATCTAAATAAAAATGAAAACAGCATTCAATTACATAAATTTTCCATTATATTTCACTTCAACAAAAATTTTGTTTTTGGCCTATATTACTTCGTTTTATGTACTATATATATAGATTACTTCGTAGTCACTTATTTTCAAAATTCAAAAGAATTTTCAAAAGTCAATGAGTATTTATGCTAGGAAGAAAAGAAAGACGGTTTTAGAATCCTTGGAACAATTCTAACAAACTGACATTTCTTGATTTCCCAATTTGTTCGTTGTCTTTTTTTTCTGCTAGTTCAAGACCTAAAAATTCTGTATATTTTAGGTATTGATGAAATTTTGCATATATAAAAAAATTCAACGAGAAAATTCAGGAATGTGAGTTTGTTTGCAACGTTACGAGGATTTCAAAACTGTCTTTGTATTTGTTCTAGCATGAAAGTTCATTAACTTCTATTCTTTTGAAAACATCCCACAAATGAACCAAAAAACGAGTTTTTGAAACAACTAAGGCCTAAATCAAAAAAATTCTCGAATAATATATGTTTCTCTTGCAAAAATACATTTAGTGGCCAAATTTCAGATCAATCGGATCAAAATTCAATTCTGACGGAGGGCCCCTCCTAAGACTTTCATGAAAACTTTCCTGTACCTTTGAAGGAGAGTCAGTACGAGGAAGAGATGTTGTTGATAAATTGGTAAGAGATACTGATGAAACAGATGCACTTTCAAAATTAGAAGAATCTATGCCTAATGCAGCAGGACTCTTCTGTTCTTCAACGCTAATAGTCGCCTTCAATGATTGTCCAGATTCTAGTCTATTTGTTAAATCCAAATTTTCACTCTCACCGAAGTCATTACTTTTTTCCATAAAATTATCATTCAATTCACAATTTTCATTAGAATCGGCGACGTTGATTGTTTTATAACTACTATGATCACTTCCACTTTCAACACTGCCAATGGTCTCCAGATATTTGGCATGAGACTTTTTCAATAGATGGTAGTTTTTCCGTGGCATTTTCGTTGCTACGTCACTTAAAAAGTACAGAAATGTTTTCTAACCTCAATAATATAAGATTTTCAATAAAGAATACCGTTTAACAGTAAAACACGAACTCTACTATACACGCCGAAGTCAAGCCAACAACTATATTCACAGAGCGTAAGCGTCGTCGTTATCGCGCGGCCGTTGAATGGACAGCCAGTCGATCATAACTCGTTTGAAACAGTTTTTTTCGAGCATGAAGTAACTGAAAATACGAGTTGTTTGTGTCAAGTATGCGTAATTGTTCAATATATAGACATTTATTGCTATAGTAACATATGACAAACGATTTTAACGAATTTTTTGAAAAAACTAGACCTTCGAAACTCATTGGACGACTGGAAAAAACAAGAACTGTGAACCTGTGAATACAGTCATTCTGAATATACATATTATTGTAATGTATTCACATTTCTTGATATCTTTCAAATATATCTGAACTCATCAATGACTGAAATAACTATTCATTAACTTAGTTTGTACATTTCATACAAATTACTTCGTATTATTGGCGTACGATATCAACCCAATGTTTGGGCAATAATAATTTATATTTTAACAAATTTTAATAATTAGTGAGATTTTTAATTATTATGAGAAAGTGTTCACTTATATGAATATCGTACATATATATATGCCGTCGACGCGGCATGGATGGGGTAGCAGTATTCAAATCTTTAAATACACTGTTAATTTAATATTCGAAATAAAACTATTTCCTACATTGTCCCAGTAACAAGTTGATATCATAAAAAAATATATATTTTTTCGAATTTGTCGTGTTATTAGCCTATTATTGTAATCCAAGATTCCGATATCAGGTCAATAAATAATTATCAACCCAATATTAGCCTAATAATTTCTTGCTACCTGGGATTGTCTCCAAAATTGTGTATAAAGTGTGAAAAAGTTATTGAGACGACCCCTATTTAATTAAAAAAAACATGCGTATGCCAATTTTCCTTGCTCTAGATCTCATAAGACAAACGTTACAGCCTTTTCCTTGATTTTGGGTGGACGTATTCCTTAAGTCTACTCACCAGTGAATTGGACGCAGAAGGATGCACTCTGAATTCTTATTTTTCTCGCCGCCGGTTTTCCCGAGCACAGAGTAGCTAAATTGGACAGCAAGCTCTCATGACATCGACTCTTTTGAGGATGTGGCGTATGGTATCTCCGCTGTTGACCCCAACGTAATGCTTGAGCACGTCATTCTGAAAGTAATTGTTCAGTAACTGTTGAAACCAAGGTTTACTGTGTGAATGATCAATTCGTACAAAATAACTTTAGAGAAAATTACATGCAATGCAGGAAAGCAATGCTTAAGCCCGTGACACACCTTGCATTACGTCAATGCTACTTGTGACTGTATTGGTGTCGCAGAACAACCGCTGCGGCTTAACGAGCTTGTGGATGAGCGCGTGACAACGCGCGGCAGTCAGTTGCATTGAAGTTTTGAGAGGAGTACGTCAGACGACAATGTGCTCTGCAAAGCAGCTGCGCTCGGATTATCGCGGAACGCGCTAGCGAGACAACAGTGAGCGCTTGAGCGAGACAACCGTGCTCAATGCCTGATTGGCTTGCACTGACTCTTTTGTGCGCTGTCGTCCTGCCTACTCCTGCTACATGAATCAAGCTGCCTGGACTTTTACTCCTGATGCAACCGAGCGGTTGAGAGAGCTCTGGGCAACTCGTCGATTCGGCATGGAGTACGCGAAGTTGAAAGGTGTGTCATGGGCTTAGACTGTGCGCAGCAAGTTGCGTCCTACGTGCTTACTCTCATCTGGCAAGATACCATTTTGCTGAAAATATCAGCTCAACTCTAATTAACTGTGCTGAGATCTGCAACTAATAATTGTGTGCCAGCTTTAATTTCTGAACACTTTTACTGGGGAGCAATATGTATTCTCTTGAATTACACTACCTATGCTATTGCCTAAAATTACCTTACCTTGGCTGTTACCTAAAATTACATTACCTAAGATTTGCTCATTTAACAAGAAAGTGTAAACTCTTTCTCGAACAATTCTTTCTTCTTTCTTCTTGTTTCTTCTTTATGAAATCTTAAATCTTTGCTCGTTCTGGGTCTACGTCTAAAAGTCGCCGCACACTGGACCAAATTAAGTTCATGTACGGGGAAGCTTCTCGGTGATCTATTCTGAGTATAACCTGATGAATTCATTCTATATATTTCTTTATTTTTCTGGATGTAAGCTAACCAATGCCTTTATCTTTCTTTACAGTATAATTCTCGCAGCAATGGCTACCTTGGACCTGTTCTTGCTACTTCTTAGCTTTCATTCAGTCCCTAACTTTGAGGTAAATACTTCCTCATTGAATTCCTATGAAACTTGCGAGATATTAAAATTGTCCATAATATTCACTAGCTTTCCTTTATTGCTTCTAATTTCATTTGCTTTTGTAGATTGGCGTTTATTGGCCTTACCGGGATGCGCATGCCGCTGCGTTGTGCTGTATGCCGCGACGTTCTGCAATCGAATTTCAACTTGAAGTTCTTACGACATCTGTTCTTCGCTGAAGTTAACGGAAGTGCTATCTAGAACGTCTATTTTTCATTCAATAATTTTTAACCTGTTCTTTGCTGTGCCTGAAGGTACACTTAATGAGACCATGCTGTATTTCCACTAAAAAATTTTTTTTTTGCTTTTAAAAGACTTTCAATGTTCCCGAATCACTGTACAAATATTAGGAACGTTTTAGAACTGCAGCGCCCCCCAGAAGGGGGAAGAAGGGTGTAGTCAGAGGTAAATTGTAGGCAAGGCAACACAGCTGTATTTTTACTCCTTTCTTGGTGTAATAATGTGTACATTTCAATGGGTAATCATTATCTATTTGAATTGAAAGTATATAACAGTAATTTAGAACGGTCGGTCACGACCCACCACCCCTCCCTCCTCCGAAAGGGAGGGGGTAACAGTTTGGGCGTAGGAGTTGCAAGGGTGGTGATTGGCTGGTGAAGCAAGCAAGTAGTGTTTATTATATGAATGTTTTCATGAGAAATACGTTATTTATCGGGGTAAAAGTATTTTACAGCAGGCCATAAACTATTTTCAGCCTATTGGGGTAAAAATTGATATTTTTCCAACGCGAATTTTGGTGAGTTTTTCCCGCGGTAAAAATTGCAACTGACAACTTCCTTTTAGTCTCGAACAAGCGCCTGCTTATGAACTAGCTGCCGCTTCAGTGTGTCGTCAACTATCGTGTGGTGCTGTACTGTACGGTTCTCTGCTGTTCTCCCCACCTTTGAGTGGTTAGTAGCCCGTGATAAGCAGAAACTGTACTTTTGGATAAAACAATTCATTACTTTTGATATAACAATTATTGGTAATTGTTTTATAATAAACACATTTTGTTCATTCAAAATATGAGATTGGTAAAACGTTTTTCTCATTTGCTTATCACGGGCGGGGATGTGATACCAGAAAGAAGATTGACTGTATCCCTCTATTCGTGCTTCGATCGCGCTCCTGTGATACGTAAATTTTCAACACTGACACGCATATTTCTCTGCCAATTTGATAGCTATATTGATGCGGTTTGTTGCATTTAAATTATAATGTGTGCTCTAAAATGGCTACTGGTTTCATTTTCGAAAATTTCTGTTACATTTTTTAATTAGACTTTCTAACTTCAATCGGCGCTCTTGTAAAATGTAAGTTTTAAGACATTCGTTTCCATTTCTCCAAATTTTACATAGCTAGACCAATGTGGTTTGCTGCATTCGAAAGTGAAATGTGTGCTCTAAAATTTTCACAACGTTGATTTTCAAAAATTTGAAATTGAAACATTCTCCGTTGTCTTTTTACCTTGAAATTACAACTTTTACCCAAGCTTTTCTAAACAAAAAATTATAAATTCAGTATGAATTCAAGTTGAAAAAACGGCTTGTGAGAATTTTGGAGCACACATTCTACTTTCAAATGACACAAACCGCATTGCTCTAGCTGTGTGAATTTCGGAGAAATGGGAACCAATGGTATATATATGTTTTTTTTAATTATCATGAATAATCGATTTTCTATTCCCTAATGCATAACACTTGTATGCAGAAAAGTTTTTAGGAATCCAGAGATCTAGTAGTCTGCAAATTTTTATAGACGTAAGTCCAATAGGAAAAAATCTACGGTTGAAAATCCATTTCTGGGCCAACCGGTGAGCAAGGTCCCCTTAACAGCCTTAATTTAGCTGACAATAAATTGTCAACCAAGCTGGAGGGTTTAACTTCGATACGCTTGCAATGGGCTCCCGTTGAAGCTTCTCGCCTCGCAGTGCACCTCGTCCCATGCTTGGTCTAATAAATTTATTGGTATTCCTCTTATTTTAACCCTCCAGCCAGAGTTGTGTGGAGAAAATCTCCACAAATTAACTCTTTTCTACTCTATTCCTATTATGAGCTTCATTTCTCAAACCAGTCATTTGTATCAACATACATTGTTGCTAATGTTTTGCATCTTTCTCCTACCTTCCACCTTTTTGCTTATTTTCATCTTTTCTTCTACCCTTAACCAATCAAACTCAGTTTTCAGGCCCTCAATCTTAGCGATTTTCACTTTTACATGTGCAATGCTTTCAATACACTCAAACTCCACATTTTTTCAAATTCTCCTTTCATCTTATCCACCCACTTAACAAGCTTTCACATCAACCTAAAATACAGCTCTATATAAAAAATATCCATCACAAACCAGGCATGCTAATATACAGTTATTCTATCTTATTTTTAAAAATACAAAATACTTCCGTAAAATTGAATTTTCATTATAATGGATTTTCTAGACTGTCTGCAATAAGGCACAAGCGAACTAGTGATGTATATATCGTTTTACAAGATATAAACCATAAGCCAGTGTTTTAAATTCACCACTGAACACTTAGAGTGTTCGTTTCACAGCAATTCATTCTGAATGGAAGGAACAAACTTTGGTGTATATATTTTGGCAAAAACCTAATTAGTAAAATAAATAGCTCGATTGCTTTCTAAAAATGATAGGATGATCTTTCATTATACCTGTTTTCATTATACCTTTTATTAGGATAGCAAAGCTGAAATTAACATATCATTCAAAGTAGAAATGAAACTTACTTTGGCTGTGAGGTGATTGTTCTGCAGTCCGGGTGAAAGTGTTACACTGAGGAAGCTTATGAGAAGTTGCCCTGCCCTCATCAAATTCTCTCTCTGTAGTTGATGTCCCAGTGATACCATACAGGTTATTATCGCAGTGTTCATGCGAAGCTGGGGAATGACAAATTTATAATTCAAAATTATTGAAATACATGAATAACATTTTTTCATATGCTATACATTCATTAGCAGTTTATGATAGAAAACTATTTCACAAGCAAAACAATCAACTTTTCATTTTTTTAGATCAAAATAAATATTTTCTTTTTGACACGTTTATTTCTACAAGGTGCTCACACTGAGTCAAAGAACTTCAACCTTAGGTTGGGACAATCAAAATAAACGCACAAAGATAAAAAACATACAATTTCTGATATATTTTTTAAATATTTGTGATTTCAGAGTGATATCCGAAACGAATGTATTGCACAAAAATTCAAAACACTTAGCAAGAAAATTGGCATTATGTTGCATTTTGACATTCATCTTGCATTTGGCAAACCAGAATTTTATTCAACACTTGCTGAAAGGAACTTAAAAGACCACGCCCCAATGATATAGACTAATTATAATCCTTACTTGCTGTTGTGAGCATGGTGCACAGGTACTGCTGCCATTTGGAGGTCCTTGCTGTTGCTCTTTTTATGATTGTTCATGTCTGTTTTGCCAAGAACATGGCACAAGTGCACTTGTTCTCTCATTAGAAAACTCAACTGCAGCAAATTTTTCAATGTCTCTCATTCCTACTGACTAGATAAGTTTTCCAGATGTTTCTAGGTTATTTTTAGCAATAAGTCAGGTATTTCATTCATATAGACTTTATTAGAAAAAGAATTACCTACACAAATTATTATGGCTCGATATTCAAATGCAGACACAAGAATTGCATCATCTGAGTATTTATTATATTGTCGAAGGGTATGACATCAATGTTCACTGTTAAATTAATAAAAGATGCATTTTCACGTTAGAAATTTCATTTTAATTTTTTTCAAATGCTTATCCAATCAAAGTGCACACACTCTCCATTACATGTCACTTACTTCACATCTAAATCATCTTCACTGTTACAAATTGACAAAGAGCTGTTGGAATTATCAGTCGATTAGCCGATCAGTCCGATTCACTGAGCTTTTTTCAACTATTTATGGAGAAATGAGTCTGAAGAGTCATTTCGTCGGTTAAATTTTTTTAAACAGGTAGCAATCCTTGGCCTTTTCTGTCTTTCACATTATTCATATAATATTTTTTCATTCTTTGATTTTCCATCACCATAGCACAATTGCTAAGCGTATTTATTGACTTTAAAGCTTATCTCACAAACTAAGAACGCCCAGCGCTTAGCTTGACTTACGAGCTTGTTGCGAAGTCGTGACTAACTGATGTCAGCACTGACCGCTGCAAACTCCCGTGGCGAAATGTGTGCCACCAAAAACCTAGTTCTTTATTTTTGCTATTTATGTGACAATATAACTACTTCATTCGAAATCAAAATTATTAAAATATTTTTTACTATGAAATAAAATAATTGATGAATATATTTGAAAATATGATGCAAAGTTTGCAGTAATCATTAATGCTGGAGTAATACCACAGGCGCTTTATATACATGTTTGTACAATTTATACAAAACTTGCATTTAAGGACACCGTCTGGGTAGAAATCGGGATATGTGTTGATTTTCTGTTTTTATATGCATCTTATAGAGGATTTTCTTGCGTTTCCATTGGTACTTTCCGTTTACGTCTACTCCGAATAGTGCGCCCACCAGAGGGGGTGAAAGCGATGGGGGTGGCGTGACCTTGACCCCTCCCCCCCCCCTCATTATTGGGGGTCAATTGAGCGTGTTCCTCTGCGGCAATGGCAATAGAATTCGTACATGGGCTACTCAAAGTGCTTTCATTGTTCAAACGAAACATTCTAACGCTGAATAAATATTTTTATAAAACTTTGACAATTTCAGAATGAAGCTGTTCTGCCGTATCTATGATACCGCAGCTTTAATTCATTGCTCGATGACAGCTGCAGTATCATAGTTACAGCTGTGGCGAGCACACCAATCCAAAGGGCTTGGAAAGAGCTATAAAGCAAAGGAGTTGACTTGAGAAAAAGGTATTTTAGTCGAAAAAAAATTGGTTGTTTTGAAGAATTACACGTATTGTCTTTTGTTTTATATTTTTTCCAGGAGTTACAGAGCTACAGCAATGTAAATTATATCAATCGAAAGGGCTTGAAAAGAGCTACAAATGCTCAAGAGTTCATTTTGGAAAATTCTGTAATTCAAAAGATAAAAAGAAAAACCTTTTTTTTTGTGAAAAAAACACGTTTTTCTGGAAACTAGATAATTGGTTTCTCAAATGTATCTTCTTCCACAATTTTAGAGCTACAAGAATAGTTTATATACCGTTCGATAGGTCGTAGCAAGGTGTATTCATAAGGGGGGTTACATTTTTCGATACATCTATTATTTTGAAAATTACACGACATGAAAAAAAATGAATAAATGTCACATTTAAAAAAAATATTCTCAAAATCCACAAAAATATTTATCGAAATTCCCTAGCCTTTATGGTTATATAGACATATAAGCAATCTAAAAACGAAGTTCGGGTTCTGTAACTTCAAAATTGTAAAAGAAGATAGAATTTAAAAAACCCTATTTTATCATATTTCTCGAAAAAAAATCCAGTGCATATACAAAAATTTTTGTCAAAGTAACATATGATCTTTGCATCATTTCACACCTACTGTGAAAATTTCAGAGAAATCCATCCATAAATAACGGACTTATCTCCTACCCAGACGGTGTCCATAAAATTTAGATGTTGCATTTCAATGGCTTATAATATGCTTGTTTCCAATCAAATTGATCATGTCATTCATGTTGGCCGTCGGAATTTTAAGTTTCAATAATTAGGAGCAAAACGACGAAGGGATTTTAAGGGAGTTGGAATTTTATTTCTACAACAAAATAATTGCTGAATGGATTGACTGTGTGAAGGAGTTTAAAATGTGAAAATAAGCAAACAAAATTTTCATTGTGTCTGGCACATTTTACAAAAAATAACATCAAATTTACAGCGTTGTTCTCTTGAAAAATCGAAACGTAGTCGTACTCACTTGGTGGTAAACTATGCCTGAAAACGTAATAGATGTGAAATTTGATTTAAAACAAACTAAGTTCACTAGTGAATTGGCTTATTTTCAGGGGATCGCTACCCGTAAAATTGACCTAATTTTCCTAATTTTTCAAATTTCTCTTTTCGAATTTCTATTGCAACTAGGGAAATGAAAATGCATAACGATATATAAAATTTAATCTGAAACACATTTACTTCAATAAGAAGTTTTCATTTTTGCAATAGAAAAAAGTTAGCACGCAAACAAATGTGAAACATTTATATATATATATATATAGATATATAAATATATATATATATATTGCGCTAAAAACTTCTCCTTCTACTATTTTCAACGTAGAAGCTTTATTTTGGCCTTATTCGACGCGGAAAGAATGTGACAACTGGAAAATGAAGGGTTAATTTGAATTTCAAATTAGAAAAACCTGTTGATTCATGTGTCAAAAAAGGTTTAGAGTCCCAGATTTTTCACTATAAAAATCTAATTTAGAGTTCAAATGGAATTCCGCATCGCTTCGTGGTTTCCACTGTCTTACTGCGTCGAATGAGACCAAAAATCAAGCTTTTACGTTGAACATTGTAGAAGGAGAAGTGTTCTACGCAATATATATATTTTTCATGTTTGCGCAACAATTTTTTTCTATTACGAAGTTTTATTGAAGCAAATGTGCTAAGATTTCAATGTTACATTTCCCTATGCATTTTGGTTTCCCAAGTTGCAAAAAAATGCAAAAAAAAGAAATTTTAAAATTAGGAAATATTTAGGACTAGAGATCCCCTTAATTAACTTGAGAGTTACACGTTCGATTTGAAATCAAATTTCGGTTTCATAATGTCCCTTGTTTAAAAACAAATACCTCTCATTAGAATTATTGGTGAGCAGTGCCGATTTTTCTGTTAAGACCACTGCAGACATTTCTGTCCACAATTTTCTGCATTTAATCTGCAGTGACAGGTGGAAAAAAATCTCTTCCCGAACTGGGCCCCGCACTGAACCTAAATATACGCACTGTCCCCAGATAATCGATGCCGATCCGCACTAGCATATCTGACTGGGTATATCTCTACATTTGTTGACTTTTACTTCTTTCACAAATGCATAGTTAAGCACCTCGTTAGTTCTTGAGCCACTCCAAAAGGATCAAGGGTTATTTTTCTTTTTGACCCACCTATAAACTCAGCAGATTCAACGGGCTGAGCAAAAAGCAGAACACACATTCTGCTTTGAGATAATAGTGTCTTATTTCTTGGGTAGGCTTGAGTTTTGAGTGGAGATGAAGAATTTCTAGTCTCTTTGATGCTTCACTTTCAGACTCTCCGTCAAGATGGTGTAGGCTTTCTCTTTCTTTTTCTCTGGACCGTTGGTTAGGTTGAAACCAAGTTCCCGAATAACTAAGCCATCCATACACTTAGGGTCGGCTTGGTCACTACTGAGGTGTGAATGGCTAACACTCTCTTACTCCAAATTGACTGTGATTGCGATATTCGTCCATCATGCGATTTGTCCTCCTTTTTCGAGTCATCATAACGATATTTTATAGGCAAATCTGCCATCATTAAGGTATGTAAACCCCAGGAGGAGGTCACACACAAATGCAATTATTATCTTGCAAAATGTTGAAAGAAACAAAACAAAATTACAAGAAAAACCACGGGCAAATCAGGGTTACAGTCTACCTTAATCTGAATACTGCAATGTAGCCCATCCCAGAGGGAGGAAGAAAGCCAGTTGCCGATTGAATAATTAATAAATAATTGAAAATAATAATTTTAAATTTTGTTGCTACATTTAGGTAATAGGGTACATTTTAAAGAGGTCAACCCAGGCCCATGGCGGCCCGATGAGCCATTTTTGTAGTTGTTGAAAAAGGACCCTTAGGTGGTGAACTATTCAGTCCTAAAATTTCATGGCGCTACGGACACTAGATCCCCCCGGGAGGGGTGTAAGGGGTCCTAAAATCTTGAATTTTCGACACCATATGAAAAGAAAACAAAACGGGAAACGGAAAAATTAAAGCGTAGCTTTATTGACAATGTTTCAATGATTCTAAAACTGTCTTTGTTTTATTCTAGCATAAAAACTCAATGACTTCTATTCTTTTGAAATATCAATCGAAATGAACTAAAAAACCATTATGTAAAATTTTTTCAAAAAATTGAGGTCTGAATCGAAAAAATGAATCGAAGAAATTGTGTTTCCTTGTATAAATAACATATAATAGTCAAATTTCATAAGAATCAGACAACATATACAGAAGTTCATAATTTTGATATAAAAAATATTTTTTTCATGTAAATTACAATTCACAGAGTTAATATGAATTTATGCTTGCAGATTATAGAAATAAAATATAAACAGCATTCATTTACATAAATTGTCCATTATATTACAGTTCAGATAAAAATTTATTTATGCTGTATTACTAACAACCCTTATTTCAACGTTCAAAAGAATAGTATTCGTAGAATAAAAAGAAGATCCAGAGTCAAAACGAACATTTAATGGAAACGTTTCGGAATCAAAATTCCATCATCAGTATTCCATACAGGAGAGAAAAAAATTGTCTATTTTAAAAACAAAAATCATCTATATCACACAAAATGCAACCTTGAGCGTACCAAAGCATATATTGTACGTCGAGTTACTATTCATGGGTTGGTTGAACACAGAGCTAGGAAGTAGTATCGTTGGTTAGTAGGTTTTTTACAACACTCGACGTCAGAGTGTTTTGTATAAACAGTTTTAAGATTGCATCCTTTTTTAGAAGGAAGGAACGTTTGGATGGGTGCCTGTGGAGTGGCTGTGTCTATTTTTATAAGTGTGACTGCTGCATGCAGTCTTACGTTGGTAGTACCAAACTCCAACAATTTATCAGACGTAGCCAACACGCAGGAATACCTCATAGAACCGGTCGTGCAGTAAGCACTCCACCCCTATCAGCAATCAGGGATCACTGTGAAAATTCAAATCATTCATTCATAAATACATATTTTTCAACTTTGTGCCGAGCTAATAGTCAGCATGACCTAAGAATTCTATGGTCCCTTTTCATATTCACTCATAAACCTAACCTCAACAAATACATTAGTGCCGTAAAGTTATCAATTGCCACCACCTACTGACGTAATTCTGTATGTATGTGTGTGTGTGTATGCATAGTGTGTTTTGCTGTTGTATCTGAATTAGCGTGTACATGTGTGCTTGTGTGAATTAGGAGTATGCTATTGTTTGGGTATGAATGAAAAAATTGGGTTTTTTAGACATTTAGAAAATTTGTGGGATATATATTTTTGATTTCAAAATGAACAAATTTTTTTTCTCTCCTGTTCCAGCACTGATAATCGAATTTTTATTCCGAAACGTTTGCATTAAATGTTCGTTTTTGCTCTGGTTCTTCTTTTTATTCTATGAATAAGATTCTCGAAGAATCGCCATATTGGAAATATCAAAAGAATAGAAGTCAGTGAGTTTTCATGCTTGGAAAAAACAAAAACAATTTTAGAATCCTTGGAACATTTCTAACAAAAGTATGATTCTTTTCTTCCCAATAATTGTACAAACACTTTTTTTTATCAAGCTCAAAACTCAAAATTAGTGTATATGCTAGTTAGTGATCAAATATCGCATATAAAAAAACGAAAAGTTTCAAACGGATAATTTGAAATCATACTTTTGTTTGCAATGCTGCAGGGATTCTATAACTGTCTTTGATTTTGTTCTATTATTAAAACTCAATGACTTCTATTCTTTTGAAATATCAATAAAAAAGTACCAAAAAACTAATATATCGTATTTTACCAAAAAAATAATGCCTAAATCGAAAAAATTACACGAATAAAATATGTTTATTTTGCGCAAATACAGATACTTGCCGAATTTCAAACGAATCGGATCAAAATATAAAAATCGCTGGGTTGACCCCCTCAAGACGTTTACACGAATGGCATTTTGCTTGCAAGTGATTATTTTTTGAGATTGTCTAATTAACTTTGAATTTATGAAAGCGTCGTATAAAAAAATTGAACAAACGGAGACGTAAATAAGCTGAAGTACGAAATTGATGTAACGAAAGGTGAGGTTAGGTTAGATGCAGTTAGATTAGTTAAATAAATTAACCTAAACTAACCTAAGTAAAGCTAAAATAACTTAACTCAGCCATACCGATATAAATGGTCTTACAGCAAAAAAATTGGGCATATTCCGCATCCGCCTTACACCGGAAGAGCCATATCGAAACTGCCGTTAACGCTATCCTTACCCGAACGTGATTTATGCAATATCGTGAAAACCAAGCATTTGCGAGCATAATACCATTCGTGTAAGATGTCTTAAAATATCTCCTATTACCTAAACGTGGCAACTAAATTTTGAAATCGTTTACAACAATGAAATCAATATTAACTTCAATTACCACTGATACTTGAAGAAAAATATCTAACTGTTTTATGGGAATGATTTCCTACTCAACTTGGTACACGGATAAGGATATAATTCTTAACCACGATGAACAAAAACAATTTGTAGAACATGCAAATGAAAAGTATGAGCAAATAAGGCAATATGAAGCTTTGCTAGGAGTTATGTACTTTGTTGATGTAGTGTATCTTCTAGGCAATAGATTTGTACAACTAATCATTTAGTTTAACCACTCGGTAAAGTTATGCCTTGAGTGTTTCTTCTGTTTCTCTTATGTTATTCATTGTTCCAGACGTTTCGCTCGGAAGCAGCGACCGAACGAGTTCTTCAGATTGTACAACTGCTTCCATGAATAAAATCATAGTAGATAGTCTTTACTTATTTGTAGCGAGAAATGTTGGTTGTTACCAGTAAAATGTGATGTTTCACAATGGTACTTATATTAGTATATCTCAAAGCGGATATCGGTGCTGCAACTCCGCGTCATCTGACGGTCCTCCAAAACGTCTCTTGGGTCTTGGGGCGTTACTATGTGACAGCAATATTTTCCTTGTGTGCCATCACTATCGGCGACACTCATGATTGAACGGTATTTGTTCCAGTTGTGTTTTCTTATTCAGTCGGGTTCGTTGGTACCTCAGGCACTCGCTTCGGGCATTGATATTCAAAGTCCTTAGATATTTATTGTCTGTCCGGAGCATAAAGTAGCCTGAGAAAGAATACCGCAGACCAATGCATGACCAACCAAACCTGTAAGAAAATATTCAAAGAAACAAAATTAAAACAGGTCTTATACGAAATCGGTTATGCAAATACACAATCCCCTTCTTTAATTATGTACCGTGACAAATGGTAATCCTCGATAGCCCTACTTTGCTGTCAACAACTCGAGAGCCCCTTTTGGAAAAAGGTCTGCAGTCTTTGAGGAAACTGTCGCTGACATGACAGTCTGACCAGCTAATTCAATATATATCAACTACTGTTACGCAAAATCATGCAGAAAAACCTTACATTTGTTGAAAACCTAACATGCAGGAAAACCTTACTTTAATTAGCAAGCAATGATTAGTCATAAATATCTTACCGAAGCTCCTCTCGCTATGATAATGACTTGCCATTAAAAACATATTCAGGGAAGTTGTGGAAAATTTTCTGAAACCCTCACTCAATCATTGAACGAGAAGGAATACACAAGAGTTTACTTTCGTTCATTCTTTCGTTCTCTAATATAATTTTAAACTTTACAACAATTGGCAATACTTGTAGAAACTACTTAATGTCAATCGGTTCTATGGAGTTATGACCAACTTTAATTTTGATAAACGGGGAAGGCATGGTCAAAAAGTAAAAAATTCATTAACGGCGTCCAACGAGCTCATACAGGACAGATAAAGTTTACATGAATGATTAAAGCATCGAAACGGCGATCTTATACCTAGTACGAGGCGTGTCCGTAAAATAAGTTCCACGGGCTGCTGCTGACGCCAGGATCGCTTTTATGCGCGGCCAGGCAACAGAGGCAGGTTGTTTAGCTCCCCCACTCCAATCCCCCACCAAGTCAGCGTCGCTGCGACGCTCAGCCTTTGTCATGGAGCTAGGATATACTGGAGGGAGCATAGCCGATTCCAATCGGGTTCAAATTAGCTGCAAAAGTTGGGAGACTGGGACATTGGCAAGGCCCCACACGTGAGCCAACCACAGACGCTTGGCTGAATTTGGCTCCTCCTCGCCTCCTCACCTCCTCTACAACTCGCCCTCCCATTTACCAAAGCAAGATTAGTACTGCTCCACAAATCGAAGGATGAGGTGCGCGTGCAAGTCGCTCTCAAATTTTTTATATTCAAGGGCCTGTAATCTTCACAGTTTTCAACTCTTATTGTATCTTTGCTAGTAATTTTGATATTATTAAGTGTCCTCGAGTGAGGAAACACAATTTATTATCTTTCAAAGTCTTAGAATCCCAAATTAATGATTACGATAAACTCAACAGCTGGAAGAGCAATCAGCGAGCGCGAGCGCACCCTATCGTGGTTAGTAGGTAACTGACTTCCGTGCTGACGTTACACTTGCGAGATGGCTATTGGTTACCACAAACATAGCAGAAATCTCAAAAACTGGTTCTCTTCATAGACTGCTATGCTCCCTCCATATATACTCCCTCCACGGCCTTGGTTCATCAGCCGCCAGCGATGGAGCCCCCTCCCGCGTCTCCCGCCAGCTGCGAGTTGCGGTCTGTTACGAGACCTTTGAAAAGCCTAAATGTTCAGTCAAAATCTTGTCAATTGTGGTTTTGCTGACCTCCGGAATCTTTCCGTACAGCTCCCGAACTGTAATCCGTCGATCTTCAAGCATTGCCGCTTCGACTTTGGCAACTGTTTCGTCGGAAGCCGATGGCCGCCCTGCACGGGCTTCGTCATGGACGTCTGTTCGGCCATTTTTAAAGTCCCTAACCCATCTGCGCACCATCACGGAGCTCATACACTCTTCTCCATACGCTTGACAAAGTTCTTTGTGAATTTCATTCGCCGATTTCTTCTTAGCGGCCAGGAAACGAATAACAGACCGCAACTCGCAGCTGGCGGGAGACGTGGGAGGGGGCTCCGTCGCTGACGGCTGATGAAACGAGGCTGAGCGTCGCAGCGACGCTGACTTGGTGGGGGATTGGAGTGGGGGAGCCAATCAACCTGCCTCTGTTGCCGGGCCGCACCCACGTCAAAGTTGCTCCACTCTGTGTGCGTGTGTTGCAGCGGTCGTGTGCGTGTATGGTTCGTCATGTGCACTGGTCCAGAGTTGAACTCATTGCCAGAAGTCGTTGTATCGTCTAACTATGAGTGACCAGATGCCGCAGTGCAGTTCGTTATGCACTTGCATAATATTTGAAAAGAACGAAATTTATTACTTAATATATATATATTTAGAAATGTGCAAAATGTAAAAATTCAGTAGTGTTTCGTAGCAAGCAATAATGCTTTCAAAAAAGCCGTCTTTCATATGTTTTTAGATGTATTTGTATAGCAATCGTAATATTTCTAAATAACGCAATCGTAATATTTTTTACTGCAAAATGTCAATCGTTAAAATTTTATACCTTTATCAATCTAAAAATGCAACGTTTCGATGAAACTATTACTACCTTCGGGTTGAAAAAGGAAGTAAATCATATTTTTATACGGTCACATTGATAGAAAATGACAATCAATTGTGCAAGTAGAAGCAGACATAGTTAAACACAAAATTTTCATTGTAAGACGACTATATAGGAGCGATATTTTGTACTGTAGAAATAACGATCAACAGCAGGCTAGCTTTTTCAGCCCAAAGATGATAGTTGCAACGAAAAGTTGCATTTTATATGTTGGCAGAGGCATAGAATTTTACCGATTGGCCTTTTGCAGTAAAAATGTAGAGCGAATTCTATTTTATTTAAACACGTGAAGAACTGAAAATATTTCGTTGAGTTGAGTAGTTGAGAAGCGATCGTAACTAAATTCATAATAAATAATGAAAGCATGTATCACATATACAAATATATATTACTGCATGCAAATGTCTTTCATTTAGAATGTTTTTTTTCATTACTTATGTAAGAAGTTTTAAAATGACATTAAATATCGTCCAAACTATCAAAGTTGTCACGTAGAGACACAAAAGATAGCTAACTTGGTAGCATTAAATAGTGTGGCTACGAGCTTTGATATTCATTTAAAAACTATCTCATCGCCAGAGTAACTAAAAAAAATTGCTTGCTTTTGATGAAACATCATATTTGTATGTCATACATGACAGGGGAAGGGGGACTATTTCCCGAGGGAAACTAAAAAGGTGACACATTTGTCATGAAATTTACACCATTCTTTACTTCTTGTGTTAGCGTCCAGTTTTCTTTATCGCCAATGAAAGTATCCAGGTTCCTTTACTTTGCACTTTACGACCAAAATAGTATGGTATTGAACGAGAAGTAAGTGGCTAGTAAATATACTGATATGAGTACATCGAGTTTTCCACTGAATTTGTAAAATTACACGAATCGAATTCATTTGGCGTCAATATCCATAAAAGGCATCTTACAGAACGCTTCAACACTTGAATACTTTAATTTAATTCATGTTATAATGAACCAGTTGAAATACTTTTATTCACATTAAAAAGGATGGGTTTGTTGTTCGAATGAACTACATATTTATAATATGAACTAAAAAGATTTGCATTATGAACAATACATCGTGACATACGAACGATACATTATGACACGGTAGAACCGCAGTAACTGTACTCTTATTTGATCTAACTAATATAATATGGGTCGTTTAAGACGACTGAGACGTTAAAGTGTACGATGAAACACGAAGTATTTCAATCCAATATTAAATGATACTTCAATGGCAAAGCGCACACCATAATAGATGTTTGTATTACATTTATGTCACGCAGCGACGCGTGGCAGCTGTTGAAGTGGGCGTGGTTTTCGGTGACGTGGACTAGCCATGCACGTACACAGACTCGCTCACGCACACAGAGTGGAGCAACTTTAACGTGGGTGCTGCCTGGCCGCGCATAAAGCGATCCTGGCGCCAGCAGCAGCCCGTGGAACATATTTTACAGACACGCCTCGTATTAGGGTGTCGCAACGGCGATCTTTTATTTAATTTCAAGGGGTTGCAACGGTGATCTTTTATCTAATTTTATGGTGTCGCAAAGGCGATCTTTATTCAGTTAATATATGAGGGTTTTCCATTAAAGAGGGAATTTATTCGTTTATTAGCTTTTAAAAACTTTAAAAATTATAGAAGCGTTGCGTGTGCAGTGAGGGCGATATCGAGGCAACGAACCTCGGCAGGCAAGTCGGCAGCGGACAGCGTTCGGCTGTATGGTTAACAAATATCCAAGCCACCCCGGAACTCTGGTTCACAACACGTCCACTCTCCCAACGCCCGCTGAAAAATGAAGGTAGAATTAAAAAAAAACTGTCAAAATCTGAGGGCCCCAAATGAATGAATAGGACCAGATTCAAGGATTGAACGAAATTCAAGTGAACGAAAATTACCTAGTTAAACACCATCGCCAAGCACAACCGTTGTAGCAGCACCTCATGTTAGAAACAAATGTTACTGCGTTAAGACGGTTATCGGATACTGTGGAAAAACAAAATCACTTTCACCGTTAGAAATCGAAAGACGCCACTAAAATTACTAATTTCTATTTATTTAAGAGTATTTCGTTTTATATCGGAAAAATAGAGTATAATAATTATCAATACACATTATGGTACAAGTCACTGTAGAAACGCTTAGCGCAAGGAGGAAACTTGAAGTTTTAGAGGAAATTAGTTAGGAAAGTGCTCCAGGGTAAGTAGAGTTTAAGGTTTCAGGTTTAAAGTTATAGACGAGGTTTAAGGTTTGAGGTTATTTAAAGTTTTAAGTAGAAGGTAACCACATCAGAGTATGTCGACTCGTCAGTGAGGTGGTCCCTTCTAATTTAAGTTTCAGACTAGCAGCCTGATTTAATAGTTTGAGGTTCTAGAGCACAAAGGATAACCAGACATAACAAGCCACTATAAATGAAATAACTTAATCACGCACACGCTCACACACTCTAATTAATAATAAAAATAAAGAACAAAAAGAGCTGACGGATAAAAGATGAAGAAAACAGAGAATAATCGCCGGGAATTCCTCGATTTGCCCCAGCCAGGTTCCGCACAATCCGGATACGACCTCAGCTCCACATTCAACGTCAGAGACAACGCTTAACTGCGAATGCCGCAAGATTCACCAACACTGGTACAATGCAAACGTATCTATAACGTATCTCAAAAGTATCTGTCGAGTCGAGTCGGTCCAAGCCCCTCCTTCATTTTCCTTGAAGCTACGGAATCCTGAACACATAACAGTTAATCTAACTACAACGTTTAAACTGAACATATTACAAATTTAATTTTGAAAATGAACAACATAATTTTGAATCAATAAATTTTCTAACAAAGTAACCACTGCCAGGGTTCTGTGTACGAACATGTTAGTTTTAAGAATAAAATAAAACCATATATTAGGGTAATGAATTGTTTTTTTAAAGAAGACATAAGTAGTGTAAAAGTTCTAACAGTTGAATAATTCAATTTTGCGGTTCAGGTGCTATATGTGAGCAAATGAATGTCACTGGTGCAATGTCCCTTGCACAATGAGGGTGATGATGGTGTTGGTCTGCATCATTCCGTAGAATTTCCAAACGCCGTTCAAGAGTCAATTTAGCTCTAGCTTCTCGTTGGCGAGCAGCATTGCTTCGTCTTGCCATTTCTCGTTGTTCATCCGATCGTCTTCGGCGTTTTTCTAGCTGTTGAAGTCTTGTTACTTCTCTCTTGCGGTTGGACGCATTTCTATCCGCAGTGGCCTCTTTTGCAGGAATTTTATACTGAAATGTCGTTTATTATCTCTACGAAGCTTTTCAAAAAAATCACAATTTCGAAAACAATAACTCAAGTTCCAAAATCTTGGGCCTTATACTAAGTGGTAGGCAGGTTACTGCTCAAGCGAATTTAAAACATTTCTTTTCGCATTATCAACTAAAAATAACAAAACAGCATGATGAATTTCAACAGAGAAAGTTCTAAAGAAAATTTCTATTAGTAAAAATAAGCCGATTGCGTATTCTGGATACCATAATGCAAGTGAAAGGGAATCGAATCGGCACAGAAAAAAATGCAATAGAATAATTTATTTTACTCGTATTTCTCAAGCTTGATCCTTGTTGCTACCAAAGCTATCGATAAGAAGAGTGGGTCACACGGGCGGACGGAAGCGGCTCATATTATTATAGCGATTCACTGTTTGCCGGCAATGCCTACTACAAAGATGAAAAATCAAATTCGATTATCCGCTGGACTTTTTTAGATATTCGATTCAGAAGAAATGCACGAACTAAAACTAACCCACTAGGCAGAGCATCCCTGAGTATCGCAGTAAACTCCCCCATTTTCTTTATACCACTCCTGAATAAGCATATCAGCTAACCGAATTCACGTGCAATAGCCTAGATTTGCAGTTTCGACTCCACTCTGGATTCCGTAGTTACGAAATTTGTTCGTACTCTTCCACTTAGTCATTGCACTGTTACTCCCTATGAAATCAATCACTGCATCTCATAGCAGACTCGTCAATTTTAGGTCGAACTATATTCAGGTAGCTCGTGTCCGACCCGGTTTGGTTGTCTACATGTTTGCGTTGCTCTGCAGATGTGGCAGCATGTTACATAAATGAGCTTTGCAAGGTAGAACTTCAATAAAAACTACGGAAGTTAATGTGTCCTGAACTTTACGGTGTCAGGGAATTCAGGGACTCTTTAATTTTATTCGGGTAGAGCACGCTCTTTAGGGCTACATGCAATTTGCACGCCCTTGGCGGTCACTGTTTTCATCAGATGTCGACTGTTAACACACCATTGATCGGTTTCACAAGAGAAACTGATATAATTCGTTGGAATAACCTTGTAGTTTTTCGTACCACGATGGTGATCTCTAGATTTTTTGTAATAATGTTTTTTGACATTTGAAATGATGGTACTTTTCTTGATCGACTATTCTTAAAATACACGTTTACGGCCTTCGGTTTGAGATATATTATATTTTTGTTATAGTGTAAACCGTGATAGAACCTGACTCTATGGAGCTTGTAGTGTATTTACATGCACTGCACATCGAATTTAAATGCTACAAATTCTATTTTAGTGTTAATGGGTTTTTGTTGAGATTTTCTGATATGGCATAAAGAGTTTTCTGGATCGAATATTTTTGGGGAACCATAGTCTTTTAAACCTTTAATTTAATCCTGGTCCCTAGAGGACTGGGTGGTTTTATCTAGTCAATTCATTTACGTGGTGTTCGAAGTAATACAAGTCAGAGATTTTTTATGCCTTTTTGGTTTTTACGTTAGTTAAGAAGTTTTCTGTGTACAGTATACCGTACATACGCCTAAAATATCCCTTCCTTATTGGAAATCGAGGACGGTGCACCGGTGGAATATGAATGGAAACATGGACGATTTGAGGTTGGTTTACCGTCTATTTGAGGGTCAAATGTCCAGTCTCCGCGACCATACTGCGCCCTCAATACGTCCATACTGCGACCAACTTTGGTCGGTAAACAGCTTCAAATTAACCTCAAATCACCTCTAAAACCAACTTAGGCCGGTGAATGGTTTCAAATCAACCTCAACCCAACTCTACATCCAATGAATCGCTCGCTTCGCAACCTTAATCAACTCCAAAGCACGGGTGGCCACCTCTACGCAATCGCTTAAAAAACGCTCCCAGCTACCAGTGTATGACGTCACGAGCATATATACATATGGTTGTGACGTCATACACTGGCAGCTGGGAGCGTTTCTTATCCATCGTACAGAGATCACCTGTGATTCTGATTTTGCTAGGGTGAAGAAGCAACAATATTTATATACCATCCTAACCGCACACCAATATTAAATATCATATACCCTTATTTGGGATATATGAATCAATTGCGCAACCTTAACCAATACATTCACGTGGATATTTGGTGGCTACGATCAGATATTTGGTATACAAATCAATCTATTAATAAGCCACTTAGGCAAGCTCAAAAATTTAGCCCTGTCGAATGACCTCTATCCTCAAGCCTGATATCAAAAAATATTCAATCGCCCCTATGATAGGTCAGGTGCTTTACTCAAAAACCAACCTCTATGTCCGTCAAAAACCGAGCATTAGAATGAAAATAATTGGATGAATTTGAAACAAAATTCGTAAAATATATATTTCTTTATAAACTAAAAGCGAATAATATCGATGATGTATGTATAGCCAAGAGCTTTCTCCCTCCACAAGGGAAGGATAGCTACAAGTGAAGAAAACCAAAAAATTGCAAAGAACATTGATAAGAATACAAATTTTCAACGTTCATACATCTCCATCTAATCACAATCGCATATCCTTTGCATTCCAGGCATATGAATTCAGCAGCCAGGCCCGACAGCTACCGCTGGTTTACCCCGGCCGCATCATGAGTGGCGCGGGGGCCCCCGAACTTTTCTACGTGACTATCATTCACACTAATTTTATTAATAATTATTTATATCCAATACAAAAGTTTCTTTGAATTGCAGCACATACATAAAAATAATTGTTTTTGAAATATCAAACAAAAATATCACTGTAAATTGATAGAATTCAAAAGCTTCAAATAAACAGATGTTGGTCAGAATATTTTATGCATAACGAAAAAATTTCATTTGAATGGTGCAGTAAATAACAAAAGATAATATAAGTATATTCTCTAAGATGTTGAAAATTAGTGATATTGCACATCTTGGAATAAGTTGTTCATATATCACTCTGTAAATACTGCATTCAAATTGATGTTTCTTTCTCGTGGAAGTTAGGCATATATATATATATTAAAAAGAAAGATCATCGTTTCTTCATACCTAGGTATAGTTCAAGAAATTTTTAGGGGATTTTTTTTTAAATAAGTACTGATATGTAAAATATTAAAAACAATGAACGGTTGGCAATTAGGGATCTGAAGCAGGTTTGTGCCATAATCATCCAAACTGACTGAACAATTAAGACACTTTTGTATGTACCTGAGCAAAAAGAATTCTTTTCAAAATAAAAAATATTTCAATCAAATATTAAAAATTAGACAAATAATTAGTCACAATAACAAAAGTAACTTGGAATATTTTGTGTTTGATAAAGAGTTTCATGTAAATATCTAAGCAAATAAAAAATGGTCAATATATACTATAATGTTGTCAACGATTTTCATAATTTCGTAGCTACAGATAGGTTATATAGTCGATTTTTGGACGTTTTACATGAATGACAATGTGCCCGGAAATGCTTAGTTTTCGAGTTATTTAAGTTTGAAGTTATACGAACGGCGCTCCTGAATGGCCTTTTTTTGCACAAAAACAGTCATTGTTTTTGCAATGGAAACGGAAGCTAACCCCCTACTACAAACGTAAAGAGGTTGGGTCGTGAGGGGTAGCCACACTTCTTTTAGTAAAAATTATAAATAAAGGTTTCTAGTGACGTTTGTTTACATCGACTCCAAGATGGCTGCCACCATCTTCAGTACCGGTTGGCGCCATGGCGGCAGCCACCTTGGAGTCGATGTAAACAAACGTCACTAGAAACCTTTATTTATCATTTCACTAAAAGAACTGTGGCTACCCCTCACTACCCAACCTCTTTACGTTTGTAATAGGGGGTTGGCTTCCGTTATTAATTAAATTACGCTAGCCGCGCGCGCTTCCATGGCGCGCACAAGCCAGCTTCAAAGTTGAATATTTCGAAAATAACGCATCACCGGGCAGAATGTCATTCATGTGAAACATTCTTAAATGTGGTCCTTTATTGATTCTTCGCAAAGAAATTATGAAAATCGTTGACAACATTAAAGTAAATATTGACCTGAAAAATCTCCGACAATCCAAAAGCCTTGGTATGAACTAACTACAACATAGAAAAAAAACTTGCCAAAATTAGTAGATATTTGAGAAAAATGTTTATGAATGTTGGAGTTAACCTCAATTGACTGTTAAAATGTTTAAAATCTGCCAATCCTGAACTTGTCCTTTACCACTGTTCAGTGGTAATTTTTAACTTAAAATATATGGTCATTATTCCCAATGAAAATGCATTATCAAAATGGCTATTTCTACCAATAATAACTTTGAAACATCAAAATGAGAGTCTACAATTAGCCTACAATGTAGACTGACGAAAACGGTTAACTCGACAATCACTAAATCGAGTACCGCGCAACATTGAAAAGCCAAAATAACCGATTGTTTATTTGTTGAACCCCATCATGTATAATCACAGCATGAAATACAGTATTCACCTCCGTTACATAAATAATAATTTTATGATATTGTTGAAATGTATTTGGCTATGCCTGTGCATTTATATCCCAACAAGTTAAATATAATTGAAACGTTCCACAATATCCCTCGGCAATTTGATGCAGGTTCACTCGACCATAGAGTTGATCATATTTTAAAACGGGAAGTACACTATTAGCATGAGTCATATTTACCGTATTTGGTTTGGGTGCACATTTAGAATCAGTTGCTGCAGCTACTGACGATCTGCGATAAGGATTAATTTATGCAATTGAGAATTAACCACAAATGCAGGGCAGTAATTATTGAATGGGAGAGGGCATGAGAAACAAGTGTCAGAAAAACGCGGTATCAGCGATTCTGAGCCAGATGGCCGTCCTAGGCCAAGTCAACCTCGAATCGCTACTAGATGCCGCGAATTAAAGACGGTGTATGGACGGGAGGCCACGGATGGCAGTGCCAATCATAACATGCTCGTAAATTGGGTGGTGTACCGTTGTTTTATCGGTCGGATGGCCGAATGACCAATAAATCGCGGATAATAAGCCCTGTCAACCATATTCCACCGGTGCACAGTCCTCGATTTTCAATATGGTTAGGCAGACAACTCATAAAACAATGCTCTACTTGCAGATGTTAAAAACTACCTTTACGGTTGAAAATTTCATTTTTATTCAGTAACCTACACGAACATCTTTTATCTTCTTATTGGTCTTTCTAATTTAACCCCAGGATGAAACTGGAAACTTTGAAAAGAGCCATTTTTGCCCATCACTGTGAAGCAAGTATCGAATCTATAAGAAGTAACGTTTTAGGGGAAAATGTGAGGTCTTAAGTTTTTTTGCATCGTTACGGGCTATCTGAACCCTAATTTTTTCCTATCTCAATTTTATCTTTTTTCATAAACTTAATCCCCACATTATTGTTTTTATGCACAGGGTATCTTGAATCAGAACACTGCTGGCGCATAGATTCTTCGTTCCTTCCATAATAAATGGTGCCTTCCATCTTTCTCTCTCTCTCCAGAACGCATTTGTTGGAGTTAGTGAGGTGTGAGTTAACTTATCGAATTCGATCTGAAAGAGGCATTTTTTGCTCTATGCCTACGTCTGCGATGTCGAGTAATGAAGTTTCAAATTTAGCATAGAACACATATTGGTACTGTGCATGGAAAACGAAGGAATACCATAACCTTTAATACTTTCAAATTGGAAATAAATGTCGGCTGTTTCATCGTGTCAAAATCATACTGTCTACTCAAGCTCAGACATAGGTATCTTCATGAGAATCGATAATTTTTGAAAATTTACGTAAAGAACACCATATTTTACGTTTGCATTTTTTGTATGCATACCAAATTGAAACCAATGTTGAATAATCGTATTCTTTTTATCAATTCATCACTCTTCTACCAACCTAAGGTGTGATTAGTGAGAATTCATAGTTGATGTCATATTTTTGCGGATGTGAGATGAAAATATTAGATTCTAGGGCTGCCAATGAGGGCTTCATGTGTACCTTAGAATAGTTATTGTGAAAATATCTTATTACAATTTAATGAGAACAGGCGCTGCAGTAATTTTTGAGCATATACAAATTCGGCTAACGTTTTGCAGTACAGAGTCAGATATTTCCAACTCTGAACGCCGATAATTCATTTTTAAAGTAGAGGTAAAGAAAAATTTTGGTTTTGCGTTTCTGGATTTGATTTGGAACGTGGAGACATATGCTCCAAAAAATATGTTCCACATTTTAATATTCTGTTACTTCTAGCTAAAACTTTAAGGTGCAATTACTTATATATTTTACTGTATTTCTCATGAAAAAATACAGCTTTTCATATTTGTGATACACATTGCACAAATTAGGAATAATATAAGTATGCGTTGTAGAGTACTACAAGCTTCACAAACTAACCAAGAATCAATAAAAGATATAAAAAGGAAAATTAACTCATTATTAGAGACTCCCATACTGAGAAAAGCTGGGCTGGGGAAAAAAGTTAAAAGTAGAACAGCTAAGCTCTAATTAAAGGCTGGCAACAAATTTCAGTAATTAAAACTATTGAAAACTAGGGTTCGTCCAATAGTTACACGATTATCACGGCCTTCATCAATCTCAATAAAATTTTAATTTCTTTAATTTTAAAAAGGTAAAACCTACCTTGTGCGGAAATTTCCTTTTCGTGAGGGCAATACTCCCAAAAACGCAGGACGTTACGTCACTGCTATGAGGCCCCAAAAGCAGATTATGCTGGACAGTTGACACGTTGTAGCTTATAATCTTGACTCGCCGGCAATTAACAATCTTGGGCCACCAATACTGCCTGGAGACGAAGACACGCATGAGGTGCCCTCTCAGACTGCCCGTAGGTCATCGTGCGGCCCAGCAGCGGAGAACTTAAAACGCTTCTGCCACACGGCGCAATGCGACGTCACAGGTGCGGGACGTCAGCTGGTAACGACACAGCCACACACGACGTCACAGCTGCGGTCGAGATAGTGGACATCCTCGTGACAGAGACAAGCACGTGCCGGCGTCGAATAATTCAAGGACCACGGTTACACGGCAGGTGCATTGACTCGGCTGATAAAGAAACCATGAATGAATACAAGGTAAAATTATCGAAATGCTCGCCTTTCATATTTAGCATGGCAAATCGCAAAGTTTTGCTAGATAAATTACCTATTTACCTAAGTAAGTGCAGCTGAGGGGTAAATAGACACCAGAGAATGCAGCAAAGGTCCGCTCGTCGCGTAGAATTCCAGTATATACTGCGTGAAGACACAGGTTCACGTAAAAAGATTAATTAGCAGTGTTGTCGAATGATAAGGATTATAGCAATGACAATTTCACATAATTTACACAATTTGTTTTAAACGTAAGAATAAGCACACCTGAACTTTGTGGTTCGTCCAGTGTTGAGACTAAAAGGCGAACGAGTAGATAAGGTTAAAGTAAAGGTACAGGTACAGGTAAAGATTACCGGACTTTCAATCAAGAAGATGGTAAGAGGTGAGGAAGGAGCTCAAAATTAGAGGAGTTACAAAGAAAGACTCCGTCTCCACCTCTTCAGAGTTTGGCGACTCCGACTCTGACTTCACCTTTTCAAATTTTGCGACTCCAACACCGACTCCAACTATTCTCAAAATTTTGTCTCCAACTATACCTATTCAAAATTTGTAAGATGAATATTTTATTTCTGAATGATGGCAGGTGTTACAACCTGTACACATGTTTATTATATTCTTTGTTTACGAACGACCTTTAAATTGGCAAACGAATGTCATAAATCAAGTTTACTATGATAAGTATCTGCTAGTGCACATGATCCGTCAAAAATGACGGGATTCGATAGTTAAATTTAAAAAAAGTCTCAAGATATGGATAACAAACAAATAGATCCATCCTAATAGTCCCCATGATAAAAATATTCTTGTACTTGTGCACTGACGAAACTCGTATCACCGATACGTTAAGCATCTTTAAAAACATCACAGACGCACACACCAACCAAGTAAGCAACAACTGTGTATTATAATTTAAACTAGTGTACACGGCCAGTCAAAAATGACGGGATTCCATACCTTTCTTGAGAAAATTTTCGTTCGATTGGAGTTTCCTTGCTTATGCTTATATCAAAGGCAACTTATTTTTCTTGTGACAGTAATAAACACGTAGAATACAGTATTTTTGAGCCCCAGTAAAAGTAGTTAGAGCCATTCGTTTCATATCTTAGGTATAGAAATTCATCATTTCTGAAAGTAACTGCGAGCTTGTGTATAGAGTCAGATATGTAATGTGTTATACCCCACCGAACTCGGTAACCACGATACGAACTCGAGTAAACAGTATGTGTCACGTAAACCCGAACCGATTATTTATTTCTCCGTATCAGTAATGCCACCAGAAGAATACTCGTGTCAGTAATATCATCCCAGTTCTGCCTGAAATTAAATGCTTATGTATTATTACGATGGTATTACTGATACGGGAAAATAAATACTCGGTTCGGGTTTTTGCCGGACATACTGTATAAGGAAAAAGAAATGGTGTATATGCATACCATTCTAATTTGCAAAAGATTGCTGTTACAAATGGGTGGTTGCCTTACGGAATAATTATATTGGCAGTCTAGCTCCTCTCAGGGGGATACAACTATTGTATCTATGGGAATTAGCACACCCATGGGGAAAATATGATGGCCCGAGCTGAGATGTAGGCTTTATTTTTATTGAAGTATAATGTTTATGTTATGTAAAGGACTATCTTTTTTCGGTTCACTGCTGTCCTATTTTTCAGCATTTACTACTGTCTTCTTCAACTTTGATCTTGTTTCATATTCTTCTTTCTGAACCCACAGTTCTTTTGCCCTTTCTGCATAGATTCCGCGCTCCCTTAATTAACTCCATACTAAATGGTGCCTTCCTCATTCCTCTCTTTGGATCGCTTTTGTAGCGGATTGGGAGGATTAAACTAACTAATAGTCTAATCTAGTTGTCTAGCTTCATTTCTAGTCACGAATGCTAAGTTTTCGCTGTTCTCGCCGAAGAGCTCGTCTTTGCCTTTTATGGTTCAACTGTTTTGCTGTTGTTTATAATGTGCAGCATTTTTTCCATGTGTTTTTATTTTCCAATTTAATAAAGTTCGGTGAAGACTTTCTTTAAAGATCTTCAATAATAAGTGTTGTTTTTTGCCGATTATTGAAATTTTTCGCTTTTGGTCAATGATCAAAATCGATGCTGCCTATCTGCACTTCAAAATCGAACATTCACTGCATTAAATGCCGATACCTCTGCGAAGATCTTCACTTATCTGCAAAGAATGTCTGCAATTAACGCCAATTATCATTAAAGATCGAGGAAGCCATTTCTGATAGGGTAAGGATCCTCAAGATATTTTCAAAAAAATAATGATGCATTATCTTTTTGTAACATTTATATAGGAAATAAATGTTTTCATGTAGCAACATAATACGATAAATAAAGACGATACTTAAGTTGTGATTCGGCGTGAAATTCAATGTCATCTCTTAGTATCACCTACAGACACCATTATCAAGTACACTAACAGCTCAAGATGCAACACTAACAGGTGTTGCATGGAAAATAAAATAATCCCAGTACGACTTTTCATTTACTAGTTTACCTCAACATGCGAGAACTATATTATGTGAGATTTCTACTATGCATATATATGGTTAAAGTTAATTTCAATGCATTAGTGATGTGGACTGAGTGTTGTAATAAGGTGTAAATACACTGTGCAACAGATTTTAGGATAAAAAAGTTCATGTAACGTAAGATCTATGTTGACATAAAAAATGTTTGCTTCTAAATCTAATCTTTACTCCTTCAGGTTGGGCACCATTTCGCTGTACTATGAATCATATGTTATAATTGCTTATGAATGAAAAACACAAACCTCTCCGGTTAAAAAATACTTGTGCTTCAAAGCCTCTTCTGTGGAGTGTGATAGGCTCATTTTGTTCCATCAGTATTCTGCCAAAATGCCAGGATTCCATTTTAATTTGAATCGTTGCTCGATCACTGAAATATTCTAATGGAATCTCTCGCCATGCACATCACGCACATTATCAAGGTTCTCCGAAAGAATCCAAAGGAGAGTGGATCACATGAACTTTTAGAAACATGTTACACCCCATGTTACATTAACTCAGCAGATCATTCACAACTTACACAAAGTCTTCTGAACGATGTTTCTCCAGGAAGTTATCAAAAGCTTTCTTGAATGACTCAGGGACCAGCTTCTTTTTCTTGAGATGTGAGATGAAAGTTTCATAGAGTACAATTTTTTTTATGAAGATGTGATACATTCTTTAATTTTAGCTTGACTAAGGGAGGGGAATTTCTCTGGGAAATATGCAAATGAGGAGAAATCCTTATCCAGGGCCGTCACAAATTGTTTCGTCAGAGATTCTCAAAATAAACATTCCGTATTGCTGAAACTAGTATTCAACTTCTATCTACCCCTGCCATGTGACCTAGAATCTATCCTTCTCTCGTTAGGGCTGTAAGTCCCAGGTAAATATGAAGGTTCCAGTGCGCTGCTCTTTGCGTTCGACTATTACAGGCCAGTTTAGATCGTTTAGTTTTCAGTGTCTTTTCTTAGTAGGCATCATTCTGGTCGAAAACGGAGAAATCCTATTCTGGAGTTGATGTCTGGTTCTACTTGCTGTTACATTGGGCTTCAGTCGGGTGACCCATTGGAGTGTATAATCTTCCATTTATTTCGAAGGACGGATACGAATTTGATTCTGATGTGGATGTGACCTATTTTTGTGGAATCGGAATATTGTCCTTTATTTATACTAGTCCAAAGCAGAACGTGTTCTCAGTATTTGTTTGACATGGTATTGAAGTATTAGTACCACATTGTACGTAAAATCCAGTTATGTTCAGAAGTAAAAGGATAGTTGAAACTCAAACGGTGGCACGTAAAGGCAACACAGGCAATAGGGTAATCCCAATTGGGTACTGGTAAACCGACCTTAACCTACTTCCATAAGCATTTAAATTTTAATATGCTAGGGTTTAACGAATTCTATAACTTTTTCCATGTGACTTGTGCAACTTATGTTTTCTATCCTTAATTTCATCTAAGGTAGCCCAATTCATGCGTTTATAATGTTCAGTTCTTTCTCCGGAGTTACATAGGCTCAAGGAGCTGGAAAATATATTATACCAGAGCAGACGACCAGTTAACGTGGCCCAAACTTTCAAATCAGCAATATCCCAATTACAATCATCATGCTGTATGCTTGTAAAAATTGGCTTTTTCATTTTAAAATGATTGTTTCATTGTTCTGCTATGAGCTGTGGGAACAGATGACAGGTTACCGTTATGTAGCGGGACACTTTTGATCAAGCCCTCGGATGCAGCTATGAAAAATTCGCCACTTTGTGCTATCGTGCGGCATTTCCAGTTCGTCAAAAAGTTTGGTGATGTCAATGCAAAAGCATAGGTAAATTTTCATGGCGAGGAAAAAAGCAGCTTCTCTAGGTTTTTTGTAGAATTTTATCTACACTCCTTTCAATGTTCATGTATCATTGATGCCAGAAGCTTACTTCCGTTTAGGGTTTGAAATAATCCCCACTCAAGTCATTTAAAAACACTCATGAATAAAGTATTGGTTTAATCTAGCTTCCTGGATCGTTAGGCTCTACATTTTAATAACTCGAAAACTCGAATGTCCATCTGTACTGCCGGGACACGGTATTTCTTGACCTGTAGGTTTGGGAACCGCTTAATCTTTAGAGTTAGAGTTAAACCTACTAGCCGAATTGTTGCTTTCAAATTTAGGTGAACAATGTGTTTCTTTTTCTTCGATGTAGTAGTCTTGCTGAATGAAAAAATAATTATGGTGATCTTTCTACTCACGCCAAGTCTTTGGCACGTCAGACTTTACATGAACATTTCTTTTTTTACACCACACGCTCCATGTCCTTACGCACATGAGCTCATGACTTGTCGTCGTCAATGTATAACAAAGTACACCCTGTGTAATTTCCTGATATAGCCTGTAATGCTGCGTATTTCTTTAGCAAATTTTCATTCCCCGTATATATAGAAGTCTCTGTTTGGTTAATTTTTACGCAGTCTTGCGCTCTGTTGAAAATATATTAGATGTGATGGAAAAATATTTAACATCGTTTATGACGTGTGGAAGATAAAACATATAAGTGAATTTAAGTATAAGCACGCAATTATGTATCTGCGCAACGCTCTCACTTGAAAGAGATATGGCCATTTTCCAATGTAAAATGAAATTAAAAATTCATTTCTACCTATTTTGCCAAATTTCTGTAGTGTGAATTTTGTAAAAACTGTGTCTAATTCAATAAAAATTCCGGTGATGGGCTTCTTAAGTCATTGTGCACATAAATTCAGCGACAGATCTTGTGTACTTTCCAGTGTAGCTCACTGACATTGAAAAAACATTTGCTAAAAGTTATTAACCTTTAAATACTGCATTCACCAAGTTTGGCTTTCCCTTTTAAACTACTCTTTTTCTACTTTTGGCTAGATTTCTCCCTCAAGGGGGATTCAAATTTCATTGCCGAGAGGAAGTTCGGTCCCTGATTTGGTATCTGCGAACTTCCTGCTGCTAAACCTAGTTTAGTAACTACAGTTGTATTTAAGGTAATTTAAGAGAAATTTTTACACCTAATCGTTCAAGCTAAATTGTTATTATTTAAACATATCTTCTGACGTTTCTTTCTTTGATGCAGTTCTGTATTCCTTCCTGGTATGAGTATTTAATGATTTGTTTAAAACAAGAGTAATTTATGACTAGAAATGTAATGGCCCTCGATAAGGTGTGGAGATCGGTTGCGCATGTCCTTGCATATATCAGATCTTGGCTGTCACGAGCTAAATAATACCTTGCAGCGTTTCTCTGTGGCATGCCTAATCTAAATGCAATACGCATTTATAAAAAAAATTAAAACTCTTGATTCAATCTCGAGTTCATTCCATTTGGGCACTGCAGGGTTTGCACATTTCATCTGTCTGCGCCAGAGGAACAGTTTTAGGATGACAAAAATTTCACTTTTTCTTCTCCTTTTTGTGGCTTAGGTTCAACCACGTGCGTCGTAGAACGATGAAGACTGGTAGATGTTCATATTGACCGTTTTGCATGAATTATCTCACTTTAGCCGACAATTACGCAGTAGAAGTGAACTTCTAATCGATTACCTTTGCAACGAGAATGGTAACTGTATGATGTGTTTCGTGAATAGAATAGATGGCGCAAAGTTTTTGAAATTTGCGATTAAATTAGCTGATAAGAATTTTTTATGCCCTGATGTGTTGTCTCCAATATCCTATCAATATATGTGTCTAGTAAGGGGAGTTTGCTTACCACCAGTTGGCGACGAAAGGGAAGGCATCTGTCGAACATTTCCCTTGGTGAGAGTTGTGTGAGAAAATTCTAGCCCAAATAATTTAGAGTCTACCTCTATCTGTGCTACACGCTATAACGAACGGCATTGGGGCTCGCTTTGCTGGAGCGCCCATGCCTATAGTTGTCAACCGTGTGAATGTTTCTATTACAACTAGTTACAGCTTATAAAAACCTGTGAAATAGTCCTCTTCTCAGCTACGAGGCAGAAAAAAGAGCGAATTTCGAAGTTCACCGGTCGTAATGGATGAGGTTTGGAAGCGATTTTCGCCCGAAAACGTAGAGCTACACTGTCGCTGATAACTTCAGCAATGAACGCACATATCTTCAACCCATAATTTATTAAAGCTGTTCGGTATGATACGTCCTTTCTTAAGGGAACCATGCTCTCCGGTCGGCCAAAATTTGGTTTTCCGTCCGTAGATTTTTTTCTATCGGACTAACGTCTATGAAAATTTGCAGACTACTAGATCTCTAGATTCCCAACAACTGTTCATCTATAAGTTTTTTTTGCATTGGGACATAGAAAATGAGTTATTCATGATAAAAAAATATATATATATATACCATTCGTTGCAATGGGGCCGAAATTTGAAAAGCTAGAGCAATGCGGTTTGTTGCATGCGAAAGTACAACGTATTCTCCAAAAATGCTGTTGACCGGTTTTTGAATTTAAATTCATTTTCAATTTATAGAATTTTTTTTAAAAAGCTATAATCAGAGTTTAATTTTTTTGTTAAAAGTCTACGGAAAAAATTTCACTTGAAAATTTTTGAAGGTCAAGTCAACAGCAATTGTAGATTACACCTGTGACTTCCAAATGCAGCAAACCGCATTGCTCTAGCTTTGTAAACTTCGGCCCCATTGTAACGAATGTCTTGACAACTTCTTGAAAACCTACTTGTTTCATAAAACCTATTTTAAAGTAAAAAATGCCTCTCCTCCTACGGTTTTCAAGCTACAGTAATGATTTTAGTATCATTGGATGCAGAAAAACAAGGGCTTTACAATGTATTGAGAAGTTTTTCAAAATTCTTTCTTGTTTCAAAGTTATGACGTCATAAATTTGAATTTTCTAGGGAATATTTTTATTTTTTTATATTTTTCTATTTTTTACTTTTATATTGGAAATTTGAGAAAAAGCATTCAAGTTTTTAGAATGTCCACGTTATTCTTCATCCAATGATACCAAAATCATCACTGTAGCTCAAAAACTATCAGAGAAAAAGTATTTAGAACTCCCCCCCCCAAAAATGTCGTTTTCTATGATTTCCCATTTTCTTTTTAAGAAAATCGCATTTTGTCAGGAATGATAAATGATTCTAAATTGCATTTCCTATCATTACACCAAATTTCATTGCTCTAAATTCAATAATAAAAAAAAAATTTCAAAGGGGGATGCTTACCTTGAGGAATATGAATGATGAAATATATAAAAAGAATAAAAAAAAAAATTAAATTTGAGTATTTTTTTTTTTTTTTGAATGTCCACATTATTCTGCATCCAATGATACCAAAATCATTACTGTAGCTCAAAAACTGTAGGAGGAGAAGCATTTAGAAAACCACCCCAAAAATGTCGTTTTCTATGATTTCCCGTTTTCTTTTCAAGAAAATCGCATTTTTGTCATAAATGATAAATGATTCAAAATTGCATTTCCTATCAGTGTACCAAATTTCATTGCTCTAAGTTCAAAAATGAAAAAAAGGTCCGTAAGGGGAATGTTCTCCCCCTCCCGGGAGGGGACGTTAGCTCTGGGGTACGTTCCTGATATTTTTACAGACATTCGGGGACATATCTCAAACTCATTTAAAGCAATAAAAAAAAATCGGGAGAATCGACCATTGGACTGCAGATGCCCCCAGCATGGTTCCCTTTAACAGAATGGAGATCCCACACCCATTAGTATTGCAGAGGAATGCAATGAAGTCATAACAGTGGAGTGATTTCACCTACACCAGGCACAGCAGCGAATGAAACTGGTCCCCCACAGTCGTGAAACCACGAGACATGAGTTCCTCCGGCGAACACCAGCAGAGGCACTTTAAATCAGTTACTGGGTTTCTGTAACGTCACGCATTAGAGGCTTTGAGAGAGTGCGCTGTAAGGTATGTAGCTTGACGCAGCATGGAGAGGAAGATCGCATGCAAGCATTATATCTGTTCACGTAGTACATCATTGATACATTATGCTTAAAACTCCGTTTTTTGTCCGAATGTAACGTCAGCTGGATTCATACGGCTCACTGTTGTGAAACACGGAGTTAGATAAGCATACCCGATGTCTTTTTGTCCTAGAACTAAGTCCGTGGTCGAATCTCTCCATCATGAATTTCATCAAACTCTAGACCGCTTTGCAGGAGTAATTAGTTGCGAATTGCGAATTTGCTCTTGAACTCTCAGCACGTCTTATATTAATTTCGTTGATTCTACGTCGCACACAAGCTGTTTGTTATTCGGGCCACTGGGAGCACATGTCATCAGAGAACTAGGGCAGTCTCTGATGGGTGTTGGTAATATTTCTCCTTAATAAGTACCTGTGCAAACACAGTTGTAGGTCGTCACAACATTTTCTACAATTGTGCATTTTTCAAGTACAGGAAGCAGATAAATTTTTCCCAATTTCCGTTACTTAGACGTCCAAGTTAATTATGTTTCTTCGACGTTCTTCAACAATGATAGAAGTGATACCAAACTATATATGCGTGAACGCAATAAACATACGATTCTCATCCCGTTTCTATGTGAATTAGTACGGGGCTTTAAAATAGTCAGGAGCAGGATTTTTCATCAGAAGTTAATGGAACTGTTAATGTTGTTGATCTTAATTTAAAAATACTCGATAGATATACACAACGATGTGGTTGATGAAAACAAAAATATTCGGCAATTGGGTGAAAACATACTCTTACAATTATAAATCGAATCAAGGTATCACCGGTTTAATCATCTCCTGTATTTTATGAGAAACTCGCCGAGCTATTTATTACAAAAATTTATCCACCACCCACGCAAAAGGTACACTATCCTAGACTATCATTTAGTCAAACCTAGACCATGAACTGTTGGAAAGCCCTTCAGCGCACCCGATTTTCTTGGACGCGTTTCTCTCGTATTTCTGGACGTCGTCGGTGTCTTTGAAGCTGTGATATAGGTAAGATGTGTTGCGCATTCATATTAGCTTTCGATGCACAAAAATGGTCTTTTATTCTGAATGAAAGGTGACAAAAATGTCTCGTTACAACCAATTGACTTAGCGAATCATCTAACCGGATATATAGTAACGGCCACAATATAAGAAACAGAAACAACGTCACCTAAAAGTTTGTTACTGAAACATTATGTAGTGAATAATCTTTAAACTTTAAAAAAGGCGGATTAACTCAAAATCAACAAACTGGATGCCAGTTAAACGGTTTACAATCACTATGATGCAACATTCCAATTTGAAAAAAAACACGATGAATTACGCTCTGAGTAAAAGTTAAAGTACGGTATGAAAATATCCAATAAATATAAAGTTTTTACAGATATTTTCATACATAGTAAATAACTCTTTTCTAACATTTCACCACAATATCGATAACCTGAAGTCATTTTTTGTTGCAGAACCCGGCAGTTATCCTTCCCCATTCTTCTAGCAATAAATAATACAAGTTAAATTGATTTTAAAGATATATTTTTAAAACCCTCTCCTCAATGATCTTCCATAGATCTTCGACAAGTTTCAGGTTTGTACTCTGAACTGGCCAGTCCATTGGAATAATTTTTTCCTTTTTCAGAAAATTCATAGCTTTCCTAGGCAGCCAACATGCACTGACGTGCATGAAAGTGGCTGGTTGACAAGGACTGCGTAAGCTTGGCACTGCATGTTGCTGAAGGAGCTGTTTATAACGTCTACATTTTTCTGCTGTGTAAAAGGAAATTTGGGTCCACTCTTACAGAAGAACTCATTCCATAAGCCATCATGCTCATCCCGTCAAACTTGACAGTTTCCCACCAATGATGATAATTTTCTGTAACCTGTTCTGCATCATATGCAAATTTTAGTCAGAACCGAACACTTGGGTGTTTTAGTTTTCCAAGTGAGAGGCTTCCCGGTTGCTCACTGAGAAACAACTACCCATTTTTTAAATACTTGCCAAAAAACCGACGCACGATTGATTTTAATGCAGGTGCTATGACACACTTTTGTGGATCGCATGACAAACACGCTGTCGCTACGACACTCACTATTGGACAACTACAGTACCTCAACCCGAATTTAACATACAGCTGCATCTAACCGCTGACTTGCAAATAAACTTGAAACTATGACGAATTCACGAGGACCCAATGATTAATTTAATGTATGAGTGGAAAGAAGGGTTAGAACAAATAACCAAATTTCTTCATTTATTTTTTTTTGTTCTAACCATACTTTAAGATACAGACATTTGAAATTTTTCCAAAATAAAATAAAGGATTGAAAAAAATGTTCATCACCACTTTCCGAATGGATTCGAAAAATGTGATGTCGCTAGAAAGAAATCCATTAAAATTCAATTCTGAAATCAATCGACGTCACTTAATTATTTAACAGTTATTTCATAGCAATATCAAATTGACATATTCTAATACTTGTGAAGGTTAGCACGTCTACGCGCTTTTGAAATGAAGGAAGCAATGATACCTTGAATTTTTTTTAGTAAAGAAAACAAATTTCACTCGTCAATAAAAGGCTTGAGCATAACCTCTTCGATAAAGGACTGAATTAAAAACAAAAGCTGTAAAAAAATCAATTTCATTCGACGTGGAAAAATACTATTATACATCCTTCATTTTAGAATAATCATTAGTTACATTTACAAGAGGTAAAAAATTTAAAAAATAATACTAAGCGCTGATAAAGGTTGAGTAAGCAGTAAAACAATGCAAATACTTCAGCTAATGTATGAAAATAAGAAATCTTATTATTATTTATTGAAGCTTAAAATTTGGGTTTGAATATATTAGAATAACAACTATGTGTGGAATAAAGTATATCAGCATCTGTTAGGACGTTTCTGTAAAAATCGAGAAACGCAGAAATAAAAGCTAGGGCTTCATTTTCTACACTTAGTTTACAAACCAAACTGAAGTTCTGCAAAGTTAGTGATGTTTACCAAAAGTGTTTAAATATTCGTTCATTTTGTTACTAAATGAAATATCGCTAACCTATCCACTCGTTAACATCAAACTTTATTGAGAAAACCAACCGATAGAAAGGAATAGTTCTACTTTACAAAAACATAACAATACAAATTAGTGATGAGAACTCAAGTTCTCGGCTGGGATTAGATTTGATTAGACTAGATTATAAGTTGGTTTTAGCCTCTGTAATCGCAACATAGGTATCCTATAAAAAAGAAAAAAGGTGAAGGCACTATTTAGTATAGAGTTAAAGGAATGCAGATTCAATTTATATGGTGTATTTGGACACAACATACTTCGCGTACAGAGAAAGTATGTTGACGAAAGGTGCACGATATAAAATGAAAGTTAGATAAGAAAATATAGGTGTTGAAAAACAGGACAGCAGTGAACAAAAAATGGACCGTGACGAAACAAAAATCTGTTCTATTTCAACAAAAGGGCCTCCCCCAACTCTAAGCTCAAGACATCATATTTCCTCCAGGCTTTCCGGTTGCTATAATGGGAGTGCTATATCCCGTAGATACACTAATTGTATTTTCTTGAGAGGTCCTCGCCTGGATCGCTTTGTTGAAAAATAAAAGTGATGACTAACATTTTTTAAACATTTGTATTACCGTTTGGAAATATAAACAAAACATTTGTTACAACCATTACAAATAAAATACTTCTCAGTTTACAGAACAAGTTGGCAGTCTAAAATTAAGGATTTTCGACAATATAATTTTGAAAATATGTTCACTTTGAAAACATTTAAACAAATAACGGCACCTGTAGTTCAATCCTCCTTACATTATCATTCTGAAGTGCAGCAATAGAGAAACTAGTTTAATTTTTCACTTCCAGGAATCGAAAAATATTTCACAATACGTACTAATCAATGTTTTTAATGAACATTAGAAACTTTATTCAATTTTATTGTATTTTAATTTCCTTGCGTTTGCTTGTGCATTTCTGGAAACCAATATGTTCATTAAATTAGATAAGTTAGTTTAAACCTCCTTAACCAGTAAAAATATTTTTCAAAGAGAAACAGGATAAATGCACCCTCTAATTTAAAGTTCAGGATGTGCTCCGTGCACAAAGTGCCTTCCCACATGAGACCCCAGCACATGAAAACAGTAAGTCGGGGGACGGCTTGGGTTAAATAAAGTCCGTAACCCAGGTAGCAAGAAATTATTAAACCAATATTGGGTTGATAATTATTTATTGAGCTGATATTGGAATCTTGGATTACAATAATAGGCTAATAACAAGACAATATCGAAAAAAGATATATTTATTTATGATATCAACTTGTTATTGGGACAATGTAGTAAATAGTTTTATTTCTAATATTGAACTAACAGTGTATATATACATGAACGATATTCATATAAGTGGAAACTATCTCATAATAATTGAAAATCTCGCAATTTAATAAAATTTGTTAAAATATAAATTACTATTGCCCAAATATTGGGTTGATATTGTACGCCAATAATACGGAGTAATTTGTTTAAAATGTACCAATAAATTTAATGAATAGTTATTGCAGTCATTATTGAGTGCAGATATATTTGATAGATATCAAGAAATGTGAATACGTTTCAATAATATGTATATTCAGAATTACTGTAATCACAGGTTCACAGTTCTTGTTTTCTCTGTCGTCCAATGAGTTTCGAAGGTCTAATTTATTCACAAAATACGCTAAAATCGTTTTTCATATGTTACTACAGCAATAAATGTCCATATATTGAATTAAGATGATATAAAGTCTTTTATATAGATGATATAAATAACTTAATTTCATAACGAATGTATTGAGTAGGCCTATTCCTACCATATAACCCATTTTGCATGCATCATTCTTTGAGTAAAGCGCTTTCGTGCAATTTTTCAATCACGCATATATATGCTGCTCAGATGAACGTATATATGCTGCTTAATACAGGTTGCCCGACCACTGGTAGGTACATGCAACACAAAATTGGGAATACGACGCCAAAGAGGTTTGTAATCATGGATTTTAGATAAATTTTGAATGCAGTTTAATTCATAGTCTTGTAGGTGTGTAGGTATGTACATAGGATAACATATTTATCAGAATCATATACATTTATCGTCTTTGAACCCTTCTGTTTATTGATGCGATATTAGAAATTAATTATTGAGCCACAGTGTTGTTAAAGGAAACACCTCAATATCAAGTCCATAGTGATTCAGTAATGAGCTGATACTGGGTTAAAAATCAATTATTATTGGGACAATATACTCTACCAATATCCACTTGATGTCAGAAAATAAGTATTGGGCCTGTAGTACCCTACCTCAGTTACCCCTCAAACTCAGTTCTAGTCGATTTGTGTTCAGTAATACTAGTATGTGTGTATGTAAAATTATCCACGTTTAGAATACAACCCTTAAACTACGTAGAAAAAAATACCCTCAACACTAGCATCATATGCGCAAAGCGCATCTCTATCGTTTCCCTATCTATCCTTTTCCGCTTCACCCCTTCTCTTCCCGACACACTCTGTGTCAAACTCTCTTTCCGCCTTCTCTATAAGCATCGCCAACCAACCAACGTTTAGAGTGGAAAATTCTGCACAGCGTATAAATACTACAAATTGCAGGAGAATACGAGTATATAACTAAGGTCGCTGCTTCACTCGCCGCCAGCGCAACTCAGTTGCTAAAGCAGCATTAACTCTAGGCCTTAAAGCCAATATTTATCTGAGGAACACCTCTATATCAAGTCCATAGTGACAGAATAATTAGCTAAAATTGGGTTAGTTAAATTATCATTATCGGGCCCATATGTTTTACAAATATCAACCTATCAGGAATTGAGTATTAAGCAAATTTTATTGTAGGGAACACTACACTATCAAGTCAATATTGACACAATAATTAATGATATTGGGTTGATGATAATATTGTTATTGGGCAAATATATTTTTCTAATATCAACCGAATTTTCCAAAATAAGGTATTGCCCCAATGTTCATTTTGAATACCCAGTCAATAGTGAGGCTGTATATTAGGTCAATAAATTTTGCAACTTGGGAAGTTTCTGATGGATTTTTCCGAATTTTTCACCATAGTTTTAAAATGATGGGACTATTGTTTTCGAACTCGTGTGTTTTTTCATAACATCATCACATATATTGATATATGATTTTTTTGAAGAAAAAAAATCATAAAAAATGGGTGTTGCGGAAAATGATTTTTCTACAATTTTGAAGTTACAGAACTGGCAAAAATATGTTCTAGTTAGCTAATTTGTATTATTTAGAGATCCGATGGTTCAGTTTTTTGACAATTTGATATTTTGAATTTTGAGAATTTTATCTTATAAACTCACCAATGTTTTTCCTTTTTCTAATTATTTTATATATAATTTTTAATATGAATTGAAATTAAAAAATCGTGTGCACCGAATCTACAGATTGTTTTAAGCGCTTTCGATTGATATGTTTGTCATTCGTCTACCTTCAAAACTGAGGGAGATGAATCCCTTCAAAGGTCAAAAAGGCAAGTTTACACGACAGCCATTTCTTTCCAAATTTGTTTTTTCCTTTTCTTCGTAATTTTTTAACTCATTATTTTAAAAAATGAACTCCACTGCTTTTTTAGATCTATTTGAGTTCTATCGATTGTTATATTAGCCCTTTTTGTGCCTTCCAAACTATGTGAAAGGATCCATATCAAAAGATAATAAACGCTGGTTTCAGGACAGCTGTTTTTATTTTTTCTTCAATTTTAAAACAAATTTAATTTTTAAATTCACTCTATCGTTTTTTACCTCTTTTTAAGCGCTTTCGATTGATATATTTGCCATTTCTGTAACTTCAAAACTGCCGGAGGCGATTAGATTTTCACACAGCAAGCTAATTAGCTGATGAAGCAGAGCAGACGGACTCAAAACAAACAATTACATTGTCATAATTTATCACTGAGTGTTATAATGTTTCGTTCGAGTACGGCAGCATTTCGAGCAAGGCCATGAATGAATTCTCTTGACATTCCCGCAGAGGAACGCTTAAAATTTACTCGTAATATGGGGGAAAGGGGGAGGTCACCAATCCACTGGCTCGCACCAAGATCACGCTAGTGTGCGTCTTCTACCCTGTCTAGGAGACGAACCAATGCCCGTACCAGAGGGTCAATTATATCGTTGGATGCGCAAGAATATTTTCTATGAAATGAATTTAAAAACCGGAAACCTACCATTGTCCGGAATTTGACCCGAACCGTCTCCTAAAGGAAAAAGGTTTCTAAACGTAATAAAAGTCAACGGAGAAATTTGGAAATAACCAAATGAACCAAATGAACCAAAGAAGCTGTGAACCAAAAAATTAATCCATAACGAAACAAAAATCTATGCTAAATCAAAAGTAAGGGCTAACAAACCTTCTGCTACAGACATTAATTAACATAGATAAGATTGTTTTATCCCCCTGAGGGATAAGATAGGTTTTGGTTTCGTTAGATCGTATTTTCCAGTTCACTGTTGTCATTATTTTAGAACTTCAAACTTTGGTATTCAAACTCATCTTCTTTCATCAATTTGATTCGTAACTCACTACTTTTATGCGGGTGCCTTGGGTTGAAACTCAGTTTGTGCATAACTTCCTCATTTATTTACCCCATATATAATTGATGCTTCCACTTTCCACGCTGATGCAAAGGTGTGCGCGCCAGCTGAGCGAGACAGCCATCTTGCCGCCATTCGCCGGACGCCTGCGAGCGTAAGACGGTATGCTTAGAAGAACGGTAAAGTGAGAACGGGGCTAACGTTCGTACCATTTGAATTGCGCCTTAGTCATCCAGTATGACAGTGATAGATCTGCGTAGTTGGGTAGCAACTAAAGTCATACAGTGTGGCAGTGATAGATCTGCGCAGTAGCGTAGCAACTGGAGTTGTCCGAGTGAGAGCGTGCTCGGCAACTCGGGGAGTGATTTGTTTGCGCCTGAGTAAAAGCGAGAAGACTGCACCACTGAACGATCGTACAGTGGGGAGAGCGTCGTACCTTTGGTACGGTTCTCCACCAGGGGACGACAGTGAGCCAGGTAAGTCCGAGTGCTTGGTAGGCATGCTACCCTCTCAATCGCGGCTATATTTTCCGTTTGAGGACCACAAGCTATCTATGCTTTTAGCGCTTGCCTGTGGTAGCCATCTATGTTGCTGGCAAGATGGCCGCGGCTGGGAAGGCTGCGGTGGCTGAGACGGCTGCGGAGGCTGAGAACGCTGCGGCGGTTTGGGCTGGCGATCCGGGATGGTCAGTGCCGCCGCGGGGAGCACGCTGGGATTGCTCGTGGATGTCGGCATGATGGCCAACATTCTGACTCAGGCACGTGGGCCGATTCTGGATCGGTTGGCTAGGCAGCAGCCTAAATTGACGGGCGATGGATCGATGCGATTGAGTGGCTGGAGAATCTAGAGAGGCTCCGCCAGCTGGAGCGCGTGGCGCCGACGGACGTCATTGGGTTTATGCTTGACGGCAACGCCGCTCGAGTGTTTCGCTGCGTGACTCTCGGTGATGCTGCTAGTGCCAGGTAGTTAGGTCTACGCTAGCCGCGGAATTCGCGTTGCCTATGCAGGAGGTTTATAGGCGGTACTCCGAACCTCGGAGCTGGCGCTGGCGGGTCGGTGGACGCATACCTTGATGACTCTGCGCATCTAGGTGGGTGAGTGGGGTTGACCAAGATAGATTGGAGTTTTTGGCTCAAATTTCACGAGGGTCACTGCTTTACACTGCTCTTTACAATTTTACACTGCTCTGTACATTTGGGCAGTTACACGTGAGGACGCGTATACCGCACCGTTCCACGCTGTGGTGTCGAAAGTGCGGGAGAGATGCAAAAAAAGGAGTTAGAAGAAATTCTAATCTATGATATCAATTTTTGGTTACTATTGTTTTTATACCTGTATCTATGCAATGTTTATTAAATGTGTGTTTCGAGGCTAGTAAAGTGCCGGTTGATTGGAGTAGCGCGTGCGTAGTTCCGTTGTACAAGGGGAAAGGTGACAGGTACGAGTGCAGTAATTCTAGGGGTATAAGTCTACTGAGTGTCGTTGGGAAGCTGTATGGAAGAGTGTTAATTGGAAGAGTGAGAGTGTTGACGGATCGTGTGCTTGCTGAAGAACAGTGTGGTTTTAGGTGTGGTAGAGGTTGTGTGGATCAAATGTTTGCTGTGAGGCAGGTGAATGAAAAATACTTATTAAAGGGAAAGGATGTATATTGGGCATTTATGGATCTAGAGAAGGCGTATGACAGAGTGGATCGCGAGGCTCTATGGCAAGTGGTAAGTTTGTATGGAGTGGGTGGGAGACTGTTGAATGAGATCAAGAGTTTCTACATTGATAGCAGAGCATGTGTGAGAGTAGGGAATGAGGTGAGTGAATGGTTCCCAGTTGTGACAGGTGTGAGACAGGGATGTGTGATGTCGCCGTGGTTGTTTAATTTGTTTATGGATGGTGTGGTGAGAGAAGTGAATGCCAGAGTGTTGGGAAAAGGTGCGCAGTTGGTGGGACGAAATGGTATGTATTGGGAAGTGTGTCAGCTGTTGTTTGCAGATGATACAGCGCTTGTGGCTGATTCAGAGGAAAAACTGAGGAGACTGGTTGCAGAGTTTGGTAGAGTGTGCGAAAGGCGGAAATTGAGGGTAAATGTGAATAAAAGTAAGGTGATGAGATGTTCAAGAGGTGGAGTGTTTGGAACTTTGGATGTGAGGTTGAATGGGGAAGTTTTAGAGGAGGTAGAACATTTTAGGTACCTCGGGTCGGAGGTGACTGTTAAGGATAGTATGGAAGTAGAAGTGAAGTATCGAGTGAGTGAAGGTTGTAAGACATTATGTGCAATGAGGAAAGTTTTTGAATGCAGGTGTTTGAGTATGAATGCTAAGAGGGGACTGTATGAAAGTTTGATTGTGCCAGTTTTGTTGTATGGAGCAGAGTCCTGGGGGTTGAGAGCAGCTGAGAGGAGGAAGTTGGATGTGTTTGAGATGAAGTGTTTGAGGAGCATGTATGGAGTAACTAGAAGAGATAGGATCAGGAATGAGTTGGTTAGGGGGCAGACGGGTGTTATCAAAAAGTTGAGTAGGCGAGTGGATGAAAGAGTGCTTGGATGGTTTGGGCATGTTGAAAGAATGAATGTTGAGCGGCTGGTGAAAAAGATATATATGTCGGAAGTGAGTGGTCTTCGAGCGCGAGGTAGACCACGGATGAGTTGGATGGATGGGGTGCGACGTGCTTTGTATGAGAGGGGTCTGACTGTGGACGTGGCGAGAGGGATGGCTGCGGATAGAAGTGAGTGGGGGCAGTGTATAAGGAGGTAATTTTATTTTTCGACGCGTTACTGGAAGCTGCCCGCGTGTGATGGGGTTGACCTGTCATGTGCGGGGGGAGGGGCTGCACTCAATGAGGCGGTCGGGGTAAACCAGCTGTGGCTGTCGGGCCTGACTGTGGAAAATGGTTGTGCTGGGCTGCTGCTGATCCTGGCAGTTCAGGTGCGGCCATTGCTGCCTCTCTCGCCTCCTAGTGACTAAGTGTGGTGATTGTGGCCTGCTGTCGGCTACCCTCCCATAGGGAGGATAAGCCCGGTATATGTATGTATGTATGTATGTATCTATGCAATGCCATGGTGTTTTGGCACATACACACAGGCACTCTTCCATTGACTCAACTAAGCAGGATTTTTTCAACGTTGAAAGGGCGAGCCACTAAAATTCTGCATGATGAATTGAAGCCAATTTTAGAACTGAACTTAAGGCTTGATACTCTGAGGTAAAAAAAGGGATTGCATTCTAAATAGAAAACAGTCACAGGACGGAATAATAAAAAATAACGTTAAAACATAATTTTTTCACTGTCTACGAGTCCAGAATTCCCATTAACATTTAGTTTGGGGAGCAGCTTCCCGGACGTTTCGATTATTTGCACTTACATCAAGCAGTGCAAGAATTATAGCTGAATGGGTATCATTTTAAAAATCATCAAATGTCATTTATGGTTGCATTAGCCGGAAATAAAAACCAACGTCTTAAAATAAAAGAATTTCTTATTCTTAACGTGTCCGTTTCTATATTCACCATCTATTACAGACGATACTAATATCCTGGAAACGTGGTGAATGACACAACATACTACACTAATTCAGGTTTGGTCAACTCATTATTTTAACTTGAACTAGCGGGAAAAAAGATAGCTACCATAGAAGTAGAAAAGAGCACTTCCCCTACAATCTGAACGATATTCAGCGTATGCTCCAATTTGACTAATCACAACCATGCTCAGTGCTGCGATTTTTTTTATCATGGACTAACCGGTGCCTCATAACTTCCTTAAATTACACTCAAAATGTTCATATTTGAATTTGCTACCTGGTTGGTGAAAAGTAATGTCCGAAATAAAGATCTTAGGTGAAAATGAATAAACTAAGGTTACGGAAATATTCATTCATTAACATACCCTCCATTGCATTCAATGACCTTAATCCACCTTTCAGCAAGGTTATAAATGCCTTGTGGAGTATGTGCGTCCACAAAACTTAACAAAGAACAATTGAAAGAAGTAACAAGGAAATTCAGTTTATTTAAAGACTAGCGCACATTGCAAAGGTTAGGCAAACAGTTAAAAAGGGAACAGCCTGCTCGCCTTAAGAGACAGGCAACAAAGCTAGCATTAAAACTATTAGGAAGTTATGTTTTCAAATAGTACCGAGTTTATAAAGGAATTGCCAGTTTGCTAAATAAATAATATTTTCCTAAAAGTTTAAAGTAAAAACTGCGAAAGCCAGTAGTGTCTTTTCCCGTGTAGGCAACGGTCCTAATTAAGCTCGAACGGGACGTCCACTCAAAGCGGCTGTAGAAGTTGTTAAGCGGTAATACGGGTTTTGCAACGGTTAGCCGCAGAATAACGGTCTTGGGCCACCAATTCAGTCAGCAAAACGGACACGCAGGAGTCCAACTGCCCGCCGTCGGTTGTCATGCGGCACAGCGGAGGTGCGGTGCGACCCGGAGAAAGCCCCCAGCGACCCGGCGCAACACCACGTCTCCGATGCGGTCGAGGAAGCGGCCCCCCTCGTAGCTGAGAAAAGCGCGTGCTGGAGGCGGAGCGTTCCGGGAGCGCGGCAACCGTCAAAGAACTCCCAGGTGCATCGACTCGTCTGCTAATAAAATAAAATATGAAGACAAAGCAATTGAAGAAATAGCCTTATTTCAAAATTAACAGCAGATCTGCTATTAGAGATGAGAATGATAAAAAAATATTCAGTTATAACAAATTTAGACATGACAATTTAAAATTGATATGAAACTCGAGAATAACCACACCTTAACTTTATGGTTCGTCCAGTGTAGAAACTTTATGGCAGGAAGAGTTGTTAAGGTTAAGGCAAAGGGCAAAAAAGTACCGGACTTTCAAGAAGATAGTAAGAGGAGAAGATGGAGCTCAAATAGGGGAGTTATAGACTTCCCTGTAACAGGTAGAGCTCTCATCAGAGAGTTAAATAAGTAAGTAAGTTTAAGCTAGTTTAAGTAAGTCAAGTTAATTTGGTCACCAAGGCAACCTATAAGTAAGTAAAAATTTAAACGAAAGCCGGTAATTGAAATAATCAAGCACTCACACAAACACACAATGATAAAGAATAAGAGGAAAGATGCCAAGTTAAAAGACGAGACGCCGGTGACCCGTAGAGCTGGGGCCCAAGTACGCGCCGTTGACGGCGCAAGATACGTTAAGTAATGACGGGGTAGATCAGGTCACTCCGCTCAATAGTAGATTAGCAAGACACACCGCGAAGACGTAAACACTGGCTTTCGTAGCAGCAACGGCAATAAAATATCAGATCCATGAAATTAGGGTTCAAACCTCTCTCAAAAGAGTCAAGTTCGAAAGAGTTAAGTTCTAATTATCAAAATGAATCAAAATCAAAAGGACCCGAGTTTCAAAAAGCATCTCCCTGTCTCAGTTCTGCGCCCTCCGACCTTACTGCCGGGCTGAGTCGCTGGAAATATTAAGATGCAAAAGTTGAAGCGCCTCGCGCGCAACCCTGGAGAGTTTGTGAGGGAAATCCTCACAGCCTAACTTACAAATTATGTAGGTAGAATCCAAATCCAAGTTCAACTCTTTTTCAACCTCTTTTCCTGTTGTTAACCAAGTCCACTAAAATGTTTGTGTAGTCCTCGGAACAAATCGAAATCAGATGCTGGTTGTATAAGGCACGTTTAACTGTCCTCTAATTTCCCTAGTCGTAACAGTACAATTTTCGTACATAAAAACATTCAACTGATCGGAATCAAGTGTTCTTAAAGTCTGTTTACACGATCATTGAGTGCGGACCTGAGCATTGAAGAGAGGTGCAAGCCCCGCTCACTTGCTCTCGCTTCAGGTGCATTTACAGCTCAATGACAAAGCGGACTATTCACTCGTTTTCACGGCGCTGGCCAGAGCTTGTCAATGTCATTACAGCCGCGCTGTTTTTCAGCAAGTAAATGAGCCTGAAGCGAGAAAAAGTGGGTGGGGCTTGCGCCTCTCTTCACTGCTCATGCGCGCATTCTATGATCGTGTAAACACAGCTTTAGACGATCTTTCTTCGCATCATATTTGACTCATCTTTTGGCGTATAGGACGCACTCAAGGCTCAACACCGAAGCATTCGAGGGTTATCGCCTAAGCATTCCAGGTGCATCACTAATGCATACTACTCGCCAACAACGCACTACAGGCTCTTCGTCAACACAATCCAGGCTCACCACCAAAGAATGCTACGCACAGCTCCAACGCACTCCAAACACGTCGTCAACGCTTTTCACACTTACTGCCAGTACTCCAGGTCCACCACTAAATCGCTTAACCCTCTTTTCCATCATTCACAGCATTTTAAAACACGCCTAGACTCTGCATCACGGTTAAAATGCGCCATTCTAATCCATTTTTACTTCAGTCCAGCGTTCCACCATCGCTCGACTACATAGCTGCTACTGTAGCACAGTACACTTTTTATAAGCTCTAGCTTTATTTCCTTCAAAGTACTCCAGTTTCTCTTGGCTATTTTTGGCTGTTGTACTTCATCCTACCTATATGGTTCTCCTACACTTAACTCATACTATCATTGCTGCACTTTGCGTTCATTGAATCTTTTTTACTCACGATAATTGTTTTTTCACTCCTTTATGTCGTTTTTATTACTCTGCCATGTTCATATAAATATTTCTTATTTTTCCTCTACGATCAGCATTGGGATTGTTTAATTGAAGAAACTAATATCTCTTACCAAAGATTTAGCTATGGCAGACCAAAAACCGTGGGTTCTGGCAACAAGTTGTGAGGGCCTCGTGCAAGGACGAAGTCTGTAACCAAGTCTTGCAATCAGCCCAAACCTCTGTTCTACAGCTCTGACGTATACCATACTTAGGTTGTGACCATCACTGCTTGTCTGTATGGAGAAAGTATTTTGGTTAATGAAAATTTGACTGAGGAATTTTAACAAGCAAAAAATACTCATGGTTATACGCCTGCAACAATGTATTCCAAAGAAGAATCATGAAGGCATTTTTTAAACATATGCTAATTTTCATGTAAAAGGGATCATCTAATATGCAAAATCAAACGCTAACCAATCCAAAATGTTAAAGTACCATGTAGCTGTGAAGTACCATGCAGAACTCATTCAATAAAATATCTTACATTTAAAAAGAAATTAATTTCGAAGACTGTAGTAAATCATTTACAAATGAGGTACTGAGGATAGTATGGCTAGAATTTTTTAACAGAAACGGACTATTTCCACATTTAAGTTTTTGTCAGCGCTACATATAGAATTCATACGAACAGAATTATACTTCTCAACTTCAATGAACGGTGCTATGTGTTAAAAAACTTTTTGCTGCTCGTTTCCCAAGTATTTTTTTCCTGTGGAACGTGAATCATGAAGCAGTTATACTAAATCAAACTTGTTCAGTAAGATCCAATCAATGTTTGAAATGCGTGCAAAACTTTTACTAGATTGCTATCTATAGGAATATGGTGGAAGCAGTATCATCATTAAATTTTGTTGCAACTCATGCATCATTTTCACGGTACAATGAACCAGCACCTGGAAGACGCCATGCTCAGACAGCCATGTGCTCTCGTACCGCAGAAACTGCGCAGGAATTTTATTTATCAACTAAATAAACCTTTTGCAGAAATCACACAAGGGCAGCCACGATTCAGATGTAGTATGATGTTTTTGGACTGAACAGTTCAGACTAAATATGAATAATAGTATCAGCAAACGTGGGCTATGTGTGAACTATTTCTGGGGAAAATATTTATAGCTAATGAGAATGCAAAGTTCAAACAACTGTACGATGTGTGGGAGAATTTCGCTTAGACTATAAAAATCAAATTGATCTACACAATAGCAAAACGTTTCAAAAACGTAAATGAGGATAAATTAAAGAGAAATATTGGACAGGAAAATTTTGCACCGCTGCAACTTTTTTTTTCTCTGTTATGCGTAGTAAATGAGACAGTGATTCCAAACCACAAATTTCCACATACCTCCATGTTCTTAAGCCAAACCTTATGTACCAACTTATTACTATGAGGATTAAAAAAAGGCCTTTTCCCTTATAGTGACCTCAGCATTCGATAATTAATAAATTTCACCAATTTTTGCCACATATTCCTTAGTTTCTTATCATGATACAGGACTTTGAATGAAAAATTGCCCGCTTCATCATTGTGTTGCACTCCTGAGCTGATTTTCATCATTGAAAATTTCGAAATATTCCTGATTAAATGAAAGTCTTGTGTACTCAGCGACAAGTATAGCACCATTTAGCCTTCACGAGTAGAAAGATGCACAACCCTGAGTGAAGTTCTTTCGTGCCTTTCCTTACTAAAGTTGCCATTACTATTTAGAAAACGTTCATGAATGGTAACCTCACAGTACAAACTTGACCTAACACTCACAAGAAGCGTTAGTACAGTTTCGTTCCTTAGCGAGAGTTAGAACACAGTGTTTTCATTTTAATTGTTAGGGTAATTTCCTTATTTCCTTAAACTCTGATAATCCAACCTATTTTAGGGTAGGGTTTTTAGTAATCATGGTTTTGACAAAATCTAGGGCAATCGGGTTTCCGTGCACCCGAATGCGATATTTGGATCTACTGCAATAATATATATCGTTGCTGCATAATTTCGTCGCATTTTCCAATCTTTCGTCATATTTTAATTTCCACCAGTATTCAGGAACACTTTTTCGACTAAAGTGGGAATGAATGTCTTCTGACCATCGATTCCCACTAAAAAAACTACCAAAGTTTCCAAGAAATTCCTGGCCCAGTGCTCGTAAAAGCGTCAAGCACATAGCGTTTTCGATAAGGTTTGAGATAGAATAGGCAATGGGTTCAAATTAGTGAGACTTGACTATCCTGGGCTGTATGGGTATTGACGCTTCCAGGGTAGGTACTCTTGGGTTACATGAGCCATGGATAAGATTCTGGGACTGCAGTTGATCGCGCTCACTTTGATACTTTCTGATTTCATCCCTTATTCGCTGCATTTTCTACATCTTTTCTTTTTCTTTCTTCCTAACTCACTGTTTCTATGCTCAGGGTATCCTATGTCGAGACCCATCTTGAGCGTTGATTCCAAGTTCCCGTAAATACAAACTAAAAAGTTCTTTTTCTCTGTTCTCTTGAGATCGCCTTTTTGTGGCTAGGGAGTCCTAATCAAATATGATAACAATAAAAATTTGCGCCAGTGGGATTTAGAGCTGACTTGTACCTCACGCTCCAGCATCAGAGCTGCACATCAGCCCCTGCCCAGCTGCTGCACCTGTGCAAATTATTATTTTTTGGCTCAACCGACACAAAGCAAGCGCTGCTGGCCTCATAAATCCTGCCCTAATTGACCTCCGCCAGCGTAAAGATGAAGGAAATTACCTACCGTGTTAGAAATACTATTACCGTACTCTTCTGGCTATCGCTAGCTTACTTTTTTACATAAGGTAATTTAAATTTTCGTAAGCTGTGAGTTCAAAAATAATCCGTACAAATATTTCATTAACACTTTCATAATAGTGCTAATTTTCTCTAATACTGAAGGTCGATAACTTTTAAGAAAGGCGTCAGAGTCATTGGGTTCAGTACTTGTGCACACAAATTAATCTCCATATCACTTAGTATTTTTGAGTAATAGTCATACCCAGTAGTTTTTGTCAAGTCTTCATTAAAAGCAAGTGGCCAATGCTTTACGACCACAGCAAATGCGTATGTTCCACAGTTATTTAGCGAAAAAACGCCATAAATCTAAATTAATTGATACGAAGTCCATTTTCTTGGAGAATGTGTTCGTACAATGGCATGTTTTGTGGATGGAAGTATACTCTGCTATGTCGTAGACTCGCATATACAATACACTGCTGACGAATCGGTCTTAAAGGGGGAATTTGATAAACACTTCCAAGAAAATACATGAATAGGCGAACGGCATTTACTCCCCGGAATAAATCTGTGGCAACGAATGAAAAAAAATCCTTTTAGTAATGGGGAAAATATGCATAAAACAGTTATTGACAAATATGAGGATATATTACTCTCAGATAACTTGTCATCATAATGATGCATGTTGAATCTGCAGTTACATCATTTTAGAAGCTTTTAATGATATGAATGAATGAATTTCAACTTCGCCAGACTACATGCTAAATATTAGCGATGTCAAAAGTTACTAGAAAAAGTAATAGCTTATTACTTCTGACTTATTCTGTTATTTTATGTTATCATAGAGCCAAGACCATTCCACAATTCTGTTCAATTCATGAGCATATTTCATTTCGTCTTACAATCAATTCATTAGCTTTAAAAGGTATGTTACGTGGAAAAAATATGAGCCGTTAAGAGAGAATGATCTGAGGACATCATTTATTTGGTAGGCGCAATGAAAACTAAACAGATATTTTCGTTTCTTTTCTGCAATATGTTGTTGTCAGAATAGTCGTTCTGAAGAGATTCATATTCCCTATCTATTTAACAAACAATGAAAGTGCCTTCTCAGCGTTTCAGAGACAAATAAGAAACAGAATAGCACAAGAAGCAACGGCCGCGATTCCACAACTGTATGAAATTTATAGATAGCGTTTAGCAGAGTAATTTTGGATCATGACAGAAGGATGAAAAAAGGATTCGTTTTGACATTATGGGACACATTTTGATAAAATAAATTTTCGAAGCGAAAAAGGTAAACAGCGATATATTTCATTAAATAACGTGCATCCGCAAGGTCTTTGAATGCAAGAAATCAGCTAATTACATTTTTAAAGACAAGAAAAACGTTGAAAAGCGTCTCTTTTCACCCTTGGGTAAGCCTAACCAAGGAAAAATAATTTAAATGTTTGTGTGGCAATTTTCCGCAGTAATTATTCTACTTCTTGTTCATCGTCGTTTGTCTGGAAATGTAAGCGTTTTCGAAGAACTGATAATAAAACTATTAATGAGAAATGATCGTCTGTGAGTATTTTCTTGATCCTTTTCTGTCCACACCACTCAGGCCTCCAGCTGCAATGAAATAGCAATTCAATTTCAATGCTATAATGACCGGCACAGTTTTACGTGGAACATTCTGTATCAAATAATTTGTTGACTCAGTTAGGTATAATAGATCAAATCGAATAAATGTTTTACCACTAGCGTGTTTCGATGGGTCCAATACTGTAGATAATTTTTATGCAATTGATTCTAATGATACTTATGTAATAAATAATTTCACAGAAAATCAATATTCCTAAGTTTTGACACGGTTAATCAATGTTTTGTTATTCTACGCTCGTCTTTATAAAAAAAAGTATTGGAAGTAAAGTCTTTCACGCTGCTCTTACTCCGCTATTTGAGCGGCAGCAAGGTTTTGCGGTTCAAGGATGTCGCGTGGCATCTTCGCTGAGGCAAGCCAATTTTCTAGATTGCATCTTTGATGACGGCTGAGACCATTCAAGCTCCAGATCAAACGAGGACTAAAGAAAAGCAATGCTGTTTCTTAGCGAATTGTCGTACTCCATAAATCACCGTGTGTGATTACTGTTTGCTGGTGGGTAGTGAACGCAATATTTTTTAATTTGAATCGAATTAGAAAGTTTCTGTGTTGGTCAGGATTAGGGAGCAAAGTGTAGCGTAAAAGCTGGAAGTAATTTTTGGACCGATGATTTTCTCAACAACAACGCCTTGGTATTTTCTCCTAAGTTAAAGAGCTACGAGTTTTATTGATCAAAGAATACAATCAATTCTTCATAATAAATGTTTTGTTACATAGAAGTGATTATAACATGTAGAAAAGTGTGTAATGATATAAAACAATTTAAAGACTGTATGCCAAAATTTGTTATTCTAATTTCAATAAAAATATTGAATTTAAATTCGGAGCGGAAAATGATCGAATTCAACTCTGAATGGTATTTTAAACCAAAGAATTCAATAATAATTTTGTGCACTGTTCATATAAAACCCTGCCCCTTACTCTTTAATAGGAATTTTACTGGATTTTATATTTTTACATAGCTGCTAATCTAAATCGTCTCTGATTTAGAAAGTCCCGCAGCGTTTTAAGTGGCTCTCAACTCTGGGGTCGTTCGTCAATAGAATCACTTAATAAACCATAATAACCCGTACTTCTCACAAATGCTGTCATGTGCTTAATAATTTCCATTATTTAATGCAAAACTCATCTCCTGTTGAACTTTTTTCTCTAAAAGGAACGCTCTTCAGACGCTACTGGAATATTGCATATTAATGAGCAATATAATTAAGGCGCCATTGTAAACAAATCAGACTCATAATATCGAATGCTTTGATTTGTATGCTCCGCCCAAAGTTATTAAATTCCATCATCTCTGCTGGGCCTGGTTCAATGGCATATTCGAATATTCTCTGTTTTCCGAATGCAGTTCTTTCAAAATTTAAGGTGAGGGTCGTAGCGCTGACTCATGGTCAACTCCTTAACTTTGAGAAGACTTTTCAATTTACTCGTATAGCATTTCCTCTGCAAAAGTACATCGTTTAATTTTGAAATAAATGAGAAAAATTAGGTATCCAAATTTGATGAAAGAGTAATGTTATTTTATAATTTAGAATGTAATTAAATGATTTACGTGATTCGGCGTTTACTTATCCGTTGTCGGCGAAGAAGTGGGCAAAGACGTAATTCTTATTCGAAACCACACTGAGGGTTCAGATGCTGACTATTTTTTTCATCATCATACAACGGGTTAGCTACAGAGCTTGAAGAGGGGCGCACGATAGGCCAGTTACAAGCAGGGCTACGCTGAGGTTTTTCTCTTTCTCCCATAAATGCAGTAAAAATTCCCCAATGTTCCCCAAAAATTCTACAAAATTTAAAAACAATCATAATATGGTATAGATTAACTATTAAAACTGACATTCCTTACTGCATATTTAGTCGACATGTTATTCTTCCTCTACTCCAGCTTTTTAGGATAATAGTTGTTTGACTATATTAAAATCAACTGTTGTACATAGCACTTGCTCCACTTTTTAAGTCTTTAATTAATGGTCGTTCGGTCGCCAACTCGTGCTGTGTGAATTTTTTTTTTGTTATAGCTGGTTGAACCAAGATTCTTGCAGTAACTGTTGTGTGATGTTAATGAATTAGTGAGTTTAGTTTTAAAACGAGTCTTATTCACTTGTAAAAATATACATTCTACACAAGCTGACGAATGTGATAAGCAAGTTGGATTCGCTATAAAATTTGAGAGTAGGGCAAATAAAGTTAAGTCGAGAATACTCCCATTTCTAAAAGTCCTATTCTATTCGACCGATCTTTGTGAAACTTTGCATAGGTATGTAAAATTGAACAAGGATTAAGATTAAACTTATGTGTTTTTCCCATTTTCCCCATAGAAAACGAGTTATTCAAAGAAAACGGAAAAATGGGGGGCCTGGGGAAAATCCAGGAACTCAATCAGATTTTGAGATACAGAGATAATATTGTTATCAAAAAAAGCAGAATTGTATTCTCTCAAAAACAATGGAGAGTTCTTTCTGAATTTTCGAAATACATTTTGACAAAAATGAAAAATAAAAAAATTGAACCCATTTTCACACTTTTCCCCACAAAAAAAATGTAGCTAATTTTCTATTTCGAAAATTAATGCAAGTCGACATTGTCTTGTAGAAGATTAAATTCCGGTTCTTTTGATACCAAAATCATACTGTAGCTCGAGAAGTGAAAACTACCTTAGGTGTAGAAATCGTAAATTGCAATTGTTCAGGCGCACGTGCTGAAGAGCGCTCAAGTCTGGACGGGGCGCGCTCTTCGGCATGACTAACCTACCCCCAGCAATTCAGGCAGGCGACTGACCATGTTTATCAACTATAAACTCAAGCACACACTCATGGACAGATTGCCAAACATCTCCAGATAAAAAGATTTCATAGAGAAAAAAATCAAAATGGTGTAGGGCAACCACCGTGCCCCGCACCCCACCGCTCTCGCCCCTTCCCCCTTTTGACCCATTTCCCACCCCCCCTCTGAGTGTAAAACTTCACCAATGTGTCCGCTAAATATATACGTACATTTTAATGTATAAAAACGAATTCCGAACAGTTTCAATTTTTTGGGGAGTATTCTCCCCTTAACAGTCTTTAACCAAACGAAAATCATACCAATACCGTGGTACAATATCACTGGAGATAGGTGACCTGTAAGCAATAGCTGTGACTCGAAAGCTTCTACGCAGATCTTCAAGTTCTTCCATCTGTGTTGGCGGTACCAAATTTGGGAAAATACTTTAGACATGAGTTAGTGATAGTAGCAAAAGACTGAAGTTTGATGCAATTTTTGAATCCAGAACATTTAGCTTGGTAATTCCACTATTTTAATTGAGCGGAAATGTTTTGCTTATTTGAACATAAAATTCTACGATAAATTCAAAGCAGTCATGCTTAAAATCTATTCAAACTGTCAGATGGCAGCACTGAATGAACAAGCTCAGTCATTGCTGATCCTGCCTGATAAATATTTTCAATAGTTGTGTGATGATATTTGTTAGTTGGGTCAATATCTGCCACTTGAATCCTCTGAAGTCAGGATTCCTGAAGGAAAAATTAACAATAGTTTTACAATCTGATGGCCCCATTGAATGCAATTTTTGCAATCGAAAGTGCTCCGACTGAAATTCTAAATTAAGCTCGCTTTGTATTTTTTCGCATTATATATTGCAAGAACATTTGTAAGTGTTTTTTTTCCTTATTATTCAATATCTCATTCGCGTCTAGCGCTACATTATCTTAACTATAATCAGAGGGGTGTCCTTCTGTCTGAAGCCAGCCGAAAGTGTGTGATGAACGTAACTGTAAGATAAGCTTTATCAACTCCACAATCATTTCTAGTGTCTTAATCCATCATATTCGAGTAGGAATTAATATCACGTGAGTTCTTAGGAAATAGGAACACGTGTCATGGGATTTATCGAACATTATCATACATTTTCGACAAGCCGAGTGCACTCGACCAAATCAATTCTCGTTCATTTTATTTCTTACGGCCTTTCTTTCATTTCGCCTTTTTTATTTCAAATACAAGGGGTTGAACTAGTTCTAATAAGATAGAAGCGAATCATAATTCTCAAACACTGATCACATGTTCGCGACTAAGCCCTCTAATTTGCGCTAGCTTAGGAATTTTGTGCTTTGATGCTGAGACTGATTCTTGGATTATTTCAAAATCATTTTGACGCTTGCTACTGTAGCTGAAATCAAATCTTTCAAAAATACCTCAAAATAAGAAGTTCCATATCAACAGTAGAAATTTTCTGATAAGAAAAGAAATTGACTAACCCAAAACTATCTTCCACTCTTCCAAATGAACTTTTTCATCTCATTAGTTCGGATTTGCATTCTAATTTGTGAATGAGAAGTTAGGCAAAAGTCTCTGATCGCTCCTTGAACGGTCGTAAGCTTCTTAGGCAATGCCGATAATGACATGATTGGATTAGCCTAAACCTGTGGTATTCAGTACGCGGCTACACTCAGAGAAATCTTGACACACCCAGGTGTGTCAACCTTGACGCACTCACAGGTCGGGCGAGAATGTAAAGTCACCGCCAGTAAGACAATGAAGTATCGGTTGCCTGTTTAGGGGTTTTGTTGATCCAAATTTTACATTTTCAACAAAATGTTCAATTCATATACCATAACAAGTAAATGTAAGCACATATATGTCCATTTTTTTCACTTTCTCAGTTAATACGATGAAAAAAGGAAAAAAATAAAGTTATTGCGTACGTTTTTTTCACGCATAAACATATTTGTTCAGTTCATTCCAAGATATAAGATATTCGCTTCAGGGGACACGTTTCTTGCGTTTTAGGACTATGTTTACCGTTAATTAAATTACTTATTTGCATACCCGTATAAATTTTTGAAGTTTATCTGCATCAAGATCTTTTTAAAATAAAAATATTTATAATACAAGGTGAAATGTTATCACGCAATTGTATTTCTCACATATCTCAGGAAGTATTTAAAATCTATTTCCCAATTCTGCTACTTGCAACGCAACCAAACCAACCTTTAACAACCGCAAAAACGCGGTAAACGTGTTAATAACTAAAATGCAAGATATTAATGCCGATATACTAGAAGGAAATCACTATGAAAAATTTATAAGGCAACACTTTTGTTTACGACTCAAGCTTGTCGGTGTAATAAATTAACTTACACTTTCCAGCAGAATTATGCAGTTAAAATAGACGTATAATGAAGATAATGAAGGGCTTGGTAGAATGAAAGCTATTAAGAAATAGCGCATGATAATTGCAATTATCTTCAGTTCGCCAATCACTAATCTATTTATCAAGTACTGAAGTAAATAGCTTATTTGCATTCCTTCCAACGTCGTGAGAGGCAACCGCAGCTCACGCAGATATCCCGCGGCCTCGCCCCCATGCATGCATGCATGCATGCAATGGCATGATTAATTAGTATCGGTCTGCTTGTCATTGCGGGTAGTCACGCGTGCATGTGTAATCCGCGAAGCACCCATATCCAGCGTACTTTTCGTAAGAAAGTGGTGTCCACTATCTTAGTGGTCTCATTCAAGACCCGAGTGATTTGTTTGGTGTATATTGAAAGACACATGTACTTGTGCACCTGTTAAAACATATTGCATTCAATTACGTAGCAGTGAAACAGCTAAAGTGGCATCTTCATTTCTGCCGCCATGATTTTTGTACCCGGGCTACCTAACTAGTTCGTTCACTTCATGATGATAACCTGAAAGTCATTCGTTCTAAAGCCTGTTTAATGTTTTGATTTTATTTCATGTGTAAAGAGGATATGTATTTGAGCGTCAAATGTGATTTTTCATGCATCAGCCGAAATACGGGCTTGTGGGTTGATAGATTACAGGTGACTCATCTTAAGCGTCTTTATGCGACCTTGGCGTTCAAGTTCAAGGTCGCATCCTCGACGATTCGAATTTCTTGATTGTTTTCGGAAGGAATAGAGTAATAATTTATGTTGGCGTATAAATAAATGGGTTTGAATTACTGGTTATTAATTTGTAATGATGCAAATGTGTAAAGAAGTAATTAATTAGAATGAAAAGCAACAGGGATGAAATACAAAACCATGTGTTACAGTTTCATGTGTGTGGGACATGGATTAACTTTTGCAGTCAAAATCATGTTATTATGTTAAAAGGTAATGAATGAATAATCAGTAACAGTATTATGATTAGATAAAATCAGATATGATATGATTATTTTACTGAAAATTATCATTGATATGAAAATTCATTTAAACGCAGCCACGGTATATGTATCTTGCTTTGGGAAATTCATTTATCCAATCATGCGCATGAAATTTCAAGTTCAATATTACATTCAACAATGGCCGTATGTTTAAAAAAAATAGCTTTGAAGAAAACCAAACAAGCAGGTACTATAAAATTATATTACCTAATTTTTTGGACTAGGCTAAAGTTATTAGTCACACTAAGAGAACCTGGTGAAACCATGAATGTAATTCTTTTACAATTATTATTGGCTTTAGTCTTATTGTTGGATAGCCTAACTTTTTTCTTTTTGCTTGCTTTTCACTAAGACCTTACTTGATACTCATTTGGTATGTTCTTTTTCAAAAATATATCCTAATTTGTTTTAAAAGTTTTTGATATTTTTCAGCATTTGAAAATGAATTACAAACAATGTTCCCTCTATTCTTTTAAGTCCAGATTTATAGCTTCACTTGAATATTATCAAACTAAACAGATCATTGGCCCAGTAATGGCTTGATAAAATTATTCTCAGTTCCTTCAACTTGTGCTCGGAGTGAGCCTTCTCCATTAACCAGTGGTTGTGAGTTCACTCAATCAAGGACAAAACTCATGTAAGTACTACTGCTCATTATATTATTAGTGCTTTAATTTTCTGTGCATGAAATTCTTATTATAATTGATTAATTGATTAGCCTATATTAATTATTAGGTTATTAACTTGTAAATGGTACATAAATTATTGAAAATAGTTTTTCTTCTAATTCAATTCCATTAGAGCTTACTGATTAGTAGGTATGGGAAAGAAAGGCTTTAACTTAAGCGTAATATGGGACCCAAACATAATCAAGTATTTTGGTTGCACGTGAAAGTACTTCTATTAATTTTCTGTAGTTTGATGTTTTGTACAGGTTATTGTTAATGTAAATATCTATAAATAATGACTTTATAGCAGGCCTCTCCAGGATATATACCTACAGAATAGGATACGAGAAGACTGTCCTCAGAAAAGTTTGTTATAATGAAACTCAAACTTCCAACTCAAAAGTGCTTGATAATCAATGAAAATTTGAATCTTTATTACAGTCTACAATTCTTTTTAACATGTTCAGGCTACAGAGGATTTTGGTAAAATGAAGAAAAGTAGAATTAACTTCTTTGTTACCTTTAAAATAAATGTTTTGACTTACTGCAAGGTATGTCACAGCCGAGTTCATGCTGTTTATATATAGATAATCAAAGCAACAAATATGCTGAACATGGAGTTGCCAGTTTGCTTAAGCAATTCATAATTCATGATTGGAAATTCTTGAAACTAAAAAAGATCCAATCAGAAGTTGATTTTGATAAGAAGATGTTGATTGCACTTATGTTTTTTATACAAATAAATGAAGAATGAACATAGTTTAAAGTATAATAGCTTGAATAGGTATGTTAGAAGAAGTACTTTAATATAAATTTCTAACCAATAATTATGTCTGACAATATAAAGTTACTGTCTACATTTCCATGTTCCAGAGTAGCTGGAATTAAATAATCGTAAAAATTCGTAAATTTTAACGTTGGGTTTCCGCACGTATGTTTCGCGAATTCCGCACACAGCGAAGGCGGGCGAGCATTGACGTTCGTCCACAAAATGAAAATTTTGGCTATCGGGTGTCTCACATTGTGACGATGAAAATAAAACACAATAATAATTGTTAGACGAAAACTCTCTAGGTGAAGAAAAAAATCATGCGAGAGTATATTTTTTGTCTTTCTTGAATAATAACATGACCTTAATTTTTTCAGATATGCATTGAATTCGTGGGAATCACTGAGATGAATATCATCGATGCAATGCGAGGTAATCTCCTGGAAATATGCAGCTGGAATACTTCAAGTGTCTCGTGAGGTGTCCATACCTCGCCTGTGAAGACAAGTAAAAAGGTAAGAACTTCATTCTATTGTTATTTTAGCAGTTTTTGTCCCTCAATTATTAAGAAAAAATGAAAATGAAACATTTGTCTTCTAAAGGAAGTTGTTAAAATAGTCCAAGCGAACGCATGAATGAAGGCGAAAATTTCATTTGAAAAAAGTGAAAATCATTTGTTGTCATTTCATAATTATTCCTTCATTGTAGAGTTGGCGTGCAGAGTAAAAATTAAATTACTTACACTAATGAAGGAATCCTGGATTTAAATATTTTTTAACGAATATTGACCTAATGTCAAATCATAACAAGTAATTACCCATCGAGTTAGTCTTCATAAATTATGTAAGATATTTGAGATATGAATTTCTAGAAAAATAAGTAATTAAACCCATCATGTTCGTACTACAATGCGAGGAAATTTATTCGAACCCTACGTTATTACTGAAAATGTAGTCGAACGTTATTCTAATAAGCATATCATGGATGCTAATGAACTTACAAACGACCAAGCAAGCATTTAAACAAACTGAATTATATAAGTTTTATTGTATTCAGGTCAAATTTCTCAAGATTATAAGTGACACACATCCTAAAATTTTTCTTTTTTCACCCAGGAGCCATGACCGATGATCATCTTCGACGGTCCAAACAATTGGCTCCAGCCACATGCGAGAGACTTGTGGCAGAAGGAGGAGAGGTCTACGCTTTTGAAGGACGCTGACATAGCAGTCGGGCTTGGAAGTTGCTACGGTTTCGATTGCTGCCATCCTAAATGTTGCTGCGCGACTTTACATAAGATAAAACTCAAGTAAGTGACAATTAGGTCTCATCTTCAGACTACACCTTTTCACTTCAAATTAATCCAAGTCAAATTCGAATTAATCCAAGTCAAGTTTGAATAATCCAAGCCTACTTGAAATTAATTCAAGTCAAGTTCAGTTTAATCCAAGTCAAACTCCATTTGATCCAAGCCAAAGTTAAATCAATCCAAGTGAAATTCAAATTGATATAACCTTAAGTTGGAGTTGAAGTCATTAGCTGTACAACTGGGATTAAATACTTGTTCAGAAAATTTAGGTATTGACTACCCAGTTCTTAATTCAAGGTAAACTCCGCATTATACTCCGTCTAACGAAGATAGTGAAATTCACAGTACTCATGTCCCCAACAAACTTACCTATTTAGTATAAAGTCTTAATTATTTAAACAGTCTCCTTTGTATCATTCATGAACAAAGAATTAAAATTTCATTATAAAGCAGAACTTCCCTTTCTAGTTCCAGGTTGCGTTTATCAGCTGATCTCTGAGCAGATCAAACAATTCACAGCATAAGTTGTAGGAGGCTTTACAAAGGCAATAGGATACTGCTGGGTTACCTCATCTATTGATAGGCCCTTGAGACTTCTTTCGCGACCACCTTGATTTTTAGTTTCCATATCCTCTTCGTTGACTTTCTTGCCTTTTCTTTTTCTATTGCAATACTAACCTGCTGTTTTAATGTGCAGGGTACCCTTGGTGGGAATCACTTCGTGCATAAGTTCAATGTTTTTTAACAGTCGATACTAAATGTATGTCCCCTCAGGGGGATACAGCTGTTATATCTATGGGAATTAGCGCTCCCAAGGGGACAATGTGAGGGCCCGAGCTGAGAGTTAGCTAAGTAGGCTTTTTTTTTGTTGGAATAGAATAGATTTTTGTTTTGTTACGGACCATCTTTTTTCGGTTCACTGCTGTCCTGTTTTTCACAACCTACTACTTTCTTCTTGAACTTTGATCTTGTTTCATGAACTTCTTTCTCATCTTACTGTTTCTGTGCCTTTTCTGCATAGATTCTACGTTCCCTCAACTCCATACTAGATGGTGCCTTCTTCCTTCCTCTCTTTGGATTGCCTTTGTTGCGGATAGGGAGGCTCAAACTAACTAATAATCTAATCTACTAAATGTTTGTCTCTTCTCCTTGCTCTCTTTAGATCGTGTATGTTGTGGTTAAGAAAATCTTAATATTAAGCTTACGAATAAATTATTAATGAAAATTAATAACTGAACTTCGGAAAGACTACGAATCTGACCCTACAGATTAATAACACTGTTATGAAGTTGTGTCCACCTATCCCATAGATGCTCATCAAAGCATCAGTTTTACTAACATCATATAAAAAATGTTTTAAATTTGTTGATAAAAATTCATAGCATGTATTCTTACTTGAGCAGGACAGGCTAGCAGGATCCGGTGCCCGTAACTCGACCAGGAGATGCGATAACCTCGTCCAGTCCTCACCTCCACCAAAAGATCTCGGTATCGCTGCCAGTGGCCGTCAACACATCCGAGTCATGGCCATTTGACATAGCTTAAGGTTGCGTTGTGGAATTTTAGTTTGGTGTGAAAATTTTTGTTTATACTCGTATTGAGTTCCAAAGGAACACGCTTACTTTACAGTGAATGAGAATTTCATTTGTGCGATAATAAGCAATAGGAAATTATTTCACCGTTTCAGAATAGAGAGAATGTTTCCTATTGTTGCACGAGACCTTTTTTCGTGAACTTGAAGTAAATATGATACTAAAAGGATTAATGTAGCTTTTCGCTTGTTCATACATTCTCTAATTTATGTAGAAATATCCGTACTATTAAAAAAAAATTAATGGTCACTACACCTTTTTCAGTTCAAATTAATCCAAGTCAAGTTTAAATTAATCCAAGTCAAGTTCAAATTAATCCAAGTCAAGTTCGAATTAATCCAAGTCAAGTTCAAATTAATTCAAGTCAAGGTCAAATTAATCCAAGTCAAAGTGAAATTAACCCAAGTCAAGTTCAAATTAATTCAAGTAACAATCGAATTAATCCAGCCCTCAGTTGAGTTAAAAAATGATACCATCACTTGTTAATTTGAGCTTTTTTGTGTTATATATGGATCTATTGGATGTGATGAGCAAGACAGGTTTCGAGGTTTTATTTACACTCGAATATATTTATATACGTGAAATTTCACTTTATCACATGTATGAAATCATATACGCAAATACAAAAGATTATCATTGGGCGATATGTAGATTTAATCTTTAAAAGGAATATTGATATGTGATTCACTGAGTACGAATGTGCGATTCCGTTTGATTACAATTCAAAGGAGTACATTACTACACTGATACATTCATGCATTAGCAATGAAAATATTGCCATCCATTCTAATTCCGTGTTAGTCAATGTGGAGAAGTGTAGGATCCACTTACAATACACAATAATAATACAAAAACAATATTTCTAACTTAATGCTGATTTTATTTGTGTGTGTTTACAATTCAATATATGATGCTTTCAAGACTTGAATAACTTTTATGATAATCATTTAATGAATATTCAAGTCTTGATAATATTATATATTGAATTGTAAACACGCACAAATAAGATCAGTATTATGTTAGAAACATTGTTTCTTGTATTATTATTGTGTATTGTAAATGGATCCTACATTTCTTCACATTGACTAACAAGGAATTATAATGGATGGCAATAATTTAATTGCTAGTGCAGGAATGTATCTGGGTAGTAATGTAATTGTACTCAAACGGAATCGTTCATTAGTACTCAGTGAATCGCATTTCTATATTCCATTAAAAGTTTAAATCTACATATCGTCCAATGATTATCTTTTGTATTTGCGTATATGATTTCATACATGTGATAAAGTGAAATTTCACGTATATAAATATATTCGAGTGTAAATAAAACCTCGAAACCTGTCTTGCTCATCACATCAAATAGATCCATATATAACACAAAAAAACTCAAATTAAAAAGTGATGGTATCATTTTTTAACTCAACTGAGGGCTGGATTAATTCGATTGTTGAATTAATTTGAACATGACTTGGATTAAATTGAACTTGACTTGGATTAAATTGAACTTGACTTGGATTAAATTGAACTTGACTTGGATTATATTGAACTTGACTTGGATTATATTGAACTTGACTTGGATTAAATTGAACTTGACTTGGATTAAATTGAACTTGACTTGGATTAATTTGAACTTGACTTGGATTATATTGATCTTGACTTGGATTATATTGATCTTGACTTGGATTATATTGAACTTGACTTGGATTAAATTGAACTTGACTTGGATTAAATTGAACTTGACTTGGATTATATTGAACTTGACTTGGATTAAATTGAACTTGACTTGGATTATATTGAAATTGACTTGGATTAAATTGAACTTGACTTGGATTATATTGAACTTGACTTGGATTATATTGAATCTGACTTGGATTAAATTGAACTTGACTTGGATTAAATTGAACTTGACTTGGATTATATTGAACTTAACTTGGATTATATTGAACTTGACTTCGACTAAATTGAACTTGACTTCGATTAATTTGAACTTGACTTGGATTAATTTGAACTTTACTTGGATTAATTTGAACTTGAATTGGATTATATTGAACTTGACTTGAATTATATTGAACTTGACTTGGATTAAATTGAACTTGACTTGGATTAAATTGAACATGACTTGGATTAAATTGAACTTGACTTGGATTAAATTGAACTTGACTTGGATTAAATTGAACTTGACTTGGATTGAATTGAACTTGACTTGGATTGAATTGAACTTGACTTAGATTAATTTGAAGTGACAAAGGAGTAGAATTATCTGATTTTATAGCGTCCATTTCCTTTAACTGAGATTAGTAATATGTAATGTTCTATTAGTCGTGTAAAAAATACTACTATTAAGCTGTTTAGCCACAGTTATTATAAGAATTCTTATCAGTGATAAAATCGGGTAGAATCCATTTGGCTGTTACAACTTGAAGAATATTTTCTCTACAGCAGTGTAAGACTTTGTCCAATTCTGCAACAACTCCTGTTTTTTACGGAACCCAAAGTGAAAAATAAAATATTTTCCGTTCTTTCGAAAGCTCCTGAATTTATTCGGGAACGTTCAAACAGACGTTTTAATATTTGATTCTTCACTTTCATTTCGTTATTTGTGTAAATGTGGATAACTTGACCGGTATAAATAATTGTCAAAGTTTTCCTTGAATGAAAATATAATCATTCTGTGTGGAGATGAATCATGATTTCATTTGTGCAAGATATGTGTTTGGAAAGTTATTTTAATTTTCACAATGAAATCTTTTCACCTTTGCTTAAGACATGCGTTATTTTACAAGAACTTAAATTAATTATGAAACTAATAGCAGAACTAAATTATTTCCTTCCGAATGAATATTTCTAGGTTCACCTGGAAATGAGTATAGAGCAGAATTTTTTTATTTCACTTAGAGTTCTATAATATAATACTATTCATTAACTTGATCTGTAATTGATAGAAAAATATTTTAAAATGCGATTTAACATTTCTAAAGGTATTGCGAGAAAGTAGAATGTTACTTGTGTGACTTGTGTTTTGGGAACTTTTTGTTTCAAAATAGAGAATTCTTGTACTATAGCGTGAGACCTTTACGTTTCATGTTGAATATGAAATTAAAATTGAAAAAATATGTTTCAATTGTTAGGACCTTTCTTGGTTACGCATGCGGAAAAGTTCTCACAGAAGTACACAGAATTTATCCTTAATATCGAATAATTTTTTTCACTTCCCGTTCTAAGTAGATAAACATTTAGTGCTGAATTTGTTTCACCTTTTTTACTGTTTAGACTTCAACTATTAATTTTCTGAGAAATAAATACCGAGAAAATGTGTATTTCAGTGTTGAATAAAATGGGCGAACTGAACTGATGCTGTTTTTAATTGAATGAATGAAGGATGTGGTCATGTTGAAGCCTATTTTTAGCGCGTGAAAGTTCTTAGTTATTTAGAATACAATTCGTGATAAATTCAGGGCTTTCTTCATTCGATGAATGTATAGGTATTGTAACCGTCACAGTGATTCAAGCTCACATATCGTGTTAATATACATTTAACATTGTTGTGGAGAAGTTATTGAAGATGTTCCCAATTTACTTGCTGATTTCAATTAATCTGTTCTACTCAATAAATATTTGAAGTTTCTCTACACTACGGTATGCAATGTTTTAATGCTGTCTGTAAAATTGCTTAATACGCTGACTTTATTAAAAACTGATTTTGTGGAAATATAGTGATAATTTTAAATTTGAAAGTCAAGAGTTGATACACCATAAGCCTCAAATACTCGTAGTTCAATAATCCTGTATAACCATTTTTCTTGATCCACGGGCGAGTCAGAGAGGTATGGTAGGAGTAAGTTAAATCTATGTTTTAGGTTCCGTAGATTTCCCCTAGGTGTGTCATGACGGCCCAAAGTGTGTCATGTAATACACTTAAGTGTGTCATGTCGCCTCCATGACACACAATTGTGTGCCGGTTTTGTGACAAACGTATGACACGCCTAAGTGTGTCAAAATGACCCTATATTTTTTCTCAGTGTAGCAATGATTCAATTTCCCGCTGTCGAAAAAGGTATAAATTAATTAGGTTGTTTATTAACGTATAATTTATGTAATACAGGTTAACTTGCAGTAGCTGTGACTCTCAATCACTGCGTTTTACCGAAGATTCTCTCTTGCAAAAATTTGTGAAAAACACTGGCCTAGACGGTACTTATGAGGCCGCCTATAAAACGAGGTTTGCGAATTTTATTTTTCTATGTAGATGGGTGGCTAAGTTTATCAAAACGCGTTTTAACAACATAAAGTGTTTGCATAGGGAGGGTACTGGAGCAGTAAGGTGCTGGAATTCAGAGATAATACATAAACTAAAATTCTTGAAATGACGTTTCCAATGGGATCAATTTTCAAGCTGATGTATGCAAAATAATAAAGTAATAATTTTAATTCTCTTCATTTGTCCTAAATTCAAAACTGAATTGTTAGTAGCATTTGTAAGTTAATATTCGGTCGAAATTGTTTGTTTTCAAACAAGAAACAATTTTCAGAATGCTGGCGATTATTTTACCTTCAACAGCATGCGATCTCCGTCATCAGTGGTCATGGCTAATCGTAAAATATGAGTACTTACTCGTATAAGACGAAAAAAACCTAGAATGAGCTTTAGAAACAATTTTCCGACGAAATAAATGAACGAAAGTTCTAAACAACCAATTTCCAGACTTTATGGAGAAGCTTAATGTAGCTCATAGTGTGTGCGAAAGTCAAGCGAATGATGAAAGCCAATTCAGAGAAAGTATTTTTTTCAACAAATTCGTTGAGAAGCAAGCGAGATTTATAAACATATAATGAACAGATTAAAAATAAAACGTTCTAATGAAAGTAAGGAATTACGTTGTAGGATGATTCCATATGATTGAAACACTAAATATTGTGAATATTTCGTAATTCTGTCATGTTCAAATAGAGAAGTGTAAGATGAAACTTAATGGCGTTACAGAATTTACTTGTTAGTCACAGCAGAACCTGACCTGAACTTCGTCGAGCGCAACTAGTCCCAATGATGCTATGTAGTCCTCTTGCAATGTATTTCAAGAGGAGGCTTGACGCATTCACAGCGCTAACAAGAATACAAGATGGAACGAAGATGAAGGATCTTATAGGAATATGAGAGGAGCTCAATGTGGCATAATTCTAGAACAGGCTGTACAACCAAGCATTAGGGTTTTTAGGTGTGTGTTTCATTACTGAAATGTTGTAGCCTGCATCTTATATTTTCCTTGTTACTGTAGGAATAGGGTTTCAAACTAACGCGATGGTATGATCGTTCCTGTGAGGTTCCCTGTTCTCGTGGCCGATGGCGTCAGAGATAAGTGATTCCATATAGTTCAACTTTTTCGCGGCATCATCGAATTTCAAGCACCTGTTTTGCTGCCCTGCATGTTTACTTATAATATGTCTGTTATCATTGCAAGAATGATGTATAGGTGCCTAACAGCCACTTTTTCAGTCTAAGGTGAGTAAAGTTATCGTTGCGCCAAGGAATAACTAGCGTGTTCATGAATGAAGTACGGCTAGAAAAGAGCCAAGTTATTGGCAAAAAATTTATAAAAAAGTTATTCATATTCAGGTTTATGAACACTCGTAAATGTATATACGTACACTTGTAAGCATTTACATGTAGATGTATACATGAAACTAAAAATATACATCTGAAATATGCATGCAAACGAGTGTGACTGATACCGGGAAGCCGACATCATGTTGAACAATCACTCAATACTTTTCACTCAGTAACCCTGTTGTCGGAAATGCTTCGTTAAAGTGTTACCACGACGTGAAATTTTTATCAGGTTTTCTGAGTGTTCCATCACATCAATGATTTAAACATATCCGCTCACATGGAACATTTCATCGGCTACAGCAGTATTATGAACAATATTGAGAGTATCCAATGCTGAATTAACGGATGTGCACCTCTCTTACGGTGTAGAAAGAGGTACTTCAAGGGAGGTTGTCCGAATTCACACGGCTATATGTGCCCAAACACATGGTTCATAGTATCAAACATTCGTAGCCATACACCGAAGATTGTGCGAAGAAAATGCATTCTGTAGAGCATAATCTGGACGAGGACATCGTTGAAGTATAAGAGATCCAGACATGGAAGAAGATATATTGAAACAATTCGAAATAATTCAATCACAAGTATTCGAGCTGTAGGTGAAACTGCTTCGTGAAAAGTGGTACTCGATAATGACCAACTTTACGTTCAATTTGTGCAAGAATCAAACGATTATGATTTCCTACGTAGAGTTAAGTTTGCGTGGTGGCTTCTACGCAAAACAGTTGAAATACCTTGGCTTCATCAAAAGTCCCATTCACAGTCGAAGTATCATTCAAGCCTGAAGGGTTAGTTAACGTCTATAATTTGCATTTATGGTCTTACGTTGTTCCAGATGTTACGCGACGAATAAAACATCCGGTTAAATTCTCTATTATTATTACAGCGGGTAGTTTTGGCGATCAACGAATTGGGCCACACGTACATAGTGCTGGGAAAATGCACACTTCATCATTATAACACACTTTGCGATTGCGGTTCAGCAGTTCAGCAAGGTCTCCTGATATTACACCCCTAGATTTCTACTTCTGGGGACATGTGAAGAGTTTAGTGTACGAAATACCGATTCATTTCGAAGAAAATTTCATCTATAGAATTGTTGAAGCCTCTGCATGGATTCGTGAAACTCTTGTTTTTTCGATCATGTCCGGGAATCATTGTACCGGCGTTTGAAAGGCTCCATCACAACAGATGTGCGGCACATTGAACTTTTTTGCAAATACTTTACCCATGTGAAACACAGTTTCTCATGGCTTAAGGCTGTATTTCTGATTCATGTGTTAGCAATCAAAATTTGTGCGTAACTTCTACATTTCGTTTCCCTGCGACTCTCAAGGTACGAATTTTTTCCTATACGTTTCAAATTTCCAGTCCTTGTAACTTTAATGAAGCATTTCCGGCCTCCTAATGTTGAAGTCTTTTCAATAAATACCCGGTCACCCAGCATATTTATGAAGGCTTGTCCAGAGTTTAAATATTTTTTTTAATTTTAATTGGGCTCTTTTATAGCCGCTCGCCGTGTATAGTCCAGCTTAGTTATCTCTTTCGAGCACGGCGATTTAACCCTTCCTCACCGACGAAAAACCTGTCGTAAACAATGGTCAGGAGTTCATACTTGGTCCAATCGGTGACAATAGCCACACGTGGCGCCGAAGCGGATGCGCGTTAATCATTAATGCGGCCTAAAAATTGGACTGGGTAATCTACAATCATAAATTTATTAGCTACCCACAGCCTGCCTTGATCTTTTTGGTCTGTTCGAGCAGTGATCTAGAGCGCTGTTGGTTTTAATCTATGTTAGTTAGTTCGTGTCATTATTTGAGTTGTTAGACTCCTATTTCTACTTTTGCGTCTACTGGATTTAAATTATATGATGGTACGTTAAGACTAATTCTTTGGTCGTTTACGGTACGTAGGCCCTTCAATAATTGCTTTTCAAGTTACAAGGGGAAAACATTTCATTAAAGAGACTGAACTGCGCGAGTCTGAAATTAATCTTGAACACATGTACTAAAACAAATTGTGTTTCCTCCTTCTGAATGATTTGAAACGCCTTCAAGCTTGTTATAGATAGTATATATAGGAGGGTAGAAAAATAGGTGGACAGGGATCATGAATTTGTATTAAGCAATTTTTCTGTTTCTCATCGAGATTTTGCAACCGTTGAAGAGAAGCAAGAACATAAAAGATTCTTTTAATTTTTCAACGCGCGTTTTGGAATCAGTTGCTTCAGTCTAAGGATATTACTTTAAAAATCAAAGAAATAAATTAGGAGAAGTAAATGATAAAAGGCTAACATTGCAACACGAAAAGCAACGCATTATTATAATCATTTTTGTCATCTGATGTGCACTCGTTAAATTTGTTCAACTATACTCTGGTACTGAAAATTAAGTGATAAATTATTTTTTCGTTTCCTAAGTAATATAAGAAGTATTTGAAATCATAAAAGCATTGAAATTTAATTAATTAAAAAGTATATAATAACGCATGCGCCTAAAAATTCGTCGCTAATTTTACATGATTCCGTGTGTCCCTTATGAATCTAGCTAAGATGTGCAAGAGTCTTGAAATAAGATTTTGCTTTTCTATTCGCGGCACGCTTTGAACATCGTGTTACAGCATTCGAGGCTTTCTCAAAAGAATTAGAGAGAGATAAGTCTCGAGGGAAGAATTTAAGCCCCCTCATAATCTCTCGCGGAAGATATTGTTCGATACCTCAGCCAAAGGTAAGCTTTCGGGACTTCCATCATACTTTACTTCATTCAGTTTTCCTATCTCCTTTACTATATCTTCTTTGTCTCCTCTTTCTTTTCTTTTCAACGTGATATTTCTGTACGCAGAGTATCCTGTGTGGGAACACTCCTTGTGCATAGATTCTCTTCCATGTCCCAGTCAGAAATGCTAGTGCGGATCAGCATCGATTATCTAGGGACAGTGCATCCTTTCACGATCAGTGCGGGGCCCAGTTCGGGAAAAAAATTTTCTTCGCTGGTCACTGCAGATCAATGCAGAAATTTCTGAACAGAAATGTGTGCAGTGATCTTAACTGAAAAATTGGCACTGCTCATCAATAATTCTAATGAGAGATATTTGCTTTTAAACGAGTGTACATTATGAAACCGAAATTTGATTTCGAATCGAAAGTGTAACTTTCAAGTTAATTAAGGTGATCCCTAGCCCTAAATATTTCCCAATATGAAAATTTCCCTTTTTTGCATTTTTTTTACAACTTGTGTAATCAAAATGCAAAGGGGTATGTAACACTGCAATCTAAACACATTTGCTTCAATGAAACTTTGCAATACGAAAAAAATTATTGCTCGAATGTATGAAAAATATACATTTTGCGCAAAACACTTCTCTTGCTAAATTTTCCACGTAGAAGCTTGATTTTAATCTCATTCGTCGCAGTAAGACAGTGGAAATAGCGAAGCGAAGCGGAATTCCATATGAACCCTAAATTAGGTTTCTATGGTGAAAAATCTGGGGCTCTAAAAACTTTTTTGACAAATGAATCAAGAAGTTTTTTTCTCATCCGAAATTCAAAATAATCCTTCATTTTCCAGTTATCACATTCTGTCCGCGTAGAATGAGGCCAAAATAAAGCTTCTACGTTGAAAACTGTAGAAGGCGAAGTGTTTCGCCCAATATATATATATATATATATATATATATATATATATTACATTTACTTAAGTGCCAACTTTTTATATTGCAAAAATGGAAACTTTATATTGAAGAAAATGGGTTTTGAATTCAATTTTATATATCGTTATGCATTTTCATTCCCCTTATTGCAACAGAAATTCGAAAAGAGAAATAGAAACATGTCTGGGAAAGAAGTTGGCAAGTGGTTTGTCATGAGTTCGGTAAGTACGAGGTCGATGAATCGTCTATCAGTCGAAGACCAGTCGACGATCAATCTACAAATTACCCTATCCATGCCAGTTTGAATTAAAATGAAGTAACAAAAAGTATGATGCATTACACTCATACTGCCTTCCAAGAACAAGTGATATATATACGGTATTATTTAGTCTAGTATAAAGAACTCTTCCAAAAATTTGTTTCGAACATTCAAACGTTACTGTCTGTAAGCAAATTTACCCTAAAATAATTGCTCTATAATCTGGTTCGAACGAGTACCAGTGGAAGTTTCGATCTTTCAGTCTGTCACTGTCCGTGTCATCGCACCAGCGGTGCAGCTTAGTTAGACAGTTCGTAAGTTTTTAATGTCCCCATAGGTGCTGGGACTTTGTGATTCGCAATTATTACTGCTTAAAAACTTGGAATGTGAATTTTATTGATTGTAGTGCAGATGTTTGAACGTTTTATGCGTTGGCAAATTCAGAATTTATACTGGATGAAAGTTCTTCTACGATTTTATGTTGATCGACCCGATTCGATCGTTACTCTCATCCGTAGAACTTTCTCGTCGACTGGAACGTTCAAGCTGAGTTTAATTTTTTGAATTCAGTCATGCGAAGGGTGTTTTAGTGATATTTATACCAAAGTACTCAGGATAGATTGCTCTTTCATTATATTTCTCTATTTTTTCGGTAAACTAGAAATTGACTTGCTAGAAAATAGCTTTTTTGCGGAGAAAATTGAAGAGTGCTCGAAGCTAGTTCTTCAGTCAAATAAGATATATACTGAAGGCCGTGACAAAAGTGCGGTGGCCCACTGAAGGAAGTGTTACAGAATTTGCCTGTTGCCTGAAAAAAGCCGCTGCAGGGCGAGTTGGCGTTCTTACACCTTCAAACCTAGCAGTCGCATCAAGAAAGTATTTTATGCCTATGCGAATGGTTTTTGTTTTGAGTATTGGTCATTTTGTGATATACATATACCGAATATTTTATTATTTTTTAATCACTTGAGTTTTAACCCTATTAGGTACATATTGAGTAAATAGTTTGTGGGGCAGTTGAAAAATGGTTGAGTAGACGTAAAAGACTACTAAAGAATCGAGCTTTGTGAACAGACAATGCAAGGACTACGCTGCAAAGGTAAAAATACTTCCAAGTGTTCATAAAATTAAAATAGGGTGGTCTCACGCAGTCTTATTGTTAAGTTTCAAAGTGGAAGACACGGACTGTAATAGTGTGCAAACGAGGTAAGAGATTTGGTTGATGTAAAGGAGATGCAACTAATCGATTTTCGAAATTTAGTTTTCTCTATCATGGTAATTATATCGAAATAAGCAACTTTTCTTCTATGCACTTTTTAGGGCAAATGAGTATTTAACGAGTTATAGCGGTATGTTAATTTTCGTCTATGATGATGGGTGCGATGGATAAACATCTACTAATCGATTTTAGAATTCTTGTTGCTTGAATCTTGGTAATAACATCGAAATAAACAACTTTTCATCAATACACTTTTTGGGGTGCACGAGTATTTAACGAGGTATAGCAGTAGGTTTGGTTTCGTCTTTGATGACGAGCGCGCTGGACGCAAGACGGCATTGCAGTGTTGCCGTCAGAAGCGCTGCTTGAATTACTTGCCGCTTCAAAAACTAGAGTTGCAGCCAGTAATTTACCGTTATAACTCGTTAAATACTCAATTGCCCCAAAAAGTGAAATGATGAAAAGTTGTTCATTTTGATGTAATTGATATGTTATAAGCAACTAACTTTCAAAAATCAATAAGACGCATCTTCTTCACATTTACCAGAGATTTTTCTCGAGATATGGCCTAACTTGTAGTACACCACCTCTAGTAATTTGGGAAATGGTGAGTGAATTATTTCGTCATATATGTTGCCCTCTGTTAATGTTTTTCTATCCAAAATCATATTTTTACGACACTTTGATCAATGACGAGGATAGAACGAGTTGAGCTTTAAAGTAGTGGCTTCAATTACAGGAAATTTCTAAAGTTTAACTACCCCACGCAGAATTTTTTTAATTATAGTGCAATTTTTATGAAACTAGTATATGTAAAATTAGTTTTGGAACACATTTTAGCATATATAATTTTATATTTTTCCTCTTAATTTTCAGAAAAAAAACATTCTTAAATACATTAGAAGATCTTGAGCATTTATTGAATTGTGAAGTGTCGCTAATAGCGTATTTGCAGTATTACAATTACTTGAATCTTTCTAATGTGAGTTGTGTAAAATGTGGCTCCCCCATGTAATTAAATGCTTCGGTTTTTAAAATTTTGGTGATCCAACTTCCAAATAATTTCTTACACGGAAGTGTGGTACTTTAGTTTCCGCAGGGAGAAAGAGCGTTTTTCAAGAAAGTCATCCTTCGATCCCACAAATGTTGAAACTAATATATTTTTATTTGTGCTTGGAACTTCCTATGACTGTGATCTGTAAACAATTGGGTTTAGATGATCATACAGTTGTTGACTGGTTTAATTTCATTAGGGATGTTTTTGTGGTTTCTGCTTGTTTAATAAACTAAAATATGGTCCAATTCTCATGAAACTTGCACACTTCATATAAAATTAATTTTAAACACATTTCATTAATAGCAGTTATCAAGGTTCTCTGATATTTTTCGTAAAAATTGTGGTGTATCTAAACTCCAAAAATCCCAATAACAGTAATATGACACACTCAAAACCATATTTTTGCGATACTTATATCAATAACGACGATAGAGCGAGTCGAGCTATAAAGTACTGTGGCATCAATTACAGTACTATGCTTTATTTGTACTATATACTAATAATATACTTAATTTTTTAATGTATTGGGACTTCTCCATTCTTGATACACATTAGATGACCTTTTATTTATATAACCTTTTTCTTCAACAGATCTCGATGGGAATTTGGTGGAGTAGTTTCTTTTTTAAACTATTTTTTTATAATTAAATGATGTTTATACAATTACACATTTTCTTCAAATATAAATGTGTGGATATAATTGTAATTGTAATTTAACATGAACATAATTGAATATGAACAGGATATTATAACGACTCTCATTTATGGTTGCCAGTTCAATTTCTACTAAAAACTCCCATTAGTTTACTTGATATCTATATTATAGAATTAAATTCAACATTATATAATTGCAACCTACTTAAACTTTAACTGCACCGTAAACCATATCATTTAACTGTAGGTTAACCGTTAAAATTAAAGAGTTTCCCTTTTATTTAATTAACCATGACATGACTTGTCATAACTCACCCTCACGAAGCTTAACTTAACCTTGCTCTACATATGCCCTGCTTTTAAATATAAAAACGCATGAGAATATTCGGCAAGAAACTTATATAGTTTCCAACATTATAATTTAGAGGTTACGTTTTAAGCAGTCATCCACACTAGCACCTATAGGGGTGGAATTGTAAATCTTCTGCCGGAAAATTTGTTAAAGCTCTATTGTTAAGATGCTAAGGAGGAATAGAGAGTTTAGAAGTTTAGCTATCAGGAAAAATGTGCTACACGTCCTTACCTTGACATATCTGGAAATATCTCATACACGCGTTTTTACTTTCAGAAGAATTGGATTCATCCGAAGACCCTGAGCAAGGTGCTCAACCTGTCTCCCAACTGCTGAATTCGTTCCCGACCTAAGCCGGTGAGAATTACGTTCAGATATCGATTTTTCTTTCACATTGATATGTGCCCCGCAGGGGGATACAACTGTTGTATCAATGGAAATTAGCGCTCCCAGGGGGACTATGTGAGGGCACGAGCTAAAGGTTAGGTGGGCTTTCTTTTTGTTGAAATAGAATAAGTTTTTGTTTTGTTACGCACCATCTATTTTCGGTTCACTGCTGTCCTGTTTTTAAGCACCTTCTAATTGCTTCTTCAACTTTTTCTTGTTTAATGGTCTTCATTCTTGGCTGAATGTTTCTGTGCACCTTGTGCATAGATTCCGCGTTCCCTCAACTCCATACTAAATGGTGCCTTCCTCCTTCCTCTCTTGGAACATCTTTGTCATGGTTAAGGGAAGCTAAAATTTTCTTAAATAATGATAATAATAATAGATTAGATTAGATAATAGGTTAGTTTGAGCCTCCCTAACCGCTGCAAAAATAGAGCGTATCGAAGAGAGGAAGGAGGAAGGCACCATTTAGTATGGAGTCAAGAAAATGAGGAATCTATGCTGAAGGGGCATAGAAACAGTAAGATGAGAAAGATGTTCATGAAATATGATAAAAGTTGAAGAAGAAAGTCAGAGATGCTGAAGAACAAGACTGCAGTGAACCGAAAAAAGGTGGTCCTTAACATAACAAAAACATTTTATTTCAACAAAAAGAAGGCCTACCTAACTATCAGCTCAGGCCCTCACATTTTTCCTCTGGGAACTGATAGTAATATTGATTATAATAATAATAATAAAGCAATACAAGTCTAAGTTTTCGTGGTTCGCAATTCCAGTAACGTTGATCTTTTAATTTTTATTGACCTTTTTTATTCCCGAGGCAGTCGTGCGTAGCTGAAGTCTCTTGTCGAGACATATGAGTGGTTTTAAGATGGAAATAATACATAAAATATTAATGTTATTCTAATTATTACGTTCTAGAGACATCGCACAAATGAATATTACGTTTGGATGAGAGAAAGATGTCACGAGAAATCGGTCCCTTCACCTCCTTGTTAACAATTCATTAACAAGAAGATCAGGTTCTCGGAATAGAGGAATGGCACACCTCCAGGCTATATACACAACACAAATTAAATGAATAATAATCGGCAATCACCGTACATATACTAAAAAAGAAAAGGTACTCACCGATGAGTTGATACACGACTTACATCCGCGCGATTCTGTGCGCACCTGTATCGATGAGCTGCCTTTGCATTGACGGATATTTATATACGCCATATGAATTCAGCATGAATTTATAATTACGGCAGAACTGATACAATACGATTACATTGACTCACAATCTATGAACACGTCATTAGAACCCAGTTAAATTTTACAACCTGCCTCAAAGCCTACCCTACTGAATTACACACAATTGATATCCCAGTAAATCTGGCCGGCCAGCCCTTCCCTCACTTTCCCACACATGAATATGACAGAATACCCGTCAATTATTGTGGCGTTCAGCAGTACAGATGTGGTCATAACGTTCGTTCACACGTTCCTTCTCAAAGGCACAAATCCAGTTCAGTCTCCACAAGTGATTCTCAGTTCAAAAATTTTATTACGACCACCTTCCAAATCTCCACTTCTGACTTCTAGCGCGTAACCTCCAATCACGTTAGACATCTGCGACGACCGCCCTGCCCGCCCAACTGTCGTTCAAATTATTACTTCATATACTGCACAGTTTGGTTACGATGTTTTCATTTTTCTTTCTATGATGATGCACCGCGTTAGACTCTCGCCTCTCATCAGCTCTGTCCCTCCGTTCAAAAGCTGTACTCCCCCTTTTCTTTGTGAGACCAATCGTGTTCTCACGGGCTTCTTGAGCGTCCTCCTAGACTTCCCTCTAACGTTCCCATTGGTTTTCCCTGAGGCTGTCCTTTTCTTATTTGCTGTTGAAATGTTTTGCCAAGCGCGCCGTAATCTCCGCCTTCTTCTGAGGTTGTTTGCTTTTCGATAATATCGCTCGCTCTCTAACAGACCTCCTAAGCCTACCATGGTGTGTCATAAATCTGTCACCCTCTTCTGTCCAGCGTCCTCAGCCCCAACGCTTACAAGTGCTTCCAATAAATTTCTCTCCATGTGGTTCAGCCGAACCCTCTCAAGTTTCGCTGGCCTCTTCTCCCCATGTTATTTTAAGATTGCCCTGTCTACAAACACTTTTGTGGAAAGGTTTCTCTGCCCTGTAAGAGATCTTGTAACCAAGTTCCCTCACACATTCCTTCGTGGTAAAACAAATACAAAACTGCCCGATGCTCTTCAGAATGGCCTTACCAAAACATTCTTTCAACGAACGTGTGGACTCGATCACTCTCTGTACTGCTGAATGCGAACCCTACAATGTTTTTACAACACATAAAGCAAAACCCACTGAAGTATTTTTTTTTTTAGAGTACAAAATTTGTTACACGTAAATTTATTGCACATGATCAAAAACTCGAATTTATTACACATGGTTAAGATTTTCCCTAAATTCTCATTTTTAATTCGAAAATTGATTATTCATAACAGATTCTCGACAGACGGCCCTCCTAGAGTTAAAAAAATTGGCCTGACAATTTTTTTTTTTGAATTAGCTTTCAGCTATTTATTGAATATTGATCACTGCAGTCTGATGCCAACATAAGACACACATGATAACTTGTCCTTAAGCCTATCACATTCTAAAATTAATTCCGCCGAAACAGGGTTCGTTACAATTAATAATCCTATTCATTACAATTAGCACGGCCTGATATATTGTGTTGTGTTCCACCGAATTAAAGTACATCATAAATCTTTTGCGTGTTCACCCCTAATAACATTCATAAAGTATTACGGTTACGTCCCCTACATTCTCAAACATCCTACAGTGTTGATGACTTTATGTCTCGTAGTTTTCAATTTACGCTTGCGTGTTCTGTTGTCCAAATCCTTGACGCTGTTGTTGACGGTTCGATGTTGACTCCTTTGGTATAGCTGACGAATTTGCTCTTCTTCCATGCCTCTCTTCTGGCATTTCAATAGCTTCCCACGCGCGTTGAAGATGAGTACTTAATTTCAGGAGGAAGTATTGCGAGCCCAATATGCAGACTCGTATAAAATTTCTATACACCACATTACTACACGATTGCGTTCTGTGAGATGGATCATTATTACGATTCAAATTACCACCAAATCATGTTAAGTGCAATGTTTCACATATATTTTATGACGTTTATCCAACTCAGTTTTTTAATCGCCAGATTACTCATGAACGTCGCTTCGTTGATCAGACAAATCGATACGTCAGTAAGTTATATTGATCTGGAGGGAAATACGAGTCGAATCGTCGATAATTTCCTTCACTACAGTTTCCATTCCCAATAAGGTTCTGAATCCCACGAGGTACTCCTGAAGAATCCGAGGTATATCCGGCGGTGGTATCCTGTATGCGCGGTGGAATCCAGTGGAATTCCTCTCAGTATTCCTCGATTTCGACGTAGAATCTCAGTATTCCTTGACATCGACGTAGAAACTCTGGTAGACACCAGCTCATATTCTATTTTTTCCTAGTAACCACTCTTATTAGTGCGAGAATTCCATGGGTTAATATGCTTTGAAGATCGTACGCTTCACTCAAAGCCTATCCGACGAAATCTCTTTTCAATTTTTATTTCACGTGTAAACAGAGAGGCCTAAAATGCGGCTTCAATATTCCAATGTGATAATTTGCCTAGTAAAATTCACAGGACACTTGCATTCGAATTTCAGGAATGCCTCACCAGGCATAAATGTCACGACGCAAATTCCAAAATACTTAAGTAAATATCAACACTCAAGCATATAAAAGCATTGTTATTGTTTCATTTGAGTGCCCACTGTATAAAAGCATTTTTAAACGCTAGTACATCTAGGCACCCAATAATATCTCATGCTTTAATTTCGTTTTTTCTTCCTTCCTCACGATGATGCTCCGGCGTTCTGTGGTGCTTTCCACTTTGAAGTTTGAAGTACCAATTACTTGTGCAGCCCTTTCCTGGCTCTGCTGTTGGCTAACGATGTGTTTCGCCGCGAGTTTGACCACAAGCAACTCTGAGGCAATTACTTGTGCCCTCCGCATTCTTCTGAACATGGTGCAAAATTTCAGCCTCACATACATCTTCGTCGTTTCCCAATGCAACGCTGGAATTTGTTCTACTGTGAAATGATTCCAATACAAGTGCGATGAATCCCTTATGTTGTACAGTTGTTATCTGTTAGTTGTTCTTGTAAATAATTACTTATATTCTACGTGATCCTTCCTTAATTTGCTGCTCATACGAGACGTATTCGTGTTATGCAATTGTTCCGGCCTGTTCTGTGCTGAAGTACATACCACGCTAATCTACCAAGAAATTAATTCCTTAAGTCTGAAAAAGGAAAGTGCTACACGCTACAGAGTGAGATAAGAATAATTCCTCCCGGAATACCGTGTTTACGATACTCCTTCAGGACAAGGGAAAGACACAGAGTCAGAAAATTCAACACTACGGCACAAACAGAAAATTCAACACTACCGTTAAACATGTTTCCCCGTTACGAAAATTGAACGGTCTAAGGTATTGATAAAATTAGCAAGCCTGAGATAACCTCAGCCTAAGCACTTTCAGATTAAACTAATTAATTCACTAGCGTTATTTCGTATTAAGCGCGTACGCTTTACGAGATGCTGGCGAAAAATGAAAGCATACTACGAAAAGTCACATGGCATTCCTTTTGAGAAGCACACGACAGCAAACTACTGAAAAGCTCAATTTCTCTTCTCTTAGCAACAATAGAATGAAATTTCAAGTACAGCGTGAGATCAGAACATTCCTACAAGCCTCTCGTTTTCCAACAAGATCGCTCGTGAGCAGAAATTCAACTTCACCCACAGCTAGTAACACATACAACTACTGAAAAACACATCTCACTCTTGCGAGTGCAAACTATGATAATACGAAACTCGAACACGTCTTCCTATTGAAGAACACATCTAAAATTACACACGAAGGAAACATCCTGAAAAATCAAAAAAATTCATGACCTTAATTCATTGCAGCTGATCATTTTTGGCCGACGATTCACCTACACCTAGAACGTAAGTTATATTTTCGCTGCGTCACCGACGTAGCCTGTTCATTCGCAGCGTTTTCTGGCATATCTTCGTCCTCGCTGTCGATAGCTTCACATCCGGCATTTGGCGGCGCTGCGGCATTCTGGTTGCAGGGGTAAGCTTCACCTCTCAAGTGGGCAATTTTCAATCTATCGAGGTGAACTCTTCTCTCGCAGTTACTATAGAGCGCCTTTATTGTGGCATTCGTCTCTGTTTTTACTGTAATCCGGTAAGGGCCGAGCCAGTCGGTAGGCCATGCATTTGCAACTTCAGCCTTTCCCGTTGGATTATGCAGCAACACAATATCGCCAACTTGCACCTGACTGTTCTTCACTCCGCGCTCCTTTAACTGCACCGATTTATCGTGTGAGGCTTTAGATTTTACCTTCACCATGTTGAACGCATTGTGGAGTCGTAAGCTTACCTCGGCACTGTAATTCTCACCTAGAGAGTAATCCATGCGAAGGGTTTTTAACCAGTCAACAACAGGAATTTCTGCATCCCTACCAAAGAATAAATAGAATGGAATTTCTTCAAAGACACTTTGGTAGCTGGTGTTCAGTGCCAGGCACGTCCAAGGAAGTGCATCAGGCCACGAAGATTGATCGTTGGCGGCAAGGTGTGATAAAACAGTCTTGATATTCTGATTTTGCCGTTCGGTCATTCCGTTTGATTGTGGATGATATGCTGAAGTGTTGTAGTATTTTATTTTCAATTTTTCACACACATTTCTGAATAAAGCTGACGTGAACTCGGTGCCCCTGTCTGAGATGAGCGTCTTCGCTGGGCCGTACGTAGTAACGAACTTAGTCAACGCTTTCGTTACTTCCTCAGTCGTCTTGCTTCTGAGCGGAAACGCTGCAACATATCTACTAAAGTGATCGACCACTGTTAGGATGTATTTGTGGCCCTCATTCGACACTGGCATTTCGATTAAATCAACGCCTATTCTGTCCAGAGGCTTGTCAATTTCAGGGAATGAACCCTTGCTAACACAAATGCGATTGTTGATCTTACGTTTCTGACATTGCATGCACGAATCGACGTACTTGTTAACGTCACGCGCCATGTTAATCCAGTACCCGAATTCCATGAGCTTTTTCCACGTTTTAGCACGACCTTGGTGTGCACCAATTGTGCTATCATGCGCTAACGTTATTGCTGCTTCTCTCAGAGCGTCTGGCACCACGATCAAGTGCCTTGTTCTGTTAGGCTTTCGTTGCGTCTTCCTGAAATGCAAGATGCCTCCGTCAGTGTAGATTTCGGATTTCAGAGCGAGACTTGGTGCGTCCCCTGATTTGTCACCTTCAAGATACCTCAGCACTGGCCCCCAAACGGGATCTTTCAACTGTTCTGCTCTCACATTTTCTTTCTGCAAACTACTTTCCGCCTCTTGTACATTGGGCGCTTCATTTATCATCGTCGTGACGAACACTGTTTTAGGTGCTTCGTCGTCTGGATTTTCTTCTTCGTTGTCGTTCGCAATATTTCTCGACAATGCGTCGGGCACCACGTTCTGAGCTCCTGGCCGATAAATCACCTCAAAATCATATTGAGAGAGTGTTAGGGCCCATCTCATAATTCTGTTGTTCTTGGTATTTTTACCTTTGAACAAATATTTGAGAGCCGTGTGATCAGTAATCACAACAAATTTATTACCGTACAGGTAAGGTGAAAAGTGATTTACAGCGGCGACCATTGCTAATCCTTCCCGCTCCGTAATTGAATAACGTTTTTCAGCATCATTGAATCTTTTGCTGAAGTATCCAATCGGTTGTTCCTTACCATTACATTTCTGTGCAAGGACCGCGCCCGAGCCCTCATTCGAGGCATCAGCTATGCTCAAGTAATACGTCTCATTTAGAGAAGGCTTCTTCAGAACTGGAGCTTCTATCATGAGCTGTTTAAGTTTACAGAAGGCTTGTTCGTGTTCTTCCTCCCACTTAAACCTTGCCCCTTTTTTTGTCAGAGCATTAAGGGGTGCAGCTATTGTAGCGAAATGCGGAATGAACCGCCAGTAGAAGTTGAGTGCTGCGACGAAGGACCGGACTTTGCGCGCGGTCGTCGGTCTAGGGTAATTCTGCATTGCGTCCACGTTCTTGGGATCTGGAATAAGTCCCTCACGACTGATGTAACATCCTAGGTACTTCACTTGTTTTTGCGCAAATTTGCACTTGTCTAAGCCTATTTTTACTCCGGCACATTGAAACTCTTGCAACACTTCCCTTAAATTTTCTAGGTGACTCTCAAAAGTCATAGAGTTAACGCACACGTCGTCCAAGTAAATAGCGGCGAATTTTCCAAGTTGCCTTTTCAGAACATGACAAATTACTCTCTGGTACACTGATGTTGAGCACTTAAGTCCCATAGGTAGCCTAGAGAACTCGAAGTTGCCTTGTCGAGTTTGAAACGCCGTGTACTGCTTACTTTCTTCATCTAGCTCAATTTGATGGAAGGCTGATTTTGCATCGACAATGGAATAGTATTCTTTGCCAGCCACCTCCTCCAGTGTCCCTACAATGTGTGGAATCGGATAATGTTCGTTTATCACCCGCATGTTTACAGCTCGCAAATCAAGGCAAACTATGTGACCTCCTCCAGGCTTCTTCACGAGCACGAGGGGGTTCTTCCAAGCACTTGTGCTCTCTTGCACAACTCCACTTTCAATCATCTCCGAGACCTTTTTATCAATAATTTCTTGGCTGGTGTACGGAATACGCCATCCTTTCGTTTGAATAGGCCTGTAATCACTCAGCAAAATTTTGTATTTCACTCCTTTAATGTGGCCAATATCCATCTCGTCTGCACTAATCGTCTTGTGGTATTCCTTCAGCAGGTTCCTAACTTGTTCTTGTTTTTCAGCAACCAAGTGACTGAGGTCAAGCTCATCAATTTGCTGAAAGCGCTTCTCTCTGCGGTGATTTTCTGCTTCGCTATTTTCCGCGTTGTTTTCTTCTGCAGTTGCATCTTCATTCGCGATTTCGTGGCATGTTGCAATTCTTGCTCCTTCAGTCAGAGCGATTTCTTCGGCAAAAGGGTTAAGTACAGGCATCAAAACATACCCGTTTTGTACCTTTGCAGCGGTGGCTCCGACGTAAGGCGCCCACTTAATTCTAGGCTCTAAAATTACTTCCTTTCCATCAAACTTGCCATCTGCTCGGCACTTTACCATGGCTTGCGTGCGAGGCTTCACTGTAATGTCCTCAGCCAGAGTTACTGATTTTTCTTCCCGCGTTACACACAGAATTTTCGGAGAAGCGTGTCCTGGTGCTGAAAACATGTTCACGTGAGTACCAAAGAATGATGCCCTACGTTTTCCGAAGTCTAGTTTTGCGTTGACTTTGTTCATTACTTCCACTCCTATTAGCAGGTCTCCTGGGAATGCATTTTCCCGCACAACAAAACATCTCTGAACAATTTTCTGACCGTTAACTTTGATTGGCACATTAATCTTTCCCAGCACCGGTACGGGTTCCTCTCCAATTGTTTTTAATGCAGTCGATGTTCCTTTCACACTAGCATTTTTAATCCCCGCAACCACACGCTCTTTTACCAAGCATATATTTGCTCCGGTGTCAAGAAGTGCGGTAACAGGTGTACCATTCACTTGGAGTATTACGCTGGGATTTATTATCGGAGCTAACGGTCTCCTATTCCGTTTTTTGGCTGTCCTGCAAACTGTTGCACTCTGCAATCAGCCCTTAGGTGCCCAAATTTTTCACAGTTTACGCACGGCGGTGGCACTGCTCTATACTGGGCTAAGTCCACTGCAGGTGCAGGTGGTTCTTCCGGATGCGGCTGTGGCTCTCTTGCGTGGTATATTTGGTGCTGATGACTCCTAAGTCTGCCTTTTTCGCTCCAGTGGGGTGCTTCATAATTTCCTCTTCGATGATAAGGAGAGTGTCGTATCTGTCTGTTCCTTTCTCTCCAGGGTGGCACTTCATTGCGGTGGCCTCTTTGCCGCTGTGGTGAATGCCGCATCGTATGGCCGACACGTGCAGTCTCCTGCTGTGGCCTCCTCTCGCTTCGCTGCGCTCTCTCTCTCTCCGATTCCCTTCTCTCTGTCGTTTCCCTTGGCACTGGTACTATTCGTCGATTTTCCACCTCGATTGCCATGTCTCTCAATTCTTGTACTGTCGTAGGTCGCGCATCACTTCGAAAGGGTCTCGTGATGTTCTCCCTTAATCCGAGCCACATCAAATCTACAAGACTTCGTTCCGGATGTTCCAGATAATTCTCGTTGTACAGCCTTTCCAGGCGCGTCAGGTACTCTGAAACTCCTTCTCGGCTTGTTTGCTTCTTGGTTACTATTTCGAACAGCGCTTGAGTTGGATGTTCGACTTGGTCAGCGTGTGAGCGCAGCCATGTTTCTGCTTCTCGCAGGTTCGTTAGTGTACCAATTATTTTATTGCATTCCTTTGCCTCTTGTGGACCTAGGCATAGGAAGAAGGCATGCACCTGCTCGCTGTTATTCAGCTTACCAGTCAAAAACTTCAACCTTGCCATGTGTTCCCCCACATCGTCGCCCCTCCTAAATTTAGCACCAATGGCCCCCACGCAACTTGTTACCACAGGCATATTAACTTCTTCTTCCTCTTCAGGTCGTGGTGGCGTTGCTGGCGCATTTCTGCGGTCGTTGTTCCTTCTCCCGCGCGCAGGCATAGTGTCGATCTTCTCCAATTCACTTTCTCCAAAAACTCAAAATGTTGCGATCACTCAAATGTTTTCCACACCTACTCACTGTAAAACTTTTACTGAAACTTTGAAATTAATCGAGTGAACACACCAGAATTTTCTCACTCAAACTTATCACTTTTATAACCACTTTCACTTTCTTGATCTATATGGCCGTGTGCTTGCTGGCTTCTCACACCGGAACACAGAAAATCATCACTACGAGACATGTACCTCTACTGAATTTCTGTACGTTTTGCACATGAAATAACAAACGCAAAAAAATACAATGCAACTGCTATACTACACTCACCAAATTCACACAAATTACAAAGCGATCGTGTTGATCTCACCAAATTGTGATGTCACGAGAAATCGGTCCCTTCACCTCCTTGTTAACAATTCATTACCAAGAAGATCAGGTTCTCGGAATAGAGGAATGGCACACCTCCAGGCTATATACACAACACAAATTAAATGAATGATAATCGGCAATCACCGTATATATACTAAAAAAGAAAAGGTGCTCACCGATGAGTTGATACACGACTTACATCCGCGCGATTCTGTGCGCACCTGTATCGATGAGCTGCCTTTGCATTGACGGATATTTATATACGCCTTATGAATTCAGCATGAATTTATAATTACGGCAGAACTGATACAATACGATTACATTGACTCACAATCTATGAACATATCATTAGAACCCAGTTCAATTTTACAACCTGCCTCAAAGCCTACCCTACTGAATTACACACAATTGATATCCCAGTAAATCTGGCCGGCCAGCCCTTCCCTCACTTTCCCACACATGAATATGACAGAATACCCGTCAATTATTGTGGCGTTCAGCAGTACAGATGTGGTCATAACGTTCGTTCACACGTTCCTTCTCAAAGGCACAAATCCAGTTCAGTCTCCACAAGTGATTCTCAGTTCAAAAATTTTATGACGACCACCTTCCAAATCTCCACTTCTGACTTCTAGCGCGTAACCTCCAATCACGTTAGACATCTGCGACGACCGCCCTGCCCGCCCAACTGTCGTTCAAATTATTACTTCATATACTGCACAGTTTGGTTACGATGTTTTCATTTTTCTTTCTATGATGATGCACCGCGTTAGACTCTCGCCTCTCATCAGCTCTGTCCCTCCGTTCAAAAGCTGTACTCCCCCTTTTCTTTGTGAGACCAATCGTGTTCTCACGGGCTTCTTGAGCGTCCTCCTAGACTTCCCTCTAACGTTCCCATTGGTTTTCCCTGAGGCTGTCCTTTTCTTATTTGCTGTTGAAATGTTTTGCCAAGCGCGCCGTAATCTCCGCCTTCTTCTGAGGTTGTTTGCTTTTCGATAATATCGCTCGCTCTCTAACGGACCTCCTAAGCCTACCATGGTGTGTCATAAATCTGTCACCCTCTTCTGTCCAGCGTCCTCAGCCCCAACGCTTACAAGTGCTTCCAATAAATTTCTCTCCATGTGGTTCAGCCGAACCCTCTCAAGTTTCGCTGGCCTCTTCTCCCCATGTTATTTTAAGATCGCCCTGTCTACAAACACTTTTGTGGAAAGGTTTCTCTGCCCTGTAAGAGATCTTGTAACCAAGTTCCCTCACACATCCCTTCGTGGTAAAACAAATACAAAACTGCCCGATGCTCTTCAGAATGGCCTTACCAAAACATTCTTTCAACGAACGTGTGGACTCGATCACTCTCTGTACTGCTGAATGCGAACCCTACAATGTTTTTACAACACATAAAGATAAACCCACTAAAGTATTTTTTTTTTAAAGTACAAAATTTGTTACACGTAAATTTATTACACATGATCAAAAACTCGAATTTATTACACATGGTTAAGATTTTCCCTAAATTCTCATTTTTAATTCGAAAATTGATTATTCTTAACAGATTCTCGACAGACTATTCTTAACAGATTCTCGACAAAGAGGAGATGAGAAAATTAGAAACACTTTTACAGTTTTACACTCTTGCATTTTGAATAGCAAAATGATTACAAATTCGCCACATTCCTCAGCACTTAGAACGAAAACTAAAAATCGGTTATTATTTTTACTCAATGTAAAACAAAAACTTAATCATCAACGGAACATACTGAGAAGACATATTATAAATAAACATGTCTGGAATAGAAGTTAACAAGTGATTTTTAAAGAGTTCGGTAAGCATGAGGTCGATGAATCGACCATTAGTCGAAGGCAAGTCGACGACCAATCTACAAACTACCCTATCCATGCTTGTTTGAATTAAAATGGAATAACAAAAAAGCATTTTGTATTACACTCATGCAGGCTTCCAAGAAAAAGTGATATGTATAATTTTTTTCGTCTAGAATAATGTACTCATTCAAAAATTTGTAACGAACATTCAAACATGAAGTCTCTGAGATAATTTACCCTAACATCTTTCCCTATGGGCTCGTCGGCACTAGAAGTTTTGAAGTAGCAGTCCGTGTCACCGCCCCAGGCGCTGCAGCACTGGCAGTTGGTTAGTTTGTGAAGTCACCCGACGTGAAGTGACTAATTCGCAATTATTGCTTTAATGACTGAGATTTTATTGGTTGTAATGGAGGTGTTTGAATGTTATATGCATGGGCAAACTTAGAATTTGTACTGGATGAAAGTTTTAAACGATTTTGTGTCGATCGACAGTTACTCTCATCGTTAGAACTTCCTTATCGGTAGGAGAGTTCAAGGTTAGTTTAATTTTTAAAATTCTGTTAGCTATGTGAAGGGTATTTTTTAGAGGTATTTATGTAAAAGTACGCAAGATATATTGCTTTTTCATTACATTTCTCGATTTACTTCTTATTCAAAAAATTTACTTATTAAAAAATGTTTTTTTCAGTAAAAAAATAAAAAAGAAGCAAGTTCTTCTGTCGAATAAAATATTTACTGAAGGCCGTGATGAAAGTGCGGTGGCCCAATGAAGGAAATGTTACAGAACTTGCTCGTTGCCTGAAAAAACTGCTGCGAGGGCGAGGGGCGTTCTTACACCTTCAAAATTAAGTCACATTAATTATTTTACGCGTGTGTGAATAATTGTTTTGAATTTAGGTTATTTTAAAATAGACCTATACATATTTATAATGTTTCATTGTTTTCAATTACTTGAGTTTTAACGCTTTTAGGTGCTTATGGAGGCAGTTGATAAATATTTGAGTAGACATATGTCTACTTCAGCTTTTTAACTTTAATTTAAAAAAGCTCATGTTCAATTTAAAAAAGCTCATGTTCATTTTAAAAAAAGCTCAAGTTCAATTTAAAAAAGCTCAAGTTTAATTTAAAAAAGCTCCAGTTTAATTTAAAAAAGGTCAAGTTCAATTTAAAAAAGCTCAAGTTTAATTTAAAAAGTTCAAGGTCAATTTAAAAAAGTTCAAGGTCAATTTAAAAAAGTTCAAGGTTAATTTAAAAAAGTTCAATTTCAACTTAAAAAAGCTCAAGTTTAATTTTAAAAAGATCAAGTTTGATTTGAAAAGTCTCAAGCAGGCTATAGCTTATTTAAAAAAAAAGACGAATTTCAATTTTGAAACCTTGTGTTTCTAAAATTTCATACCTACCTATGTAATAATATAAATAAAGGTTATTTCTGAGAATGCATATATTTAAAAGTACTGACACTGAAAATAGAGTAAATCAATTATCAGACAAACCAAGCTGTTGTGATTTTGTACTTAATTTGACATTCTTCAAGTTTTACCTATGAATCATTTGGTAAACATTTGACAAACAGATAGTCGGTACGTACAGTGTATATCTATTGACCAAAAAATTCAAAATAAATTTGATGTAATAAGTAACTGTGTGATAATTAGCAAACTGCACTGACTGAAAAGTTGAGCATTATATAGCTTCAAAATTATATTTAAACAATAATGCTCTACAATAATGCCTTATTATATCATGTTATATAACATAGTATTACACATAAAATGTAAACCAAATTAAAGGCCAATCTCTCAACTAATAATTTAATTTTTACCCATTTTTATACCATACCCAAGTGGATTTACACGTTATTTCCCATCTTCAAATCTTCTAACCCAAGTATTCCAGCAAAATGCTTCCATATATGATTGTAGGAGCGTAGACATAGCCTGGGTGTTATGGCAGTAATGAATTCATCTAAAAGTCAACTTTTTAAATTGAACTTGATCTTTATTAAATAAAACTTGAGCTTTTATAAATTGACCTTGAACTATTTAAAATTAAACTTGAACCTTTAAAATTAAACTTGAGCTTTTTAAAATTGAACTTGAGCTTTTTTAAATTGAACTTGAGCTTTTTTAAATTGAACTTGAGGTTTTGTAAATTGAACTTGAGCTTTTTTAAATTGAACTTGACCTTTTTTAAATTAAACTTGACCTTTTTTTAAATTAAACTTGAGCTTTTTTAAATTGAACTTGATCTTTGTTAAATTAAAGTTAAAAAGCTATAGAGAATCCAGGTAAGTGAACAGAAAATGCAAGGGTCTACATTACAAAGTTGAAAATGCGTATACACTATACATGTTTATACAATTAAAAAGAGGCTGATCTCACGCAGCATTATTGTTAATTAGAATATCAAAGTGAAAAGGAGGGACTGTAATTGTGTGCAGACAAGGTAAGAGATTTTTGTTGAGACATAGTCAACTTGTCGTTCACCACCTCTCGTAATAAGTGGAATGGCGCACAAATTATACTTGTCATATATGCTTCCCCTCTGAAAATGTTTCTTTACCGAAAATCATATTTTTACGATTCTTTTATCAATGATAAGGAAAGAGCGAGTTGAGCTTAACAGTACTGTGGCATCAATAACAGTAATACCCTTTATTTAACTATATACTAATAATGTACTTCATTTTATAATGTTTTGGAACATTCCCTTTCTTCATACACATTAGAAGATTTTTTATTGCTATAACCTTTTTCTTCAGCACATCTTCATAGGAATTTGTTGGAGTAGTATCTTTTTGAGAATATATTTCTATAATTATAGCAGTGGACGTAAATTGTATGCGTTTTTAATACAAATGTGTGAATATAATACACTGTAGTGTAAACATAATTGAATATGAACAGGATAATATAACAACTTTCATTTATAGTTGCCAGTTCAATTTCTAATAAAAATCTCCCATTAGTTCTCTTGCAATCGATATTGTAGGATTAAATCTAACATTAAAAATTTGCAGCCCACGCAAAATCTAACAGTGTCATTAACATATTTTCACCGTCCACAGTAAAGTTTTCTTTTTGTTCAATTGAATATTAAATGACTTGTCATAACTCACCCTTACAAAGCTTAATTCAACCTTGCTCGACGTGTAGACTGCTTAAACACAAAAACACTTGAATATGTTCAGCAGGAAACCTAAATAATATTCAACATCTTAATTTAAAGGTTACGTATTAAGCAGTCATCTACACTAGTACCTATAGGGGTGAAATTGTTAATCATCTGCAAAAAAGAAATTCTAATAAGACTATTATTGTACAACAACTAAGGCGGAATAACGAAATTTTCTTTTCATGAAAAAATACGTGATGCGTCCTTACCTTGACCTAGACCTATCTGGAAGTATCTCATATCCGCGTTTTACTTTCAGAAGAATCGGATTCATCTGAGGACCTTGAGAGAGATTCTCAACCTGCCCCCATTATGAAAATGGATGAATTCTTTCCTGACGAAAGCCGGTGAGAATAACGCTCAGATAACGTTGTTTCGTTTAGATTGATATGTAAAATTCGCTTTGTTCTGCTCATATGAGGCCTCGCATTGGAAGGAAATCTATTCCAGTTAATGTTTAGTGCTAATTTATTTCATTTTTTTCTAATTTTTTTGTGATATTTTGGGTGCGTTATGTATTGGGACTTTCGTCTTCTTGATTTCTTGATACACACTAGAGAATTCTTTCTTGCTATAACCTTTTTCTTCAACGCTTGTTAGGAATTTGATGGTATAGTTTATTTTTAAAAATACAATTTTATCATCATATTAGTGAAAGCATAATTTTACATGTTTCTCTAATATATACGTCTGAATGTAATTAAAACGAAAGGTTGGTAATATATTAAATATATTGTTTTAATTTCTAATACACAAGTAATTCTGTATTTTTCTCTTTCAGAGTTTTTGTCTAGCCAGTATATCCTTTTTAACACGTTAAATGCGATGGGGTAAACTGAAGTTCAATGTTCAATTCAAATTTCAAGTCAATTGTGGTAATCAACTTTGAAAATAGCGAACATTACCTGTATCGAGCCTTTATTTAGCTTTCATTAAGTATTAATAATAAATGATTTAGTGACTGCAGGTGGGTCAGCAGCACTATGAAAATCACCTAAGTGACCGCCGGTTGGTCACTTCGCAGGAAATGTGTTAGAATGAGTTAAGCTGCTGATACATGACCTAAAATGAAGAGTAAACTTGATAAACCTCTTTCTGTGACGAGCATTTATCCTCATTGAAATTCAATTTATGAAATAGTTAAAGAAAAAGAAGCTGAGCACCACACTGCTTTTCAGAGGTGATATTTTGGCCATACTCCGAATTTTTCCTTGCATTTTGCATAACTGGTTCGTATACAAGTTCCAGTCAGAAATAACAATTGTTCGTAGAATGCCAGAAATATCAGAAAACTGGAGTTAAGGTATTTCGCAATCAGAGAATGTTCATTTGTTTTATCGTAATCCAATGCTTGACAATTAACCATGCTTTTTATACAGGATCGGTTAACTGGAGTGGAGGAAGAGGCAAGAGACTCTTTACTTCTCCTCCAGCAGTGGAGAATCGTTCAATAGCCGGTGTGGAGCCACTCTCAGTGTCAGTAGAATTAGACAGGAAGACATTAGCCGTGCTCTGAATAGGAGTGATAAAAATTCCTTAGAACTATTGTATCTATGAGAGCTAACGCTCCCAGGATGATTCGTGAGCACGAAATTAGGTAGGCCATTCATTAGTTGTTATAATAGAGCATTTTCAGGAAGCCGGGGAAGTTACTTTTTTTGAAGCGAATGATCTTTGGGAATTTAAAAACGAAGAAAGGACTAAGTATTAAAATCATATATTAAAAGATTTCTCGAAATATATGATGATATGATTTAAGGGAGCTGGTCTTCGAAACGTTTAATAGAACTGACGCTATGTACTTATTTAGAAACTTAAGAAGGAAGAAAATTCTGATAAAAAATTATCATCGTTACTAAGAACACATTTCGGAGTCCCGCTCCATCATCAGTTCAAGGGAAAACATGAATTTCGTCTGAAAGAAAAGATCAAAGTACAGTGAATTGTAGGCACCAAAAAAATATCAGGAGAGTAAAAATACAATGTATGACACGGGAAAATGAAAATCAAAACACAGATGCACAGGCCTCAAATGCTAGCCGCATTGATATACTCTTGTGTGTGCAGTGCACATCTTTGTTCGTTGGTATTACGTTACGAAATTTCTATATCAGAGTGGGAGAGCATAGAGGTAGAAGCTTGCGTACTGGGAATCAACCAGCACATCCACCGCATTCTGCAGTGCGAAATCATGCCGGAAATGTAATGTCCCTACATCTCCTACCGATTTCGAAATTTTAGACTCTGCTTCAACACCGTATGACCTCAGAATTTTTAAGTCCGTGCATATTTTTAAGCGAAACCCTGATTTGAACAATATGGACAGTTCGTACCCTTTGCAAGTATTGAATAGGTAGAAACCTCGTCATTACCAGCTCCATTTCATTTCACACTCATGTTTTACGTTATTTTTTGTGCTTCTGTGTTTTGTTTTTGTTTCCGTGCCATAGTATGTTTTTACTCGCATGATATATTTTTAGTCTCTGCAATTTATTGTACTTAGATCTTTTATTTCAGACGTAATGATTTTTTCCTTTGAACCGATGATGGAGCAGGACTCTGGAATGTTTTCTTAGTAAAGATGATAAATTTTATCGGAAAGTTTCCTAAAGTCCCTGATAAGGTTGCGTTTAAAGCAAATCACTGGCTTGTTCAGGAATTTGAAACCAAAATACGGTGATGAGGAAATTCGTACCAATTTTAGTTTCAAATTTTGTTAACTCGTTATTAGATATTATTTCAATACTTAGAGCTTTCTGTTTTGTATGTATACATAAATATATATCCCTGTCCTAAAATATTTTTGTTAAACTAGTGTGGCACTTAATCGTTTCTTGCGCTCTTGAGTACATTATAACAACACTATTTTAGGTAGTTTGACTTTTTGTGTTGTCTAAGGTATGTGGCAAATGCTATGGTTGGCATTGTACAACAATCCTCATGTTTTTGACAGGTAAACTTTTTTGCGCTAGTATTATTACCGTAGGAAATTATAACTTTGTGTTATGGTAAAATATTTTATTCACTTCGAGCTCGATATTTTGGCACAACAGTAGATACGCAAGAATAAAAAATTGTCCCGAATGTTGACCTCATTGTCTTAGACGCAAAACAATTGAATTATGTCCATTTTACTTTCAACATTAATCTCTCATGTGACTATGTCCTATGTTCGCATGCTAAAATGACAATGTAAGTGCGCATTTCTTAGATAGTTTTCAACAATACATCATTATGAATATGTTTCCTTATCACTCGTATTTATATGCATTATCAAAATCAGATTAACGCAACGAAGGGAACGTAGATAAAGGCACGTAGACCGTGCTTTCTCTCGATCATTTTGTGCTTCGACAATAATTGACATGGGTATTACGATACCCATGTGCGAATATCAACCAAGGATCTTAGTATTAAGACGTTTTAATTGTTTCATTCCGACAGCTTTTTGACTTCATGATTTTGGTAGGCATTCACGAAATTTTCCATTCTGTTTGTAAAATGTTTTCGGTTAGTATTAGGCGACTATCATTTCCTTGGTCCTGTCTCAAGTAATTTTTTGTTTGTAGGCAAATACGTATTATGCTCGCGTAAGAAATATCATGAATTGGTTGAATGGTTAAACTTTTTCCGAGCCAGTCTCTTGGTATACTAGTTGAAACCCAAACATAAGATGCTTCCGAATTTCTACTGTGTCGACCCTTTAGACTGTACATCCACCAACTTTAACTCTCAATTCATCTCCCCGAAATCGCTTAAGGCTGCCTTCATATTTCAATAAAAGTAAAGACTAAAAACAAATTTTTTTCATCAATGCGTCGGTTGCATTATCCATGAATCGATAGAGATATACATATGTAGGTGCATGTATATTTAGTGTTTATGCATCAAAAACCTTAAAATAATTCAACAGGGGGAATACATTTTCATGATTTTCTGTCAATTACTTTTTTTCGACAAGCAACACGGATATTGTGACACCCTCACACATATGTTTATCAACTAAGGATCATCAAGTTGAAGCATTTTAAAATCCAATGGCCTGTGTCTGAATTGGAATAAACTGTTTTTTGTAACGGAACATCTTTTCCCGGTTCGCTGGTGTCTTTTTTCATCACTTTTTACTCTTTTCTCCAATTGTTATCTTTCATAAATTTTTCCAATTGTATGCCGGTGCACAAGGTTTGTAGACGCGCTTTGGTCAAATGAATTCCCAGTGTCCTTCCACTAACTTCCATTTTAATTCTTTCTTCGAAATTCTTTGAATAAAGGATTTACTTTTAAAACTCGGCTACGCTCAGCGACATTGTCATCCTGGAGAGCAGCCGTTAAATATGTTATATATTTGCAGTTTTATAGATATATATACAGTGAGTCTCCGGTTTACGGCATTTCAGCTTAGGGTATTCGCCGTTACGAGCAATCGCCCATGAACTCTACTAATACATTAATACATTTTTCCTATTAATATATGTATGATTTGAGCCTGGCAATCCTTCAATTTTGCGATTAAAAACTCGCGGTAGCGCACAACCAAGATTATCGCTACTGAACGACTCAGAAATTTATATATATATATTTTATAAATATCTATATAAATATATATTTGTATCTATAAATATATTTAAGCAGCTGGCCATCCTTGAATTCTGCTTTAAAAAAAAAACTCTCGGGCACGCACAGCCGAGAGTTTTTTTTTAAGCAGAATTCAAGGATGGCCAGCCGCGTTTCATGTACATATCGCCGGTGAAATTAGACGTGCCGGAGACGAGCAAAGACGTAGAATGGTCGATCATCGCAGTTGGCCGCCGGTGTCCCTGGGCCAAAAATTTCGTCCCTAAGTGGACATTTCGCCTATGATGCGGAGATGATTTACCGGCGATACGTCTCTTAAATTATCCCTTGCTCGGCCATAACACATCGGCGCGACGTCCTCGATTTTCAATTGGGAATATGTGTGTGACAAAGTGAAGTTTTTGCTAGTGTTGTGTTACTAGTTTCGATGCAATCGTTTACATTGTTTTTTATTCTATTCATGTCTCCCAATACCGATATCGATTACCTTACAACATTATTAAATCTTCATTGAGAAAAGAAAAGAAAAACAGACCTTATTCCAGTCTTTAAAATTGTAAAAACATAATTATAAAAAACACAATTTCAGTGTATGCTTACTTAGAATCTGGGGGGTGATCAGAAGTTGAAAATTAAACATGAAAATGAAATAGTGAAATACAATGTAACTCTTAAAAAACCAACCAGCATTCAAAAGTAACTTGAGGAATGCACAAAAATTGTCATCATTAATACATGATAACTTGATCTGGAGACAAGGAAGTAACTATAACAAAGAGTTCATTTTGAAGTTCGTAGGTACTACATATCGCTGAAAAAAATCAACTTATTATTCAGTTAATAAAATCAGAATAAGCTAATTGAATTTTCAACATCAATAGTTGTAACATAACCTGAAAACCAGAAGACTTTATGTATCAGACCATAGCTTCAGGTTTCTGCAAAGACTAGTCATGAGTGAATACAATGTATTGCATCAGCCGAGCTGTTCTGCAAGTAACTTGTAGCTCATTTACTACTAGTTTCTACTTCCTATGTATTAATTGAAGGGGAAATGAACGAAACAGAAATATACAGAATTAATATTCCATGCTTTCAATTACTAATAATTCCTGCTTCTTAGCTGCAAAATATGCATTATTGCTTCAGAACGAAAATTATGTTTCGCACTCGTAGGTATCTCATATATATGTGTGCGAACCCACAATGACTAGATATCAATGTCAGTATTACGTAATAGGTTTGAATACGGTGTTCAGAACTTCGAACAAAATAATCAAGAAAAGCGTTGCGTATTTTTAGCTTTTCAGTAAAGTATTTTAACTCTGTTTTGTTTATTTTCGATTTTGAACAATTTTAAATAATTTTTAGCAAAAGTTAGAAACAAATACACCCAAAATTAGAGACTCCAACCTCGACTCCACCACATTTGAATGAACGACTCCGAATCGACCACATTCGGAAAAGCGACTGCGACTCGGACTCCACCCTAAAACATGCGACTCCTGCTCCCGACTCTGACTCCGCAACCCTGCTTCTAATAGCGTCATTATTTTGAACTACAATAGACTCGTACTTTCTATTGCTGAAATTGTTGCCACTGTAACTTCCAGAGTGTAAAAATGACCGACATCCTGAAGCGATTTCATACATACGGGCGAGGCGCTTTAAACCTCTTCTTTGTCTTACCTGTGATCAACTTGAACGTCCATTGATTTCAGTAGACTCCATATCTACTTCAACTTTGCAAGCTTGAACAAGCTACTTCATGAGCTACTTAGGTACTACGAAATTTAACTAAATTAATCGAGTTAAAAATATTACATAACCTTAGCTTACTTCGTTTTAATTAAAATTCAAGAAACGGCTAAAAGTTTGTAAGTTTTCCTAATTACCTTAAATAATTTTCCTCCCATTTAAATTCTCAACACTTCGAAGCGCAGTCCTTTTAGGTGTGATTATTGCACGTCATTAGGCAAACTTATTTTTACTCTACAATATGTCAGCAAGGGTTCAAGCGAGCCAGTACGTTTGGAGATGGTTGAATTTTATCTACTTTTACCATCGTAAAATCATAATTCTAAAGTAACTAATCTACAAATTAAGATGAATATTTGCAATCCCCTCGATGGCCAGTTTCACATGCCTCAGAGTTTAACAATTATTGTTCTTTGAAGGAAACAAAATTCGTATAACATGAGCCGAGGTCGAAGCACAAGAGCGACATTTGCCCGCAGTTCTAACGAACAATATCGCCTGAACGGCCAACATTTTCCATCATGACAGTCCCATGAGGGTGCACTCTCACACCTTTGACGTGTATACAAGAAACAGTTGTCTTAATTAAGCGGCAACTTTTGCCGGAGTAGCCAATAAATATAAATAAAAACCATTCGTCAGTGCTTGCAGAAGTCAAGTCTGTGTCAATCTTGAATTTGCCTCATGCATATGAAGCTTCTATAAGTTTTTCACTCGAGTAAATAATGCCTACTGATTTTTTTTGAGCGGACAAGAAATGAAGTAAGCTTGAAAATACAATTCTTGAGTAAAACATAGTCAACGGAAACTTTTTGTATATGTGTACCCTTAAATGTTCACGATCAGGCATGGATCATTTTCTAAAGATTTCCTGGGTGACATGACAGGAAGTGAAATTGATTCGGCCCACATATAATTAACGTCAGGAGATTGGCCCCTTTCACGCTAAGGAAGCTACAGTGGCAACAATTCCAACAAAATAGAAGTCGAGTCAATTATACAAAATAGAAGTCGAGTCTACTATTGCCTCGCAGTGGCCGAGTGTATAGAGCGCTTGCGTTCTATGCTTCATGCCCAGGTTCGATCCCTGTGAGCGGCAGTTGGCGTGAAAAACGCTGATGCGGCATATCAGGGTCGTTGCCTGCAGTATGGTCACTGTCCTCAAGGAATGTTACCTGAGCACTAAACGAGAGAAAAATGAGGCCTAAAGCTCGGGCGTGACTAGGGGCCTGGGGAACCCCTATCATGTACATTCCCTGTAAAGTATCATGTAAATGATGCTAGCCACGCTCTACTTGAAAAGAGGAACAGGCTTGGTATACACCGTATATACCGAGTCTATTATAGTTCAAAATAATTACGCTACAATTATTCTAATGTTCATTTCTACAGACAGTATCATTAGTCCTTAAGCGTACTTAAAATGTGTTTGGTGGTGGACATGCTATTCTGAGAAATTACGCAATACATTCTCCATTATTAAAACACCTGTCATGTACGTCAAGCTATGGTGAACTATAGGCTTTCATTATTTCGAATTGAGAACATAGAATTAAATTTCGCAACTATCGTAGAGCAGTCAGAATTATTGTTCTTTTAACTTCTCAGACTGAACACCGAAGTAAGGAATGGTGACGAACAATTTCTTCTTATCTACAGTCAACACAGTAGCAATGGTGGAATACTTTTTATTTAAAAATTGCTTGAGATACTTTTGAATAAAATATATAGGATAACCATTTTTTACAAAAAAAAAACGCTTTAAAAATTCAAACTCATTATGCAATAATGAATAACTTGAGCATATTTCATAAGCCCGAAATAAAAGGGTTTTCATGCTATTGATTTTAAATAAAAGAGAAGAATACGAGAAAAAACTCAAACCCAAACCAGTAAAAGTGCTTTTCCTATAAACAGAGGTACAAAAAGTGGAACCTGATCGTTAGACAAGACAGTCTAAAAAAGGTAATTTATTGTTTGCTTCAGTCTCCATGGTAAAATTAATATTTCGGTGTTTACTATTAATATAATCAAGAAACAAGAGAGTGGTTTCTATCTCGGAACAAAACAAAAGTATCATCAACGTATCTGCGGTAAAATATTGGTTTAAAATTATTTGGACATTCAGACAGCCATATTCGTTCATGATGTGACATAAAAATATTCGCGAAAGCTGGGCCCTAAGGCAGCCCTATACCCAATCCCTATATTTGTTTGTAGTACTTGCCATTAAAAATGAAAAATGAGAACCTAACTGCAAAATCTAACAGGGTTTTAAATGCTACACGACTAAGGTTACAAACGGTCTGTTCCACTTCAAATAATTGCTGCAAACAAATATCAATTGTTTCAGTTAACGGAATGTTGGTAAACAAATTTTCGCCATCAAATGACGTCATGTAAAATTTGTCAGCATCAGGAATACTAGCGATCTCCCTAGCAAAGGAGGATGAATTAAAAACGCTGTACTCATTGGTAGTTATGGGGTTTAAAATAGGTACTAAAAATTTAGCTAATTTATAACTCGGAGTGTTGTAGGCAGCAAAAATCGGTCTTAGTTGAAATTTGGATTTAAAATCTGCTTTATGTACTTTGAGAAGACCATAGAGTATTCCCGGACCTGAACCGGAAACATGTAAGCTATTATATATAGTTTCAGTAATAACGGAAGATTTACTAAGTTTTTGCAAGAAATTATTAATTTTATCTTCTATACGGAGTACATATTTATGGATAGGTTCACATATTTCCGAGAACCTACTGCTGTCTGAAATAATAGTACCCGAAGCTCGCAAAAAATTTGACCTGTCAAGTAAAACTACACCGCGACCTTTGTCCGGTCGAGTCACAACTATAGTCTTGTTTGCAGCAAGAGACTTGAGAAGAGATATATCAGATTTTGAGAATATAGCAGAAAATATCTTATATGATTTGAAATTATAATAATACATCATTGACAATGATTTGAGATTGCTAACGAACTCATTAAAGTTGATACATGGAAGATCATTCAAAATGGTGACCAGTTTTTCAAATGATAAAAAGTACTTATAAAAATTCAAATTATAAACTGGGAGATTAAAATCAAGACCGGTGTAGTTTTACTTTAGTTAAGTGCTGAGTTACTGAGCACAAGTTAATACTGAGCTTATGCTTATGTAATTTGGACATACTGAGCTTATATAATATGGCTGTCTGAATGTCCAAATAATTTTAAACCAATATTTTACCGCAGATACGTTGATGATACTTTTGTTTTGTTCCGAGATAGAAATCACTCTCTTTTGTTTCTTGATTATATTAATAGTAAACACCGAAATATTAATTTTACCATGGAGACTGAAGCAAACATAAATTACCTTTTTTAGACTGTCTTGTCCAACGATCAGGTTCCACTTTTTGTACCTCTGTTTATAGGAAAAGCACTTTTACTGGTTTGGGTTTAAGATATTTCTCGTATTCTTCTTTTTTATTTAAAATCAATAGCATGAAAACCCTTTTATTTCGGGCTTATGAAATATGCTCAAGTTATTCACTATTGCATAATGAGTTTGAATTTTTAAAGCAGTTTTTTGTAAAAAATGGTTATCCTTTATATTTTATTCAAAATTATCTCAAGCAATTTTTAAATAAAAAGTATTCCGCCATTGCTACTGTGTTGACTGTAGGTAAGAAGAAATTGTTCGTCACCATTCCTTACTTCGGTGTTCAGTCTGAGAAGTTAAAAGAACAATTGTTCTCATTAGTTGTGAAATACTTTCCCTGTGTTGACCTTCAAATTATTTTGGTTAATAATTTCAAAATTGGTTCATTTTTTCCTTTTAAAGATAGACTACCCATTTCAATGCTTTCCTCTGTTGTATACAAGTACTGTTGCCCACTGTGTGGGTCTGTGTATGTCGGTTCGACATCTCGGTTGCTATCTACGAGGGTATTTGAACACAGTGGTAGAAGTTTTAGGACTGGTACTCCATTAAGTAGGCCTTCCCATTCCGCTATTAGAATCCATGCTGAAAAATGTAATACAAATATCTCACTCGAAAATTTTTCAATATTAGGTTCTGCAGGTTCTTGTTTTAATTTACGCATTTTTGAATCCCTCTTTATTAGCAAATTGAAACCTAACCTTAATGACCTGCAGTCTTCCTATCCATTGAAAATAGGTATTACGTAATTTTCTTTTTTAATTTTCATTCGTGTACATATTATATTACTTACTGAATGGTTTTTATTGCCGGTCTTAATTTGTCATTTATTGTATTTCAGAATAGCTGATGATGATCTAGATGATCGAAACGTCCTAATTTTTATTAGATATGTATTTTAAATCTATTGTCTTCGCTATAACCTTCATTTTAAAATAGTGTTGTATTCATGTTTTGGCTGTTTTACTATTTTATGTTGCTTTGCTGAATAGTACATTGAGGAGATATTTCCTAATATAAGCTTGATGCATGCAAAAATATTCTATTATGCAGCTCATCATGTTAGGGTTGTGTTTCTTTGTCAATTTCATATCCATGGATTTTAAATGTATTCCTGGGTTTACACCAATTAACTGTGGTCAAAAAGAAGTGTAATGCATCTTATCATAGCTGGCATTCAGTAGATAAAAGGTCAAAAAATGAAAGCATTTTTTACAATTTTAGTATATATACTGTTAAAATACAATTAATGTATTTCAAGAAAAGCTTATACAATGCTTCACTTGTCAAACAAAACAATTTGGCAACTAAATTGATGTAGATACCAAAACTAATTTATATGCCACATATTAAATGTCTTGAATGAGATTAATATCTATTAGAGAAAGGGTTTTCTACAACAAAATCTTTTTCCCTTTTCATCATTTACTGAGAATTTTAGGTTACTATACTGAGAACCTAAAAAGAACAAATAAGTAATGGATGCTTTGGAGGGAAAATCACATACAAATGCTGCATATGATTACATATAAGGAAGTATTTAAAACTTACCATCAACTGTGAGAAATTTGGCATCTTCAGGATGTAGATCACATAAATACTGTCTCACTTTTTCAAAAGCTAAACTTTTTAAATGTCGTTCATGGTAGGTATCACTTTTCACATTCCAAATGCACTGGTTTTCATATACTGCATCAATTAGAAGAGTTTCCTTAGCCTTAGTCCATACAAGACTGGACATGCTGCAATGACGAAGGGTTTCTGAAAAATTGATAGTTTTTTATTCCTGGTTATTGTGCTGAAACCACTGTTTTTTCTTGAATGTTCAAAATTATTGGGCCTAACTTATAACTTTATGACAGTAGCTCAACTAAAAAAAAAGAAGAGAAAAAAATTTCATTTCAAATAGAGATTGTACAAAAGTACTATCATTGGTTTTTTTAAAATATCTTAAAGTTAATTAACTTAGTTGATACACACACACATGTATTGTAATACTCATGTCACTAGTCAAAAAAAAAAATGAGTGAGGGCAATGTGCTTCTAATCTTGGATTAGGAGTCAGTTTAGGTAATTAATATTCAAAATTAGGAAAGAAACTTCATCCCCTAAAAAATAATTGAATTGAAATCTCTTGATATAATAAAACTTTGGTCCTTTACATAAATTCTTCCTAAAAATATAAATTTTTTCCTCATAACACCTGTACATCACACTTTAGATAGATTATTTTGCAGTCTGACTTGACAACCTTCAAATGTTGAATATTAGATTGAAGAAAAAATACTTCAATAAATTTTCTTGATTAAATAATAGTTATTATAGATTAAAGGTTGAAGAATTTAAGTTTTACTACTTCAAAATAATTCTTTATGCAATGTAAATCAATGGGGAATCAACATTAAATGATGAATTACCTAATTTTTCACATTCCTTGTAATTAGTAATAGCCCATACACATTTATAAGTATAGTACATACATTATTCATTTTTCTACTAAATTGTCAGACCAGTTCAATCATACCTATCAATCCCACATTGATGATGCCGTTTTCCAAACGCTTCTCTACAATCAAAATCGACTGGGTATATTTTTACCGACCCTACACCAAAGCACTGAAACAAAATACGCTCAGCTTAACCCTTTACGGACGTAGCAGACGAATTCGTCTGCACTTCTATTATGGCTCATATATTAAAAAATTCCTAGCATATGCTCTAAAGCCGATTAAGACATACGCGTCTGTAGTTGGTCTTCAAATGAGAAGTATCAGAACCCGCCAAAGTTTCATCGTCGGCTCAGTGCAGTCTTAGTCATAGCGTGGGGAGGTATTACGCTTGCCTACTCCAAATCGGTCGAATTTGAAGGTTCATTGCAGATCATACTGGGGAGGTACAGGGCATTGAAAAATGTCATGATGAAATTAACATACATTCTTCAATTTAGAGAAAGATTTATTTTGTTACAATGTATACGAACATAAAAATATACCTAATACATGACGAGACGTATTCGTCCTATACGGATTGCTATGCACTTGCTTTACTATAGACGAAATCGTCCGACTAGGAGTGAAGATTTGTTCTGAAGAAATATTTAGCCAGAATTTGTCAAAATTCCCGGCATATACCGAGTTATGATAATGATTTTCCAGCTTCTATCATTTCAGAGTTCCCAGCAAGATTTTTCAATGGTAATGGACCAACTAATGCTAACAGACTCCACCTTGTTATCGATGCCGAGAGTATTGCATGAGGCAGTGATGAAAGCATAAATAACTGTATATTTATTGGGTTGGACGGCTCAGTAGCAGACCCTGACTTTGTATTTTGAAGAACAGGTTGAAATTCCTGATGAACATAATGAATTATCAAATTTTGAAGGCACGCAAACTATTGTACTGGAAGTAAATGAACCAGAAGAGGTTTCTATCCCACAAAAAAAAAAAATCAATTCAAAAACGAGCAACAGAACGAATTTTCCAATTTGAGTTTCTAGCAATAGCGCTGATTCTACAAACATCTCAACATTTGAAGATGGAATTTACTATGATGGGACCATCTTGCACCCTCTAGGGTCTAGACTATTTGAAAATATTCATCAGTGAAGATATTCTGGCCCTTACGGTAGAGCATAGTAATTTGTACGCCACGCATAAAAATATAAACAAACCTTTGAAATCGATTCGTTCTGAACTACAGAAATAGCTGGGATTGTCTCTTTAATTATTTAATTTCAAAATTGCCTTACACAAAGTTGCATTAGAGCACAATCATTGGCCGATCCAAAGATCAAATATCAGATGTTATGACCCGAGACCAATATGAGGAAATCAAAAGTTCTCTGCATTTAGAGGACAATACGAAGGTTAAAACAAAGATAAACTCTTCAAGATACGCCCTATCGTTGTTTTCCTTCAGGAAGAGTTCAGAAATATTCCAATACAAGAACTGTCTGAGGACCATGACAACTGGTTCTCTATTCCGCTGATGCAATACTTGGCCAGCCGGGTAGTCTGGAGCTGTGGGGCAATTCGTCCTTCGAGGCATCAAGGCATAAGAGACATAACACTTGACAAGAATCTCATGAAAAGAGGAAAAGGATCTAGTATTGAAAACAAGACGACAAACCTCGAAAGAAAAGAAATAAAAAGAAAAACAGTTTATTTCCAATAGAGATGGTACAAAAGTACCATCATTGGTTTTTAAAATATCTTAAAATTAATACACTTAGATGATACACACACACACGAGTATTGTAAAACTCTTGTCACTAGTCGAAAAGAAATGATTGAGGGCAATGTACTCCTAATCTAGCTTTTAATCTACATTTGATAATACATGTAATGATAATTATAAGAGATAACACAATTTCATGGACGATGCATTTTCATTGTGGGGTGAAAACACTTTTGACAGTTTACATGTACATGACATAAAACTTTGCAATTCTTGACGCCAGGAAATGATATATGAAATCGCTTGTTTCGGTCAATGTTCACAAGTGTCATTTTAAGGAAACATGAAAAAAATATATATATAAATATATATCCATATACACACATACGTACATATACGTATGTATGTGTGCATATATCCATACACACACACACACATACACATATACATATATATATACATATATATACATATATGTACACATAAGCATGAGGACCAAGAAGATTATAAGTTTTGTATTTCTGCTTCAACAATTTTAACACAACGGTCATTAGTTAATAAGCATTTTATTTAAATTTAAATGGATGATCGCACAACAAATGTATAGTTTTTACATGAATGCTTTACAATAATAAAAAGATGACGAGTTAGGTAATGTTACAAGTTGAGAGTGCACAGAAAAAAAACCATTATCTCTAGTAAAATACTAGTTGTCAGTCTAGTACACACATATGTGCACGTATACATGTAAATATATTCACATACACATGCACACACATACCCACGCACATACACCAAACTCGTAAGCATACACAAATGCATTTCTATGCATCGAGGCAATACGGAGTAATACGCATTATAATACATACGCATTCTACAGAGTGTCATACGCATAGCGTGCACACGTACACATATACACAGGTCAGCATGTGCGCAAATATCAGCGTAAACTAGTCAGTATAAACCAGAATTCCAATCGAGGGAAACAGAGAAAATATCTTTCATTATAGCATGAATTTTATAAAATTTCGTACTAAAAATAGTGGCACAAAACAGTCTACCTAAAGTCAGAAACATTAAAACGATTGTGGGACGTGAGTAAGAAAGAAAACATTAATGTCCTATAATGGTTTCATATTAGAAAAAAATCACATTATCTTTGAAATATGGCGCAAGTTGTCGGCAATTGATAAGCAAACTTAGGTATCACATTATTATATGCATATAACTATAAGCAGAATAAGCATATTACTGCAGTATAAACGGACGAACACACAACGAATTTGTTTTATTTTTTTTACATGGATGCTTTACAATTTCATATTAGAAAAAAACACATTATCTTTGTAATATGGTGCTGCAGAATGTCTGCAATTGATAAACACACACACATAGGTACCATGACGGTCTAGTTTGATGCTTGCACAGAAACGGGGAGGAATGACATAAAATGCAACCTTCGACTGGTTTATCTACTCTAGTGCACACAGGTGTACGTGCACAAATACACACCCATATGCGCACATACACCTATATACGTACACACATATACAAGTAAGCATGTTTCCAAATGACAAAGTATAGCGGTCAAATCACAATACCTACGCATACTTCAAAACTGTTGTGTGATGGCTTGAATTATAAAACAATGAGCGAGGGAGATTGTTCAGCAATGGAAATACCAGGCAAATGAGATTCGTCAGTACTTATTCAGTATGCTCTGTAACTAAGAATTATTTTTGAGACACAAGATGACGAGTTATTTTGGCTTTGAATTCTCTCGGTCTTTGATGGACTTTGATACTCTGGGGAAGTTTGTTCCACAGTAAGGCGCCTGATATGGACAGAGCCTTCTGCCCTAAGTGAGATGAACGATAGTTGACTAAGACATTATTGTTTTTGATTGGTTACAGTGGGTGGATAGAAACGCACTATCTCAGCATTGCTCTGAGGAAGATATAACGAGGAGAATACGTATTGGGCCTTCTGCATGAGGAGCCTTTCTTGGATAGGAATCCAGCCGAGTTTATTGAGGAGAGGGGTTACGTGATCAGTTCTTTTGAAATTACCGTTGCATACCACCTTGGCTGCAAAATTCATGCATTTTTGTAAGTCCCTTTGAAGGTATTGAGGGCAGTCTCCCCATACTAGGCTGCAGTAGTCAATGCGCGATAACACAAGGGATTGAATGGCTAATAATCTGGATTTTTCATCTAGCATACTTTTTATACGATGAAAAAACATTAAAGTTCCGTAGATTTTGTTGCAAGTAGTCTCAACGTGAGATTTGAAGGAAATATTTCTATCGAACCAGATACCTAGATTTTTAAATTTTTCTGATGCATTAATTTTATCATTTCCAACTGCAAGAGTAAGATCTGAAGTTTTTTTAATTGCATCTTTGGATCCAAAATTAATGCATTGTGTTTTATTAGCATTTAATTTCAGACCATTTCGGTCGTACCATGATTTCAGGCTAGTCAGTAAAGTTTCGGCTTTAATTTGCGTCTGTGGTATTTCCGATACAGAACTTGTTATTGCAATTTGAGCATCATCTGCATACATTGAGATCCGTGTGTTAGAAGGCATTAGAGGGAAATCATTAATGAAAATAGAAAACAGAAGCGGACCAAGAATGGATCCTTGGGGAACACCAACATTATTTTGAATGAATGGGGACAATTTGTTTTCTATGCGGACTGCATGAGATCGATTTGACAAGTAACTTTCAAACCATTGCGTGTCTATTCCCAAGTTCAGTATTTTACGTTGAAGTCTTTTATGTTCGACGCTATCGAACGCCTTAGAGAGATCGAGTAGCAGTAAGAGTGTTACATTCTTTTGATCGATGTCACTGTATATTTTTTCAGATATATTGAGCAGAGCGTCTTGAGTGCTAGTATTTCTTCTATAGGCATATTGATTTTGGTAGAGTAGAATTGACTCGTCCAGGTGAAATGACAGTTGATCTGCCACCACTTTCTCCAATAGTTTGGACATGACAGGCAAAAGACTGATTGGCCTGTAGTTTGATGCTGTATTTAGGTCACCACTTTTATGCAACGGTCTAATAATGGAGTGTTTCCATTGGTTTGGAAACGTGTTGGTTACTATTGATGTATTAATTATCAGACGAATCCATGGTGCTGTAACAGGGAAACTGTCTTTGATATATTGAAGACTGATACCATCATGTCCAACTGCCTTTGTGTTTTTTAGTGAGTATAAGATGTTTCGTAACTCCGGTAAATCGATAGGGCGTGGTCTCCACTTGACATCAGTCCTCGAGGGTGCAGTGGGGCATGAATTTTCAATTGTCGTTTCATCTGGATTGGTACACACCTCACTGAAAACTTGAGCCCCTACTTTTGAAAAGAATGTGTTGAAATCCGTGGCTGTTGCCAAGGGATTTTCAAAATTACTTATGCGATCTAAATTTTTATATGGGGCTACCTCACTAATGATTTCCCAAGTTCGTTTCGGGTTATTTTTAGCCCTTATCAGTGCCTGGTGGAAGTGAGCTTGTTTCGCTTCAGTGATTTTCTTTCGAAGAATTTTTTCATGTTCTTTATAACTCTCGTATAAGGTACTGTTTGATCTACTGTTTTTGTACTCTCGCAAGTTAGCTTTCTTTATTCTGCTCATCTCTTTAACTTCGTCAGTAATCCAAACAGTCCGTTTTGGCTTGGTTTTTTGGTGACGTAGGGTGCACATTCGTCGAGAGCTGCTTTGAAGTTCTCGTTGAAGATTGACACTTGAATGTCAACATCGTCAGATTGCATCATTTTCTGGAATTCGGCAGACCTGCCGAGTACTTTTTCTTGAAATAGTTCTGCTGAATAGTGCCTTTTCGAGCGATAGGTCATTAAGCGGTATTTTTGTCTTTCCTTTGCAATATTAATTTCACATTCTATAGAGTGGTGATCGGAAATAAAAGGTGATATTACTGTACTAAGTATTGCGGTGGGATTATTTGTAATTGCTAGATCGAGGAGAGTTGCAGAGACTTTAGTGATGCGAGTCGGTTCTTTGACCATTTGTGATAGGCTTAGTTTATACAATAGTTTGCTTAGCTAATTGTTTTTGTTCGTTAGGTCAACATTGAAATCTCCGAAAGCAAAGAATGATTTTTTTGCCTGAAGGATTTCTTTGAAGGTTTCCTCAATGAAATCTAGTGTTAGATTTAGGGGAGACGATGGGTGCCGGTAAAGGCTGCCAATGATTATTGATTTGTGTTTATTTATTTGCACTTCTAACCAAACCATTTCAATGCCTTCGCAAACTTTATTCGTTAGTAGTGAAGATGTTGAGTACATTTCTTTCACAAAAATACAAGATCCACTACCTCGGCTGGTTTTAGCGCCATCGTAGCGGTACAACACGTAATCAGGAATGTTAAAAAATGAACTTTGGGTTCGTGAACCAAACCATGTTTCTGAGACACACAAAATGTCAATTTTCTCAGTGACCAACATTACTCTGATTTCATCCAATTTACCATTCAGGCTTCGAGCATTTACATGCTTGATTTTGATTTTACCTATATATATCGATCATGTAGTAACTTACGTCAAGCGGTACGATAATAAGATTGCCCGTGTTGTTTCAACTATGGTCATGACTCAACCAACAGAAGCTGTCTCAAGCTTCGACAGAAAACAGAAGCAGCTTGTTGAGGTAGTAAAACCAAACATCATTACGCAGTACAATCCAGGCATAGAAGGTTGATCTTGCCGATGCTCTGCTAGCTCTCTACAGGATGGACCTGAGGTCAAAGTAAACGTACCATCGCTTGATTTTCCATTTGATTGATTTGTCTGTGGTGAATAATTGGATCCTATATCGGAGGTCTGCAAAATATTTATCACTGAAAAGAAAATAGATCCTTCCCCTCACAGCTCTAAAGCTTACAATTGCAAATACTCTGATGCGAGCTGGAAAAAATGTCAAAATAGTAACCGAAGAGGCAAACCAAGTCCTTCGAAGGCAAAACTGGCGAAACGTCATTCGACACAAACCCCCGATAGCTATGTCCGTCAGGACCGTATGGATCACTTCACTGAAGTTCAGAGCATTAGAATAATTAAATATTTTTGACTCTATTTCGATTATATTTTTGTGTCATGCACCATCGGACGCTTTCGTCCATTGCATACTGCATGCATGGAATTCCTAGAGGGACGAATTCGTTCTTACAATATATTTTTTTATAGAACTTCATTTTTTCCAAATTTTAGTGTTACATGATCATATCGAAGTGTTCATGGTTCAAAAACTCAACTAGTTATTTTTTTAATACAGAAGTCAATAATTCATCCGTAAAGGGTTAAGATGCTACGTTAAAAATACAAATTAAACACTTTATATTCGTTTACCGCGTCAGGAAACGAAAATAATTCCTTAATATTAGTAAATAAGCAGTTGGTAGCTGCCGAGGAATACTTGCTAGTCAAAGCTGTCAGGTAAAAAATTGTTAAATTTACCTAAAGCTTATACTTGCGGATAGTTATAATGTAATAAGGCATTTAAATGCCAATTTAATCATTTATTACAGTTTTCATTAAATAATACTATCCTGTTATTCATCTAAGCCAAAAATTTTATCTGCACTCGAGTTAGAGATGGCAACACTGCTCGCGCAGGTCGGCAAGATGTCAAGCTCTTTCGAAGTTTCACGGCGGCGGCAGTTATTTGAATGGTGTTGTGCGTCTCAGATGTGGTGCTGGTTTCTGACTCATTTAATAAATTTCAAGCACTGTCAAGATGTATTTCAGTGCAAGTGTGTAGTACGTTAGAGTGTAACTTATTTTTGAAAAAAAATTTTGCTCTGAAAAGGTATAAGGTGTTCGCTCTCGAGTGAGTTTCTTATTCCATTGAAGACGTTATGCCGGTATGGCATGTTGTCAAGCGCCTGATGAAGGTGACGATTGAAATGACAAGTGCCCCACTGCCTTGTCGTCTGAATAATTTTTTAGTGTGAATGAATAGTAATGAATAGTAATGATATGTTTATTCACTATTAATTCCATTCTTATTTTACAGTAAGTGTTGACACAATTTAGCGTCAAACTTCTAAGTTGCAGTATAATTCCACTTGAGAAACCTTTGACAAGAAACAATATGTAATATTTTCAATTCAGATGTCCCGATAGTTTCGGTATTGGCCTTTTTCTATTATCTGTACTTCACTAGTTTTCAATTTATTAGTAAGAAAATTAAACTTCATAAATATCTGACGAGCTGCGATATAAAATTACGGAATAACGATGTTTAATGAAGAAAACATCAATATATACTTAAATTCGTTAGCGGAAATTAAGAATTCTCTTTCAAAAAATCTCAAAGGAACACATTTAAGAACGTTTTAAATGAATGATATTTTGCTCGCTGATGCATAATTTTTAAGTTATTAAGCTGTGAAGTTATAGGAACTTTGTATATAAAAGCGGAGAAACGGACACGTAAATATGATGTGATACAGCATGACGTGATGCTAGGTTAAATTAGGTTAGGTAACGTTAGATTAGCTGAATAAACTAACCTAAAATAACTTAACTTAGCCATACTGACACTGATGGTTACCGCCAAAATACTGGGCGTATTTAAAGAATGCAGGCACGATGCAGCCGAATATATAATGCTACTTTAACCTGAACGTAATTCATGTTATAGCTTGAAAATTACGTATCAGCGAGCAAAATGTCATTCGTGTAAAGCGTTCTTATATGAGCGCTTTTAGTGATTCTTTAAAACAGAGGTCGTGATTTCCGTGAACGCATTAAAGTAAATACTAACCGAATGAAACTCCTCAATCACCTGATGAACATTAGCATTATTGATGAGTTAGAGTTCAATTATATTTTGAATTGAGGAGCTTCCTACTAGCAAACGTTGCGTGATCGTAGGCTAGTGATGTACAGATATATCGGTAGCGGCAAAATCTGGCCGATATTTCATCGATACTTTCCAATAACACGTACTTTATCGTGAAAATGAGGTCATAATTCGTTAAAAGAAAAGTATAATCAACTAAAGAGCCTATTCATACCAAGTAAATTAGCTAAATGTTGAATTACATCGTTTAATCTGTCCCGCTAAGTGAATTTACTACTTTGAATTCCCGATGTCACGGAAGTCAAAACTTTGTGGCATAAATAGTTAAACACTGTGGGGACATAAAATTATAATACTTCTACAACTAAAACCTTTTTAGCTAACAAAAATTAAACCTATCATATATAGTTGAAAGTGCATTTTAAAAATTTTATAAATTTAACATAAAAATAACTGAAAATTCTTTTTTAATTGAGCTTATAGGTCGTAAAATATTACAAAGCTAATTATTTTATTTCAATTTAGCATGCAAATCGCCGTTCATCACAAATCTTGCATTTTCTTCTATTTTAAGATGTTTGGAAAAATCACGAACAATCTTATAGTTGGTTGCGTGTTAGCGCATCTCTACGGTTTCGGATCTTAGCGAATTTTAATGTTTTCTTATCGTCAAAGTATATACCATGTATTTTGATGTGAAAAACATGAAAATGATAACCATATTGCGGAGAAATTATTGTTTCGGTCTACTTTTGAAAACTGCTATTACAACTAGTCTACATTACTTTGCAATACGGTTTGAAACATCTATTGCAAGGATTTCATTTTGTTATTTTATTGCAACAAAATAGTTCACAAAGCTAGAGCAGTTCTATTATTCCTAATCGAAAACTTTATTGTTAATATTGCAATATTATTAAATACATTAGTTAATAATTTTATTGCATTACTCATATTGGGCTTATAATGAATTTATTTTAATGAAATTGTTTAAGTATCGGTGACTTGTCGTGGATTAATTTGAACTTGACATGGATTAATTTGAACTTGATTTGGATTAAATTGAACTTGACTTGGATTAAATTGACCTTGACTTGGATTAAGTTGAACTTGACTTGGATCAATTTGAACTTGACTTGGATTAATTTGAACTTGACTCGGATTAATTTGAACTTTACTCTGATTAATTTGAACTTGACTTAGATTAATTTGAAGTGAAAAAGGTTTAGTTCCAAAAGTGTACCAAAACAATAATTTATCCACAAAATAGTTAGAATGTTTGTGTTTTCCACACCAAAATACATACTTCGGCGAAAAGAAAACATTAATATTCGATAGGCCCCGAAACTAAAAAGATCCAAACACGCGCAACTAACTATAAGATTTTTCGTGAATTTTTCGAAAATCGTAAATTAAAGAAAAATGCAATATTCCTAGTGTACGGGGATTCATATGCTAAATAAAAATGAAATTATTCGCTTTGTAGTATATGACGATTTACAACATAAATAAAAATCGAATTTTCAGCTTTTTCTGCATTTAATTTCAAAAACTTTGAAATACACCTTCAAATTTATTTAAATAATTGGTTTGATTTTGGTTCACCTGTTTTGTTGTTTAAGTATAATAATTATATGCCGCTTCTGTTATCAACTATTCATGTTACATAGCTTTCACTTACTGACCGTACGTGCCTCATCGGGAAGTCGAAAAAGTAAATTCAGTTAGCGGGCCTTATTAAAGACTGTAATTATTCAACAGTTAGCTAACTTATTTACTAGGTATGAATAGGCTCTTTATTTGATCATACTTTTACTTTCATGACTTATGACCTTCATTTTTATGATAAAATACGCGTTATTGGAAAGTATCGGCCGGATTTTACCAACACCAGTAAAAATGACCGATACCAATACATCGCTTCATCAATAATTTTATGACAGGATTTTATAAATATATTTTAACGTGTCGATCCGAATTTCAAATAAAAAAGACAGCTATTTACATTTATGTGCAACGGTCAAAAATAAAGACGGTTGGATGCTGCATTGGCTACTCTAACAGAAGCTTCATAAGAAAATGACGCTGGAACGCACAAAGAGTCCTTTTCTCTAAAATTTCGCTTGTATTTGAGTTCGGACCCGTGACTTTTGGTGAAGATGGCAATTCTTCTTGTTGACGAAGAACGAGAGATGGCCCAACTATTAGCTTCACTACCTCGTTCAATTGATATTTATGACGATTCATCGTTGTGGTGGGGCTGGTAGTGAAGGCAATGTAAAAGCAACAAACTGTGGAAACCAAACCTGAATGTCCCTCGTCCGTCTTCAGCAACCTCTGAATTGAAGGACGTTCTTGAAGGTGATCAACAATGTGTTCAGGTATGGGTGTGTGTGTGTGTGTGTGTGTGTGTGGAAGAGGGGTGGGGTGGGAAAAGGGGGTTATGGGTGTATGTGTGTGTGAGGAGGGGTGTGTGTGTGTGTGTGTGTGTAGGGGTGGGGGTGTATATGAATAGCCAGTGTAATCAAGTTCGGGCAAGGTCGATTTGCTGCCGCGGGAAGCCGGTACAAGGCTGCAAAAGGAATTCAATGGTTTTGTAGCCGTTTTTTCCTGCATAAAAAGGGGACATGGCTACCAAAAAACTGCTGCTTTTCTGTATAAAACACGGCTAGAAGTCTTGCCTACCGCGGCACAGAAACGACTTGAAAACGTAATATTTTTTTTAACTGGGTATCGAAAAAGCATAGTAAATATTTCTACTTGTGAATAATAGTTGGTATTTGAACTTGGAATCTCGTAACAGAATTATAATTCAAGTTACTCACTAGAACAAGAAATAACATAATAAAACGCCTAGTGGCAAAGTTTGTTAATCGTGAAGTTTAGGATGCAGTGAACAAACGAAGTAACGGACATTTTTCTGTCAATCTCTAATCAGAGTTACTAATTCATCTTTCTTAGATATTTAGCTGAAGACAAAAACGTCCATGCCAAATATATCTCCCAATTTGGATGATGAAGTGAACGGAAAAATAAATGCTTCGTTCGTTTTGAAGCTGCTCTCGATAAATTATGCATATTTTGAATTGAGATTAGTCTCATCTAACTGTCATAAAAGTATTTTCTTATTTCGATATAATATTAATCATCAACAGTGATGTATGGTGCGGAAACGAGGGGTTAAAAGAGGATGAAAGAAGACAGTTGAATGTGTTGGAAATGAAATGTTTGAGAAGTATGGCAGGGGTGACTCTGACGGACAGACGGAGAAATGAGGAGGTGCGGAGGACAACTGGGGTGGTAAAAGAATTGGCAGAAAGAGTTGATTGCAATATGTCTCGTCGAAAAGTTCGGGGGCCCCCGCGCCACTCATGATGCGGCCGGGGTAAACCAGCGGTAGCTGTCGGGCCTGGCTGCTGAATTCAGACGCCTGGAATGCAAAGGATGTGCGATTGTGATTAGATGGAGATGTATGAACGTTGAAAAAAAATGTTTTTCTTATCTATGTTTTTTGCAATTTTTTGGTTCTCTGCACTTGTAGCTGCCCTTCCCTTGTGGAGGGAGAAAGCTCTCGGCTATACATACATACATCGATATTATTCGCTTGTAGTTTATAAAAAAATATATATTTTACGAATTTTGTTTCATGTCCTTCCAATTATTTTTATTCTAATACTCGATTTTTGATGGACGTAGAGGTTGGTTTTTGAGTAAAGCACCTGACCTATCATTGGGGCGATTGAATATTTTTTGATATCAGGCTTGAGGCTAGAGGTCATTCGACAGGGCTAAATTATTGAGCTTACCTAAGTGGCTTATTAATAGATTGATTTGTATACCAAATATCTGATCGTAGCTACCAAATATCCACGTGAATGTATTGGTTAAGGTGGCGCAATTGATTCAAATATCCTAAATAAGGGTATATGATATTCAATATTGGTGTGCGGTTAGCATGGTATGTTAATATTGTTGCTTCTTCACCCTAGCAAAATAAGAATCACAGGTGATCTCTGTACGATGGATAAGAAACGCTCCCAGCTGCCAGTATATGACGTCAAAACCAAATGTATGTATGCTCGTGACGTCATACACTGGCAGCTGGGAGCTTTTTTTAAGCGATTGCGTAGAGGTGGCCACCCGTGATTTGGAGTTGATTAAGGTTGCGAAGCGAGCGATTCATTGGATGTAGAGCTGAGTTGAGGTTGATTTGAGACCATTCACCGGCCTAAGTTGGTTTTGGAGGTGATTTGAGGTTGATTTGAAGCTGTTCACCGACCAAAGTTGGTCGCAGTATGGACGTATTGAGGGCGCAGTATGGGTCGTGGAGACTGGACATTTGACCCTCAAATAGACGGTAAACCAACCTCAAATCGTCCACGTGTCCACTCATATTCAACCGGTGCACCGTCCTCGATTTTCAATAGGGCCTGCGTGCCAACTGAAGTCAAATTCGTCGATACAAATTATGTAAAAAAACAAAAGCGGACTGCACTTACAGTTCCTTTGTGCTGACCAGTATTAGAGTTGGTTGTGTCGAAACACATTCCCTACACCTTTTCCTCTAAATTTCACCCTTTCAGAACAGAAAAGACAGCCTGAGCTTGTGCTTCTTCTCTCCCCGATGGTAGCTTTGAGACTGCAAGAAGGTGTGTTTTACCTATACGTGTCACTAGCACAGATAATCTGTCCACAGTCCCAATGCCAGTGACATCTCTGATGAGCTTCCCATCCCAGTGCACGATGAGGGAGAACTGTATCTCAATCTTTTCCTGAATTTTTTCCGGGGTGTATTTATGATTCTGCTATCGCTGCCGTCTGATGCTGGATCGGTTCAGGCCTAGGGGCTTATCTTTTGTCCCAAAGTGCGAACAGTTTTACCAATTACTGTGACAGAAATTTTGTATCACGCCTTATTTTGGTCCGAAGTTGAAGCAAGTTCTGATGACAACATTTGTTGGTGCCCTTGTTCCGGAAGCCCTGGTGTCGTGCAGCTGGTACATGGGCCCGCATCTGGATCTTATCCGTTTTCAGGAATGCTATCTCTTGTGCTGCTTTCTACGACTGCTAGAGACTGCATGAAGTGGGCATCATATACAGCTCTCTTCCGCTTCTCTTTTCCTTTTTCTCTCTTGTTTGTTCATCAAGCTGACATCTACTGATACCATCGCTCCACGACGTCCAGGTTCGCGCTGGGCAATCTGAAATTGCTGGTCTTCCTCAATTGAAATAATCTCCAGCGCATTGGCATGGGTGATATCAAATAAGTCTACTATAGTCCCTTTGAAAGCTTCTTCCTTAACTTTTTGAGTTGCAATTCGTCTTCTAACATTGTTCTTGATACTTTTCATTTCTCAAACAGTCCAGTTAGTTTTGGTGCAATCTTGCTTGTGGAATTCTGGCACGATCCCAAAACTCTGCTACTTTTTCTACAGTCTTGGTAGCAGAAGCGTGAATAGGCTCATCTAATTTAGAATGATTATGAAGATAGAAACATAGAACCTGTCTGTTGGAGGGGAATTTGGAATCTCTAAAATCTTCCTCATAATTCTCAAAGAGATATACGTTTTTTCGTGTTTCGTGAGTCATCAGTAATGTCTAACAGTGATATCGAATCAATATTTATTTGTGAGAGAAATAAAATTGGGTTATTTGAAGAAACAGGCTAGTGATAAATTTTCAAATAAATTTCCTTATCAAGCAAGAGAAATAAAAGCAATTCTTAACTTCCACTCATACCACTTTCTGGAGCAATACGCAGTGCATACCATCTCTCCCACAGGTGGTTTCTAAACTGAAACGTTCAGGTAATATCATTCAGCATATGCGTGTCTGTGGCCCGCTTAATCGTCTAAACTCTTGTATAATGTGCAGGAAAAATGTTATATCGGTAGTAATAGCTTATTTTCTTATATTTAAATTACAGTTCTTATTATTTTTACGTGTATTTCGTACACTGCATCTAAGAGGAACTTTGAATCCATTGACCTACCGCTAAATGTTGATATATATCAACTAAATTTTAAAGGAAGTGAACGTTTTTTTTTGGGCCAAAAATCGGAAATGAGATTATTGCCTGAAAATGCTCCTAAACCCTTCCTTCATCACGTAGACACGTCATTTGTCCAGTGTTGGCAGCCTCAACCCCCCTAATTACCCCGAAATTGCCTCTTTCCCCCGCAGATGTGGTCAGAGAGACCAGCTGCGGCTGTGCTTAGCTGTGGTTGGATGTGTGAATAACACACACTGTAGGTTTAAGTTCTTTAATTTAAATGCTCAGTGCAGACAAATTAAGAAGAACGAAGCCTTAAGAAAATCGTGCACAGGAACGAAACGACTCTCCAGTGAGAATTGGTTTTAAGGTTGCGCAAATTGTTGTGCTAATTCGAAGGTAAGCACTCTCGTGCTCTTGTCTCATTCGGCCAGCAAGCGTTGGAAAGATGTCTTCCAGGCGTCCTGATTCAGGTTTCGAGCAAAAGAAGTAGAGGTGCAACGATTTACTGCAGGAGAAAGAAAAGTTGAGACAATTAGTCAAATTAACAGGATGAAAGTGAATAGATCGCCTAATGAAAAGAGTTATTCAAAGCTGAGATTAGCACTTTTATCCGCATAACGCTCTGCATTCGGGGCAGAATGCTTGCGCTACGTGACGGAAAGGCAGGTTCAGGAACAAAAGTAAGGTGCCTCTGCAGTGAAGTGAAGTTATACTGTAAAGGAAAGTTTAATAGTAAAAATACGGTTACAAGCGGGGTGGAGCATATAAGTCACTATGATTCAGAAACTAGTTTAATTTACACGTTTGTCGGAACTCACCTAAAGAATCTATCTTCGGTGAGGTTTCTCCTCTTTTAGTGGCAAGTTAGGTACAAGGCTCAAGTGAAGCAACAGAAAATAGAAGATGATAAAGAAGGCCTTAATAATACCTTAGAGTAATTAATACTACCTAAGTTAGGGTCGCCTCTCAAGGAGGACGACAAAGGTAAGTTAAGGGTCGCCTTTCAAGGAGGACGACAAAGGTAAGTTAAGGGTCGCCTCTCATGGACAGTCAGGATCGCTTCTCATGGAGGATGACAAAGGTAAATTAATAATTGCTAGGTTTTAACATTAATAATTAAAAACTCCCGAGTGAAAAAAGTAACACGGAAGATATAAGTGTAAATTGGAGGAGAAAAAGAACAGCACAAGCGGAACAGAAATGTTCGTACTCTTGCTCAACCGCGGGCTTTGATGGCAGCCCCGACGGAACTTCACTGCACTCGTCCGTTTGCACAAAGAGTAACTTCCGCTGGCACAGCTAGGTTACACTGGGTGATTATCAGAAGCGATAGACAAGATGATTAGGCAATAGTAGCAGTAATGATAGTAATAATAATCATAATAATCATAAAGTTAGAGACCAATTCACGATCTCACCTCCATTCGTGCTCCAAACCTTAAGTGTGTGGTGAAACGAGGTCTATACTGCTTTGTTACGGAGGTGAGCGCACTGTATTTCTTCCATTCATAAGAGAGGTTTGGTGGTCTCTTGACCTTCTTAGTGAGTGTTTTTGTGCTTGTGAGTCCTATGAAATGCCCAGAATATCAAATGCAGCAGTCCGCTCTCGCCGAAGACGCTGTTTCGACTTTGAGGGGTAATTCCAGCTACAATTTTTCGTCTATGGTGGAGATTTTTTTTTTTTGCTTCGTAAAGATCAAGGTGAGTACTGTACATTTTAGAAATAGTCTTTTGATAAGTTGATGGGAAATTTGTTTATTGCAAAAAAAATTAGGTTTGAAATTCTTAATTTGGTAATCAAAATTCTGAAGCGATATAAAAAAACTGTTTCTGACTTTTCTAGACATGTTCATTGTGAATCGAACAAAAAATCGTCTCTATGTACATTATTAGCTGAGAATGGGTATGGGTATATGCAAAAGACGTTATGGGCTATAACTGTTAATTCGAATGTTTTCAACATGATGCGAATATCCGAGAGCTCATTTCACTCCGGAAGTATTTTTTATTTTTTCTTAAAAAATCATGGGAAAAGGCATTCTATTCCCTTAAACATGGTGTTTTTTAAACAATTTAAACAATTTATTTACCAAAGGTGATACAGAGGTAGAATGTTTCTTAAGTCTAGTACAATGGTCAAATTTTAGTATAGCTACCTGTGGGCCCGAACAAGTTCAGCGACTTCTAGGGCATCCTATCATCACGTTATTCTAAGGTGTACAATAATGTTTAACCTAGTTCACTTAACCTAGTTTCGCATTAGACTGATCATTGAGATAATTAACTCGATATTTTATGCTGTATTTTACAATATAGGTCAAATCGGCTATATTTAACAGTATGTTCGATAAAACGATTCAAGAGTAGACTGAAGATCGGTTATGTTACCCAAAGCAAGATACATTATTACATTATCATTAGTTACATGTAGGAGGCAAGATTTGACATGGTGATCTTACACGACTAGTATTCTGATAGGAAGTGAGACTCAGGATGTCTTTTGAATACTTTGTACGAATTACATTTACGGATCTCCGCAGGTATAGAGTTCCAAGTTTTGGTTCCAACGAAGAGTATACTGTGTTGCGATCGGGCCTTTGAATAATAAGGAAGCATGAATTAACTTCTATTTCGGGTTAAATGGTCGTGATGACCAGTTTGCGCAGTCAATAATTGTCTTAGGCTATTGTCACCATCATCTCTTAATGTTTTGTAAATAAAATTACAGATGGAGATTTTGTAGAGATCCTAAAGTTTAAGTATTTGTAAATTTTTGAAAGAATCATTTGTGTGAGCATTATATTCTAGGTTTTTACCGCTCTGACAGCTCTTTTCTGCAGAGTAAAAATTGTGTTGGTTTTATTTTTATCAGTTCCGTGCCATGCTTCTATTCCGTATTGCAAGTATGGAGAAATGAGCGTACGGTAGAGCATTTATAATGGTGTTTCAGGAAGAAAATTTTTAACTTTATTTAGGATTCCGATGGATTTTGATAATTTAGAACTAATATGAGTTATGTGCTCTTTGAAGGTCAGTTGTTTATCTATTATGATGCCCAGAAACTTACATGAGTTGGTTTCTTTGATTTCACCTTCGCCAATTTTAATGCATGGGAGAGATACATCTTTCTTGTATGAGAATGTAATATAAATGGTTTTATCAATATTGAGGCTTATTTTATTAGCTTTGAGCCAGGATGAAACTTTATGAAGTTCATTATTTATACTCTCCACAATCATAGCAGGATTTTGGTTCGGAAGGACCGCAGAAAGCGTACTGTCATCGGCAAAAAGTATGAATTTGAAGAATGATGTAGATTTTACAATATCATTGATAAAAATCTGAAACAGGAGAGGCCCAAGAACAGATCCTTGTTGAACTCCATGGCTAATTGTCTGTGGGTCTGATTTTGTGTCGTCAATGACAACGTATTGCTTCCGATTTGTTAGGTATGATCTGAACCAATCATGCGCAATCCCTCCAATGTCATAACAGTGTAATTTCGAGAGTAGTATTTTATGGTCCACACAATCGAATGCTTTTCGGAAGTCAAGAAATACAGAGAAGACAGGCTTTCCCTCATCTATATTAGAATAGAGGAATTGTAAATGATTTAATATAGCCTGTGTTGTTGATTTTTTAGAGCGAAAGCCGTATTGTTTATCGCAAAGAAATAATTTTTGTTGAAAATTAGAGTAGACTTTTTATACACAACTTTTTTCGAATATTTTGCTAATAATTGGTAGTACGGAGATAGGTCGATAATTGTTTACACAGGTTTTTTCACCACTTTTAAAGATAGGGGTTACCCTAGCAACTATGAGGGAGTTCGGGAAAGTGCCTAGTAAGAGAGACTGGTTAATAATATTTGATATCAGCGGGGTTACAATGTCAGCAATACCTTTAAGTACTTTAGTCGGAAACGTTTGTAACCCACTCGGTTTATTTTTCATGTTGTTTAGGCACGTAATTACATCGGAGGAGTTTGTAGGCGTAAAGAAAAAGGAGTTGGGTTCTTGAATATGATCCATAAATTCCAGGTGATCAGTAGGTTCACTTGGAATACCATCAGCTATAGTTTTCCCTACGTTTACGAAGAAGTTGTTAAAGAGTTTAGCAATTTCTTTCTTCTCATGGTATTTTACATTATCTTGAATAAAATATTCAATTTTCTTTTTATCGGCATTATTCGGTTTACAGCATGAGTTAAGGAGATGCCTAGTCTTTTTAACGTCAGTTTTGAATTGAGTATACTTGAGCGTAAAGTAGTTCTTTTTTGATGTTTTTATCCGGTTATATGTTTCTCTAGACATTCGCCCTTCGCAAAGGAGGGTTAGATACAATTTTTTTTAACAATTTATTTACCACAGGAGATACAGAGATAAAATGTTTCTTAAGTCTAGTACAATGGTCAAATTTGAGTATAGCTACCTGTGGGCCCGAATAAGTTCAGTGACTTCTAGGGCATCCTGCCATCAAGGTTAGTCTTAGGAGTACAATAATGTTTAACCTAATTCACTTAAACTAGAGACGCATTAGACTGATCAATGAGATAAGTAACTCGAAATAAGATACTTCATTTCACAATATAGTTCATATGGACTAGATTTAACAGTATATTCGACAAACGATTCAAGAACAGACTGAAGATCGGCGAAATTAATCAAGGCGAATTACATTATTATGACCAGTTATGTAGGGGACAAGGTTTGACTCTGTGATCTTACACGACTAGTAATCTGATAGGAAGTGAGACTCAAGACTTTTTTTTGAATACCTGATAAGAATTACTTTCACGGATCTCCGCAGGTATTGAGTTCCAAGTTTTAGTTCCAACGAAGAGGATACTGTGTTGTGACCGAGCCTTTGAGTAATAAGGAAGCATGAATTTACTTCTATTTCGGGTTAAATGGTCGTGATGACCAGTTTGCGTAGTTAATAGTTGTTTTAGGCTATTGTCGCCATCATTTGTTAATGTTTTGTAAATGAAATTGCAAATGGAGATTTTGTAGAGATCCGAGAGCTTAAGTATTCGTAAATTTTTGAATGAGTCATTTGTGTGAGCATTATATTCTAGATTCATTATCGCTCTTATGGCTCTTTTTTGCAGGGTAAAAATTTTGTTGGTTTTATTTTTATCAGTTCCGTGCCATGCTTCTATTCCGTATTGCAAGTATTGTGAAATGAGCGTTCGGTAGAGCATTTGTAAGGCTGTTTCAGGCAGGAAATTCTTAACTTTATTTAGGATTCCGATAGATTTTGATAATTTAGAACTAATATCAGCGATGTGATTTATTAAGGTTAGATGTTTGTCTATTATGATGCCGAGGAATTTACTTGAGTTGGTTTCTTCGATTTCACCTTCGCCAATTTGAATGCGTGGGAGAGATATATTTTTCTTGTATGAGAATGTAATATATTTTGTTTTATCGATATTAAGGCTTATTTTATTTGCTTTAAGCCACAATGAAACCTTATGAAGTTCATTATTTATACGCTCCGCCATCCTAGCGGGATTTTGGTCTGGAAGGACCGCAGAAAGGGTACTGTCATCGGCAAAAAGTATGAATTTGAAGAATGATGTAGATTTAATGATATCATTGATAAAAATTAGAAATAGGAGAGGCCCAAGGACAGATCCTTGTGGAACCCCATGGCTAATTGTCTGTGGGTCTGATTTTGCGTCGTCAATGACAACGTATTGTTTCCGATTTGCTAAGTATGATCTAAACCAATCATGGGCAGCCCCTCGAATGCCATAACAATGTAGTTTCGAGAGTAATACGTTATGGTCCACACAATCGAATGCTTTTCGAAAGTCAAGAAATACGGAGAAAAAAAGCTTTCCTTCATCTATATTAGAATAAAGGTATTGCAAATGATTTAATACAGCTTGTGTCGTAGATTTCTTAGAACGAAAACCGTATTGTTTGTCGTAGAGGAAAGATTTTTGTTCAAAATACGAATACACTTTTTTATACACAATTTTCTCGAATATTTTGCTAATAATTGGTAGTACAGAGATAGGTCTATAATTGTTAACGCAGTTTTTATCACCATTTTTAAAAATAGGGGTGACTCTCGCTTGACGTTTCTTTATATTTATCACGATGTCTCTAGTAATCCAGGGCTTTTGTTTATTTTTCGGGGTAACTGTATGAGTTACGATTGTGCAACAATGATTGTATGCGGTCATTAAAGTTTCAGTCAACTTTACCACTGCTTCATCAATGCTCGTGGCATTATTATTTTGTTGAGAGATGTGCAATGTAGGCATTGATTCTCCTAGAACGGTGCGCATTTCTTCAAGATTTGATTCATTTATTTTACGATATGAGTAAGCTTCAGCCCGTGCCTCGGTGCAAGCAATATAGACATTTTTCTTAATAAGAAAAACTGGGAAGTGATCTGAAAAGTCAGAAGTAATTATTCCAGCAAGAAAATCACTTGGGTCTGTCATAAAGATATTGTCAAGCAGCGTAGCACACTCTGAGGTTTTTCGTGTAGGCTTTGTAATGATCGGAAGGAAGGATTGAGACTAAAAGGTTGTTAGGAAATTAGAGATTGGTTCATAGCTTTCATGTTTCAGTAGATCATAATTGAAGTGACCGCATATTATTAGGTCATTGTATAAGGGCCTGTTGAACTGAGAAATAATACGATTCAGCTCATTCAGGAAGAATATAGGACAGGCTGTAGGAGGCCTATACACCGTTCCAACGTTCCAAGCACAATGCGTTTACCATCTCTAGACAGTTCTACGAAGAGTGATTCTATATGATCCTGATTCATTGTTGCATTTGCTATGGTTCTCGAGTCTATGTGGTTAGATATATATGTGCTGATGCCTCCGCCCCGCTGGTTTTTTCTTAGCGAATGGTAACTATGATAATTTTCAAATCGAATCATGTCTTTAGTCGAGTCGTCTAGCCAGCTTTCGGTGAAGCTAATCACGTCTAGGTTATATTTAAATTCAGTAATAGTACATTGTATCTCTTCCAATTTTGGATAGAGTGACCTACAGTTCCAACACAGAAGTGAGAAACCTCGGTCAGTTATTCGTATAGTTTCGTTGAATTTTGATCTATTAGTATACCTACACTCATGAGAGTCGTTTAGGTTTGGATATATTCTGTTCAAATGATTAAGATCTGCGTCGATTTCCTCGAATATCTCAGGGTGATCAGTCATTTAAAATTAATAAACAGTAAGAAGTAGGTACTATAGTGCTTAAAAACGAAATACAGAGTCAAGCTTTGCGGGATATTCCTGTCTAAAAAACTAGCAAACAGTAGGCAGTAAGTACTATTGTATAACTTAAAACGAAATACAAAGACAAGATTAAAAGGGTATTCCTATCTAAAAACTAGCTTAGAAAGTGTAGAAACGAGTAAAAAATCTGGCGTGATTTCGTGAGTACACTTGATACTCAGCCCATGATTGAATAATATTGGAGTTTAATATACAAAATTGATGCGTACAAATTGCTGAAGGCGTTGTTGCAAAGTTCACATACAGCAGGTAATAAGTTTCAAAAATTTTTTTAGCGACGATGATAATCTAATCAGCTAATATGTTTTACACATAATAATAATAATTTTATTGGTAAAAAATTACATACAATTTATGAGGAAAAGCGAACAGGGTGGATATCAATATTCCATTATAACATTGGTAGGTACAAATTGCTGATGGTGTTGTTGCAAGTTACAATACAGTTGTCATAAATGTTCATATATATCTCTCAAACGATTGTCAAAATTGAGGTAAAACTGACGTATAAATCTCTAGAGGTTGGAACTGATTCATGACATGAAGTAAAACCACATCTTTTTTGCGAAGCAAATTAATAAGGAAGCAAATGGAGAAGAAGACTCGTATAAGCATTAAAATCTTTATCTGAACGTTTCGAGCCAAGGCTCATTTTCAACAGGAAATCTGCAAAGTTTAGAGAAAAAATATTTTTTTGAACAGAGTTATCATACACAATTTAAAATCAAATGTCTAGGTACGGTAGAACTAAATTCTATGCGAGCCTAATGAAAACGGGTGAAAACACATGTAAGAAAAAAAAAACTGCGTAAAACATCAAAGCTATAAAACTAAGTAAAAGGTGGGTTATAATGGGTTACCGATTGACTATTTTCAGCGGATAGGAACTTTGCATTTCATTGAGGGAGGGCCTGAGTTTATGAATGTACAAAGACTCCAATATGCGGAGGTCAAAACTAGCTTTACATGAATCTAAAATTTCAAATTTGTCCATATTAATAACCTGATGACATGCACCCTCCAAAGTGTGCTGTCTAATGCTGGAATGTGAAGGGGAACATAAAATGCGACCTGTTCGATGGCTACGACCGGCATGCTCCGATACCCTCACGTAAAGAGCACGATGGGTTGACCCCACGTACTGTGATGCGCAATGCGCACAACTAAATTTATAAATGAGGGACGAACGCATGCCAGCCGGCAGTACATCTTTAAATTTAAAAAAAGACCCAATAGTGCGCTTATTCACTAAAATAACACGAAAACTAAGAGGGAAATAATTTGAAATTAGTTTTAAGACATCGGTTCTTAGTTTCTCAGACTGATGTCCAAAGTATGGTAAAACACAGTAGATGAAATCATTATTGGCGGGACCGGCAATTGGGGCAAATTTATTGGCCAGAAACTTACTAATTGAACGGGATATTACTGATTTAGGGTAGCCATTAGTTGTGAAAAAGGTTTCAAGAAACTTAAATTCATTATGCATGTTGGTATAATTTGAACAGATGTTATATGCACGGTTAACTAGAGTTGAAACGCTATTTAATTTGAACCTTTTGCAACAATAACTAAAGAAACTTAAACCTAACCCAGAAAAAGATGGTTTTCTAAAAACCGATGTTTCGAAAATATTGTTGGAGCGGCAAACAGTAACATCTAGAAAATTCAGCTCCTTATTCATTTCTAATTCTAAGGTAAATTTAATATTAGGATGCTTATCGTTCAGGTATTTAAGGAAACGGTCTGCATGTGATTTATGCTTAAAAAGAACAAAAGTATCGTCAACATAACGTTTGTAAAAGACAGGTTTAAAATCATCAGGACATTGATCTAACCACTTCTGCTCATGGTGACACATAAAAATATTTGCAAAACTTGGCCCTAAAGGTAATCCCATTCCTAAACCTTCTATCTGCTTATAAATTGACCCATTAAAAAGAAAAAATGAATTATGAACACACAATTCTAAAAGTGATTTGAAATATTTTTTGCTCAAACCTATGACTCTATTGGAAGGACTACAAAACAGAGAATTAAGGCAAATATCTATTGTTCCGGTCAATGGTATGTTGGTAAAAAGATTTTCCACGTCCAAGGAAGCCATAAAAACGTCATTTGCACACGTTTGACTAGAAATAGATTGAACAAACTCATAAGAGTTAATAACAGTATAATTATTAGAGGTCAAGGGACTAAGAACAGGTACAAGGTATTTGGCAACGTTGTATGTGGCACAGTTATATGCGGCGAATATCGGTCTAAACGGAAAGGCAGTCGCAAAGTTAGGCTTGTGGATTTTAGGCAAACCGTATAAAATACCGGGACCAGTGCCAGAGCAAATAAGTTTCTTATACACGTCATCCTGAATGAAATTTAATTTTTTTAATTTACGTAGGAAGTTATTGACTTTGTCTTCTATCTTCAATGAATATTTCTGAATTGACTCGGTTATCGGTAAAAATTTGGAGGAGTCAGATATTATATTTCGCATTCGGTCAAGGTAAGTCTCCTTATTCAAAATGACTACAGCACGACCTTTATCAGGTTTTGTTACAATGATTTCTGGGTTAGAAGAGAGTTGTTTCAATTCTATTACATCTTTTTTAGTAAAAATAGCCGAAAAATTTTTGTAAGGTTTGAAACCATAAAAAAACTTGAAAGAAAGGGATTGCAGTTGTTCATTAAAAGTTGATAAATTATCATGATTAGGGAACTTTTGCTCAACTGTATAAGCTAATTTCTCAAACTGAAGAAAATACTGAAAGAAATTTATTTTGTACACAGGGAGACAAAAATCAAGACCGAATGCTAATAGAGTTTTAAGGCGATTGCTCAAAGTCACGGAGCTGTAGTTGTGCACAACTTTGTTGGGATCACAGGGCTGTAGTCTGTTGAAGATTCCCAAGTTACGCAATTTACGTTCATGAGTCTGGCTAGATTTTTGCACTAGATTTCTAATTTTATCATTCACAGCTCGGTAAATCAAAATACGTGTAACCCCGGGGAACGCTTCAGAAAGACTGGAGCGACACTCCGAGAGATCACAGGTCAGCTTAGCGATGGTCTTTTTCTTCTGGTTGATTTCTCTTCTAAGTAGGTTGACTTGCCATGATTTGTGAAAAGTTGTAGTGTGAAGCGAAATTTTGTAGAGCTTGAACCGGAGAAACTTAGGCATAATGTTGTAAATCTTGCACTGCACGAGGAAATCATAGTCCAGTTTCGATTTCTCGAGTTTGAATTTGGTATTAAAATATCTATAGTAAAGTCGACATGCTTCTTCGCCATAATTGACACGTAAATGTAAAACCACATCTTTTTTGCGAAGCAAATTAATAAGGAAGCAAATGGAGAAGAAGACTCGTAAAAGCATTAAAATCTTTATCTGAACGTTTCGAGCCAAGGCTCATTTTCAACAGGAAATCTGCAAAGTTTAGAGAAAAAAAATTTTTTTGAACAGAGTTATCATACACAATTTAAAATCAAATGTCTAGGTACGGTAGAACTAAATTCTATGCGAGCCTAATGAAAACGGGTGAAAACACATGTAAGAAAAAAAAAAATTGCGTAAGTCAATCGGTAACCCATTATAACCCACCTTTTACTTAGTTTTATAGCTTTGATGTTTTACGCAGTTTTTTTTTTTCTTACATGTGTTTTCACCCGTTTTCATTAGGCTCGCATAGAATTTAGTTCTACCGTACCTAGACATTTGATTTTAAATTGTGTATGATAACTCTGTTCAAAAAAATTTTTTTTCTCTAAACTTTGCAGATTTCCTGTTGAAAATGAGCCTTGGCTCGAAACGTTCAGATAAAGATTTTAATGCTTTTACGAGTCTTCTTCTCCATTTGCTTCCTTATTAATTTGCTTCGCAAAAAAGATGTGGTTTTACATTTACGTGTCAATTATGGCGAAGAAGCATGTCGACTTTACTATAGATATTTTAATACCAAATTCAAACTCGAGAAATCGAAACTGGACTATGATTTCCTCGTGCAGTGCAAGATTTACAACATTATGCCTAAGTTTCTCCGGTTCAAGCTCTACAAAATTTCGCTTCACACTACAACTTTTTACAAATCATGGCAAGTCAACCTACTTAGAAGAGAAATCAACCAGAAGAAAAAGACCATCGCTAAGCTGACCTGTGATCTCTCGGAGTGTCGCTCCAGTCTTTCTGAAGCGTTCCCCGGGGTTACACGTATTTTGATTTACCGAGCTGTGAATGATAAAATTAGAAATCTAGTGCAAAAATCTAGCCAGACTCATGAACGTAAATTGCGTAACTTGGGAATCTTCAACAGACTACAGCCCTGTGATCCCAACAAAGTTGTGCACAACTACAGCTCCGTGACTTTGAGCAATCGCCTTAAAACTCTATTAGCATTCGGTCTTGATTTTTGTCTCCCTGTGTACAAAATAAATTTCTTTCAGTATTTTCTTCAGTTTGAGAAATTAGCTTATACAGTTGAGCAAAAGTTCCCTAATCATGATAATTTATCAACTTTTAATGAACAACTGCAATCCCTTTCTTTCAAGTTTTTTTATGGTTTCAAACCTTACAAAAATTTTTCGGCTATTTTTACTAAAAAAGATGTAATAGAATTGAAACAACTCTCTTCTAACCCAGAAATCATTGTAACAAAACCTGATAAAGGTCGTGCTGTAGTCATTTTGAATAAGGAGACTTACCTTGACCGAATGCGAAATATAATATCTGACTCCTCCAAATTTTTACCGATAACCGAGTCAATTCAGAAATATTCATTGAAGATAGAAGACAAAGTCAATAACTTCCTACGTAAATTAAAAAAATTAAATTTCATTCAGGATGACGTGTATAAGAAACTTATTTGCTCTGGCACTGGTCCCGGTATTTTATACGGTTTGCCTAAAATCCACAAGCCTAACTTTGCGACTGCCTTTCCGTTTAGACCGATATTCGCCGCATATAACTGTGCCACATACAACGTTGCCAAATACCTTGTACCTGTTCTTAGTCCCTTGACCTCTAATAATTATACTGTTATTAACTCTTATGAGTTTGTTCAATCTATTTCTAGTCAAACGTGTGCAAATGACGTTTTTATGGCTTCCTTGGACGTGGAAAATCTTTTTACCAACATACCATTGACCGAAACAATAGATATTTGCCTTAATTCTCTGTTTTGTAGTCCTTCCAATAGAGTCATAGGTTTGAGCAAAAAATATTTCAAATCACTTTTAGAATTGTGTGTTCATAATTCATTTTTTCTTTTTAATGGGTCAATTTATAAGCAGATAGAAGGTTTAGGAATGGGATTACCTTTAGGGCCAAGTTTTGCAAATATTTTTATGTGTCACCATGAGCAGAAGTGGTTAGATCAATGTCCTGATGATTTTAAACCTGTCTTTTACAAACGTTATGTTGACGATACTTTTGTTCTTTTTAAGCATAAATCACATGCAGACCGTTTCCTTAAATACCTGAACGATAAGCATCCTAATATTAAATTTACCTTAGAATTAGATATGAATAAGGAGCTGAATTTTCTAGATGTTACTGTTTGCCGCTCCAACAATATTTTTGAAACATCGGTTTTTAGAAAACCATCTTTTTCTGGGTTAGGTTTAAGTTTCTTTAGTTATTGTTGCAAAAGGTTCAAATTAAATAGCGTTTCAACTCTAGTTAACCGTGCATATAACATCTGTTCAAATTATACCAACATGCATAATGAATTTAAGTTTCTTGAAACCTTTTTCACAACTAATGGCTACCCTAAAGCAGTAATATCCCGTTCAATTAGTAAGTTTCTGGCCAATAAATTTGCCCCAATTGCCGGTCCCGCCAATAATGATTTCATCTACTGTGTTTTACCATACTTTGGACATCAGTCTGAGAAACTAAGAACCGATGTCTTAAAACTAATTTCAAATTATTTCCCTCTTAGTTTTCGTGTTATTTTAGTGAATAAGCGCACTATTGGGTCTTTTTTTAAATTTAAAGATGTACTGCCGGCTGGCATGCGTTCGTCCCTCATTTATAAATTTAGTTGTGCGCATTGCGCATCACAGTACGTGGGGTCAACCCATCGTGCTCTTTACGTGAGGGTATCGGAGCATGCCGGTCGTAGCCATCGAACAGGTCACATTTTATGTTCCCCTTCACATTCCAGCATTAGACAGCACACTTTGGTGGGTGCATGTCATCAGGTTATTAATATGGACAAATTTGAAATTTTAGATTCATGTAAAGCTAGTTTTGACCTCCGCATATTGGAGTCTTTGTACATTCATAAACTCAGGCCCTCCCTCAATGAAATGCAAAGTTCCTATCCGCTGAAAATAGTCAATCGGTAACCCATTATAACCCACCTTTTACTTAGTTTTATAGCTTTGATGTTTTACGCAGTTTTTTTTTTCTTACATGTGTTTTCACCCGTTTTCATTAGGCTCGCATAGAATTTAGTTCTACCGTACCTAGACATTTGATTTTAAATTGTGTATGATAACTCTGTTCAAAAAAAATTTTTTTCTCTAAACTTTGCAGATTTCCTGTTGAAAATGAGCCTTGGCTCGAAACGTTCAGATAAAGATTTTAATGCTTTTACGAGTCTTCTTCTCCATTTGCTTCCTTATGACATGAAGTTATGCAGTTTGAAGATTTAGTGAAGAGTTGTAGAATGCTAGGCGTTATTGACACACGAGTATATAATTTGATACAGTTACATGTTTTGATACCTAATTAAGGTGATCACCCAAGACCTGTTTCGATGATTTATCCAGTTGCAGCATCAGGTATTGGTCGAGCTCTTCTGGCGTGTTAATCTGACGTCTCGAATCCGGTTCTCCGGGGGTGAATGCGAAGATGTTTCCATCCTGGGTCCTCGGGGCTCCAATTTTTTCCGGTAATTTTCTCTTGGCTACTCTCAAGGTGTACATGATCTTGGTTCGTGAAGGTATTAGATATTCATTTATGGAGAACTTTGGTTTATGTACTCGGCTGGCAGAGATAATTTCACGTTTCTTGTTGTAATGTTTCAGTTCGAAAGCGATGTTTCTTCGATCCTCGTTTCCACTTAGTGGTTTTCTTCCCATTCTGTTAGCTGACGTGATGTCAGCAAGGTCAATGTTGATGTCCTTCAAAATTTTGCAGACTGTTTCTTTGCAATTTACGTTGATGTGGGATTGAGGTAGTTCCCCCCCCCGGAAACGACGAGAGTACATTTTCTGTCTTCCAGGTTTCGGCGCTGATCATTTATTCCAAGCGATCGAGACGCGACTCCAAGCTATGTATTTTCTCATTCTGTTCTTCAATATTTTTTTGTGTTCTGCTTCTTTTCCTGTTATTGTTTCAGATAGTGTTTTAAGGTGGCTTATTTCATTTTTCATTATGCCAATATCACTATTAAATTTTGTCATCACTGAGTCGAAGTATTTTATATAATATGAGTCGAGTCGAAGTCGAAGTTGAAATATTATGAGTCGAAGTATTTTTCAACTAAAAGAGACAGTTTTTCAGGATCAGACCAGTGAGAATCATAAACCTAAAAATAAAGATCACCCTAACATACAAATCAATAGATATATATCTGTATTTACTCAAATGATACTTCCTTATCAAATTTTTCAGTGTAATTCCCTCTGGCTTCAATGCCTGTATCCATTCGGGCTCAAAACCGTAGTCGGGCTAATATAAGGTGGTCTTTACTCATTCCAGAAATCACCCGGATAATATACACTTTCAGTAAAGCAACGTTACTCTGAGTATGTCGATTAGTCTTCCTTTCAATGATGTTTGCACTTGATGGTTCATAGGATTATCATTTCACATGTTTAGGGCCACATGATCGTAAAAATTCGCTCATAATTAGCCTTGGATTACTAAGTAATTGTGAGAAGATCCTGAGTCTTGGTGAAAGACGTGTGACCTTCCATTGGATACTTTTTCTCACGAGAGCTTAATAACTATATTTAAAGCATCAATGTATCCAATAGCATTCATCAAAAACACCTTACGATAAAATGTATGCTAGCATGACTTCATCTTTACTCACAATTCCATAAACCATCACAGTAACTGAAAATTCGGTGCACATCACCTTGGGTATTTCGAAAGAATCTGCACATATATAGCCTCCGTTCATTTCGTCTGTTTAATTTCTGATCCTGGTCAAAGGTTTTTTGTCATAGGATGCACGTCATGTTTTTGGGGGTTTTCGGCTTTGTTTACCTATTGTTTAGAATACTTCAGGTGGTTTTCCAGCGTCTTTGCTGATATGAATTGGGCTTTACTCATAATATGTGTCTTGTAACGAATGGATGTACCGCACTTCTAATAATCAACTCTTGAATTCTCTTGCAATGGTCGTTATTGGTCTTCTGGAGTCCTCATCGATTTTGTTTTGGACATTCCTAATACATTCTGATATTATTATGGCATCAGAGCGTCAAGGATCTTTTTTCTTTCTGCTACAGGGGGAACATTGAAATCACATTCCTCTTGATCCAATGAAACTTTATCAAAAATGATCTGGCTATGAGTAAAGAGTTCCTGATTTTTAAAACTCTTAGTTTTACAGGTAAAGTTAATGTGATTGAATGAAACTTTGTTTCTTAAATTAACATCTAACGCTGAATATGTTATTTGAGATGTAAAAATAATACCATCAAAGATTTTAGCGCGGTATCGAACAAAAATGACTTGTCCTAAATAGCCCTCCCACCCTGTATTTGTAGAGCACAATGTTAAATTTTAATTCATTAATATGACAGGAAAAAATCTATTGATATAAATATAAGCAAATTTATTACAATGGAAATAGAATTCCATAAGCCGCAATAAATTCAGAGGCATTTATCAAGAGATTTACAAGGTAAATAACTTTTTGCATGTGCGAGTTTAAACGAACGTTACGTAGTTGCAATGAGGCATCGGAACACAGTTAAATTCTTTGCATCTGAGACGCAAGGAAATTGCAATACAAAGAAAGGAAGTAGTGTATTCATTGAACTGATGGCCGACGGTATGGTACAACTACTCGAAGGAATAGTTTTAACGAAGATAAGCGCAAAATACAAGCTATTAAGTAATTTGAGTTTCATATCATGGAAGGAAATTAATTTCAGTAATTATGCACAAAGGCCATAGTTGAATACAACATAGAGGTTTGAAAAATGTGTGCACGAACAGTGTGAATTTAGGGGGAACTTTCCCTGTCGTGCATGAACAAAGAGCTGTGGTTATTTAGAAGGTTAAATGGTATGAGACGGTTGGACAAAGTTAAAATCACGTGTAGAAAAACTGTAAACCAACTTTGAAAGACCCAGTTGTCATTGTAAGAGTGAGTGAGGCCGATGCAGTGCATAGTGCATTACAGTGAGGCCGATGCAGTGCATAGTTCACGTTTTTTTTTGAAGGAATGAGTCAAATGGAACGATAGGCCGAAGCTCCTGTATATTTGTGTCTCCATCAGATGATGCTGCAATGGAGAATTTGCAGCATTCATTAAAATTAACTGATTCTAAGTTCAGCCAGTTTAAACTACAACCGCTTTAAAGCGTAGCTTCATGCTACTGAGAATTAATTTTTTATGGTTAAGAATTTCTAAAAATTAAACATGAGGTGGTTTCCGGAATTTTTCGAAACCATCATGTACAGTGACAAAACTGATGCTGATTCTTATTCAATCGGGCCTTATGGGCTTCAATTATATATCCAAATTCAGCAGGGATTAGTGGTAAGTGAATCAAATACAGATGAACTCCTCAAAATATCTATATGCATATCAACTTAGTTACCTCGATAAACATATCCATCGTATTCGGTGTAACGGTCATTTCATAATAAATCTCTTCAATTGTTTTTAATTTTTACATTATCTTCAACTCAAGAAAAAAACTTTCGCAAACCTGATTGAATAGGAAATATGAGGAAATTCAAGACACTTTATTATAATATTCGATCTTTCAGTTCACCCACGCACTTACAGCCAGAATGCCAATCATTGAAATCCTGTGTGTGACTAGGTTTACATCAACGCACTACCAGCATTCAGCGACTTGCACTATAGGGATTTGAGTCCTAAGGTAGAAATGAAATTTGTGCCAAGATTGATTTTTTTACTTGAAAGCATTCTGTTCCATAGGTTTCATAGTCTTGTATAAATGCTTTCATTAATGGCACGTCCTCATTGTAAATTAAAGTTTGCCATACACTCCTCGCTACTACTAAAGCGTGATCTGCGAAAGCGCCAACGTCGGACGCAACCACAAATGTAATGGAAAAATTTTCCTATGTAGAAATAATATACAAGCTAGGGAGTGAAGGGCGAAAAATTTATCACATAAATGGTATCCTGATTATGATTGAAATTGTTAGGAGGATGCGTTGGAGAATATTCCGCTGCGGTAAATGTCCTTGGCTCGAGAATTTGGGTGGGGATCAAATGTGTGATAAATGCAACGCTAAATGCTGTTCCTACAAATTGCATTGAAAAGTGGATTCAATTTAAAATGAGCCGGAATACGTAGTGGCAATGCCTCGTAAGATAAAATTAAATTCATCACGGGAACTATTTTGATCTTTTGGTTCCTAAGTTGTTCAGTTGTTTCTTCTCTGAAGTTCATCTCTTCATTAATGTGTCGCATTTTTTCTTCGCGTATTGATATCAGTCTTTGAAGTTCATCTCTTCATTAGTGTGATGCATTTTTTCTTCGCGTAATGATTAGATGCGCAAAGCTTTTTTTCGCATGTTGCGTATCATAATATATTGCCAATTGACCTTTTTTTGTGTTTGCATACTGGTCTATACATTGTATACATCTTGTCTTCGTTTCTTTTCAGTGTGTAACGGCCAAATGTAAATTTTGTTATTGCATTTGCGTACGGCATAACCAGGCCATAAATAACTCAAAAAAAACAAAAATTAGGAAATGCTGGTACAAAGTATGATCAAAATACGGAAGTTCGGATAGAAAGTATAATCAAATTCCAGGGAAGAGTGTAGTAACGAACGATAAGATTACATTTTTCAATACATCAAAGTGAAAACGAAGATGATTGAAAAACAAAGACACTGCAATGCATTTAATGTCTGAGTTGGATAAGAAGTGAACACGTGCCACCTGAAATTAGTTTTTCTTTCAAAAATGCTTTACTTTACTTTAAATACTTTACTATTTCTTTTAAATACGATTCCTTAAACGTTAGGACACTATCACTGAAGGAATTTTCAATTGGCTTGAAATAATCATCAGAAATATCAGCATAGCGCTGTTTAGCATGGCTGAAGAGAATGAGTAGGCAGAAGTTACTTGCTCGAAAACTATTTCCGCCGAGTTCCGCCACTCTTGCGTGAAAATTACGTGACGCCACTCCAAAGTATATCAATGCGTACTGCGCTCAAGTTGCACAACAAAAGATCGCATGAGCCCTGCAATAGAGTCTTTCACTTAATAAACTATACCCAGTTAAAAAAATAAGACGTTTTCAAGTCGATTATGTGCCGCGGCAGGCAAGACTTCTAGCCGTGTTTTATTCGGAAAAGCAGCCGATTTTTGGTCGCCATGTCCCCTTTTTGTGGCAAGAAAAAACGGCTACGAAACCATTGAATTCCCGTTGCAGCTGTTCGGAAATTCCCACCTTTATCGACTACATATCGACTTTCCGCGGCCCCAATTCGACTTTCCGCGGCTTCTCCATTCTATGTATCGGCTCCCTGCCTACCTTACTCGACTTTGTACCGGCCTCCCGCGGCAGCAGATCAACCTTGCCCGAACTTAGTTACACTGGCTATTTATATACACCCCCCCCCCCCCCCGCCCCCCCACACACACACCCCTCCCCCCGCACCCACACACCCATAACCACCCCTCACACACACACACACCCGCCCTCCCACACACACAAATATGTATCTGAACACATCGTTGATCACCTTCAAGGACGTCCTTCAATTCAGAGGTTGCTGAAGACTGACGAGGGAAAATTCAGGCTTGGTTTCCACATTTTGTTGTGTTTTGAGGAATTGCCCGGCCAGACAACCATCTTCTAAAAGATCCGTCATTGGATAATATATTCTCGACAATAAGCGCAGCATTTCCGATATCTACGATCTACACTAAGGCATCACCAACCGTTACATCGAAGCATCGTTTGAAATCAACCAGCGAGTAACCTCATCCCCTCTACGAACACCACCATCGTACTTCGTGCCCTCTGCTCAGTGTCTTCCACGTGTAACATGGAACGCTGCCAAGTACTTCCATTTCTATATATTTCAACTCCTTCTTTAGAGAGCTAAAATCTTATTCATTCTACGTAAATTACTTGCTTATTAATTATAAAAGCTTAATCCATTTTAATCATCTCGCAACACTTGCTATTTCCTATGATATATTAACGTAAAGCTTCAAGAAAGTCAACGTGTTTGTTCGTACTCGTGACGGAGACGCCCAAGCTGCTTCTGGCGGGTGTGCACAAAGGGCATTAGAGCCTGCGCCGTCAATAGAGCAAGACGTGTGATCCTCCACTCTTGCCCTTGCGGGTGAGAGGGGGGAAGGTGGTTAGCTTAAGTTGTGTTTGACTTACCAACCGCCAGTCGGAAGTAACACAGCTAAGTATCTCTCCATGCACTCATCCATATTCTCGTTCATGCTTTGATGTAGCTTCATGTCTAGGTGTAGGATAATCTCGTTCGATGTAGTTACTAAACGATCTTTGTTTCTCTGTTAATTATCCAGCGTCGAGGCTCCACCTCGTATAGGTGTTCTTGTCAGACCTCTCAATATGTTAATAATCTATCTTCGTCTGTTGATCAAGTAATAAGACTCATCCTGCTTATTTAAAGTAATAATGCGAATTCCTATAATTGTGTCATCTGATAGATTAGAGTTAACGTAATCACCGAGATCTGATAGCATTATTGTCATATGCATTTTAGAATACGCTATATACATCGTGTGACATTTTACCATCTGATTGTCATCTTTTACTAATTGAAAGACGTCGCCATTTTATTATTAAATAACATTATAACCTCATTATTCATCCTAATAAGGCCCTATTTGATTTGATAACAATATTACCATTAACAGTAAAAGACATTGAAAAGTCTCAGTCTATTTGATCTTTATTAATAACAAAATAAAATAATGGAGACCTTCTGTCTCGACGATTATCAAAAGAAAATGAAAGCAACGAGAAAATGACGATGAATAATGAAAGAAAAGAACTGCCTCTTAGAAATTGGCTAGAGATAATGCGATTCCGGACATTGAATTACAACGAATAATGTGGCATCGAAAAAAATATAGAAACCCAACATAGCCAATGCGGCCAACAGTCTTTTTTTTTGGCCGTGGCACAAAAATTTAAATGGTTTTCTTTCTTTATTTGAAATTCAGATCGAAACGTTGACGAATATTTATAAAATCCTGTCATAAAATTATTCATGTACCGATGTATCGGTATCGGTCATTTTACTGGCATTGGTAAAATCCGGCCGATACTTTCCAATAATACGTATTTTATCATATAAATGAAGGTCATAATTCATGAGAGTAAAAGCATGATCAAATAAAGAGGTTATTCATACCTAGCAAATTAGTTAGCTAACTGTTGAATTACAGAGTTTAATCATGCCCGCTAACTGAATTTAATACTTTGACTTCCCGATGAGGCACGTACGTTCAGTAAGTGAAAGCATGTAGCATGAATAATTGAAACAGAAGCGACCTAAAATTATTATACTTCTACAACTAATCAGGCTAACAAAAATCCAACCAATTATGTAAATAAAGTTGATGGTGTATTGTGAAGTTTTTGAAATTTATTATAGAAAAAGCTGGAAATTCGATCCCAATTTATCTAGTAAATCTTCAATAAAAATTTAGAGGCGAAGAATTCAGCACGGATAGGTATCATATTTAATACAATTTAACGATCCTAAATTTAAAATATGAGAAGTAGTCAATTTTAAACGTTTCGGAGACCAGCTCCATCTTCAGTATGTATGAAAACATAAAAACCAAAATTGGTTAGTTCATGACAACAATGAGAAAAGTGACAAAGTGATCGGTAAAAAAAATCTATAAAAAATTTCTATCGGATATGAACTATCAGCATTATTTAAAGGTGGCTTCTCTTTGGCAACGTGAAGGGATTCTAAAATGCGCAAATATAACTCGTTAGGTGCAGAGCATAAAACAGAAGAATTGTCCTCGGAAATAAGGCTGCTACACTGTTCGGTATGAAGGCCGATTGATGAATGAGGAGGTTGACCTAAAGGTCTCCCGGTTCGAAAGCTTACTCCGCGGTGCCATGGGCGATCTTGACGTAAAAAGGCAGTGTCGTCATGCCGACGTAGCCAGACGTACACTGTACGCAACTAGATTTATATACCAGGGATGCCCGCATCCGCTTAGGAATCCTATCTTTGTACCGAAAGAAAGAACCAACTCGCAGCAGATTCACAGTAACTACATTCAATTTTACCCCAGGAAAGTGGTGTTCAAAAAGGTTTTCAATATCCCGGCACATCTTGCTCGTAAAATCACCAAAATATGGAAATACACAGTAGAGCTGTTGCACCGAATCGGCGACATCGTTAATATCTGAATTTTTCTTGGCTAAAAATTTTTTAATATGAGCATGAAGAATTGAGGAAGGAAATCCGTTTTTACAAAAAAGAAATGAGACTAAAAAATTAAATTCAGCATGCAGATCCACAAAACTAGAGCAAACGTTGTAGGCACGATTCAATAAGGTTTTAATCGCATTAATTTTAAATATATAGCTACAGTTACTGTAGAAACTTATGCCAAATCCAGTAAAAGTAGCCTTACGAAAAACTGGAGAAGTGAAAGCTTTACCTACTCGAGTAATTTTTCAGTCCAAAAAAGATAACGAGCCATTATTCTCAATTTCGATTGTAAATTCTATTGATGAATGTTTCTCATTTAAATAGTCCCTGAATATTTGAGCATGACTTGGATCACGAAACAACAAAAACGTGTCATCAATGTAACGGCGATAAAATTCTGGTTTAAATTCCACAGGACAATCGGCCAGCCATTTTTGTTCCCAGTGACACATGAAATTTTTTGCAAATGTTGGTCATAATGGAAGACCCATGCCTTCGAAGACCCCAGGCCTTCGATTTGTTTATACAAATTGCCTGCAAACACAAATATAGAGTTCATAACAGACAGTTCGAGAAGCGTCTTAGAATAAGATTTGCCTAGACCTAAAACTGTATCAGTAGGCAAAGCAAACAATGACTTTATAATTATTTCGATGGTTTCTGCAAGTGGAATATTTTTGAATAAACTTTCAATATCAAATGAAGCCATAGTAACTTTATCAGCATTTTGACACGATATGATCTCCTTAACAAATTGAGTTGAGTTACCAAGAGTATATTCATTTACAGTCGAAGGATTTAACACAGGAAATAGAAATCGTGCCAAGTTAAAATTAGGCATATTCACTGCAGAAAAAATAGGACGAAATTGAAATTTAGATGGAAAGTCTAACTTATGTATTTTTGGCAAACCATACAGGACACCCGGACGTGAACCTGACAGATGCAGCTACAACTTCGAGTACAGTTCAGGAGAGAAAACCTTCAGATTATGTAAATGTTCTGTGGCTCAACCTCCTCATTCATCAATCCGCCTTCATACCGAACAGTGTAGCAGCCGTATTTCCGAGGACAATTTTTCTATTTTATGCTCTGCACCTAACGAGTTAGATTTGCGCATTTTAAAATCCATTCACATTGCCAAATAGAAGCCATCTTTAAATGATGCTAATAGTTGATATCCGTTAGAAATTTTTGTATTGATTTTTTTTCTTACCGATCACTTTGTCACTTTTCTCATTGTTGTAATGAACTAACCAATTTTGGTTGTTATGTTTTCAGACTTACTGAAGATGGAGCTGGTCTACGAAACGTTTAAAACTGACTATTTCATATAGTTTAAATTTAGCTTCGTTAAATTGTATTAAATATGCTACCTATCCGTGCTATATTCTTCGTCTTTAAATTTTTTAATGATAGTCCGACTAAGGAGTGTTAATTTTACGTAAATCTTCAAATACTACAAAGCTAATAATTTTATTTGAATTTAGCATGTGAATCACCGTACTTTAGGAATATTGCATTTTTCTTCTATTTTAAGACGTTTGAAAAATTCACGAATAATCTTATAAGATTTTTCATGAACCAAAACAATTATTTCTCCACAAAATAGTTATCATTTTCATGTTTTTCACACCAAAATACATACTTTGACGAAAAGAAAACATTAAAATTCGATAGGATCCGAAACCGGAAAGATGCGCAAACGCAACCAATTGTAAGATTGTTCATGAATTTTTCAAACATATTAAAATGAAGAAAAATGCTAGATTCGTAATGAACGGCGATTTACATGCTTAATTAAAATAAAATAATTAGCTTTGTAAGACTTTACGATCTACAAGCTTAATGAATATAGAATTTTCAGTTATTTCTATGTTAAATTTATGAAAACTTTGAAATGCACCTTCAACTATATTTAATTGGTTTGATTTTTGTTAGCCTGTCACATACTTTAAGAAATGGAAATTGGTTCAAACTATATAGGTTTCAGTTGTAAAAGTATACTAATTTTACGTCCCCTTTGTGTTTAACTATTTATGCTACAAAGCTTTCACTTACAGACCGTCCGTGACATCGGGAATTCAACGTAGTAGATTCACTTAGCGGGCCTGGTTAAACTCTGTAATTTAACAGTTAGCTAACTAATTTACTATGAATGAGTAGGCTCTTTATTTAATTTTACTTTCATGATTTATGACCTTCATTTTCACGATAAAATACGTATTATTGGAAAGTATCCATGAAATATCGGCCAGATTTTGCCGCTACCGATATATCTGTACATCACTAGCCTACGATCACGCAACGTTTGCTGGTAGGACGCTCCTCAGTCAACCCTAACTCATCGATAATGCTGAGGTTCATCAGGTGATTAAGGATTTTTCTTCGGTCAGTATTTACTTTAATGTGCTCACGGAAATCACGACCTCTGTTTTAAAGAATCACTAAAAGAGCACGAATGACATTTTGCTCGCTGATACGCAATTTTCAAGCTATAACATGAATTACGTTCAGGTAAAAATAACGTTAAATAATCGTCTAAATCGTAGCTGCATTCTTGAAACACGCCCAGTATTTTGGCGGTAACCAGCAGTGTCAGTACGGCTAAGTTAAGTTATTTTAGGTTAGTTTATTCAGCTTATCTAACGTTACCTAACCTAATTTAACCTAGCATCATGTTATGCCGTATTACATCATATTTACGCGTCCGTTTCTTCATTTTTATATACTAAGTTCCTATAACTTCACAGATTAAAAACTCAAAAATTACGCATCAGCGAGCAAAATGTCATTCATTTGAAACGTTCTTAAATGTGTTCCTTTAGAGATTTTTTGAAACAGAATTCTTAATTTCCGCGAACGAATTTAAGTAAATTATTGACATATTCTTCTCTCATCATTGTTATTCCTTAATTTTATAATGCAGCTCGTCAGATATTTCTGAAGTTTACTTTTCTTACAAAAAATTGAAAACTAGTGATGTACTGATAATAGAAAAAGGCCGATACCGATACTATCCGTACATCTAAATTGAAAACATTGCACATTGTTGCTTGTCAAAGGTTTCTCAAGTGGAATTATACTGCAACTTGAAAGTTTGAAGCTAAATTGTGTTAACACTTACTGTAAAATGAGAATGAAATTAATAGTGAATAAACATACACTATTATATTTTGCTTTTATTGCTTCTTTAAACTGCAGTTTAAATTTTGAAGTATATACAATTGTGCACTACCACATATGAAATCAACATTTGCCGCACAGTAGTGCAATCCTGATTCCTGATTGGCCTAAAGTGCGTAATTGTTCCTTCTCATTAATATATGTATATTACTATTCATTCACACTCAAAAATTATTGAGACGACAAGGTCGATCCCTCATCAGGCACTTGACAACATGCATACCGGCTTAACGTCTTCAATGGAATAAGAAACTCGAGTGAGAGCGAACACCTCATACCTTTTTAGAGCAGAAATTTTTTCAGAAATAAGAGACACTTCAACGTACTACACACTCACACTGAAATACATTCTGACATTGCGTGAAAAAACTTATTGCATAATGAGAAGCCACCACTACACCTGTGACACACAAAACCATTCGAATAACTGCCGCGAAAAGGCTTGCTTGAGCAGCTTGAGTCAGACTTGTCACATGTGCGAGCAGTGTTGCCATCTCTAACTCGAATGGAAATAAAAATTTGGCTCAGATGAACAACAGGATAATATTATTTAATGTACACTATACAAAATGTAAATTGACATTTAAATACCTTATACCATCATAACTATCCGTAAGGTAAAGTTTTAGGTAAATGTACCATTTTTTAGTTGACAGCTTTGACTAGCAAGTTTTCCTCGGCAGCTACCGACTGTAATTTTCATGGCAAATGAATTATGCTGTCTGAGAGTGCTCAAGAATGTTGGTATGTACGATTTTACTTTAAGAATGTTTTTATCTTTCATTTGAGAGTAATTTGAACTCAACAGGTGAATTATTTCAAAAGTTACGAGTGTTAGACTAAAATCTAAAGGTGCACTTAAGATATTCTAAAGAATTTTCTGTAGCTTCCAGAAAACCGTTGCTCGACTGTTAATCAAATAGGTCGAACGCAAGCGACATTCACCTCTTGAATCCGCCTTTGGGCAAGGGCTCGGTTTTTCCAGCTTGTTTCCGTCTAAATGAGACTAGCGGATAGCCGTCGAACGGCAAATTTTGGTCGAGAGCGGCCGACAGAGGAACGTTCTGACCGTCAACGGCCATCTTTCACTGTGCTCTGCTACCTGTCGACCTAAAAACGGCATGAATTTTTAGCTGGGTATAGTCAATTTTCTCACCATTTTAGGACATGAAATTGCTTCAAAAATATTTTCAGAATTACGACTTCAGGTCACGGGTTAGTTTTCATGATGGAAAATCAAATACTGTCAAATACAAACTGGTAGTTTTTACAATTCGTCAGGAGGGTTGAACTCTTAGTATTTTTTTGAAAAAACCTTTTTAAGGTGAACTTATGATTCCATTACCAAAAACCGTTGGTTTCCAATCAAATCGAGTAATCTGTTTGTCTTCGTTTCTATTTTGATGTGTAGAAAATATGAAATTTGTATTCGTTCGCAATTTTATTTTTCCGAGTTGATGATATAGCTGGTCTCCGAAACATTTTCGATTTTATATTCCCAAATAAAATCACAAACTTTATTAACTTTTTCAAGGCTTCTAAATTGTAAATGAATCTGCTTCATAAGCAAAGAAGTGATCTGTTCACCTATTTCTTTGCTTCATATTATGCATATCATCCAGTTTGTTGGCAATACCTCCATATTTATCTGAAGTTGCTGCACAAGAAGTTCCTTGGGTGTCTCATGTTTTTCCCTTTCGTAAATCTTTTTTTCATTTATTCTATAACTCTCCAAGGGTTTGAATTCTCTTTTTGTTACTAAGTTCTCCTTATTCCAACAAGAAAGAGTGCCGTGAAATTTTTGGTTTAATAAATACCTCATGAAACTTTTGTTTCATTCACATCAGTTATTTATTGTTTGTATGAAGTTGAAGTTCTTTGGGTTTATACACTTACCCCCTCTTCGAAATGTTCATTCTGGGATAGATTGATTTAATCACAGTGTACTACATTGAAACTGCAATTCGTCCCATTTTATATACCTACAAATGTACATTTAGTTGATCAAAATGTATATTATTTGCGTTTTAATTAGGATTATGAAATACTTTTATGCATAAATACCTTTTTGTATTAAGCTGTTGGCTTTTTGTTAAGTAGGTTGTCATCTCCTTACTATGAACTACGGAATGAGTAACCAAACAATGCAAGACAGAGAATGTTTTAACAAATATTGTCAAACAAAAACGATCCTATTCATTTTCTACCGATGTAACTGCATTTTAGTTCATCTTGAAACGTAGACGTTGGCAGTACCGCAAACGTCTGTTCAACTTTCTCAAAACTCGAAGTTGTCTACACTAGGAAACTTTTAGCAAATGGTGTTCAGTTTACTGGAAGAGACAAATGGCTGGAAAAAAAACTTTTCAATCTTCACGGTAACGGCATGAATCAAAATGGTCAGTGTTTCGAATTTGGACAAATATGTAGTCGAAATAATTTGACTATCAGGATATGATAAGGATGGGGAAGTTCAGGGTTAACAGAATTAAAAAAAAACTTATTTTATAGAACGACTGTAATTAGGTTGGAATTTCTTCTATTATTTCCCACTAACTTCCCTCAGGGAAAAACAACTGATGTATCTATTGCAATTAGTACTACCAGGGAGAGAATGTGTAGTCTAGAGCTAAGGGTTAGGTAGGCCTTCTCTGTGTTCAAATAGAAAAGATTTTTAGTTTTGCTTTCGAACCATACTTTTTTCAGTGCTCTCATATTTTTTATCATCTACTACTCTCTTTTTCGATTTTATCTTATTTCATAAACTTCTTCCTCATCTTAGTGTTTCTATGCACCTTGAGCAATTGATTCCGGGTTTTCTTCAAATCCGTGTTAAATGGTATCTCCCTCCTTTCTCTTTTTTGGACATTTTCGTTGCGGTTTTAAGGAGGGGTCAACTAACTAATCTAATTTAATTTCTAGTTACTATGTGCATCATTGTCTGTGACACAAGTTTTGAGTTATATTCTCTTAAAACCTTATTGGGGATTTCTAACGTTTATTGATCTCATTCATCGATTATTTAGAATTAAAGGGAACAACCCAGGGATTTTAGGGCCCAATTGAGCATTTTATTGTTGAAAAGGATCCTTAGGTGGTCGGCTATTGTGTCCTAAAATTATATGTTTGTTTGACCTTATATAAAAAAGAAAAATCTGGCTTCTTTAGTTTATTAGCAATGTTTCGAGAATTCCAAAACTCTCTTTGGTTTTGTTGTAGCATGAACACTTATTGACTTGTATTCATTTGAAATATCAGATAAAATGGCATAAAAAACAAATATTTCCCATTTTCTAAATAAACTAAAATCGAGAAAATGATACGTACAAATGCTTCTTTTCAAAAATTACATGTGATGACTTAATTCAAAAGAATCAGTCCACAAATTAAAATTTACCATACAGTATTCAATTAGAAAAATGTCCATTTTATAAGACTTCGCCACAAAATTTTGTTTTGCCTTTTAGGTAAACACCTCATTTTCAACATAACAATGAATAGAAGTCAATGAGTTTTCATGCTAGAAAAAAACAAAGACAGTTTTGAAATCCTTGGAACATTTCTAACAAACTAAAAGATTCCGATTTCCCATTTTGTGGATAAAAGTTATTTTATCATAGTTCAGAACAAAAAATTTGGTATATTTTAGTAAGTGATCGAAAATCACAAATCAAAAGACAACGAAAAAAAATAGAAAATCCGGTTCCTTCAGTTTATTTGAAATATTACAAGGGTTTGAAAACTGTCTTTGAATTTGTTCTAGCATAACAACTCACTGACTTTTATATTTTAAATATTCCTAAAAATGAACTAAAAAACTAACATTTCAAAGAACTATGACCACAATTGAAAAAGTTACGGGAGTAAAATATGTTTCTTTAAAAAATACATGTATTCACCAAATTTCAGACCAATCGGATAAAAATTTAAAAATCACTGGTTGTGCCCCTTAAAGCTCAATTCACACAACTGATCAAAACTTTTTTTGGAATAGGAGAAAATTTTTTGCTTCAAAACTCTCTAAATTGACGTCAAATTTTGTATTTGAAAATGAAGTAGCATGTGCATCTGCAAAAAATGAACGACGAGGTGATTTCACGTATAATTTAATGTACTGATAATCTCATTCATTAAATTCTATCTACAGCAAAACGATCGGGATAGGCATAGAAACTGATGGAATTAATGGTTCTTTCCCTAGAAATTGAATCGAAAATTTTGTTTCATCAGCCTATTTCACCGTCTTGAAGTTTCGATCACTGATAAAAAAGAGTGCGTATTGACCTATGTTACATTTTGAAGTTATGCAAAAAATTAAGTATACAATGGATTCATAAATCGGCAGAAAGTTGAAAGGACGTGTTTACTCAAGTTCTTTATTTTCATTTCACTGGTGCATTTCGGGTATGTCTTTGAATATGGGAAGTCCTTTAGTTTATCGAACCACGATTGTCCCCATGCTTCTTGAAGACGTTCCGTAAATATCATTTGGCTTCAAGGAATTTTCATTTGCACGTACTGGGCGGAGGGAGATGCTGCGTCTTGAATGTAGTTAGGGGATGTTGGGAGCAAATTCGATGATACCGCTGAATGCTCGGAGTTTTCAGAAGTACAGCGCCGTAAAACCTAAGCACTTTCTACTGTGAAAAGTCTTATGAGATCGAAGACTATTTCTCCTTATTACACTTCTATCATCTACATGTAAAAGCGTATTACGAACTTTCTTTTGTGAAATCGCTACTTCCAGAGAAGTTATTGTGAATCTTGCCCACCATAGTGCTCTTCAAAAATACATAACTAAGATTAATAGCCGCTGATTCACACTCAGCATATAAGCCCTATACGTGCGAGTGAGGTTTATAAAGAAGAAAATATTATTCAATATGACAAATTATTTTACCATACATTAATTACGCGTAGCGATTACTAAAAACAGGATAACCGATTATTTCGGTACAACCAATGTCGTCTAACAAAAAAATATTCGTTGTCATTTGGTCGTTGAAAATTTGAAGGTGAATAATAATGCATTCACATTCATCTGTTGTTAATTCTACGGAGATCTGCTTAAATTATAATACTTCACACAACGAGAGACGCGATGTATAATGGTAAAATACGTCAGCTAGTATTAACTTCATCTGTGTTTTTAATGCAATACGAGTAGTGATGAACTGATCAACATCCGTAAGTCTCGTTACATTTCATTCTATTCGATGAAACATGTTCCCATATTTTTATTTTTGTTTTACATGAAGAAATTATGGCAATAGTAAAAGTAAAACTGGCATCGATTCAATATCTTCGATGAAGAGATATCCTCGAAATCTTTGAAGAATTTATCATAAAACTTATGGGCAAAAACATTACTAGTATGTCTTTTACGCATTTGGAATAAATTTAACGTTTGCAATGAATTTTATATTTGGTGTACAAACATTTTCAAATGCCTCTACCTACACAGAAAAATACGAAGCATTTTTGGCCCACATTAGGGTATCATACTCTTATCAAATAAGCGACACCCAGTAGTGAGTCTTGGAGGTGCTATAGACATACAAAAGTGCTATCATTTAAAGCTATCCATAAGGAATTGGAATTTTCGAATTTTTTAACACCAATGGCTTTCCATCACAGCAAGTAGACTCTTTTGTTAAGAAACTTTTTGGTTAGAAAAATTTTCCCGATGCAACATTACCTACCGCTAAAAAAAAGGCATTTTTTCTCGTTTCCATTCTTCGGTCAGCAATCAGAAAAACTCGTAAAGGAACTTGTTGTTCGTCTTTCGAAATATTTTCAGCAAATTGATTTTAAAATAGCATTTCTTAATATGAACATTTTAGGATCATTATTCAATCATAAAGATAAAACTCCCAAAGATATGCTCACCTCTGTTATTTACACACATAGTTACGCACAGTGTGTGTCTGAGTTCGTGGGCTCGACTACTCGAGCCATCGGTATTCGCGTTGCAAAGCATGCCGGCAGGAGCTTTAGAACCAACCAGTTACTTTCCGCACCTTCCCATTCTTCAGTCCGCTCTCAGGCAGAGAAGTGCGTTACCTCTGTTCGGTTGTGCGATTTTAAAGCAATATTTTCTCCATACAATCAAATAAACATCCGTACTTCTAAATCTCTCCACATTTTAAAAGAAAATCCAGTTTTAAAGGATATGCAATCAGCTTTTCCTTTGCAGTTGAAGTAAAATTGATACAAAACTTTTTTTCCAACAGTGATTTGCTTCTTTCGTGTGTTCTTGCTTTTCTTGTCACATGATTGGTTATTTTGACTTATTTTTAACTAGTTTTTCTCAATCATTTTCAGGTTGAAAATAACCCTGGAGGACGAAACATACAAATTATGTTTATTCATTTCCATTCATCGACATAATGAAAATCTCATTAAAGACGTATTTCTTTGTACTTTTATTGATAAATCAAGGAGTAATTCTTTTTCGTGCATCATGACTTAATGATGAATATCCATGAAACTGGACATGGCACTAGTAGTTTGAAAGCGGTTGCACTACAAAAATTAACACTATACAACTACAACTCTCATGTAAAATTCAATTCCAATTCACAGCTTTGAATCGAAATTGACTCAAATATAGCGGTTTAGATATGTTAAAAGTGAAGCATGCACATCTCAATTCTAGGTATGGTTAAAAATACACAATCTTTTGTTTTCTTCATTAGATGTTCGATCGAGAAAAACACAGTCTGTACAGCGTATTTCTTGTTGAGTTTTTTTACGTTCATGAGTCCAGTTTCAAATTTTCTAATATGGAATGCAAAATTTATTTAACTGAGAATACTTCACGGCTGTTTTTTTCTTCATTCAGATGTCTGAAAACAAAGATGACACTTTGCCTCTTGAATCATTCTAACTGAAAACCCATATATCAAGGCTTGTCGTCAGTCTCGACTGATGGAAGAGGCTAACGAGATTACTTGCTCCAATGGAGCAGGGTTCATTGGATCTTTTGGGACAAGAGTTTTTTGCTCCTACCGTACAGATGTCTTATTCCTAGTGTTTTTCCAGTATTTGCACAAAAACCATAAACTAGGGGCTTCCAGAAAGTTCCTGCATAGGTTTAGTGATTATATTTTCTTGCTAGCCTGGGAAACTAATAACTTCCATTTCCTTGATTTTTGTATTGCGTGCTTCACTGTTTCAATAGCATTGTTCGCTAGGTCATAACAATATCTTTTATTTGCCCCCGTTTTGGAGATTGGTTAAACTTCGAAAACTGCAATCTTTTATCGTGCTTTAACTATTTTTGAAATTACTTCTACATTTCCCTCATCAGATTGAGAGTTTTTCCGTCTGCAAGAGGATAATTACTCATCATTGATCACCCATAGAGGCACCGCATTAAATGCACTAACTTTACTCTCATATGTTACTGAGTTTTATTCTCTTCTTGTATCCCAATTGAATTCACCAAACTTGGTTGACTCATTGTCGCAGACTTGAATTTCTTTGCGATAGGAGATGAAGTATCTTCCACTGAATCGTATAAGTATTCAAATAAATTTTTTCTTAATAATGTGATATCCCACATTAGTAAATGAAAAATTTTTACTCTGGCTGTCTTCTTAATCTTCTAATCTTCTAAAAACTTCCCTTTTTCGCCAACAGCAAGACCTTTGTAATTTCGTGAACCGGTTTCTTTTTCTTGACCCTATTACTCATCGTGTGCCAGTCATAACTCAAATCAAAGCACATAAACAAAAATTCTAAGGTATAAGATTTTTTCACCATGTGCCTTTTACAGCATAATAGATTCCTTAATTATGATATTTTTGTCACGTGTAATGCATTTTGTGGTTTTATATAGCCTAAAGTTTTTATTTGCAAAGTAAAATTTGCTCACTCATATTAAAACAATGAGGTGTAATATTAGGAGGAACCACGCCAAACAGATTGGGAGCGCATCCCCGTCCTTCCCCCAAAAAAGGAAAAACAGTGGCACGTGCCTGCTAACAGATGCTGGTGTGGTCATTAGTGGTGTGGGAGTACTGAACAACATCACTAATTTTCTGTACATACATTACACAAGATCACGTTGGAAAATGTGTGCACCTGAATGAAAAACATCTTTAATAAATGCAAGAACAGATGACGCTACTTGCGGTGACTAACATCTTGAAAACTAATGAACAAAAACTATTCATGTGAGAGTTATAAAACTTTCCCTTTTATTTCCACTCAGCTGTAACTTTAACATTCTGGAAGTGCGATTAATCTTCACTAACGAAAATTTTACTGTCTACCAAAGTGGCGCGCTGTAAGAAAAAGTGTTTACACAACGAAAGTTGTCTGGTAGCTTTTTCGCCACAGTTTTTTTCCCTGTGTTAGTCCGCCAGATGTATCAATTGCTACCGTCGTTGTTACAGAAATCTGTTGAGTTAACGGACTGCGATAGACGCACCGTTAGTTCAATGGAACTGTCGTCTATCTCTGCTCAATTCACAGAAATGTTATGAACGATCTGTATTTCGCTCAGGGAACCTCTATATGTCCGTTGTTAGAACGGGTAAGGCTGGCATTGCGCCGGAGGAAATATGGGTTGCCGTTTCTTTTCTATAAACTACAAGAACTTCGGTCAAATCTACAGAAATACATAGAAGCCTCTGGGCTAAGTGACAGTTTCAACAGAGGAACTGAAAATTGGACGGTACTTTGATGCATCGCCACTTCAGATACATTATGGCGCCCAATAAATTTTACATCCGATGTACTTATGTCCGTTTTATACACATAGAAGTAGAGCTGCAAGGCTATACGTACGAATTGCATTGAACGGTGTAACAAAAAAACTAGTCGTAACTTCCTTTCAACGCAGGAAATTACCAAGTCTTCATTTGTATAAATCGCATAACCGCTGATGATTCAGGCTGCTTGGTGAAAATTTTTAGTACACCACGTATATTTAAAAAATTCACATGGATGCTTCTTAAGTTGGTCAAAAACAAATTATTTGAAGTGTAATGAAAAAAAAATTGGTATACAAAGGGCTATCACACACCGTAAGACATATCTGTGAACGAATGATGAAAGACGTGTATAAAAAGACAAGGAATACTAAAAGAAAACGATAAGCATTGAGAGCTGAAACTTTGAAAACTCTTTTCTTCGAAAAGGCCCTACCCATAACGCAGCTCACTTCTACCCTCGCAGGAGCATTATGAATGCAATATGCTACACCGTTCGGTACCTACATCAAGTATAAAATTATTTTCCAATTGAAAACAACAAAAAATATGCTCATCAATGTACGTTGAAGAAAGTATAACCAAGAAATTGAAATACACTAGCAATAATAATGAATCATACAGAAAAATCCATCGATGTTCCCAATAAAAGAATAGAACTCGTCCGTTGCATAATACGGAAAATTGACCCTAAGTTAAAATTGATATATATGAAACTGAGTATCCAGAAGAGTATTATTCGAGAGCTATAGCGATGCTCTGCAAATAGAAAAATGTTAACTGCCGCTGTCAATAGTGATGCGGTCCGCTTCATCAAAATACTAGCCAAACATTTCACAGTTCAAAGAAAAATATAACCGCTGTAATATAAAATATAAAAAATAATATTTTAGTAATTTTTATTATATATAAAATGACATTTTATATCGAATATTTAAAAAAAATATTACATAAATCATTGCCTCAGTACGTATTCTAACGAAATTTAAGCAGCAGTTCTTAGAGACAGGAAAAAAACAAATCCTACGCAAAAGTACGAAAATGTGCAAAAAAAGTTATCGGGAGGCTTCCTGATCTTAACTAAGTAGGAGAGAACTATAAATACCATATAAAACATTTACTCGCAATAAAAATTGCGAGTAAAACAATAAATTTGAACGTTTCGAGCATTCGCTAATCTTCAGCAAAATAGATACACCCGAAAAGACATGAAATAAATTAGAAAGATGGATGAATGATAAATTGAAATAACTAACCTTAAAAACTACCTGTTAAATATTGACAGCGGAAAAAAACTGAGTTGGTTGTTTAAAATCGGTTTATTTCTTGAAATGAATAGAGACTCTAAAAGGATTCAGTCCTCTCAAAAACTACGGAATTTCAAAAAAATCAACTCATTGCTTTACATGAATAACTCTGTACATAAATTACGGCGAGGGTAAAAAATTTCTGATATATAGCATTGGTTCACTCTATGATGAATCTATACTGAACAATAAAATGAGTTTAATAAAGCGATGAACTCGTTAATGAAATTAGAGTATACGGTTCAGATTAAACCTATTCTGATGTCAGTTAGAGTACTGTTTAATCTCAAATAGTGTCATGGCTCATGTAAGCTAGACCTCTCACATAAGTCTTCTCAATAATATTGTTCATCAATGGATGGACTAAGTCCTCTCAAATGCTCATCAATGATGAAGAAAGTAAACTGCAGGTGCTAAATGCTCAAGATAGTCACAATTACCTTACAACAGATTACAATGTTATAACAATAACATAACATTTTGTGCAATAATTTATTGTTAAAGCAAAATATATCATTAAACAATATCTAGCGGATTTCTGTGAGAAATCTAGCTCCTTGCTGCGCTATAGAGTTGGCAACACTGCGGCTGACTTGGCAGTCTTAAAAGTAGTGTGTATCTGTCAGTTGTTCATTTAATTCAAAAGTACGAACCTGTTAACAATCGTAACATCCAATTTTCGCTGTTATGCTATTTTTACCACAGGATGACTCGTGAAACGACTTGGATATAATTTGTGTAACTTATATCTGTAATTATTTCTTGAATTCTTCACGAATGCGTTGACGTTCTTGTGCCGGCCTCCGTGGAATACATTGCAGGTCAAAAACATGAGGTATTATTGGCATTAAAAAATTTCTTTGGCTAGAATGTTGAAAAACGGATGTCGAAATGACATTTTCATCTACGAATTGAGTTCATTTGGAACTTGTCATTCCCTCCGGAGGATACAATCATTGTATCCATTGGAATTAGCGCTCCTAGGGGGAAGATGTGGGGGCCCGAGCGAAAAGTTAGCTGGGCCTTCGTTTTGGTGAAATAAGTTTTTTTTTTGCTATGTTGAGGACGACCCCTTTCGGTTCACTGCTGTCCTGTTTTTCAGCACGTACTATTTTCTTCGTCAACTTTAATCATGTTTCATGAACTTCTTTCCAAACTTACTGTTTCTATGCCCCTTCTACATATATTCCGCATTCTCTATTATCCATCCTAAATGGTGCCTTCCTCTTTTCTCTCATCGATACGCTTTTTTTTGGAGCGGCTAGGGAGGCTAAAACTAAACTATTATCAAATCTAGTCTTGAAACTTGTCTTTGATGATCGTACTATCTTAAAGTCGGATCCGTTCATCTATTTTTGGTACCAAAAAAATGTACGCGAAACCCCAACCCCCATGCACGTCGAAGTCTTCATAAGCAGTAGGCATCTTAGTCCTGGCGCTACCGTTTTCGTCACCTCCTCGAAGTAAATATCTAAGAAACGTCCCCGAGTTTCCTTACCACGACAAAGCCGCACCTCTAGCGGCATATATGGTTGCCAGATTCGGTCAAACCCACGACGTTGTGAAGAAGTTATTATAAAGTTAGAAAAAGATTACTACGAGATTGAAAACCTACGAGAAATTTCTACTACGAAGATTTTTGAATTTCAGCAAGAGTCAAGAAAAGAGAAAATTGTTAAATCGCGTCAATGACTGGCAGCAACAACAATACGAGTCTTCGACAACTACTACCGTCTGTACTCAACATCAGCTTCAAGATCCCGTATACTGCATTGGTAGAGACCTACGTCCAATTTTCAGCGTGGATAGATACCTGCTACCCCTTCAACACCAAAGTATTCATCTTTGAATCAGGAGAAGACATAGAAGTAGTACTACAACTACAGTTTGGAGCGACACCCTACAACGAGTGGTCTACAACGACTACTACGTCTACAGGGGCGAGCGACTTCACTTCCTCCCCTCATCCCAGTGTACGTCTAAAGTGGTGAGCGACTAAACAACTTCCTTCATTCACCCAGTGGAAGCTAAGTAAATAATAGTTTGCACTGAATTAGCGGATAGTTTATCCGCCTTATCGCAGCAGCGCGATTGCTAGACAGCACAGGCAGGCAGAGTAACAGTTTTTTTGGTAAGTAGGTTTTTTTTTTTGCTCTGCGAGAACAGATTATTTTTTGCATCGGCCAGAGGTCATGCGCGGTGCATAGAGCAAGGAGCAGACAGCATGCGTCAGGCGAAAGCAGAGTAGCAGTGAAGCCGCAGTAGTAAATTGAACTCTTGCAAGATAGCTATAGCTTTCAGAAGTGAGTGATAAAATTTTTTTATGAGTGCTTTATTTCATAAATCGTGTGTTTATTGAAGAGATTTCTAGGATGTGTAATATTGATTTCTAGGATGTTTAATATTGTTTTCTAGGGTGTATAATATTGATCTGTAGCAAATTTTGATTTGCAAATATTAATATTGTGTAAAAAATGATTAACTACTATATGTCAGACACGTCCAAGTCAGAGGAAACTATTAGAACAACAGCGACCAAAACAAGTAGAGGTAGAACAAGTAAAGCTAGATTTCGTGCTGAGAGCAATCCAGAAATGACTGAACCAGCAGCTAGCGCGGCCGTTGGCCCAAGTACAAATCCTAGTAGTTTAGCAAGAGAAATTGCAGCAAACATGCCAAGATCAGGAACAATCCCATCGGGCTCTGAGTTACCCCTTTTAGCTACTCAGTACGACCCGCAGTACAATAGAGAAACCTGTGTAGCCGAAATTGCCGAGTCAGAAGGCAATATTGATGAGCAAGATTCCCCTCAGGAAAGTGAAGTTTTTTACGGAAATTACCTTAGAGGGCGTTTCGCGGGTCGGAGATCAATTCCTCGACCCTGGTTGAGAAATCCTAGGGTAGGAAGGAATGTTAGTGGCTATGTAGGTGATAGAAGAATAGGTTCCCTTGAATGTAATACTTTGCGGGCAGAAAGCTCGAATCATGCCCCAGTGCACTCTGCAGCTAGAACGAGAGGCTCTTCTTTCTGCAGTATATGCAACGTTTCAGGACATGTTGAAGCCAATTGTCGAACTCAAAGAGATCTGAGCAAACCGAGAGTGTACATTGGCCCCTGCTTTGCATGCGGTTCGAAAGTACACCTCGTCCGAAACTGTAGAGCTTCAGAAAATGAAATCAGGCAGAATAAAACATATTTGCGCAGGTATAATGCCTACAGAGGCAATAACCGGGGCAGACACGAGGTGCACTATGGTGAGGAGTACGAAAGAGACGACAGAGATTTTTTAGAGCGAGAGTAGTTAAAGGTGGAGGTAAAAAAGACGGAGAAAAAAATGAGACGAAGCCCGAGGATCACTGCACGATTCTCGTTAATCCTAACGCTGTGGTCGAAACGAATCCAGACACTGAGATGACAAAGTGTAATCATGATGAGAGTGAATCATACATTGATCCATTGTTTAAATGTAGAAATAGGTTTGCCAAGTTGAAAGATGAAGAACTGGCTGATGAGATATCACAGAAGAAAGCAGTTGAAGTCTATTTTAACACTACAGTTGTATGTAGAGAACGACGTGAAAATGGAGCCGATCTTGTTACGTTTTGGAGAACTAAACGGCCGACCATTATACTGTCTAATAAAGACAAGTTCTTGAGCGCGCTGCTTGACAGCGGTAGTGAAAAACGCCTCATTAGTTACAGTAACATTAAATACCCCAAAGAAAAGCTAAAACCAAGGTTTTTGAGTGTTAGAGGCATAAACGCGAAAAGTAATGTTAGCGATGAGGTTGACTTAAATATCTCCATACCTGGTACTGACAAAGTACTTAAGACTAGTGCTTTAGTAATTAAAGATGCCAAATTCAAATATGATTTAATTTTAGGAAGAGATGTATTAACCAACGCGGTTATTAATTTGAAGGATGGTTCACTCTTGTGGGAGGGAACCAGAGTAGCTTTCAATGGAATAGAGAGTAAGCCTACAATAAGTAGAGAAGCCATATTAATGGATATAATAAACAGTGATTGTTTAATGTCAGAAGTAGTTGCCTGTGCTAAGAAGAGCACCAGATGCCGGGGCTTAATGAATGGCCGCGTGAGAAAAAAAGACGCTGTAAGAACAGGCAAGAAAAAAGAGGCTGAACTCGAGTGTGTACCCGAGCTGCCAAAGCCAGTGGTAGGAGAGAAAAAAAATAGACCTCTGGTGGTTCACTGTGACGTAATGGAAGTGCCTGCTAATTGCATCAAGCTCATTAATGCCTTTGTCAAAAAAGCAAAATAAGGTAATTATATCGTGTTGAAACGAGGATTTGATAATGGAGCACTGATAGCAGAATCAATAGTTACAGTCAATGAAGATGGGGATGTACCTTTATTAGCACTGAACCCGACAGATGAGGCCATTCAATTTAGTGAAAACACAATGTTGTGTAACATGGAAGCATTACCTGAAGAGGAAGTTGGGGCCGAACTTTACCTCACAAATGTAGAGGAAGCGCTTAATGAGGCGAATAATGTTGAGATGAACTCTGAGGTTTCATCGGATTCAAATAAAGTCGTCTCAGGACTTGGGGAAATAAAGACCATGGCCACGGAGAAACTTGAGTCGAAGGTCGATGTTCGCGGAGATTTTTGTGAGTGTGGTGCACAAGTCGAAAGTGTATCTAATATACAGAAGGACGTACGCCGTCCGTTAACATGTAATGATATAATATGCGATGAAGTTGATGTAAAATTAAAGTTACTGGTATTGATGAACAATTTCCGTGACGTGATCACGCTACAAGGCGAAACTATAGATGTCACGAATGTGACAAAACATAAGATTGTGCTTAAAGCTAATGCACTAGTTATAAAGATACCGCCATATCGCATACCTCATAAATATCAGGAGGAGTTGGCCAAGGTCAACAGAGAAATGCTCTCACAGGGCATTATTGAAAAATCAACATCAGATTACAATTTCCCAGTGGTCGTGGTAAAGAAAAAGACGGGTGAAATTAGACCCGTGATAGATTTCAGAGCCTTAAATAAAATTGTGATCATAGAGTCTTATCCTATACCACGAGTAGATGAAATATTGTCTACCCTTGGTGGCAATACCGTATTTTCCTCTCTGGATTTGAAATCCGCCTTTCATCAGGTGAAATTATAACAGGAAAGTCGGAAATTTACAGCATTTAGTATAAATTATCAAAAATTTTAATTCAGACGAATTCCGTTCGGACTCACTTCGAGTCCGAGCGTTTTTCAAAGTGTGGTGTTCTCTGTTCTAGCGCCTATTTTAGGAAAATTATGCTTTGTGTTCATTGATGACATTTTAATTTACTCAAAAACTAATGAGCAACATTTGTGCGATATTAAAACTGTCCTCTCGACGCTCCGTTCCGGCAAACTATCTATCAAACTCGAAAAATATCAATTTTTCAAGAAAAAAATAGAGTACCCAGGTCATATTATTTCGGCACAGGGTATACATTGTAAATAATCCAAGAAATAGTTATTGACGCAGGAGTGGCGAGCGTTTTGTGTACGCAAAGGTGTAGTCCATTTGGTGTTATTTGGCAAAAAGATTTTTACCCCTACACAATGAGAAAGCATGAGGGAAACATGATACAGAGAATGTTCACTTACAACTTAAGACTCAAACATGCGCTGATCTATGCAATCCAATCTGAGTCATCTGCAATGGAATTGAGAAACTATTTGAAAATCGGATCCCGATTTCATCAAATCGGCATCCAAACAATGTAGTAGCAAACACGAGCTTAGCAGCACTTACGAAATCTTTTGTCAAAAAGTTGAACCATCGTTTATTATCTGAAGAACCTTAGCTTGAGAATCAGTTGGAAGCGAAATTCCTACAAAGATGCGAAACAAAACTAAAACGCAGGAACACAAAAAAAAAATTCAGCGGTAAGCTACATAAAACTAACTGTGAGTAATTGGCACTGACATTATTCGAGACATGTATGCGACAGAAGGCGCACTGGCCATGTGAGAACTACGAATCTGTTATGGGCATAGTGGACTCTAGGGATGTATTGTCTCAAGCATAGAAAAAGGGTTGAAAGAAGAGTATGATAAAAGCATCAAGATTGAAGTTGAGGTGCTGGAAAGGAAAAATATGACCTGGAAGTCCTCTACCCATTGTAACGAGGAAAGAAGGCCAACTCGTCCTAAAGTCAGGGCCAACACGGCAGTAACTCGCAGTGTTGGGCACGCAACTTTTAAAATGTTGCGGCGCAACCGCAACCGCCACACCACCAAAAAAGGTGCGACGCAACCGCAATAGCAACTTTGAAAAACCAAATTGCGATCGCAACCGCAACTCGCAACAGCAACTTTTTAATTATTAAATATAACTTTAATGAAATATTGTTCACTTCATTTTACGTATATACTGTTATGTATAAAATAATATTAAAATATTCAAAACAGTGCATTGTTTTACTAAAAAGAATTAATAGATCGAGTAGATATGTGGACTAGAATTGAATAAAATATCAAGATACTGAAAGAAACGTTTCATTTGTAAATATAGCATGAACAATGAAATGAATTCCATTTTCTAATAATAATAATAATGTTGAAAAGGTACCTAGCTAGTAGCTATATTTCCATAGGAGTTCCGTATGTATGGCAAAAACATTAGAAAACATAAAAGTGCAGAACATTTGTACAGGCTATATGACCCATAAAGGAAAACCATGCACAACCTTCTCTAATATGGGATTTCCTCTGTTTTTTTATGTTTCCTTTGTTATGATTTAATACTGGTTCATGATCTCAATGTGACCATGTCAATGCACTGTAATGACGATCAACGTTGCCTTGCAAAAACGTTAACATTTCAAAATGTTTGTCTGAACGCCGAGAACTTCGTGGTCTCAAAATTTCTATGCCTAAGGAGAACAGTCTTTCGACCTCAGCGGCCGATGGTATTGGCGTGTTAAATTGGATGAACGAAGCGACAAATTCACTTGAAGGAAACATCGCTCTGTGAACATAAGGTTGGCTAGTTCTAGCGATTACCTATTGTTTCAGCCAATCATTGACTTGTTTCAACGAACTTTTCATCGTTTTTTTCCTAATCATCCGATTTCATTACGACGTTGAAGAAGTCATCTTCGTCATCTATGTCCGCGGCACTGCTCTCCTCAGCTGAAATACCATTTTCCAATCTGTTCTTAAGATGGGCGATAAGTTTTTTGCTATTACCTCTACTCTCTGTACATTGTTTAGCCATTTTAGCTTAAAATGTGGATGCAGAGAGGACGCCAAGATAAAATCGTCGTTGTGGAGTACATTGGCAAATCGCAATGTAGATTTGCCGTATAACACGTAATTTTGCACTTACAACTCACATCATTCCTGATAACATGTGTTATATAATGACTTACATTAGATATACGTATATACTGTAAGCAAAGTGTAGGTGTATCACTGTATCGCCTGATGGTAATTTATAAACAGTTGCCAGACGGGTTGTACCCTGTACGGTTTAGTTTCAAACAAGTATGAAACGCGTATTAAACTTTATTGGAGTTATTTTAAATATTAAATTATCATCGTGATGTTGCGGTTGCGAGTTGCGGCCTGACACGTCGAAAATTGTTGCGATCGCAACAGATTCGCAACTTTCTAAAAATTGTTGCGGCGCAACCGCAACCGCAACAGTAGAAGTTGCGATCGCAATTGAGGCCGCAACTTCTCGCGGCGCTACTGCCCAACACTGGTAACTCAAAGTGCAAAGCATACATGAGTTTTACTCATTGGCGGGAGGGTAAGGGGAGGCAGTTATGAAAAATGATTATAATGAATTACCAGCTTCACATAACCCGCATTCCAGTCATGATGTATAAAACCACTATCCTTCAAGGCATTTAATTGTTTCGTGATCATGAGCTGTTCAATTTTTGGATAGACGCCTGTTAATATATGAATGAACTGGGAACCTCGGTTTTGGGCAATCGTAATTAAAAAAGACCTATATAATTTTCAGAATATAAAAAAGGTTAAAGGTTAAAGGTTAAAGGTTAACATCGGCATCTTTGGGATGCTTTATTTCCAATCAAGCCTGATACATATGATCTTAGCATTTGTTTTTCAAATGTCTTATAACTAACCCTATATATAGGACACCATGACGGTTCCCCCGTAAAGCCGGTACCCATTTCCGACACCTGGGTCGAGTGGGGTATTGTGCTTGAGCTTTCCCTTATACCCAACGGGGAAAATCTCCGCGCCAGCGCTGGGAACGAACCCGCGACTTCCAGCATACAAGTCCGATCCCTTAACCGCTGTGCCACGGAGAGCTCGCAACAGAGTAAAAAATGTCAGAAAATTTAATTAGCCGTTACTTAAACCGCACATAACATTCAATTCTTTGTCACTAGAAGATGGAGACATCAATCACACTTGGGGAATAGATTCGCAAGATGAGTGGCAGGGTCGAGGTGTGCTGAGGCACGTCACTAACGACAGAACCTTCGGATGCATCCCGCAGTGGCGTTTTCTTCCATTCGTGAACTTCATCTTGGAGCCTAGTTCGTGGTTGATTTTTAGTAGGTATCTGGAATGGTTCAAAATGCATTAGCGTTTGTAAGTTAGTGAAGTCATATTCATACTACTGAAAACATACGAGCCAACAGAAATTAAGTACGTAAAACTGTCAGCTTGACCACAAGCAAAGTTTACCAAAGGGATGCGCAGGAACATGCAAGTACGTTACCTATCTGAATTTAAAATGTTATGTACAAATATACATATATACGCGTGCCTATACACATTCATGTACACACCTACATAGAAACATCTGTACCCATTCGTGTGATTATTCGTCTTGATTCAGTTAGTTTTCCCAATTTAAAAATGCTACAACTCAATGTTAATTAGTAGGCATTCTTCCAGCATGATGTATTTTATGAAAATAATTTCGAGAAATTATCATATTTTAAACCATTATTGTTCTACTAAGAAAAAGCGTATATTCATTGATTATACACCTATAAATTGTTTTCTCCGATCTTGTTGCTTAAGTTCCTTTCCTGCATCAGAGGAATAAACTCTGAAGTGGCATCACAATGAGGATGTTGCAGCAGCGCTGGTCGCATACATCCAAATATTACATTTACGGTAGTAAACATCCAAATATTACATTAACAATTGAATGCGGAACGAATAACAAACTGTCATTTTTGGGATTGCTCAGTGCAAAAGGTAAACAACAAGGTAATTTGAAACACCAGTCTAACGTAAAAATACTTTCACTGGTAAAGGTATGAGTTTTTATCGTATGTTCTTTGTTTATTCACCTAGAAAATTTTAACACGTAAATGAACCGTTTTCGCACTTGTTACATCTGAATAAATTCAGTTTATTCCAGACGTGTCCCACAATGCGTGGAGAACAAGAGCCACAGACTCATTCGATTTTATAACGATGGCATAAAGGCATAAACGCCAGCCATATAATTTAGTCCCGAATTTTAGATTTTTCAAAGACGTTAATAAAAAGTAACCACACGCTCGATCACCCGACTCTGTAGACGCGATCACGAGCGCTGTAGTTTGAGCGCTGTAGTTTGAGCGAGCGTAAGCCGGACAACCACAGATCGTCCTTGTCTTCGGCCTCGCGTTATTAGTCCCGGTTGGAGAAAGCTGGGGCACCCACCAAATATACCCCCCTCCCTTCGCCTGAAACCCCCTTACCCCGTGGAGTCGTGACGCTGCCCAGGGAAGTCCATTAGGACATGATTGAGAGATCACTTCGCGTCGGGCGGTGACAGGTATAGGTCAAAGGGGCTAGTCGGAGAGGTGACTATAATAAGTCCTGAACACGAGTGGGACTTAGATGTTATGCGCGTGGTTTGCCCTTTGTGGGTAATTGTATTGGTTCAAATATCCCGGGCTCTACTTCATGGGTTGTTCTTGATTGTATGCTAAACAATCGTTCTGGTGCGGTTTCATTTTGAACGGTCATAGCGTGAGTTTTGTTTTCACAAAGGTTCGCACGAATCCTCCGGAAGTCGAGTGTCATTTTGAGTCGTTACGGTTGTAAAGTCTCGTCTTGCGCGTGCTCTCTTCCGTACAGTATTTGTCTCCCGCCAGTAAATTCAAGACAGATGTGCTCGTTTCTTTACCCGCTAACTCGCACGAATTCACCATTTAAAACAAGAGCCTCTAAGCTCAAACCAGCTATCGAACGAAGTGGCACATCACGAACTGATGCCGTATGTAAGCGATCGATGAGTTTTCACCAGTAGCGTGATAAATACTAACTTCAAAACCCTAATTATTCGAGGCGCCGGCCTCTGGTGGAAGCAACCCTTTCTTTGGTTTAAATCAACCCGTCAATTGCAACGTAATACCATTGCATTGCGATTAAATCAGAAAGTAAAGAAATAGACGTCATTCACTGGAAACCGATACAATACACATCAACAAAAGCTCCATCACTTTTCAAAGCAGATACCTGATTCAGGTTTTCTTAAACATAAAAGTAAACAATATATAACAAAAGAAAACAGAATTATCAATATTGAATTGAAAAAAGGTACATATTCATTATTCAAATTTTTGACGGAACACAAATTTCTGGTAATACTCAAGTTCAGAATAGAACTTTAAATTCTGCTCCCTATTTTGGCGAACAGATCATTTTTACATCAAATGAGAGTAGAGGGACAAAGCCTTTGTTGATCTTATTGTCAATAACTTACAATAGCAGAAAAGGGTTATTGGAAAATTTAAAAAATTATTTTCGCAATACTTGTAAATATTTCAACGAATGCATACACAATGTATGGCTCACGGTGAGTTAGCCCCTCGTGAGTACCCATACCATTTTAATAACACAGGCCTAGAGATACCAGAAACAAGTTATTCTTATCCCTTCAGATGATAATGAATCATTTAAAATATATGCAGCTTCTCTTTAGGTAATAATAGTGTGCGGAAATCCATATAGGTCACCTTATTAATAAGGCTACCTCTCAAATGAATTTTATTTGTTGAGTTGACAGTCATGATTTGTGCGTTAACAGTGAATTGTTCTGGTCGGGTGACTACGAAATAAAAAACATGTCTGCTTAAATCACCCGCCATGCAACCCTCTTCAGTCTCGCCCCAGATTTCGCCTCGTACAGTGCCGTTGGATCAGCAGCCAATACAATCCTGGCGTTGCCGTCAACGAGGGCTGCGTATTTCGCGAAGCTTTGGGTCACCGAGGAAGTGCCGGTAGGTGCTGCTGAAGTTTGGCGCCGGAAGACAGGGGTTGAGTGCGGAGCGAATCGGTCGCTTTGTAATGGTGGGTTCACATTGACACTCTTTTCAACACTCTGAGTGTCACTTCGACGGGCACATACACTGTTGCCGGGCTAGCAGGCGGGCAAAGTGAGGTTCACTTGGACATTCTCCCTAGCCATTCTTTGCCGCCGCCTGCCCGTCAATCACTCCATCTACAGATGAGCCGTAGTCTGCAGCATGTCATCAGTAGGGATGTGACATTGAACATATTGCATATATATGCTTTTGAGTATATTTTAGATAGCATAAAATATGCCCGCAAGTATATATGCAGTGTGAGCATATCGCATATTTTCGTCGGAACAGCATAAAATATGACGAACATGCATGATTAACTGTAAGTGGCAGTAAACTGAAACCTAGCAAAACCTTCCCATTACTTTTAAATTATATTATTTTTTTCATCCAGTTTTATGTAATTGTTTTTGTATAACTGGATCAGTTTTGTAAATTGAAATTTTTCATAAATCAATAATAATTGTACGTTGCTACAGCTACTTCAAAAGTTTACATTAATTTTGCGAGAATTAGCTCTAGTTTGTTTTAGATATAGTTACCTTATGAAGTGTATTTGAGATTAGTACGGCTAGTAGTGATCTACAATCATGCCGGAGGTGAACAAGGAGCATAATTTTTAGAATACTTCAAGGAATTTGAAGATTTTCAAGCCGAGGAAGAATTTCTCTATCGCATTTATTGCGAGAAACTGGTGAAATATAAAACTTTTTTTCACTCAGAACACGTTAGAGAAGTTTTGCGTGGTACAAGGTTTTAGTTTCTAAATATCGCCACGTAGAACCATGTTGGGCTTAGTGCACACTTTATCAAGTTATTGTTATCGAAGCATATGAATAATTATTATTGCTCCTGCATAACAACACAGGGACTTCTCACTTCGAGAGCAATAAAATTAATGGATATCGTAGAGGAAACATTGAAGAACAGATATGATAAAAGGTATTATCAAGAGTTAAAATGCATTTTGGTGATAAACAAAGGTTTTGAAAAGATAACAACAATCAACTCAATTTTGACTCGTGAGATCTCTGACGCAATGGCTGAATCCATTAAGGAATATTCACCTTCCGAACTAACTTGCTTCACTTTTGCTCCACTTGTTTCTTGCGATGTCTAGTGGAAGTTTTCGCAATATAAAACTTTGCTGGCAGATAATCGTAGAAGATTTGTTTTTAAAAATCTCAACTACCACGCAATTATCAAGTGCAACCCTCGAATTTGACGCTAAAATATATTCCTCGTATAAAAGAAGGATTAAGAAATGTTCCTTGCATTCATGAAAAACATATTTACTTCAGAACCAACCTTGGATTAGATTACTTTTTTTTCGTTCGTTATCATCGTCCTTGACTCGTTCAGATTACAATTATTACTGTTTCAAAATATTTATGTTCAGATAAGTTATAAAACTTAGTTGAGAATTGTATACACTTAATTATTAATAGAAAATTATGAAAGAAATTATTTATTCCGTGTATGAAGAAGTACACTGTATACTGTATCATTGTTTCTGTACAATTTTCCTCACTAAAAATATAAATTTGGAGCTATTCAAGTGAAGCATTTATATGGATACATATTTCTGCTTAGCATGTAATATGCGCTTCCACAATTATGCATAGAGTGTACAATATATGCATCGAGTGTCTCTACATATCTTATGGTTTTACTAGCATAATTCTTGCCGAAGCCTTCATATTTTTTGCTGCATATGCGCTACAAAAATCAGCAAATGTGCAGCATATTTTACGCTGCATATTGTCACATCCATAGTCATCAGAATACGTTTGGAGACGCCCAGGTATTGAAACACATCAATGACATACGAAATAAATTATTAGCTCTGTACTAACAATCATCTGTCGCTTCCTGGCGAGAAGAACTAGAGCGCGGAGCGCTGCATCACCCCGCATGGTGTCTTGATGGCAACTGAGCACTTGTCTGCACCCCGAGTCCCCGACCATGATGCCTGTACTGCCTGGATAGCGTACCAATGTGAACGATCGCTTCCCTTTCGCTAACTTACCCGCGCCCCATGTTTGTGAGCTTCCAATGCAAGTGTCAATGTGAACCCAGCATAAGGGAGCTGTGTTCGCCTCTTCGCCTCCTCGCCCGCTGACGTGTGACCAGACCATGTATACAAAAAACTGATGGTGGAGTTAAAGAAAGCCCGGATTGAAAATTTTAATTGAATTCAACGAAAGATTAGTAACACCAGTAAACAACTGAGTCAAACGAATCAATAGGCGAGGAGTAGCACTGATCGGGCCCGAGTGCACAACACGCAGCTCTTGCCGCACGACAGCGCCCACCGCTTGACGCGAAAGACCTAGACCCAACGGCCTGTAGGGAAAAACAAAGACTTGAGCCTATAAGGATATGAAATAACCCCGAACAACTTCAACCCCTACCTAGGCAGCTGATATTTCGGCTATGGTATTGGGTTCCAATTCTAGTTTTAAGTTATACGTTATACGTTATAAGGTTTCAGTTATACGTTACACGTTATAAGGTTCCAGTGATGAGTTACACGTTATAAGGTTCCAGTTATAAGTTACACGTTATAGGGTTCCAGTTTTAAGTTACACGTTATAAGGTTCCAGTTATAAGTTACACGTTATAAGGTTCCAGTTATACGTTATAATGTTCCAGGTATATGTTATACGTTATAAGGTTTCAGTTATGAGTTATATTCGAATGCGTGTGTGGCGTTGCACCCTAATTGACCAGAGCATGAAATTGATACGTTGACTGCAAATCATAACGGGCAACCAATCAACGTACCCCTCAGTGTTATCCAGTGCTGAAACGTAAGACGGAGAGGAGTAACACGGCCCTCGGTGAGTTAGGCTTCCATGGTCAGGTCACACGTCAGCGGGCGAAGAGGCGAACTCTGCTCCCTGACGGAGTGAACAATTGGTTCCACACTCCACCACGGACTTCCGGCCCCAAACTTCAGCAGTACCTACAGGCACTCTTTCGGTCAACCCAAAAACTCCGCACAATACGCAGCCCTCGACGACGGCCACACTGACTAGGATTGCAGGACAGCTGATCCAGTAACACTGTGCGAGGCGAAATCTGGGGCGAGACTGCAGAGGGTTGCATGCAGGGCTGCCACTGAATTTTTTTCATTTCCCCCAAATTTGCAGTAGAAATTCCCCCATTTTTAGCAAAAATCCCCCAAAATTTAGATAAAACATATTATCGCATATGTTAACTAGAAACTCACTTTACTTACTGCATATTCAGTTCATATGTAATTTTGTCCCTTTTATTGACAGCTTGTAAGCTATTTTGCTGTCAGAGTAATTTATTTTACCCATCGATAAGAAATGATCAACACGTCAGAATGGAATATCGAGTTAGGGAAAGTATATTGCCAGAGTAAGTTCGCTTATGGCAATTCCATCGAATTCCTTGGACGGCACTCTTACCATAAAGTGTACGATATCAGCGCTGGTACTTACAACATTTATATTTCTCTTATGTTTCACTGAATGTTCCACAAAGCATGGATTTAAAATGATTTTAAAAGAAATATTACAGCACCTACAATAACTGCAGCTGGGATTATTATTCCATTTCAGGGAAGTTTTTATTTCGGGTACACTGAGCCGGTCATCTCTATCTGACTCTGTATATAACTTCCATTTTCTAGAAGATGATTCCGTTTGGTCAGTCATTAGGGGAACAGTATCAGAATTCCGAAGCATAAATAATAACTCTAAAATAACAAAATATTTATATATAAGTCTCATTACCCAATAGAAAAACTTAGTTGCCATCACTGTAAAACTTTAGCTCCTAAAACGTAAAGTAAATATGCAAATTAGAAAAATACAGATTGCGTAACAGCATATTACAAAGTTAGCTTTTGTAACGCAAATAAATTATGACAATACAAATAAATAAAAAAAATAATAATTATAGTTGCTTTGGAACAATGCAATCACGAGTGTTGGATGCATAAACGATAGCATCTCAAGCCAAGAGAGAAACAAATCAACTCTCAAGACTATCTCAATCATGACGCTCCAAATTTGCATATGCGACTCTATAAGCGTAAAACCACTGGTTAATGAGTCACCACGGTATAAGAAACAAAGACTAGGCCTGCCGCACATTTTTAGCATCTCTTAAATTTACAAGTAACTAATCTTCAAAAACACATCTGCGTTCTGCGTCCTTTGGCTAAGAAAACAAACAAGAGGAATTGCCATACTTCTAATTCACAATTTAAGGTAATGAAGGAGGAGTGACTGAGGAGTATTCGCTCAGTGAAAGGAAGCTCTAGCAACAGTCACACGGTCACTGGCAGCCTTTTTATTCCTCTAATTGAGCGAACGCTTGGATTCTCGAGCCTGAGCTGTGAGTTGAGAGTGTTCACTGTTCCGATGTGAATCTTGTTGTAAGTCTAACAAGTTCGATCCACGTTCCAACTTCGTTTAATTGCCTCTCATTTGTTGTTAAGGAGATATTTTCTGTTCTGCGTCATGATATCTTCACTCGAATAACCATACCAGGTTTCACTATATTTCCATGAGAAAAAATATCTAGCTAAATTCCCCTAAAATTAGCATATTTCACGAGAGTTTCCCCCATTCTTCCAGACGAACACCGTTTCCCCCAGATTTAGGGGAAATCCCCTATCAGTGGCAGCCCTGGTTGCATGGCGGGTGATTCAAGTAGACATGTTTATGCCGTAGTCACCCGACCAGAACAATTCACTGTTTACGCACAAATCGTGACTGGTTAACTCAACGAATAAAATTCCTTTGATAGGTCGCCTTATTAATGAGGTGACCTAAATGGATTTCCGCATACCATGGAAGCCTAACTCACCGAGGGCCGATTTACTCCTCTCCGTCTTACGTCGAAGCCCTGGATAGCACCGAGGGGTACGTGGGTTTGTTGGCCATTGTGATTTGCTGTCAACGTATCGATTTCGTGCTCTGGTCAATGAGGGTGCAACGCCACACACGCATTCGAATAATAACTTATAACTCAGAACTTGAAACCTTATAACGTTTAACTTATAACTAGAATATTATAACGTATAACTTATAACTGGAACCTTATAACGTATAACTTATAACTGGAACCTTATAACGTTTAACTTATAACTGGAACCTTATAACGTATAACTTATAATTGGAGCCTTATAACGTATAACTTATAACTGGAACCTTATAACGTATAACTTATAATTGGAGCCTTATAACGTATAACTTATAACTGGAACCTTATAACGTATAACTTATATCTAGATTTGGAACGCAATTCCGCAGCCGATATATCAGCTGCCTCGGTAGGGGTTGAAGTTGTTCCGGGGTGATTTCATGTCCTTACAGTCTTTGTTTTTTCCAACAGGCCGTTGGGTCTTGGTCTTTCGGGTCAAGCGGTGGGCGCTGGCGTGTGGCAAGAGCTGCGTGTTTTGCACCCGGGCCTGATCAGTGCTACTCCTCGCCAATTGATTCGTTGACTCTGTTGTTTAATGTTGTTACTAATCTTTCGTTGAATTCAATGAAAATTCTCAATCCGGACTGTAGGCTCTCTTTCTGGCCTACGATATTATAGGGGAATAAACTTCCCTTTACCAAACGGTTCAATAAATTGATACTAGCCCGTTGGGTGCTCTCATGATTTATTCAGGGAACATGAACAAACATCACAGTCCTTTTAACGGTAGCACAGTAATAGCAAGCAATGATAATAGCAATGACATTGACAAGTTTCAAAATATTGAGGAATTGCGAGGTGTCTGGAAAGATAAAGAATAAAACTAAATAAGACGGTAACAAGAAATAAATGAATATACATATGTCATCAATATATGTCTCAGTATAATCAAATCCAACGTACTTAGAAATAAACAAAGACAATTCAATAGTGAACTACACGCTGGCCGATTGTCACGCATCTGGCGCCTAGAAAATCTACCTAGCATTAGCACGCTGGGATAATTCTTTCAACTATCTTTTAATTAAGAAGCATGGACGGCGCCAACACGGACTTTATTTAACTCCACTTTTGTACAAATAGTGCATAAAGTATTTCCTTCAAACACGACGTTCAGTGTTCAATAGATTAGAATGCGAATAGTTGTGGATGTATATGAATTAAAAACTACCCCTCATTGCCTACACAACATTTTTTAAAAGGGGCATTTCCAATTTTTGCAAAGAGATGTACAATAAATTAATGTGTTTGTCAATTTTAACATGATCTGATTTTGTCATTCTCCTCTCGTTTTCAGTTTGTAGATTTACCAATCTAATTAAGAACATTTTTTGTCTCAATAATATTTTTTCATTCGAAGTGGATTTCAATTCATTCAATTAAAGTCAAATTTCAATTTTAGAGTAAAGTTCATAATATCGGAAATTCTATTTACCCTGAACAAAATTTCCCAGAAAGACCTCTTGATTATGTACTTGCCTCAGACCTTGCTCGAATCGACAAATTAATTTTAAGGAACTACGCGCGTTCTTGTTTTTATATTACAAACACTTGCATTGCACAAGAATTCTATAGAGCGTTAAATTTTTTCAACAACATAAGTTTAAACTTGATTCAGATTTAAACCCACACTAAAACTAATAATAGGGATGCTCTCAATAACTTCCAGAGGCCTAGTAAAAAGAAAGAAAAATTCTGTTTTCTAGAACAACTTGCTATAAAAATCAACATTGCAAATCACCGTACCACATTGTCCTCATTTCCCCAAATGCCATGCAACAAATAGTGAATCGAATAAACAAGAAGTGAATCGAATACTCTACAAAACATAACAAATATTATCTTCTTCAGCTCTGAAAAGGGCACATCTGCGAACTCCCGCTAATGTCCTTGGTAATCCAGCATTCCAAATTGAGAACGCCATCAACCATAACTTTGAGCACCTCACCCATCCCCAGCGTGAGGAGCGTGAATAAACCTAAGCCTTTCCCCAACTCGATTTCAGACCAGTATAATGTAAGTACGAACAATAAATTTGCGCTACTTGCAACGAACACAAATAGTAACTGCGACATGCCCTCCTTTCTAGTCAAGCATCGACTTACCGATAAACAACCTGAAACAGGGGAAAGTCAAGTAAATGACGGCATTAAAAACCGTTACATCGGAAATCCAATAATTCGGGAAAATTCACTGCAAATCAAACCTTTTTCCACAAATCAAAATCTCTGCGCTCTTACGTAGGCAACCCCTGCAATGAAAAACGACCTTTGGGAAAATCTCTCGCCTCGGCAGAGCCCCTAGCGTACGAACAAACTCATACCGAAATATAAGCCTCGAACACAATATCCCCACGAATTGCAGACACACACGATGACTTGAAACGATATTTCAAAATGGGGCCTACCTTCACTTTAGCTGACGGACACTCTCTCCTCCGAGCAGTAACAACACAGCTTGCATCACAACAAACCTCGCAATGGAACTATCTATCTCTGAAAAAAGCCATCAAAACTGAGAGCTGTAGAAACAGACTAATATGCAAAATTCGTTGACAAGAATAGTGGCAATTTCGACATACTTTTCGATAGATACATCGATGGAAAAGCTTTCAAACATGGAGTTGGGAACCTAAAACCCCAAGTAATCTCTAATGTGATGAGAATACCATTCACAAATTTGATGAAAATGATAATTTTATTTGCAAGTCAATTATCTCCCTTACATCAAATGCTTTGATAAATAATTGTTCTCCGGTGAGCATAAATTGGAAACAGGACCACTACAGCGCCCTCGTATTATTGCGTAATAAAAATAGAGCCACTCTAACCCGATTTTGTGACTAATAACATTGATCAAATAAAACTTTCACCTAAAATCGATACCATAACCAGTGAGCGAAGCAACAATGAACAAGAGGCTGGTATAAAATATTCGGCTAGACCTAGGAAATGTAATAACTCAAATAAACATTTACATTCAAAGCTAAAAGATATCTTGATAATACATATAAATGCTAACTGTCTCAACGATAAAATCGATGACATAAGGGTAATCTTGATTACTAGCGACATCGACATTTTATCTGCATCTGACACATGGTTCGTCTCACGAGTCGAAAGTTCATACATCAATATAACAGAATTCATATTGTAACATCATGACGGAATCAAGAATAAGAGAGGTGGTGGTTTATGCCTTTCCACTAAAGATGTCTCAAGATATTTTTCCATTGAGTGAAAAATGCGGAGACGCTGAAATGTCTTGGCTGAATGTTCAAGTAAACAAACACAAGTCTTTCCTGATCGGTAGTCTTTAGAGACATCCGTCAGCAGCTCTACGTCTAATAACAGATTTCATTGAAAATACGCTCAAATTAATCTCTGCAGCCAAAATGGTTTTCGATTTTTGGGGGGATTTCAATGTTGATCTGAGCAATAAAAACAATCAGCTATGCAAAATATGGCAAAGACTTCATCTGTGATAAATATTCAAGAACCAACGCGCATTACTAACACTTCAAAGATTTTTCAAGATTCAGGAACCATCATAGAAGAATTCATTACGTAGTTCTTACTTAACATAACTTTAAAAAAAACATCAACAAGTTTTCCGAATGGCATAGCGTACACTACCAACGCTAACGAACAAATTAGAAACCGCAATGAAAATAAGTATAGTCTTACTAAAAAATACGACAGGCTGCTTCTCGGAACAATCGAAGCAAACCTCTAGGTCTTCAAGTTTATAGAGTTCCGTAATTTGATTTCTGCTACCTCCGCGATATGCCGTTCGATTACTTTGAAGATGAAATGAAAGATTTTAGTTGTTTTTTATGATATCAAAATTTGAAACGTTCATGCAATGATTCCTGCTGTAACACTGGTGAACGCTGTTTGAAGAATTTCAATGGTGCTTAAATCTTTATTGGAGGTTATTCCATGTGTCTCCAATAAAGGCCGCTCTGCAGCTAGCTACTGTTATTGAAGTGATATATAACTCTACTCCTCGAAAGGTCGGATGTAACAGAATAAAACCTAACGAAACCTTCTGCAAAAATCTTTCACAATTTTACTGAGATTTATGACTAAGGGGCTACTATATATAAAACACATATCAACAGTTGACTGTCTTCGTTGAAGGTTGAAAGGTTAGACTATTTAAAAGTTACCACAATTTTGTGCGAAGTCAACAAGGAGTTTGGTCCTAAGTACTCTTCAATTCGATTCTCAACGACTTTTGGGAGTATTTACCATTAGCAAAATTCTGTGGGAGCCTTTCCCACTCAGTATAGACTGTGTGTTGATTTTCAAACAAACAATGCTTTTTGAACGACGGTGGCACAAAGCAATATATATACCGTTATCCAATTACCATGATTGGAGTGTGTGGTATATACGCCTGTTTCTGATTTAAGGTGCACAGTCTGAATATTATTTCACATTAGGAAGATAATTTTTTTCAATAACTCGGATTTAAATCGCAGAGTTTTCGAAAATTCATTTTTGAATGATAGAAACGAGCATTAGATTTAAAAATTACAAAAATGTAATGAACTAATTGAATAAAATACACTGGGATTTATTTTGACTCTCATTTCAGAATAGAATTTTCCAAATTGGAAGTGTAAAATCATGAAATGTGAGGTGATCAAAGAACTTATCGCGACGGCTTCAACTGCACATGGAGTGACGGTGTTTTTCTTCGAAGTCCAATGAAGTTTCCGTTGTAAAGATCTTGATAAGCTAATGTGGGACTGTTGAAAACCAAGACCAAATAATTCTGGTACTTTTCCTTTTAACTCATTTCAATCATTGTTGAATTAAAAGTACAATCAAAACGTTAGTTCATGGCGATAAAAGATATTGATTGGAATGGTACTCAACACCTCTGAGTTGAGACAGCTCGAATATATTTTTACTAACAGTAAATACTACCTAAAGTTCACTGGGAACATCACAAAACATTTGCTTACGAATAAATTCAAATCAAATTCATTATTAAATTCGAAATGACTTTGTGTTCGACTTTCAGTTGTTTAACTTTTCAACCTGTCTCAAAGAAAGTTAACTACTAAAATCTTTCGTTAAGTAACACTTAAGCATAAATTCCTAGAGAACACATCCATTTTTGAGTCCTTTTAAATCACTTCATTTCATTCTTCTTGATCAAAAAAGTTTGTTTTTTAAGGAGTCTGGCTCTGCAGTTACAGAGGCCAGCTATGAAGTGTTCTATGTCAGGCACACAGTGGATACGCCCGAAACACGATGTTGTCAGCGTAGTTATACTTCAAGAATCGATTACCAGTATATAGCAGCCGGAATCAATGGAATAAATCATCGGGTCACCCTGACTCACAGAACTGAGGGTTGCTCAAACCAAGAACGAATTTTATGAATTACTCCATCGTTGCCGATAGAATATCTTCTTTAATAAGCATTAGATGAATTTAAAAATTGACTTAAAATGAACAACAAACTGCTTGTGGTCTTTTTGCTACAGATAAAAACTGTACAGAGTCAAATGAAATTAAAAATACAAACACTGAACTGATATGAGAATCAATTCTTCTGTTTCTAAGACGAAAAATGAAGTTCATTTGAACCCTGTCATACTGTCTTTCTATATTTACATCAAATAAAAAATTATTCAGTTAAAAAGAATTAAGGGTAGAACAATGAATATCTTCTAACTGTTAGTCAGAATAAATGTTGGTCGCAATTCAACGGAATGAACGTTCTTTCTCCGAGCGATTTTTGTCTAGGCCATACCCAAAACTTTCCCTTTTCTTACCCTCGTTCATGAAGTCGACACACCGAAAATCAGAAGGAACTTCATCCCAAATTGGAGATGAAGAGATACCCTGTAAGATGCGTCACTAGTCTATAAGGTTTGGTAGTTTGAGAAACTTCACCTATACGGGGGAGTTCAATACTGCACTGTAAAATTATGAATTTATAGGTTCCATCTTCAGTGCTGAAATTATCAATAACATGGACAAAGAAAAAATAGAAAATAACGAAATGAGAAAAATGCAAGGAAGGCGCATCGGTTAACCCTAAACTAAATATAGAAACACTGCATACAAAAATGTTAAAATTCTGATCCCCAACATGATCAGCCTGAAGACTCGCTCAGACCAGCATTTCGAATGTTAGGAAGAATAGTCAATGAATAATCCGGTTGCACCGGATCACTATTTAAATGAGGTTTGTTAGTGAATACACACAATTATTCTGAAATTTACGACCCAATTTATTATTTCCATTTTAAAGTAAAGAAAAGTTAGAAATTTTGATGAATGATTGGATCTATTACCTCAGTATCCAATAGCAAATTTAAGGGACATGCAAATGAGCGTTGTGTTCCATTATAGCTCCTTGAACGTTGACCGTAACGAATAAATAAATGAAGGGTAGTACTTCAAACACGATTTCCGCCAGCAATCACACGCACACACATACACACGTCCACTTTCGAGACGTCCGTGCCGCCGCTGATTCCTATTAAAAAATAAAGCAATATCAGAAAATATTCTCTCTCAAATACTTGTACGTACGTCAATAAAAATGAAAAATAATTCACACTATCACCAAAACCATTTCTGAAAAAACTTATCTTTATTTTTAATTTCTGAGTTCCTGGTTTTGTGTATTACTCTGTATATTTTTTCCTTTGTTTTTCCAGCACGGAGGATTTATCTAGGAATATCGAAACGTACGCAAAAAACTATGTTTATCACGACGTTTTTCTTCTTTTGGTTTGAAGCTAAGAAATAGATGACTGACGAGAACGTGACTCTGAAGGGGTTCATGGGTTATGCTTTGTAGCTCTGAAGTAGAATTACAAATTACTAAATAATGCATTTTGTTGGGAGGGAAGATTTGAATCATTCGTGGAAGTAACCTCTTACGCCATAATGGTACATACAGCTTGGACAAAAGTGTGTGGGATTAAAGCTATCAAATGGTTGTAACATCTAAGAAATCGGAGAGTACCAGGTTTCCATTATCAATGTGTGGAAAAATAAATTTGAGAAGCTTTAGAATCGCCTAAACCTTTGATATCATGAATGGAAAGTCAAATTGCTTGTGATAGGTATCGAAATTACAGGGTAAAGATTAATTCATTTTATTCTACACTATTTTTCCAAAAATATTACAGAAGTTCACCAATGTAGACATTAGTCTATAGTAATCGTTACGATTTTTGCCACAGTTTCTAAAGATTTAAGTCCCTTTTCTACAACTTTTACTAAACTGGAAAAGTGCATAAAGAGAAGGATTTGTTCATTACGTTGGATAGAATAGGAGGAACGTGAGAAGCCGTTGTATCCCAAAGCTTTATTTGAGAATATATTTTCCCGCATGATTCGTTTCTTACTTATTTGTCACAGCAGCAAAACTTTGAAGAGTTAGCTGGAGCAAGTGTGAATGATTGGTTTCAGTGTAAGTCTGCATGGGGACGAGCGTAAGTGGTTGGTGAAATATATTTTTCACGTTTTGAGCGGTAATTTCTCCTCCATTCAGAAAATAATTATTGAAAAATGAACATAAATTCGTAATGTTTTTATGATCGTATTAGTAAACAGTGCCATAAACGATAGTTTCTACTGTGTTTTGGGAATTATTTATTACTTTGTAAACAGAATTTAGTAGACTTAACATACAAATGTATTTTTTTAAGCTGAGTCTTGCATACACCTGCGATGCATGCCAGATACCGCTATTTTCTACAAATCATTCTCTATCGAAACTTCATGTTTATTTGGATAAAAAGACAAAAATATTACGAATTTTACAATTATATATTGCTGTCGTAATTTTCGTCATAAGTTTTGAGAATTTCATTAGTATTTCATTCTTTTGCGGGAATATAAATACTAGATATCATCTGAACACGCACGTTTAAAGACTGTTCGTTTTGTCTCACAATAGTTCGTCGTCAAGCAAAGTGAACAACATTTATATTCAAAAAGTTGTCGTTACTTAGTTATTACATAATTAAGTTAATAATGCAATGTTCCTATATATCCTGCTGATTTCAAAATTTTAGACTCGGCTTCAACCCCCGCATGACCTCAGAATTTTAGAGTCCTTGCATATCTTCAAGCGAAACCCTCATATGAACAATATGGACAGGTCGTACCTTTTGCAAATAGTGAAAAGGTAGTTTCCTCGTCAGAACAAGCCTAATTTCATTTCATACTAATGTGTCACATGTATTCTTTTTGTGCTTCTGTATTATAATCTTTGTTTTTGTCCGTCTCATACTTTGTATTTTTACTTACAAACTGATGATGGAACTGGACTCCGGAACGTTTTCATAGTGAAGATGTTAAATTTTATCGGAATTTCCTTCGTTTTTAAGTTTCTGATAAGGTTGCGATTAAAGCAAACCACTGACGTGTTCAGATTTATTAAGTTAATATAATTACAACCTGCTGGCTAACTGACGGAGATAATGCTAGTTTGTGCAGGATGTTTTACGACAAGAGGTTCACAATTTCACCAGCAGAATATGGCCAGATGAACAATTTTTTTCTATAAAATTTCCAGAAGACTTTTGGGTTTTCGAGATATTAGCAGTAAATTTTTTCAAAGTATGAAATTTTACGATACAATTACTCTCAATATTTATTTTGAATTTTCGTTATAAACACTTCTAATGTACGAGGTTGTACTACGATAAAATTTCCTTTGAGTGATGTTCGATTAAAAGGTTTCAGCAAAAACGTTTTGAATGGAAATGTAAGGAAGATCTCGTGGCCAATATTTCAGAGGCTGCTAGTGAGATTTCTGAAATGCCAGACGTGTTTCCTAATATCCGACTTTCGTTAACACTTTTTATATAGAATATTCAGTATAAGGGAAATAAGAGAACACTATACGGTAGTTATTGGCGGTATCTGGCATGCATCGCAGGTGTATGCAAGATCTGGCGGGATCTGGCATGCAGCACAGGTGATCATGATAGAAGGGGAGCAGAGGCAAGCTTTTGACACGAGCGCGGCCGGGGTTCAGACCGTGTCAGGACGTGTCACGACGACGTAATGTATAACGTCGGTTAGTGGCTCAATGCATATTGAATTACGGTTGTGGTTGGGTGTGTATTAGGGTGACACTTATTTTTCGACTTGTGAATTTCAACTGGGACTGGCGGCCATATTGTGAGGTTCTAGCCAGATACATGGTACAAAATATTTGTTTTTAATTATTAATTAGAGGTCGCTCAGAGAGCTCAAAGTTCGACGTATTAATACTAATTAGTGTAAAAATCCCAACTATTCCATATTTTTGCAGATATCATTCGAAGTGTGGTATATGGAAATGCCGGTCAATTCTAAACTCTGTGAATGGCAGAAAGGAATGCCGAAATTGTAAACAAGGTTTTATGGCGCAATGTTATGGTTGTTGCAAGGAGGTTCATCAGTAGCGATGTGACCATTGGTAAGTGAGGTTGCGGTAGGAAGCGCTCTCCGAATATAGCTAGTTATTCGTTCCACAAAACAGATTCAAAATTGTTTCTAAATTTACGAAAACATATATGCATGTTTATTGCTTTGTTTATCGTGAACTTGTTATTTATTTTTTCCAGATACTGAATAATAGGTAATAGCTATATTAGCTAGGTATTAATTGTTCATTCTAGATGTAATCTAGGATGGCGTCAACAAGATCTAAGACAGACATCTATTTACTTGGCTCGCTGGAGAAAACCATAACAGGAAGTGAGCTGCCCTCAAGAAAGCAGGTGCTGCAGGTTTTTCTCTATAATCATCTCGAAGAAAAGTGGACAATGAAGGACGCAGCAGCTGATACATTGAAAGTTTTGGGAGATTTCTGGCAGCGCTCTCGAACTCCTATGCAGAAAGATCAGCGAGCAAAAGAAAACATCTTACGTTTGTACAAGGAATGGGCCAGTCTGAGAAAGAACAAAAGCCGAACGACAAAGACTCTAAAGGAAAATGAAAAAAGTTTGTCAACTCGTTTGAAAATCTGTTCGATATCGCTAACGCAAGTGCAATGTCAATGATAGATCTTGAAGAAGACAGACAGTTCTTGAAGGCACAAAGGGAAGAAGGGAGGCGAGGCTCGATGATTTCTAAGGATATGGTACTTTCAAATTAAGTGTCTCAACGCCGGAAACGGGAAGAAAAGGAATAAAACCGTAAAACAAAGTCTCTTCAAGAAAAAAGAGAAGATCAAGGAAATAGGCCAGTGGGCATCGAGCTCAAGTTCAACATCTTCTCCAGAACGAAAATCTCATGAAGACAATTGCGCTGGTCCATCTACGTCTCAGATGCCTCCCTCTAAACGTAAGCGGGCGTCCAAGAAGATAATGGATAGCGAATTGTCAGCCGCAATGGATCGTACCTTAACTACTGATCGTGATGTAGTATTCCTTGTTAGGGCTGCTGCTCGAAGTCTCGGACATGATCCCAACAAACTTGTCATAAACCGTGAATCCTTCCGGCGGGATCGGCAAAAATTCCGCGGTGCAACTGCTGCTGAGATCAAAAAATCCTTCAAACCGTCTGTTCCACTCACTGTTCATTGGGTCGATAAGATTGTTCCTGCAGCAGACGGAGGACCAGCCGTTAACCACCTCCCAGTATTGGTTTCGGGAGATGAGGTTGAAAAGCTTCTTGCTGTGCCCAGTCTCCCCAATGGAACCGGACAAGCTGCTGCTGACGCAATAATGACATCACTCTACGATTGGGGCATTGAAAAACAGGTGGTTGCTCTATCCTTTGATACCACTGCTTCGAACACAGGTTTGGCAGCAGGGGCATGTACTATCGAAGAGCAACGACTAGGGCATGAAGTTCTCCACCTAGCCTGTCGCCACCACTTATACGAATTAATCTGTGAGAAAGCGTTCTCCACTTGCTTTGGACCCTCTTGTGGTCCTGAGATTCAACTTTTCAAGAAGTTCAAAACAACAGGGGCTGAGTTGGACTAGCCAGCACCATAAGCAATGGAAATGGATAACATGTCAGAAAACCTACTCAATCGACGTAATGACCTTTTGGTGGAGTTCCAATGCCTACTTGATGGGAGGCACCCAAGAGATGATTATCGTGAGCTACTGGAGCTGTCAATTAATGTTCTTGGTGGGCAGCCAAAACGAGGAACACACATTGCTTCCCCTGGTGCTCTACATCATGCACGATGGATGGCAAAAATAATATATGCCATACAGGTGTTCTTGTTTCGTCACCAAGATAAATTCGTGCTTACACGCAATGAGCTTTCCAGAATCAAGCGATTTTTGGAATTCAGCGTCTCTACCTATGTGGCTCCTTAGTACAAAGCTCCATGTCCAACATCAGCCCCAACGCAACGCCTAGCTATATTGAAGGAACTAATAGTATATCCGGATAAGGAAATAGCTAAATCTACATCTACTTCATTGGAGCGCCACTTGTGGTACTTGAGTGAACGATTGGTTGCTTTGGCGTTCTTTGATGACCGTGTAAGCTTGGAAATAAAGCGAGACATGATGAAGGCCTGTAATAATGAAGAAGGTTCAGAGGATCCTCCGCATCGAGTCACAGTTGTCACCAGAGACTCATCCTTCACCAATAAAACTATGACAGACTTTGTAACAAAAGGATCCATGAAGCTTTTGCAGTTATTTGATATTGACACAACCTTTTTTGCCACTGACCCAGCTGCCTGGAATACTGACCCAGCTAACTTGGACGCCCAACAGCGTATCAAAGCTCTTCGAGTGGTCAACGACTTCGCAGAGCGTGGAGTGGCAATGATGCAAACATAAAACCTGGTCTTAACTAAGGATGAAGGACAAAAGCAGTACCTATTGCAGGTTGTAGAAGCTCACCGAAAATCCTTCCCAACCGCCAGCAGTCAAACTTAGACCCTGCAAACTAGGCGACATGAGTGGGAGATTGGCGCCCATGAGACCCCTACCTTTGAGCAGCTAATACTCACGACATACTGTGAGGGGGACCTAGGAATTATTCATCTTCAAGCTTGAACAATTAAATTAAGCAAAAAATAATCGCCATTTACTAGTTTCCAATCAAAACAACCAAATATTAGGCATTTATGACGAAAAAACCTCAAAATATATTTTATTGCGATTTTACGATTTTTTACTTCCTTGAGCGACCTCTAAATATCGATATTTTTGAAAATAATTTTTACACACATTGTTTTTAGGTGGAACCTCACAAGATGGCTGCCAGTCCCAGCAGAAATTTGAAAAAAAATTTTTACCCCCATACAAGTGTCACCCTAGTGTGTATTTAAGTCAATTCCCCAAAGTTTTGTAGAAATGCAGTTGCAGTGCTTGCTGAAATAATTATTACAGAAGCAATTATAATAATCAATATACTGGGTGTCTCACAAAAATTTCCCCGACGTTTCAATTGATTTTATCTCCACTTCAAATTACCATATTTTAATTGTCATTTTTTTTACAATATAGTACATTTTGTTTTCTTTCAGAATAATTTAGGTTTTTGAAAATAGTTCAATAACCCCTTTACAGTGATCGATTTACTGAAAGAAGCCAAAAAATTAACTGTTTAAAGAAAAAGTTTTAAAAACAACACTAGTTTTCTTCTTCATTTCCCAATACCTATTGTAAAGGAACGCGTTTTCAAAACACCACCTCTATCATTGATAATTCTTCGACAACGAATTGAAGCAGTGTTTCAAAAACTGAAAGAAAACAGTGAAATAATTCGCAAAACTCTTCGTTCAATTGTGACTAGAAGTAATACTAACCCTGGGAGAAATGGAGGGTGTGTCGAAGGATGCTAAATTGCTTAATTTATTTCAACTATATTTAAGGTAATGAATAAATATTATTGTTACTTTTTTAAATTTTTGTTTGTTCGTTGTTTTTGGAAAGTACAAAATACGGAAGAATATCAATATTGTTTTAAAAATTTTCCTTTGAGCATTTAGTTTTTCTACCCCTTTCAGTAAATCAATCATTGTAAAGTGGTTATTAAACAATTTTCGAAAACATAAATTATTCTAAAAAAAAATTTAATACATTGTGAAAGAAAGAACAATTGAAAGATGTTAATTTAAAGCGAAAACATAATCAATTAAAAAGTCAGGGACATTTTTTTGGGACACCCGGTATAATGACTGAAAGAAGTGCGTCAGCAGTATGGGATTACTTATATATATCGGTGATGAGTGTTGAAATTGCAGTGTGCACCATTAGTTAAGCAAATATATGACGAGGAGCGGCTGGTGCATCTCAGAAAACTTCCTCAACTAAATCTTTATGGGGCTATCTAAAATCGAAACAAAATGATCAATTCGTAGAAGTTGAAGAATAACCAAACAAAGAAAAAGAACTGAAAAATAGATACAAAACGTACAAGGAGAAAGACTAAATGTCTATGTATTGAATGCAAACAAAGACAGTTTAGGTTGCAGCAGCGGTAAAACTGCCGATTGTAGAAAGTCGTCTTCGTCTACTGGCAAACAGATAACTTTAAAAGAAACATTTACTCAATCCAAAAACTGGGAGCCAAATAATACTGACCAAATACCTGGAGAGAAATTGTTGTGGAAAAGGAAAGTTTTGAATTTGGTAGGGTTTTAGAATAAGAAGTTTGAAGTGCCATAGAGAAAGTAATTAGAACAAGACTAATTCCGAACCACAGTTTCTAAATTCAGTTTGCCATTTCAGAGAAAATACAAAAACAAATTAACGAAAATAGCGTCATCTGAATATCTACTGATATTTGGACCTCTCCAACTTGAGATTCTTTCATGTCAATAACTGCGCACTGGATTATAATTACACTGGATGGTAACATAGATACTGTGTTCTTCTTAGTGACTGCATGTACTTCAGGATTGCGATGAAATCGCAAATCTCTTGAGAAATTGTTTTGAACTTGATTATATAACCCGTGAATTTTTCACGTATGGGTAGCCGGGCATACTACACCTTTTTCCCTTCAAATTAATCCAAGTCAAGTTCAGTTTAATCCAAATCAAGTTGATTTTAATCCATGTCAAGTTTAATTTACTTTATATCAAGTTCAAATTAATCATAGTCAAGTTCAAATTCATCCAAGTCAAATTCAAATTCATTCAAGTCAAGTTCAAATAAATCTAACCCAAAGTTAAGGTAAGAATTGACTTAATCACTCGTCAATTTGAGCGTTTTTGTGTTAAATATGTATCTACTGGATGTGATGAGCGAGACAATTGTTTTTCCTTTCAGCGAGGAATACACAAAATTTCCGCCGGTGTTGCAATCTAAAAACAAGCTGTCGTAAAATGTGACAAGCCTCCAGCATCAGGAGGCTTAATGTGATTCAGATCTTTGAGCGGCGTAAAAGATATAAGTCAATCATTAAAACTTTCTATTATACCAATTAAAGTTGTTTTAAAATTTTACATTAATGGCAAATATGAATCCATTCTAATATTTATTTTCAAATGGTAATTTTATATTTCCCATAGTAGTATCGAGGATTTATTTACTCCTATAGAGATTTATATGTGTGAAATTCCAATTTATCCCATGTATGAAATCATACATTCATGCAACTACATAAGATTACCATTGGAAAATATGTAGATTTAATCTAAAAGAAATATAGCGACGAAGTCCTTTTTTTGCTCGTTTAAACGCTTTTCGTAAAAACAAGTTACAATTTGTTACATCGACATAGATGATATATTTGCCTTGGCCTTTTATTTTGAAGGAATGGGAACATTTTTTTTGGTAATACAGGAATGTATCTGTGTAGTAATGAACTGATATATATATTAGAATCAACAAGGTATCTTACAAAGTACTTAGGGAATCACATTTGCAGTTTTCTTTTAAAATTAAATCTACATATCGTCCAATGGTAATCTTGCGTACTTGCATGTATATAGGATTTCATATGCGTGTTAAAGTGGAATTTCACCTCTATATGAGCTTAAATAAATCCTCGATACTATGAGTACGTGTAACATAAAATTACCGTTGAACATGGATATTTGAATGGATGCATACAGTAATTAATTTAGAATTGTAAAAAAACTTTAATGTGAAGTATAATACGAAGTTTTTTTAATTGACTTCTTCTCTGTTACTCCGCTCAAAGATTTGAATCCCATTCTGCCTCCTGATGCTGAATACCTTCCACGTTTTACGACAGCTTATTTTTATATTGCAGAAATTTTATGTATTCTTTGCTGAAAGGAAAAACGTTTTTCTTGCTCATCACATCCAATCGATACGTACTCGTATATTACCGTAAAAACTCTCAAATTAACGAATGATTATGTCAATTCATAATTCAACTTAGGGTTGGAATAATTCGAATTTGATTTGGATTATCTTAAACATTACTTGCATTAATTTGAACTTGATTTGGATTAAATTGAACTTGACTTGGATTAATTTAAAGTGAAAAGATGTAATACAAAACTAAAAACCCCGGCCAAAACTCCGGTTTGAGGCACTATTCTGCCGAGGCCGGGGGCGGGGTGTGCAAAAATTGTCGGGCTTGCCGGGGCCGGGACCGGGGCCAACAAAAATGGCCGAGGTTGCCCCCGGGCAGGGGCCCCGGTCGGTCTATACTGTTGACATGTAAGTTGAGCAGAGCGAGCTACACAAGAATCAGTCGCTATGGAGGATTTTGTGAGTTCGTTTCTGTTGCCCTACAGCAAGAAACAAAAACGGAAACACTTTGTCCATCCCACCAACGTGAGAAGAGATCGCTATGGAGAATACCACCATCTCACCGCGGCAATGAGGTGAGATGAATCGCAATCCTTCGAGTATTTACGGATGAAACCGTCAACTTCTGACGTAATACTATCACTTATAGAAGGAAACATTTCCAACGAGAAAAGATAAATTTGCTATTCAGTAATAATTCACAAATTCTTATTGAGGATACATGTAAAGCTGAATAGTTTAGGCAAACTTAAAGTCTTTACATAAAGGTTGTATCACTTTATTGGACTACAGGTTTTCGTAGGCCATTAGGAACAAAGGAGTGTCTTGAGTAACTTTAATGGCGTCAACTGTTTAAGTCCTACTTCAACTTGAAGCCCTTAGACCATGAAGGTTTGAATTTTTTACTCATATAATCGTTATCACAACCATTATCATTATACTGGTATAGACATAAGGTTACCACAGACATCAGGATGAGGAATGAACGACCAGTCGGCAGTCAACAGCAAAGAACACACTAGGGAACCAAATCAACATATAATACAATATACTAATGTCAATTTCAAAACTGGCCCGTATAGTCATGAGATGCGTTACAAAGTTGGGAATCACGAAGAGATGTGAATGAGACGTTGTGGGGTTGTGGCAGGCAGAGACGCAGCGCTGTGTCACGTAGCGCGGAGTCGCGGCAGCGTTCGAGTTCAGCGCAGATGTGGTCGCTGAGCAACGTCTGGTCTGAGAAGTCTCCTGTTATTACTGTTCTTTGTTTTCTTGCCATCGTTTTGTATGTGTAACTCTGAATTATAAGGAACTATTGGAAATTATTTTTATCTCAAAAAGTAAGAATGGTGTTATTAACGTACAATAATTGAACAACTCGAGAGTTGAGGGCACTCGAGATTCGCGGCACTCAAGAGTATGCGGCATCTGAGAGTTGGGGCACTCGAGAGTATGGGCACCTGAGCGTTGGGGATACACGAGCATTGGTGATGCCCAAGAGTTGGGGTCCTCTAAAAGGTGAGAGCACCCGACAGGTAGAACAAACGCACGCATTGCACACATCTCAAGGCGCCTTCACACCACCCTGCATTCCACATTTTGCTGACACCTGCATCGCCTGCATCCCACACTTTGCTGACACCCACACACCAACCAACAGCAACACAAACGCTCCCCCTCCCCTCTTAAGACTCCGAATTCAAAGTTATTTAAAAATTTATCGTTTTTATCACTCGAATTTGAGACCCTCTTTTTCAGGCATACGAACACTGAAGTTTACAATTACTAAGCAGAATTAAGTTTTAATTTCATGGTAAAATGAATAGAAATTCCGATGATTGTACTGATAGAACAATCTACCACGAACAAGTATTGAGCTGTAAATCAGAAATAGCACACGGATTCAGAAAATAAATTTAGTTTATAGGCTGTGTTTAAAAAAAAATTATAGTATTTCTAAGCGTCTTAAATATTACAATAAGAATGTAAACGAATAAAAGCCAGGTCTTGGATTTTAAAAACAATTTCCCTTACATATCCTCTTACATAGTATTCTGTGTAAGCGTAAAATGTATTTCACGGTGAAATTTTATTGATTTGCTTCTGCTATACGTGTTAAAAAAATTTAGGAGTACAGTCATTCAATCATTTCCATTGCCTCTAAAAATCATTCATGCCAGTATAGTTTGGGTAAGATATTTTAGCACATGTCATACGGTAAGCGTGTTCACTCCGATAAGGCACGCAACAAATTCAAATTTATTATTTTAACATTTAGCTCTGAATATTTCTGGATGATGCTTTCGCCTAACGAAAAATAGCTTCACTTTGGCAGAAATGATTCCTTGTTCCATTATCCCATGATGGCGGAACGCATCTGTTAGACCTCGAATTTGAGGTAGAATAAAACGCGTAAGTAAGTGTGAGAAGTTAGAGAGGAGGCCGTTTAGATTAATGGACACACACTGTCAATTCCTTTTAGGTCAATGTTTCACGAGCTCTGTAACGATTGTGATTGCAAATACCATCATAAAAATTGAGATTAATGGAAATATTTGCATGGTAAAAATACTAGGCTTGGACAAAAATGTTCTATCTCAAATTGTTGGACGAGTTATAAAAAATTGCAATTAACAAAGAATCTATCGGGCAAAAGAATCTTAAGGAAGCTATTCTCATAAACATTATCAGTGTCAAGATGTTTTCAATATACATCTCAAATTGTTGGACGAATTATTGAATATTGCATTTAGCAAAAAATCTATCGTACAAAAAACTTAAGGAAGCAATTGTCATTAACAATTTCAATGTTCATCTATTTTTAATATACGACTTCCGAGAGAGAAGGTCAAAGCGTATTTTTGACCGTGTAATTGATACCTGCATTCAATATACAATTACGAGCTGATGTTATACACTTGCCGAGCAAAAATACTAAACAAATTTGAGCAATATCGAACGTGGTGTAAATATCACTGAATATAGAAAATATTAGCTTACAGAAACTGTTCTTGTCCAATTTAAAACTAAATATTGATTGGTCAAATCATTCATATTCGAGTTGTTATGTTCTTTCATATTTGTTTTACATTTGCTGCATAGGGGCCGATTTTGAAATGCTTCTCTAATATCGAACAATATTGCTAACTGACCGAGCTCGGACCGTGAAAAACTGTTTTCTTTTTTATTTGGTCAGTATATACGGTAAAGAGAATTGAAAAATATTAAAAAAAAACTCTTATATTTTAATATCTTCTTAAGATTTATTACCTTTAAAAAATGTTGAGATAATGTGTTGGTTAAGCAAACAAATGTCCTTCGTACAGCAGCTCCAATGTTTTCTCGAATTTGTATCTGGCGTTTTATGTATGATCTCACTTTCATAAAGCAATACAACTGAAACCTAAGTGTGGATTGAGTCACTTTATTAATCGCCGTGCATTCAGAACTTATGTTCTAAAGTGTGATAACAAATCATTTCCTAATCAAATTAGCACACAATATCTCAAAATTAGGTTGTACGCCAACTGTTTGAATTCTGAATAGTTGCTCCTCTACTCACTGAATGCTGGCTCCTCTACTACATTTAACCATGTTCTAAGAGCAGATGTGTACATTTTGAACTCATTGCGAAAATGTGCACATCCGCACACATCATTTCACATCATTTCGTGCACTCGCACTAAAAAATATTCTAGAAGTCAGCATTCTAAAAGATTGAAAAATCAATATTGAAAAGTCAAATCAGGCGATTGATGAACTAACCTTCATGCTACGGATGTTATTTTCTTATGTTTCTAGACACCTGTTACGTCAAAAATTTTCTTACTGAACAGCACTCGGTCGTCACCTCGTAATCTTCGTACATCTCGATAGAAAATATGTTCTTCACGTGATGCCGGCTGATGTATAATACTAAACTTATTATGGGAAAGACGCGTTAGTAATTAACTTTGCGGGAGTTTTTCTCACTAACTTGCTTATAGGGCATCTGATTTTATACTAACATACCCAAACAAGTTATAAAAGTGAAACAACCAGCACGCTGACGTCTGCAAAGACGAGCGCATTGATCCCCTGTATTCTCAAACCAATAATCCTTCATGTTTTCGACTACGTGCACAATGTTTGAATGTGGCAGTACATGTACAGAACTCGGTGCTCATCGGTAAAGAAATATATTAAGAGTACTGACGCGTAAGAAAGTTGCTTTATGAGAAACCTCAATACACATAACTCATAACTGGCTCTCAGACCTAAATTGTTATTCGCTCAACCATCTTAACTTATATTTTGCTTTTGAGAGCAAAATGTACTAGCAAAATAAAACAACGTAATTATTCAATGTCACGCCCAGATGAAGAATTCAACTACTGGTGTGGTGACAATGTAGTTAGAATGGATAAATTGTGAGAGTTGTAGTGCTTCAAATATATACTGCATTTTAGGAAGGAGAATTTTGTATACGGATGGTGATAATATATACAGGTATTAAAAGTGAATGGACAGATTTACTTAACACGATGTTTGAATACATACATTTTGGGGAATTTTTGAACTAACTCATACTCATGCAAAATAATTGAATCATTAATTTTGAGAAATCACTTTGGATAAAATTTTCAAAGTTTTCACCATAGGCTGGAAAATAATAATGAAGATCCTGAATAACAAAATCAAGCGCAGACTTGCTTAATTCTTATTAAGAATTACCCTCAGTGAATTTTGGATACTTCATGTAGGGGCTTCTGGCAACTCGGGAGACACTTCACAAACTCACTGGTCCTATCCTAGCGGCTGCCCATTGCTTTTACTAAACCACCAGTCAGCCAGTCAGTCATTTCATTTCAACGGAGCTGGGTGCGCGCTTTATAGCAGCGGTAAGCAAATATTTTCTTGTGTTCAGGGCTCATAAAAGTTATTCTCTTTGTTAAAACCTTGGCCGTGGTCCTTTTACATTAGTGTGTTAGCATGATTCGAATTATATTTTCTTAACTCAATGAACTGACCGTCTCATACGGACCTGTAGCTGCGCTACGCATATGCAATGTTTTGCCGTCTTTGTGTTCGATCAGTAGGGAAAAGTAAATACAGTAAAGTGAAGAGTATGTGCGACTTATCCGAAACACTTGAGGTGCTAGCATAGGCGTAGAGGTATTTTGCTCTACACAGCATGGGTAATATTTCGGAGACAAAGCTTGTGCTTCCTATTGAATTCAATATGTTTCATAATATGCCTCATGGCATGTCTAATTAAGTTATGTCGAATTTTGTACCAATAAATTTCATTTCTCGTATTGATTTCAGCGTAGCTATGTGCATATATTGTGATTCGGTTCATCGTTTTCTATGAAAATATAAGTAGAGTAAGTGATTTTCAACGACCTTGAAAAATTGGAGAGTGGATTAATTTCAGTGAGTTTACGTATTTTATCATGCCACTGAAGTGACTGTTAGCTAAGTGTGTAATTTTTGAAAAAATGTAGCCACTACTAACACAAGCGTTGGGTTCCCTAAGCAGTAATTCCACAGATCATATACTAAAAGATCCTCAACTTATCACTAAGTGAGTTTCAGCCCTGTCGACAATGACGTAGGTGCCAATTGGCCAATGACGGAGCCGATAAATTGTTCCGTGACTCTTGTTTGAATCTGAAGTCGTTAGTCGGCTGTGAGCCTGTGACAGAGGTGTATCGAAAATTGCAGCAGGAATGGCTCCTTGCGTACGCTTAAAAAATGCTCAATGGAAAATTGTGCGACTTATTTATAGCACGTTTTTTATCACTCAAACATATTAATTTATTCATTATCGTATTGTTTCGACTAATATTAGAATCTGGTGTTTAATGGTTTAAAGGTTTAAAATGGTGATGAACTCTTTCCGAAAAACTTAATATACGGCACCAACGTTTTATCACATTTAGAACCTGAGTCTTATTTAAATGCACCTTAGTTTATAAATTTAAATTGTATATACATGTTCATGAATGCACATTTCTAGAAAAACACAAAAGGGAATAAAAGATCTCTAGAGTTGTGCAATACTTTGAGCAACAAAGGTAAATTTAAAAACGAGGCTGCAGCCGAAGAAATCATTTACTGTGAGAGTAAATAAAGTTCAAATGAGTTTAATTTAATAGTCTTGGAAAACGGATGATTTGGTTTTGACGAGAATTTTCTTGCGCCTCTTGGAGACAAGAGGAGAGGAGCCTCGTGTAATGCCCTCGCAGACAACTGGTCCGTGGGGTGCTCCAGGACTTCGCCGCGCCAAACACAGCGGCTATCGCTGCTCAGAGAAATGACTGAATGTAATGTATGCAAAGCCAGGCTATCTTATAAGCGGTATAGTTATAATCTCGCCAAAGTTGAATTTAAGTCAAAATAAAGTAACGTCATTAAATGTAAAGATTTAGTGGAATGCTTAATTTGATTATCCTTTAGCCAATAAGAATAAGACAAGAAACGGGCAAGACGATGCGTCCAATCTACCAGCTCTCGAAAATCGACTCCAGCAAGCTATCGGTCGACCAACCTCCGCAGAGCCTCGACGCCTTCCCAAGTTGGTGCGCAGAGCAGGTGGAGAGGCCACAGCTCGGCAGCAAACTGTCGCGTCTCGGGGGGGGGCGCAGCCAGTCCGTCGCGCTCCAAGTCCCCGAAGGAAACCCGTCGACGAAGCGAAGCCCGAAGAGTCGCGCAAGCCACCGAGGATTGGGTAAATAGGCTAGGCAACGTAAGACGCAGCAGCTCAACAGAAAACGTGCGCACAGTGTGAAGGTCAAGTGATCTGTGGGAGCTGAGCGATATATTAGCGAAGTCAGCTCTCGTGCCAAGTAAAGGGTCAAACCTAAGAGCTACTGAGATCGCACGAGATCTGGCATTATAAAAATAACTTTATTAACTATTAACTTTTAAAAGCATACATTTTTGGATTTTATTATTCATTTTAAAAGCCTTTGCACACAAAACACAGTTATTCTCTATAACATTCACGTTTATGTATAGTGAAGGACAATATGAAAAAGTTTTATCAATATAATAGAAATGTACTGCTTTGGATTCCAATATCCTTATTACGTCAAGAAACGTTTCATAACTTTTGAATAAAAACCTCAGTTCCAATCCGAACGAGTATCATCACAGACCATATACTAGAAGATCCGCAACTTATCACTAAGCGAGTTTGAGATCCGGGCCGCGATGACGTAGGTGCCAATTGGCCAATGAGGAGCCAAAAAATTGTGACGTCACGAAAAATCGGCAGGAGACTGTTTGAATCTGAAAGCAGCTGTGACAGAGGTGTGACGAAGATTGCTGCAGAAATATCCCCGTACGTTACGCTTTAAAAAGTGTTTGATGGAAAATTGTGGAAATGATAACCGTGAATGTCCTGATTTGTCGTTTTTCCTATTTCCAAAAGGAAATTACGACGAGTGGATGGCAGCATGTGGTTCTGTAACGTTGAAGATGGATAAGAGATCCAAAAGGCCGGAGAGGGTTTATGTGTGTGCCAGCAATTCTCTCGTTCAGACTATAACTTCATTTTCGCCCCATTCAGAAATGCCAAAAAGTTATTGAAATCTTTAGCAGTTCCAGAAAAAGCTGTGCAAGACCAAGGTAATGTAAAACTTTTTGTTGTTTCGTTTATTTCAAGTTAATCCAGTAAATCAAAGTTTCACTAGGCCTAATTATGATTACCCTCATACCCTTGATGTATAATAACTGTGTTAATCGAGAGTAGAAATTTTATGGGCTTCAAATTTTTATCAAAAATATATTAAGAAATATTGTTGGTAGCTTTTAGCTGAAATGAATAAATAATGCAGTAGATAACCCCAAAATTTAATTGACATTAAGAAATATGAATGCTATACTTTTCATGCAAGATTTAGTTGCAAATGCTATTCTTAAAGTAATGTTTCAACAGATAAATAGATGCTGATTTAAATTGTCTAAAATTGGCTATAATTTTGTATTGCCAGTAAGGCAGTAACTGCTTGTATTGTATTAAAATTTAACACAATCAAAATCTCTCATTAGGAGGTATTTTAATAAGTGATGGTTAAACACTTTGAATCATCCTATGTTTTTTATCTAAGTTCTTTCAATTTGCTTGCAACTTATAAGATACTCTAAAATAATTTATATATGGCTATTGTGTGAAGTAATTATTGTGATATCTTGATTGCACTCAATGAGCATGAATGATCCATTTCAAATAATTTTGTTAGCTTTTTAAAATTTACAGTTATTTTCGCACCACTCATTGCCTTTATTATAATGAAAAAAATCACCATGCAGGCTTCTTTACTTTAGTAGGAAAATAGTAGCCTACCTACTCTTACTTTACACAGCTTTAAAATAAATGATTAGGTGTGAAGAATAAGTCAGCTTTCAATCCTACATCTAGTCACTTTCAAAGGTGACTTTCAATACTATGAACAGTGATCAGACTGTGTTATTCATAAAGGTGGCCTTGTAGAGTTGGTCACCAAAGATGACCTTACAAAGTTTACATAGTTTATGTAGGGTTCCTCTTGGTTAATTCAAGGTCCAGAAACATGATCAATGATCTTTCTTATAAAAAAATGTTCAGAGTAGGCTACATGGAATCTCAATTATTATGAACTTCAAATTCAAATAAAAATTTTACTAAAATTGAATGAATAAAAATCTAGGTAGGCTAAAAGGAGATAAACTTATTGAGATCAAAAACATTCACATTGAGATTGGGGAATTTACATACTAATAATACTAAAAATAATAAATTGAAATTTCATAAGGATCAGTACAACAGTTTACAAGATACAGGGGCTAGAAGCTGGGTAGTGGATTGATGTACTTGAATAAAAGGTTTAAATTCATATGATTAATTTTACACTGAAGGGATGATAAGAACCTATTTATTGAATCTCTAAGGCTGTGTTTTGAAAATGGTATGGGTACTCCAGAAGCCAACATAGCCCTTAATGACTTTGGTTTGTGGGGATTAATATTGAATGGTACTTAGCTCTATGAGTATATTACTCATCCCCTTTTACTTTCTCTGTGAAACTATGTTATGGTGGTGGAGCCTTAAAATGACTTATTTTCTCCTAAAGTATTAATTGGCGATGCCATGACACAGAAGTTCAGAAAAAATTAAGGTTGTTGGAAATATCTTTCATTGTGTAGTGTGCTTCAATTTCATGCAAGATGCCATATCACTGTTCTAAATTTATTCCCATATTTCTCCATCAGCTGCTGGCACTGAACCTCCTGCTCTTGGTGCTACAAGCCTTGGCACTCCTGGTGCAAGGCCTGCCCTACTTCTTGCTACAATGCCTGGTGCTGCAACGCCTGCCACTCTTAACAAAAGTAAGTTTACATTTTAAATGATGATTCCCCAATCCAATTGAGGAATATTGAAATGAAAGAAAAGAATGTTAACATTGAGTTCAATGCATTGAAATTTTTGAAAAAGTCAAGGCCACTTGAAAAAATATTCATCCCATGTAAAAATTGAAGCCAATAAGCTTAATTTACACTTATTTAGAGAGTGCATGGCTGTCACTTATGAAGCCTTAGTGTACACAAAGAAAGGGTAGTACATTACCAATTACTTTTGAGACTGGTATTCACACATGTTTTACAGTGTGTAGCATTTATCCAGGAAATGAGTGCTACACAATTCATTATTACACTCAATGAAACATAGCAAAGAAAGTTTTTTGTAGGGAAACAAACTTCAGCATTGAATTGGAAATTATTTAATATATAATACAGGGGTCAAAATGTTACTAGCAATCTTTTTCCATGTACATTTAGTGTTGAATTAAGAAAAATAATTGAAATGTTCAAAAATGTTGTTACGAACACCGAAGATAATTAATATAATCTCAATTACAATCCTGTGATAACTCAGGCACTTCATGAATGAGAAATACCTAGTGCAGTGTTTGTGTTGACAGGTTAGGTTAGGTAAAAATAGGTTTTTGTATTTATTTAATTAGATGAGCTCTTCCAATTTTTGATGAGCCTCCTCTGTACCCCAGTGGTTCATTCCTTATGTACCCTTACAGTGCAGCAGATCTTTAATTTACCAATTAGCTTTGCCTATTTTACATTACAAAGGATCACTTACATTAGATGATTTCCAAATAAATGGGATAAAACTTTTGTATCCATTGGAAGTAGTATTCCATGAGAGAGAATGTCAGGGCCTGAGCTGATGGTGAGGTCGGCTTTTTTTTTGTTTGTACCTAAGTGTTTTCCTTGCATACTAGATGCTTCCTTCCACTTCCTCTGTGAAATTATGTTATGGGGTGGAGCCTTAAACCGCCTTCTCTACTAATGAGTAAGAATTGAATGACACGAATTAAAGCTTCTGGAAGAATTAAATTTGTTGAAAATCCCACTCATTTTGTAGTGTGCTTCAATTTCATTTGAGATGCAATATCACTGTTCCTAATTTATTCCCTTATTTCTCCATCAGCTGCTGGTACTGTACCTCCTGCCCTTGGTGCTACGAGACCTGCCACTCCTGGCACCTCAAGGCCTGCCACTCTTGGCACCTCAAGGCCTTCCACTCCTGGCACCTCAAGGCCTGCCACTCCTGGTACCTCAAGGCCTGCCACTCCTGGCACCTCAATGCCTGCCACTCCTGGCGCCTCAAGGCCTGCCACTACTGGCACCTCAAGGCCTGCCACTACTGGCACCTCAAGGCCTGCCACTCCTGGCACCTCAAGGCCTGCCACTACTGGCACCTCAAGGCCTGCCACTCCTGGCACCTCAAGGCCTGCCACTCCTGGCACCTCAAGGCCTGCCACTCCTGGCACCTCAAGGCCTGCCACTCCTGGCACCTCAAGGCCTGCCACTCTTGGTACCTCAAGGTTTGCCACTCTTGACACCTCAAGGCCTGCCACCAGTGCTTCCAGCAAACAATGCTGCTCTTCTTCGTGGTGGGAAACGACACAGGTTAGCCGTGTTGAAATAACCCCTGAATTCGTACTTCTTTGAAGTGTCTTTGAATTCTAGCGAGATAGATTTTTCAAGTTACAAGCCAGAATTGGACAGCGTTCGATGAGTGCTAGCTGCAAAAGCTCAAAAGATTGCTGAAAAGTTATCACATACGCATTATTCTAAGACACAGCAGCATTTGTTGAATTATTGTGAGAACTACCTGCTGCCATTTCCATCAGTGTCAATACCATATTCACTTTCACTCATTTACCTCTCTGATCATTCAACTTCTCGATTTAATACATCCATCATTAAATTATATAATTATCTTTGGGTAAAAAATAAAATTAAAATGTGATTCTCGTAGCATATTTCTGAACTATACTTTATTTCTTGTGTCCTTGTAATTGGATTAATGCAAACATTTAGGTATTGCTTCTTTGCACGATGCATCCAATTATATTGCTTGATTCATTAGAAGGGTGGGCTCGCGGTACTCGCTGACTTTCTTGGGTACTGAACAGGGCTAGCCTGTCTCTCATTGGTACTCACTTTATATCGTTCGGTATGTTTGAACTCATTCGTAATTTAATGCTAGAAATCTTGGGAAAGAATACTGACCAGAGCTGTGATTCCAATCCATGTAGATTAAATGTGGCATATTTTTTAATTAAATGTGTTGTGTTCAAATCCTAAACTTTCAATCACTTTAAAGTTTGATTTATGTGTACAATTAATACTTTCTTCAAGTTGGGGAAGTAAATATAACATACAATCTAATTTTCGTCAATTTATTTCAGAATTCGTGTGGCAAAAGTAGCAGTTCTTTGTTGGAAGACACAGGTCCTCCAGTGGAACCTTGTAAGCGACAGTTGTTCGCTTCTCCTTCTGGAACGACAATTGCCCTTTAAAACAGCAGACCAGCTCCCGAGAGAAAACTTAGGAAAAGGCTCAGGAGAAAATCAAAGGTACTGTACAAGAGGTTGAACACAAATAATTTCCTGAGAAGTGTAAGTGGCAGACTTGGTCCTTATCTCAGTGCATTTGTCAAGCTCTAATTAAGGGGCAAGAGATCATACACCATGTATCACAAGTGGCTCGCAGTGAACATTCTTGTAAGCTCATCAAAGACCCACTATCAACTGATGAGGAACTTGATACCATTACCCTCACTTTCGACTGTGCGTGCAATGATGAAAAAATTCGAAGTACGTCTTGGTACAAGTGCTAAAAGTGTGTCCATGTTGAAAATGAAGGTAAAACCCGTCAGTGCTAGAGATAAACTTTGTTTCATTTTAGTGGATGAGATGTCGCCCCGGAAAGTATTATTGTACAACCGAGAGAACGATGCCATAGCTGGATTTGAGACTATTTATTGACCTGATTATTTTGTACGAGAGAGTATTTTTGTATTGCTTTCTCAATTATCGGCACGTATCAGGATTTCATAAACTAGTCTTAAGTTCTTAGATTTGTGTCAGCATCACTGTAATTTCTGCTGTGTTCATGTCACCGACAAGTTGCCACTATTTTTTACCGTGTGTAGAACGCTTCAATGCACAAGACACATGATCAGACTTATGTCCTCCAAAAGTTGTACTGAAAAACTCAAGAAAATTCTCCATGAGTAATATTACCATCTGGTAGCAAGTTTGGTTTATATTTTTTGATTGACCTAAGTATATTTTATTGTTAATGCATTAATTTTGTTCATAAGCTTATATCGCTACAGTATTTCTGAAGTGCGTCATGGTAGGAATCTCATTTACTGTTACGAGCTCGTAATTTTTATATATCATATCCAAATGATTGCTCTTCTTGCACTGCAGTGTCAACCGTGACAGTGCAAGCTTTCAACAGACGCAGAGATTGGATTTAATGTCTCATATCTATATTCTTGTTTCTTACACACGCTTGTGTACATACTGAAAGTTTTAATTGCACAAAATCTTCATGCGTAGTTCATTGCTTTGCGTACATAAGCATTTTTACCCCGCTATTATTTAGCGTGTACGCTCACTACTGATATGTTGTAACTGGAAAATGTAATGAAAAGACATGCCGACGGCTCTGCTTAGGCTTCAGTTATTAGCTCACCCAGCCACCTCAGTACTGTAGTTCACTTCTGATACTAGTTAATGCTGTGTGTTGAGCCTCGTCCAAAAACTGGATGCTTGTAAACCCTAATCCAAAGTGTTTGCGTGGCGGTCTTGAGGACTCTCCTTCCTCAATATTCTCCATTATTGTTACGAAACAACGATCGTGCCCCTCAGGTGGATACAACTATTATATCTATGGGAATTAGCGCTCCCAAGGGAAAAATATGAGGTACTGTGCTGATAGTTAGGTAAGCCTTCTTTCTGTTGAAATAAAATGTTCGTAGTTTTGTGTAGGACCATCTTTTTTCGGTCTACTACTGTCCTGTTTTTCAATACCTCTAACTTTCTTCGTCAACTTTTGTCATGTTTCTTAACCTTCCTTCTTAACTGACTTTCCATGCGCACGGGATCCTGTGCCGGAACTCACCTTGTACATAAATTCAGCGTTCCCTCAACTCCATACTATATGGTGCCTTCATCCTTCCTCATTTTGAACCACTTTGTTGTGGTATGTGGTAAAGGGAGGCTAAAACTAATCTATAATCAATCAAGCAACGTACGCACGAATCATTCATCAATGAACGTAACATAAAAAACATTACGTTAACGTAAACTTCTTCCCATTTCTCCTTTGTAAAGATTTGGGTAATCTGTACGTATAATAAATATAAATAACATCGCAACATATTATTAGCAGGTTTTTTTTATCACCCAAATAACTTAATTTCTTCATTATCGTAATGTTTCGACTAGTATGAGAATCTGATATTGAATGGTTTAAAAAGACAATGAACCCTTTCCGAAAATTTTTAATATACGGCACCAACGTTTTATCACATTCAGCACCTTAGTCTAATCTAAATGCGCCTTAGCCTTTATATATGAATTGCAAGTATGTACATGAATGCGCAATTACGTGTATGTATATTGAATGAAATAATAAAAAGTGTCGTCAATGTACCCGCAATTTACGATTTCGGCTTTCACTATCCTTACTGCACCCAGAAACGTTTATTTACAACCAAAACGAGCGTCACAGTAAAGCCTGGATACGCAGCCAATTGGAAGCTTTGGCCGTGATGACGTCAGCGGCCAGTCGTGATTGCTGGCTGCTGATTGGTTAGCGTGCGTGCGTATGTTTGTCTAGAGCGGGCTTGGGGTCCACCGTAGTTTTGCAGTTCTTCTTATGTAAATGTTCTGTGAGTATCATAGTAAAGCCTGAAGACGCAGCCAATTGAAAGCCTTGGCACCAATGACGTCAGCTGCCAGTCATGGCTGCTAGAAGCTGATTGGTTGGCGTGCGTGAGTACGTTTGTGTAGACCGGGCTTGCGGTCCACCGTAGTTTTGAACTTCTTCTTATGTAAGTGTTCTGTGGTAATTCTGGACCGCCCACTTCATTGTGCTTTTGTGCATTGTAAGATTCAACAACCTTTTGACAATACATTTAAGCCCTCTACGGGTCAATTTCCCCCATTTGAATTCAAATTAGCCAGAGTATAAATATTATTTGATGCACAATCGAAATATTTTCTGAAATATGATCTATGAAAAGATAATTTACAGTATATGACGAAAATTTGAAAAATGTTTCGTGACCAGTGTCGATACCGTCGTGCGGTCGACGTGAGGGTTCGGGGAAAAGGGCTGTCTTCTGTGCAGCTACCTTTTTCCGGGGCGCTAGCTTTTCTGTGAAGCTGCTCTTCCTGAGGTTCGTGGGGGTACTGCCTACGCCGTATTTAGTCCGCTAGGGCAACAGAAGTAGTTTCTGTTTGCGCTGAACTACGGCAGTACCGTTTGGTGAGATTTGTGTGGGTACCACCTGCGCCGTAATTAGTCCGCTAGGGCAACAGAAGTGGATTCTGTTTGTGCCGAACTACGGTGGTACCACTAGAGTGAGGTGTGTGTGGATACCGCCTACGCAGTATTTAGTCCGCTAGGGCAACAGAAGTAAATTCTATTAACGCCGAACTACGGCGGTATCGTTAGGAAGACGAGCTACTGTCTGCGCCGTAATCAGTCCGTTAGGGCAACAGAAGTAAATTCTGTTAGTGCCGAGCTGCGACAGCGTCTTCCTATGAGACAAACTATGCGGAATTGTTTGTCCTCCCAAGGTGGTTTCCTTAAGCCCCTTTTTAGGCGAGAGTGTCGTATTAGACTAAAGCCTGTGTCAAAAAGGAGAAAGGAAAACTCTTTCGACCTCAGGATGTGAATTATTTATTGCAGAATCTCGTTACAATGCCTCTTAAATAGACAGATACATTTCAGCAAAGAACATGATTTCATTTATTTTCTGTGAAAATAGCGTACATAGACATGAGTTACTGCATAACACATTACAACACGCAAAATTACATTTTAGATGTTTGTGCCATCCAGCTAAGTAATCAAACTAGTATGAGAATATTAAAATACAATACAAATGAAACTTAAGGGATAACTGAAGTAAATGCACAGACGAATCATCAGCGCAGAGAACAACCTAGGGCCCGTACCGGGAAGCACTGGGTCCAAGCTCGCAGGATTTCTACACCGCCCACCCCTGACCCTCCAACTCCGGGCAGCTTCTAAAGTTGCCATTCGCGCAAATTATTGAACTATGTAGTACTACTGAGGTTTATTAACCTGTCTGTTCGTTATGCAGTTATTATTAACCACTGCAATATAACCACTACAAGTACTTAGTAAGCAGATACTACAGCGGAATACCAAATTTAATCTCTATTAAATCATTATAATTAGTTTTTACAACGACCGCTGGTGTTTGGCTATTCGACCCTCCATCTCGGCACGCAAAAACAGGCATTTTTAAACTTTTTTAAGTTAACCTTAATGGCCTAACCTAACCCAACCTAACCTAATTTAACCTAACCTCTTAACCTAACTTAACTTAACTTAACCTAACCTAAATTAATTTAACCTAGCATTTCTGTAGCTGCTTGTAGGTGGTGTTGTAGCTGGTTGGAGGTGGAGGGAGAGGGCTGAGCGGTGTAGAGATCCTGCGAGATTAGACCCTGTGCTACCGGGAACTGAACACATAAAGAAAATACTTATGATTATGGGTAACTCCAATAAAAAACTCGGCAACACCTGTGCGGCCTGACAACCAGCTAAAGCGGGTTTGAACGCTTTGAAAATATTTTAACAATGTTTAAATCGTGTGTGTTTGAGAAATGTAGGAAAATATTTGGCGGATTACTTTTTTGAAAGGCATTAGGTATATAAGTACTAGTGGAGATTAAGAAGGCAATAGGAACGTGTTGTAGAAGTTTGAAAGAAATTGATAAATGCTTTACAAAAACTTCCAAGCCTTTAATGAGCGTTTGGAGTTCTGAGAAAATATACAGTTTTCGAGACACGTTTAAGGAATGTTCAAACAATGTCCGAGGCAGTTTTAAGGGGAGAATACTCCCATTTATAAAAGTCCTATACTATTCGACCGATCTTCGTGAAACTTTGCATCTGTATGTAAAATTGAACATGGATTAGGATTGGACTTATGTGTTTTTCCCATTTTCCACATAGAAAACGAGTTATTCAAAGAAAACGGAAAAATGGGGGGTCTGGGGAAAATCCATGGACTCAATCAGGTTTTGAGATACAGAAATAATATTGGTATCAGAAGAAGCAGATTTGTATTCTCTAAAAAACAATGGAGAGTTCTTTCTGAATTTTCGAAATACTTTTTGAAAAAAATGAATAATACACAAATTTGAGCCCATTTTCACACTTTTCCCCACAATAAATAATGTAGCTAATTTTCTATTTCGAAAATGAATGCAAGTCGACATTGTCTTGTAGGAGATTGAATTCCGGTTCTTTTGATACCAAAATCATTACTGTAGCTCGACAAGTGAAAACTACCTTAGGTGTAGAAATCGTAAATTGCAATTGTTCAGGCGCACGTGCTGAAGAGCGCTGAAGTGCTGAACGGGGCGCGCTCTTCGGCATGACAAACCTACCCCCAGCAATTAAGGCAGGCGACTGACCATTTTCCTCAACTATAAACTCCAGCTCACACTCATGGACAGATTGCCAAACATCTCCAGATAAAAAGGTTTCATAGAGAAAAAAGCTTAAATGGTGTATGGCAACCACCGTGCCCCGCACCCCACCGCTCTCGCCCCTCCCCCCTTATGACCCACTTCCCGCCCCCCCCTGAGTGTAAAACTTCACCAATGTGTCCGCTAAATATATACGTACATTTTAATGAATAAAAACGAATTCCGAACAGTTTCAATTTTTGGGGGGGTATTCTCCCCTTAAAATGCATGCAGGTTGAGATGAAAGGGCTGAAAACTTCTTTTAAGGGGACTGACCCACTTATGGATGAACTTTTTCCTATTGGGTAGATAAATCTGAAAATTTCGCCGTATGTGTATTTTTTTTAGAAATGTTTTCGCTCGCTAACATTTGTTGCATTTTCGCATAATAATGCTGTATTTTGAAAAGAAGGCTTTTAGGAGGTACATTTCAAAATGCCTTTTAAGCCAAACCAATTGATTTCAAAGTTACTTTTAGTGTTATCACACTCAGAAAATAATTTTCAACTATCTCTTTAAAAAAAAACATTCAAAAAAGTTGTTAATAACATTTTAGACATTTCCCAAGATACAGACAAAAATAATTTTTTTTTGTTATAAAAAAATGAAAACAAAATTGGAGATGTTTTTTAAATTTAGTAAATGTAATTCCGCATAAACTGAGCACTAAACCAAGTTACTACGTGAATGAACATGGGCTGCAAGGGATTCTAGATATATGAAAACTTATATTTTTTATGGGAGCCAATTAAATGAAAACATCGACCTATAGCATATACCTATGATTTTCAGAAACACAAGTAGGAAATGTTGATGCAGCATTTGACAGACCAGTCAATTACCGATTGAGTGCACTTTGAGTCAGGTCGCTACGTCAATAAACGTCGAAGGCATGCTAAATTGAAATATACAATTAATCACATTGATATACAATTGGAACTATAGAAGTGAAATATTGTTTTTGTTTTCGCCATTGGACAGATTTATCTGAAAATTGCACCACACGTGTAAATTAAGATTGTAAAAAGTTTTTCCCACTCGGCATTTTTCGAATTTTTGTATAGAAAACGAGTTATTCCTAAGGCCTGTTGACACGATCAGTGGGTGAGCGCTTCATCACGAGTACTTGGTCGAGTCAGTGTGTCGACACGGACCATGGCAGTGGTGCAGCACTGCTCCTAGTAAAATCCTCAGTTTGCTTCTAGCAGCGGTAGAGGGAGAGAGCGTACGAAGGTGGCTCTGCGACAGGCTATGGCGCTATCAATCTCTATCAGTTGTCGCGGCTATAAAGAAGAAACAAAAACGAATGAGGAAAATGTGGGCGGAGCGTTGGCTCAAAAAAAGAGACCTTTTTGGTCAGCTAAACGCCACTTTTCCAAGAGAACGTGTAGGCAGGGAGCAGAGATGACACAACCTCCACGTCCAGCATGTAAAAAGATACTGGCAAGCCTTGCATAGCTCGTTGAAGACCAACCTTCTCCTCACTCTCGTATGGTGCGCCATTCAGCCGTAAACGAGAGAAAATGGGTGAGGTTTGAGCCTCTCTTCAGTGCTGAAGCACTCATTCACTGATCGTGTCAACAGGCCTTGAAAGAAAAGATTTTATGGGGCACTTTTCAAAATGCCTTGGAAGCAAAACCAATTGATTTAAAATGTCTTCTAGTGTCGATCATCGCACTCAGCTAACCTTATTATTCTACAATCTCTATTTCTTTAATTCAAATTTCTTGTTACTGATATTTTAGTAATTTTTGAAAGCAAAGACATAGATAATAAAAAAAATTAAATCTAAAATTTATGCGATTTAAAAAATTATGAAAAAAGAAACCTCCATTGAAAATCTGGCATATGCCAATTTTAGTAAATGAAATTACGACTAAAATGAACCAAAAACCGAGTTGCTACGTCAATAAACATGAGCTGCTAGGATCCTAGAAATATGACAAAAAATTCTGTAGGTGAGAGCAGGAGAAGATATTGAGCATTACCTCCCACTTTGACAGCTGGTGGGTTACTGAGGAGCAAGAAGGTCGGATACAATAAGAGTGGGCATAGTCGACTGAAAAGAGAACCAGATTTTGAGATTTCTCTCATGTCTGTGATAACCAATAGCGTTCTCGCTACTTTGAGGTCAGTCACCTAATGACTACGGCTGGGTGTGCACGCACGCTAAAAGGTCTTCTCGCTGCTAAATTAGTCGCACCTGGGCATTTTAACCCAGATCTTAGTGTTTTCAAGAAATATCTGGGTTTTGATTTGACCATAAGGCAGGGTTGCAAAATTAGGCATTTTTTTCTGAACATAATTCCTAAGCTTATATCTTGAGAAACAAAATTTGACTGTTGAATTTTGAGAGCATTTTACAGTCCCAGTAAAGTTCAAACACAAGGAATGAATTTCAATGCCATATTTCAGATCGAAAAAAGTAAACTCCAGGATCTTGGTCACAGGTATGACATGTTTGGTAGCACTGCTTCATGGAATCGTCTGGGTTTTTCAAAATTTCACTCAATTCTGAAATTAATTTGGCTCAAGTTAATTGAATAACTAAAGAAATTTTAAACAATTTATTTACCACAGGTGATACAGAGGTAGATTATTTCTTAAGTCTAGTGCAATGGTCAAATATGAGTATAGCTACCTCAACTACCTCAAATTTGAGTATACCAAAAATACATCAACAGTTTATAACTATGAAGATTACAGGCTCTAAATAAAAAAGAAAAAAATTACAGAGCGACTTTCACGCACACCTTCCGCCAAAATTTTCAGTGCAACACTAATGTTACTATGGAAAATGGGTCGTAGAGGAGGATAGGACCCAAGCGTCTGTGATTGGCTCTGAGGCAGTCACGTTCGGGGCCGTACGTTTGCCCCTTTTTCTCCACTTTTGAAACTAATTTGAACCGGATCGGAATCGGCTATGCTCCTTTTGTATCCAATCTTCTTGCTGAAGAGTTTTCTCGAGCCATGAGCTTTGACTGGCTAATTGCTAAACAGTTTTGACCTGTAAAAACATCGCTTTCAACAGTGCATCGCAAGTAGTGGCTGATTTCTTGCCATAACGGAGCTTCTCCGATGCAGCGCGACCAATAACTAGGTGAATTCGACGATTGAAATTTCCCAAACTATTGGGTCTAGGAGCATGAAATTTGAAACGAAGCACAACGAAGGCTTTGTGCACTTATTTGAACAAAAATAACAAAGACGGCATTTTTTTTCTTACAAATGTGAGTACGTTCCCTTAAAGTGTTTGGAGTGTTCGAATGTTCTTCAGTTGAGTCATCCATTGTCAGAAATATTTGAAAATTTAATTGCGCTCAAATGAGAAAAGCTTTGAATAAATAGGTCAATGGTAACGTGAACATTCCTCATCTAACTATGAACGATCCTCGTAGAATGGAATTTTTCCTAACTTCCCCGCTCCAGAGTTAGTGAGTCATTCCGTCGTCTGAGTGTTTTGAAAATGGCATCACATCTTCTTGCCAATGTGACTAACTTTGTGTTTATCGGGATTATTCATAATTGGATATATTAGTTGATTTATATTACTTTTACTAGGTTAGCTATTTTGAATTTGAAGTAAGACTTAGTTTATATCTCACTCAAACAGCGACTTGTACAAGTACATGTTTGCACAGGGTGACCAAAAAAGTTGTCTATTTTTTGATTAGCAATTCAATGAAGTTGAAATATACACGCACTGCGTGCAGGAATTGCTTTAAGCTTTGGACAGCCTAAAGTAGGAATATCAGATGTTATGAAAACATCCACTCCGTACTTAGTCTTCAGTAATATAAGCTGGACAGCAGGGGGAAGGATGGAAGTTCGCAGATTTTGTTCGGGGCTGTTTGCTTTACGACTTCAAAGTGGGCTATCAACAGCTGCATCAAGTCGCCGCATGTATCAAGCCTCTGGATATAGTGATGTGGATGAACTTACTGCAAGGTTTCAGTTAAAAAATTCAAGTCGGGAGATTTGTCCCTCAGTGATGAGCATTGCAGTGGACGACCGCAGGTCTTGAATGACGGAATCCTGAATGCGGCCATTAAACAGGACTGTAGTCTAACGCGAGGTGAACTTTCAAGACAGTTCAACGTTTCCGATGAACCCGTTGGACTTGACCTTCACCGCCTAGGTAAGACGTTCAAACTGAGCAAGTGTGTTCCGCACATGCTGTTGGAGGTCTCCACAAGATGCGAGTGGCAGCCTGTGTATTGCTGCTTTTTTCCACCGTACCGCATCGATATTAAATCGAGCTCTTACCATTGCTGAAAAGTGGGTTCTGCATGAAACTACTCAGCATTCCAGACACTGGTGTCGCCTCAGGGTGCGTCCACACTACGAGCGGAACGAAGCAGAGCGCCAATAATGTTTGTATACGTTTGAATGCAGAAACCCTCTGCTGTTCAAACTGCCAGCGGTGCGGAGCAGAGCAGAGCGGAGCGGCGCGCCCAGGAAATTCGTCGGGAATTTTTGACGCTCGATGCGAGCGTTTCTCCGCGCCTCTACCTTTGGATTGTCATATCCTACAGGGGTAGAATTATCATTTGATATAAAAAGTATTATACATAACTGATAGTTTGTACAATTAATCTTATACCAATTATAACTGATAGCGTAACTTGTAACATTTTATTTCAATTTTGCCGATTTCGGTTCATTAAACATTTATTTCTTTTTCCTTCTCCTTTCTCTGATTTTTTTGTATCTCCAATTTAAGGAATCTGCTTTTATATGCCTTGTTATGTGGTTTACATTTCTTGTTATGTGTATTTTATTTTATGACCTTGTAAGAGGAATTATTATGTACGATTTTTATTGAAGTTTTCATTTTTGTCGTAAAATGAGAGGAAAAGGTTAGGAGGAGGGCTCAATGAGTGTCTAATACAAAATACGCTGCAAAGTATTTTGAGCTTGGGTGAATTTTTCCACAACTAACGGAAAACATCTCAGTACTTTCAGGATTTTTTGGGCAGGAAAAGTCAGTATTTTTCACTTAGCTTTTTCCGGCACAACCCTAAATTTCTGAAGGTAATTATTTTATCTTCAATCACCTTTAAAGCAGGGTTGCGGAGTCGGAGTCGGGAGTCGGAGTCGCCGGAGTCGGATGTTTTAGGGTGGAGTCGGAGTCGGAGTCGGAGTCGGAGTCGCTTCTCTGAAGTGTGGTGGAGTCGGAGTCGGAGTCGGAGTCGCTACTCTGAAGTGTGATGGAGTCGGAGTCGGAGTCGGAGTCGCTTTTCCGAATGTGGTGGAGTCGGAGTCGGAGTCGGAGTCGTTCATTCGGATGTGGTAGAGTCGTGGTTGGAGTCGCTCTTTTTTATGTGTCTTCGACTCTAATTTTTGCTAAAAATTATTTATAATTCTTTAAAACTAAAAGTAAACCAAAACAGAGTTAGAATGCTTTGCTGAAAAATCTAAAAAATACGCAATGTTTTTGTTGATTGTTTTGTTATAAGTTTGAAACAGCGTATTTATTCCTATCACCTAGTACCGTCATGTTATCTAGTCATTGAGGGTTTGCACAGATATATATGAGAGACCTACGAGTGCGAAATATAATTTTTGTACCCAGCATTGATGTATATTTTGTAGTTAAAAGCAGGAATTAGTAATTGAAAGCATCGCATATTCATTCTGTATATTTCTGTTTTGTTCATTTTTCCTTCAATTAATACATAGGAACTGGAAAATAGTATTAAATGTGTTGCAAGTTACTTGTAGAACATTTCAGCTGATGCAATACATTATACTCCCATAAAAAGTGGTAACTCTGTATGCTCAAAATGATGCATTGATTGATAATGATCATAAACATTTCTAGTCTTTAGGTTATGATTCATTGCCAATGAGTAGTCTTTGCCGAAACCTGAAGCTATGGTCTAGTGCACAAAGACTTCTAGTTTTCAAGTCATGTTATCAAAATTGATTTGGATTCCGTGTTTTTAAGTCAAGTTAGCATGTATTAATAATAAAAATTTATGCTCATTTCTCAAGTTATTCCTTGAATGTAATTTTGTTCTTTCAGAGTTATATTGTATTTCACTATATCATCATCATGTTTAATTTTTATCTTCGTATCACTCCCCAGTTTCTAAGCAAGCATACGCTAAAATGGAGAATATTATAATTATCTTGATACATTTTTAAAAAACTGAAATAGTATTCGTTTTTAGCATTATATAATTAATTACTTCTTGTTAAGGAAGATTTGGAAATGTTGTAAGGTTATCTATATCGGCATTGAGACACTTGAAAAAAATTAAAATACAATGTAAACGAGCTGCAATGAAAATAATTACACACACCAGCAAAAACTTCACTTACAGTCACACACACACATTGTAACTGAAAACAATGCACTATCTCAGCTGCATGTGGTTTTTGCATTTATGCGATAGTACAAATTCTCTTGCTGGAAACGTTTCAAATTGCTCCAAAAAACACGAAATGAGAAGAATCAGGGCGTTTATTAAAATAACAAAGTGTCCAATACAAAGTAAAAAGTTAGACGAAAATAAGAGATAGTATCATATTACACGCAAAGAAGCTAGAAGTGACTTTTATTCGTGAAAAAACGTTCCGAAAACGTCAGAACCCTGCGATGAAAGCAGAACAACTTTTGCTTATTATATATATAGCCGAAATGTAACATAGAGTTGAGCAATAATATGACACCTTTTCTGCATTGTTACCCTGCATAGTGTAGGTACAGAGAAGAAAAGGCAGTGTGCAAATCTGGCCTACCTTATCTACACGTATACATAATTTTGGGGATTTGAAGCATAGTTATTGAATTAACTATTATAATTTCACTGAATTAGTGCATACTTAGTAATAAAAAACTGTTGATACATATCTATGCTTCTCAGTGTAGACAATGCCTACATTACCTACTCAGAAAACACTTGTCAGTAATATACAGGGTGTTTCAGATTCAGAATAAGAGGCAAAAAATTGCACACCAACTAGAAGATATCCAAATAAAAACTTTTTCTTCTATAAAATTTTCCGAAGAAAGAGACATTGAGTTAGCAGTTTATTGTTTTAAAGGGTGAAATTTAATGAATAAACTACTCGCAATATTTATTTTGAATTTACGTTGATCGGGCGAAATGTGCTAGTTGCAAGACCTACTAGATCTCCTGACATGACTCCACTCGATTTCAATTTTTTGGGACACGTGAAGAGCCTTGTCTATGCTACACCCATTGAGTCTGAGGAAGATCTTGTGGCCAGAATTGCAGTGGCTGCAGGTGAGATACCTTAAATGCCAGACGTGTTTCCTAATATTCGGCAGCCGTTAAGGCCAACATTCGAAAAGTGCGTAGATGTAGGGGGAACACATTTTGAACAATTTTATATAATGTTAGAATCAGAATCAGAAATATCGCGAGTAATTGTGCCATTAAATTTCAACCTTAAAAACAATAAACACCCAATACCTCCCAACCCCGATTTTTTGGGGGAGAATTTCATAGGACAAAAAGTGTTTATTTGGCCATTTTCTACTTGATGTGCAATTTTGTACCTCGTGTTCTGAAACACTCAGTATACATAATTGTGTACACGACTCGTCAAATGACGGGATTCGATATTGTCTGTATAGAAATCTTCCAGATGTGGATCATAAAGAAATATTTCCATCCTAATAGCACCTGCGATTAAAATATTCTGATACTTGTGCACCGGTGAAACTCGCATCACAGGTACAGTAGTTAAGTATCTCTAAGAGCGTGAAAGGGAGACAGATCAACCAACAAAGACGGACAGCCAATTTTGTTTGTTCAATGAAATTTCCTGTTGAATATTTTCCGTATTTCTGATGGCGGATTTGTGGAAGAAAAAGTTTTCTTCAGTTGGCCTCTCTTAGTTCACAGACAAAAATTTGAAACTGATGAAATGAGATCTTTTTGTTCGTTGTTTTTTGTTTTGCAGCTGCATCTTTTCTTTTCGATTTTTGTGTTTAAATTTAACTTTCTTTAATTAAGCATGTTTGCGCTCATAGCAGACCTGCATTAACCTTAAATAGCTTTAATTAAAATTACTTGTTACGCTATGGCGTTCACTCATTAAATTATCTTTGAGCTTGCTCTGCTTGGGCAGCATGTCGTCCTTTTAATAAAAGTGGGTCTGGTACCTCTAACTTATTTCTCTTGCGTAAAAAGTAGTCTCTTTCTGCGACTTGAACTCCTCGACCCGGCTTTTGCAGCGTCTTGAATAGGCACTTACTATTCAAGGTAATTAATTGTCAATTAATCGTTAAAATCTTAGTGCTATATGCAATCTTACAATAAGATACGATATTCAGCTATTCGGCGACCAGACATCTTAAAACTCTGTTTCTATCTACTCAGAACGCCACTAAAACCTCCTACCGGAGTACCGTACTGATGACCGGCCGCGTCCATTGGGTGTCTTCTATTTTTAGCGAGTATCGTTTTAAAAACTAACCTTACGTTAAAGAAGACCTTCGGTCTCTATTTTAAAGGGATTTAATAATAAAAATATTACAGAGGACGCTGCTGAGCGTACTGTTGGAATCCTCAAGATCTGCCTAACTTGGGTACGGTTTCTCTTTTTGCGTATGAGAAAAGGGAAACGACTGGCTGTTGTTCCCTTGAAGTTCTTCTGTATTTGAAATAAATGTTCGAGCAGCTGCTCTTAAGTTTTAAATCCTAAAACTTCATTGTATTAACATAGGAGAGATTACGCTCACGAAATAGCTAAACCTTTTTATTAATTTGTTCAAAGGAGACACTTGACCATTTATTGTATAAGAACAATCAATACTATACCGGGTGTCCCACAAAAATGTCCCGGACTTTTTAATTGATAATATCTCCGCTTTAAATTAACATATTTCAATTGTCTTTTATTTACAATGTAGTCAATTTTGTTTCCTTTCGAAATAATTTATGTTTTTGAAAATCAGTTGAATAAACTTTAAGATGATCGATTTACTGAAAGGGGTAGAAAAATTGTTCAAAGGGAAAGTTTTAAAAACAACACTGGTGTTCTTCTTCATTCCTCAATACCCACTGTTAAGAATAATTTCATAACGATGTATCGTACATTCAACTAAGTATTTAAACCCTCTGAGAGGTTTCAAGTTTCAAGTATTCTCAATAATAGTGTTTCAAGGACTGATAAAAAACGGTGGAATAATGGGTAAAACTCTTCGTTCAATGGTGGCTAGAAGTAATACTTGCCTTGAGAGAAATGGAGGGTATGTCGTTGGATACTGAAATTACCTCATTTATTTAAACGTTATATAAGGTAATGATTTGTTACTATTTAAAATTTTTGTGTTTTCAGTTTTATGGAAACTACAAAATAAGGAAGAATATCAATATTGTTTTAAAAACTTTTCCTCTGAACAATTAATTTTTCTGCTCGTTTCAGTAAATTAGACATTGTACAGTGGTTATTCAACCGATTTTCAAAAATTTAAATTATTCGAATAAGAAACAAAATTTACTACATTGTGAAAAAAGGCAATTAAAATATGTTAATTCAAAGCTGAGATATAATTAATTAAAAATCGGGGCCATTTTTATAGGACACCCGGTATAATAAAAAGCCAGGTGTCCGTCAATGATAAGTATATGTTCTCGTGCGTAATTTCCCCTATCTCATTACAATGGGAATCTGCTTGCTTGGACAGTATCATAAATACCATCGAAATATGAAAAACCTGGCATCTGCTCACTTATGTTTATAAGTAAAAAACATTGCGTGAAAATCGAATCAACTGTCAAGAAAATGCGACTCATCGCATTTAAATTTCAAAGGCATTTAAATGCTTAAAAGGTATGGCAAATTTTTTAAAAACCTTTTGCGAACAATAATTTAACTTACAATTCAGGTAGGTATTATGTTATACAATTTGCTTGGTTGTTGTGTGCGTTTGTGACGTTTTTAAAGATGCTTAATGACCGTATCTGTGATACGAGTTTTACCAGTGCACAAGTACGAGAATACTGTATTTTAATCGCGGGTACTATTTCAATGGATATATTTGTTTGCCATTTTTATCTTGAGATTTTTTTAAAACGATACCATTGGATCCCGTCATATTTGACCAATCATGTACACTAGTATCTTGATTATTAACAATCTGTAGTCAATTTAAAAGTCGTTTGCTAATAAAGAATATAATGAACATATGCACAGGTTACGGATGTACTTGTAATGCTAAGAAGATAATGCATAGCATAGTAATATGTATAGATATGAATAAACTTAATTAGATCAAATATTGCCAGTTCTACATCTATTTATTAAACAAAATTTGAGATTACCTGTCACAAAACACCGCCCATCGTGGCGCCAAGATTTCAACTGCTTCGGACTCAGGACCAGCCACTGCTGTTTGTTTGACCACCTAACTTACGAGCATAAGCATACCAGCAAGCCGAAACTGCTCTGCTCAGCCCTGCTTCACTGCTGTTTGTCCGGCCGCGGCCTAAAGCTATTCACAGTCGGCCCGGAGTGTAAAGCAGCCTGAGGGAGAACACTCTTCAGGTCTTTTGTAAGCTCTGACTGTGTCGAAATTTCTTCGACATTTACTGAGAATTAAGTATAGAAATAAATTAAACAATTGAATAAATTTAAATAAACAAATGAATGGTGTAAACAAATCGAATTTGAATTTAAACAAAAATTCCTAAAATCAAAGTTGAAAGTATTACCTTTAATTTCTCTCGTTTCGAATTTAATTTGAACCTTTATTCCCTAAGTGAGGTGACCTCGGGTTGGGCTGCGGTTCGACCTGCAGATTTTACAGCGGAAACTTTTCATTCAGAGATTTTACATTCAGTTCCATGGAGATTGTTTTTCCGCACCAGTGGGATTCTTTCCGTTCCCCGTAGAGCTTGTTCCAGACGAGCTGGCGCTCCTTGCTCGTGGTTGTGCTCCGAACCAACTTCGGCGACGTCGGGTGACGTAATTTCACCATGGTGTGGTCTAACCAATGTGTCACTTCTATTCATCAATCGTTTAGTTGACTGGTGTCTACGTCTTGATCAAAGTTACCGCATTACGTGGCGCAGTTTCTTCTGGCAACCTTAACTACCTGTGTTTCATTCTTTCTATATTTTAAGTTCCAGTAATTAGCGTTTCTTTCAATTTATGTTGTGTTGTGTTCTACGCACCAATTTTCATCTTGGCGTACTCCATCGACCAAAGTTAATCAAATGAACTCGAATGAGTTCAAATCAAATCGAGTCGATTCGTGTTCAAATCAAATCAAAGTAAATCAAATGAATGCGAATTCACTCAATAAAATTTATAAGTGCCTAGCTCTACTGGAAGTGGAGGTTGACCATGACGTTCTCATCAGAACGCAGCACTGATCAAAGTCTTCTCTAATTTCTAACGAAGTATCTTGAACTATTCTTTCCTTCTCTTTTCTAAGATGGAGTGCGCCTCCTCTCGCTGTATTTCCCTCGAAATACCTTTAATTATGCCTGAACGTATTCCACTGAAGGCTACCATTCTTTAGGTCACTTGTCGCTTAATTCTAAAAATCAAAGTGTTAATCTTTGGAATATCGAATATCGTACATCACATATTGAATTCTCGCGACCGTTTTTCCGCGCTCTAAACTGTCTTTCTGATCACGGGCAGTATCAACGTCCTGAGACAACTGTTCAGTTCTCTTGCTTCGGGTCAGCTACTTCTCGAAAAGCCCTCAGCTTCTTGTCGGTGGGTTAGTTGTAATATTCATTGAACTATTGCCATACTTTGGTCGTACTTTCTCGTCTCTTTCATCCTATTATCTAACTGAACCTTTACTCGTGCAGTATTAACGTCGCAACGGGTTCTGTTCCGATTCTATCTCGTTTCGTTTTGAGGCCTCTACATTAGAAAGCCACCCGTTTCCCGTCGGTTGGTTAATGTTCGAAATATCCATGAATTTTTTTGATACCATTTTAGTTCATTATTTACATTCTTTTCCAAATTTCACCGTTTGTGTTTTGTTCTGCAGCATTGGTATAGCCGACACTTTCTACCGAGTTGGGTTCTTGCCAAGATCGTTCGTTGTAGCGACGGTCACTTTGAAGCGTGCGCTGCTTTCGTTGATCCACTGGCAGAAAGAGCGGGGCTTGAAGTCGTCGTGCACCCTGAATAACGTGGGAACGGAAGATCTTTGTGACTCTCCACATTAATTTTCGTTGAACATTGTTATCACGCTACACTGTTTTCTGGGTTCTTTGCAGACTTCGGTCTGTTTTAAATGTAACATTCTTTTTTGGTCAAGGAACCTAGCACTTTTTGTTTGTGGAGAGAGACAGCTACACTTGTTAGGGGAACCATAAAATTTAACTTAGGCTTTGTTGCCTTTCGAAATATTCTTCAACTTCAAATTTAACTTAGGCTTTGTTGCCGTTCGAAATACGCTTCAACTTCAAATTTAACTTAGGCTTTGTTGCCGTTCGAAATGCACTTCAACTTTAACTTCAACTCTGGCCGTGGCCTATCGAAATAAAGTCTCGAACTTTAAATTTAACTCAGGCTGTGGCCTATAGAAATCCCCTCTTTAACTTCCAAATTTAATCCTTATAGCGTGAAAATTCTCGCTATTGAATCTTACTAAAACTAACTTTGTTGGGCTTCTGCTTGTTAGTATTTGCCGAACCTAGGTCACATCTTGCCGGGTGCGTCCCGTTGAGCGGGTAATTTTGCTGTTCACGTCCAAATTATTAAAATATGCGTGAATGAATATTTAAATTTGTATTTCTCATCATTTTCCTACCTGAAAAGGTTAGAGATTAAGGGGAGAATACTCCCCCAAAAATTGAATCTGTTCGGAATTCGTTTTCATTCATTAAAATGTACGTATATATTTAGCGGACACATTGGTGAAGTTTTACACTCAGAGGGGGGCGAGAAGTGGGTCAAAAGGGGGGGGGGGGGGGCGAGAGCGGTGGGGTGCGGGGCACGGTGGTCGCCACACACCATTCATGCTTTTTCCTCTATGAAATCTTTTTATCTGGAGATGTTTGGCAATCTGTCCATGAGTGTGTGCTTGAGTTTATAGTTGAGGAATACGGTCAGTCGTGGAGGGAGTATATATGGAGGGAGCATAGCCGTCTGTGAAGAGAACCAGTTTTTGAGATTTCCCCTATGTTTGTGGTAACCAATAGCCGTCTCGCAAGTGTGACGTCAGCACGGAAGTCAGTTACCTACTAACTGCGTTAGGGTGCGCACATGCTCGCTGATTGCTCTTCCAGCTGTTGAGTTTATCGTAATCATTAATTTGGGATTCTAAGACTCCGAAAGATAATAAATTGTGTTTCCTCACTCGAGGACACTTAATAATATCAAAATTACTAGCAAAGATACATTTAGAGTTGAAAACTGTAAAGTTTACAGGCCCTTGACTATAAAAAATTAGACAGCGACTTGCACGCGCACCTCATCCTTCGATTTGTGGAGCGGTACTAATCTTGCTTTGGCAAATGAACGAGTTGTAGAGGAGGCGAGGAGGAGCCAACTTCAGCCAAGCGTCTGTGGTTGGCTCACGTGTGGGGTCTTGCCAAGGTCCCAGTCTCCCAACTTTTGCAGCTAATTTGAACCCGATTGGAATCGGCTATGCTCCCTCCATATATCCTAGCTCCATGCGGTCAGTCGCCTGCCTGAATTGCTGGGGGTAGGTGTGTCATGCCGAAGAGCGCGCCCCGTTCAGCACTTGAGCGCTCTTCAGCACGTGCGCCTGAACAATTGCAATTTACGATTTCTACATCTAAGGTAGTTTTCACTTTTCGAGCTACAGTAATGATTTTGGAGTCAAAAGAACCGGATTTTGATCCTCTACAAGACAATGTCGACTTGCATTCGTTTTCGAATTAAAAAATTAGCTACTTTTTATTTGTGGGGAAAAGTGAGAAAATGGGTTCAATCTTTGTATTTTTCATTTTTTTCAAAAAGTATTTCGAAAACTCAGAAATAACTCTCCATTGTTTTTTAGAGAATACAACTTTGCTTCTTTTGATACCAATATTATCTCTGTATCTCAAAATCTGATTGAGCCCATGGATTTTCCCCAGACCCCCCATTTTTCCGTTTTCTTTGAATAACTCGTTTTCTATGGGGAAAATGGGAAAAAGACACAAGTTCAATCTTAATCCTTGTTCAATTTTACATACCTATGCAAAGTTTCACGATGATCGGTCGAATAGTATACGAGTATTACTTTTAAAAATGGGACCATTCTACTCTCAAGTTCACGCATTGAAAAATCTCGACAACTGACTGTAATGTTTTACATCTGAAGAAAAACTATATTTAAAACATTAATATTCAAGAAGAATAGGTGTGTGGCTTATGACAGTTATTATGAATTATTTCACAAACATTTTTGTAGAAGACTGGTGAGTGACTAATTGTATTGAAAAGAAATAGGAGAACCCTCTCAAAACGAATAATAGCATGTATGAACGATTTACTGCAATATTTCAGTCCCTTGCACTGATCATCTTACTGAATATACTTTTCACACTAAGAATGGAACACGTAGTACAGTCAGTTAAAGATTTTTTTTTAAGTTGTTTCTGATACATGGCTGTTTTCATAGCAAGGTAACTGGCGATATAATTGGCAGAATCTTCCACTTCCACTGGGTCAAAAATTCCTCCAATATCGGTGGGTCCGTTGAATACCACGACAGCCTTTTGCGCCTCTTCATCCATCTCAATAATTGGTGGAATTATATCACTTTCTTCCAGCCTGGAAGGGAAGAAAAAATTAGTAAACTTGTCACGCAAACAATTTTCTAATTAGGTTTTGGCTCAATAAGTAGGGATTTCAGTTGCATTAATGTGGGTACGTACACATTGAAATAAGTTAGAGAATACCTAAGGAGAGCTAATATGATAAATTGAGATGCAGGTGGGAGTACTTAACAAAAGGGGTCAGTTGTAAAGAGAAATAACACTGAATACAGAGCAGTATTTTTCGAGATGCATACACATGGAAATGTAGATAATTACAGACTAGAGCGCAATACAGAATTCAAAAATATGAAAGTCTTACTGGGGAAAGAGTGAGGGAAAAGGGGGCGAGAAAAATTTAAGTGAAAAATAAGGGAAAATAGGAAAAGTAAATTAAAAGTAATAGGTAGGGAAGTGTGAGAGACATAGCTTCAGGTACAACCAAATTATCTTACCCAGTCAATTTTTCTTCAACAGGTAATGTGCATAATATAAGTAAATTTGATCATCGAATTCAACAATAATCCTGTCAAAGATATGAACTATGAAAGAAAAAGTCTATAAACTACAGATATGAATTCAACAAGACTCATAAAAAATAGCACGTAAAGAAAATCAATTCTTAATCCGAAGAAAGTCCTAAATTTTACTTTGGCACATATGTATTCCTTAGTGGGTTTCCAGACTCATCTTACCTCTGCTAAGAAACATAACAGGAGAGCAAAATAAAAATACAATGATTTACACAAACATTAGACCAGCTTTTTCAAGCACGACTTTGTTGTTCTGATGAGATTTTTGATGCTCAGAAAATAAATTCATGATAAACAACATAAATTTGCACCTAATATCTGAAAAATATTGATAACACAAAATAGAACACTGTAAATTGTAAACATATAAGAACAGTTAGGTATCTTCAAAAATTATTCATTTACAGGGATGCTGGAACAGTGTCCTTTGCAAAAAAATGATTGCCATAAAAAGTAGCACTTTCATACGGAAAAACATGGACAAGCTTTTGCATCGCATCTGTAAACAGGAGGATTCTTTACTCCAATCAATCAAAACTAATACAAATCATCTTGTTATTAGTTTTTCGAATGCCTTATAACTAACATCAGGACGCCATGAAAGAATGACGGATTAAATTTTAGGTTTAACGATATGAAAAACTTGAATTTTAGCTACAAGGAAGAAAGTTATTAGAATTATTCTAATAATAAGTTATTAGAATTAATCTAATTCAGATAAGATTGGCTACACAGAAAAACAATTGTGAAGATCCCTCCAACATACTGTAATCAAGTTTTAAGCGGCCCATAGACGATCAATTTTATTGCCAATATAATTGACAATGATGGAATATTGACAATTTAATTGATCGTCTGTGGGCTTGATTGACGACCGTCAATTAATTGACTTAGTGGGCAAAAATAATTTCATCAATATATTGAGTCAATGATATTGACAATTATATTGACGATAGAAATTAATCGTCTATGGGCCGCTTTACAGTGTGGCAATCCAAATTAGCTTTGATGCTGAGCACTGTTAATTCTAAGCTTACTTCGCGCTAATTTCAACAAATGGTGAGATGATTTTTTTTACAACACCAATGAAGTTTTTTATTATGAAAGTGGAAAATTTGTCATCACATCATACCTCCAGATTTCTTTACAGACAAAAATTTAGATACTATTAAAGCTGATAGCACGCTACGACAAGATTTAGGTTCCCTTTTTGGAATAAAAAGCTCATCGACAAAATTTCAAAAAATGGAAGGTAAGCGGTAAGCCTGTGTCATAAATCAGCATTGAATTGTAGTACAACTTACTCTCATATTCATTTTTTTTACTGTATATTTAAAGTTTCAGGAGCATTTTCAATAGCATTTTCCAGTGTAACCCGTATTTTAAATTTGAATTGTTGTACTGTATTTAATTTCGAAGATTTGATATAAAAATGCAACTTCGAAATGTACGACTATCAGCTAGAAGCCATATTTTTAAAATTAGCTTTAAATTAAATTCAAAGTTGAATTTATTACCTTCCAAGTCTAAAATTCCGTGATCATAAAACAAAGGCACAACACTTTTCAATTAAACTTGCGTCTTAAATGGCGAGTGGATTCTTCGATAGTCAGTATTTTTTAAATGACTGCAGCACTCATAAATTCAACTTAATTAAAGCCAGGATGTCGAACTATCTTGGGTTGATTATTAAAACTATTCTGACACCAAATAAAGGAACAATTTTTAAATTTAACTCGAGGCGACGACATTGTGATTCTTAACGCGCGAAAAGTTCGTTCGAACATTTTCTTAACGCGTTGGATATTAGTTGTGCAACATAACTTATTATTTTTTCAACAAGCAACCACTGTTTACACACATACACAATCCTGATTTTTGTGTGTGAGGGTGTGTAAACAGTAATTGTGTGTTACTAATAAATATGTTTTCACTTTTTGGTATACTTTTTTCAATCATAAGCATGGATTCGTTTTAAAATCACTTACACATTCTCAAATTACTGAAATATTACGGGAAAGTTCCGGTGACAATCTTGACAGTTAAGCTTGAAAATTATTATGATAGTGACACTGTTGCTGAATACGTACAAGAACTTAGTGAAAGCAGTGATGATAGTGACTTTGGTAATCCTCTGCCAAGGAAGAAAAGAAAGAAAATAGTGATAGGCTCGCCTGTTGTTCCTGCTGCTCCACCTGCTACTGACTTTGCTGCTCTACCTGCTACTGACCCTGCTGTTCCACTTGCTACTGACCCTGCTGCTCCACCTGCTACTGACCCTGCTGCACCGGAGGTACCAGAAGAGAATAAAGCGAATACTACACGGGCTCCAGATTTCATTGCCTTCCTGTTCACGAAGGACTTGACACTTGTGTCGTACGAGTCCAACAAAAAGAACAAGAAAGCTGTCCTCTAATTTCAATGCATGCAGATAAGTCATTAGCCAGTAGTGGGAAGCCAACCATCATTGAGGACTACAACAGTACCAGTGGAGGAGCTGATACGTTTGATCAAATGTTTAATCATCTTCCATGTGGGCGGAAGACTAAGAGAGAGGCCGCTCTGTGTGTATTTGGCTTGTTGTACGCTGGGGTCATCAATTCCTGGATCACCCTTGGGGAAAATTTGCAGAGGACAGGTGGCAAAGTACTACCAAGAGAAGAATATATTGTATGAAGTGGTGATATCTGTATATTGGTGAGCGTTTACGTAAAGTAATTTATTTATATTAAAAAGGGTCACTGCCACCAGAGACTTTCATCTCAAAATTTAAGAGGATGGGTTCATTTTTTTGATCCTTTAAACGGCTGGATACGTTGGCGCGTAAACGGTAACGTTTACGTCCAACCCCTACTTCATCTATCAAACGGCTCCTTGGTAATGCTGACCGAGTTTTCTAGGCGCGTGTTTCTGTGGGGTTCGGGCGAGTTGTGAGGATAGAAATGACGCAAAAAATAGTCATTAAAGTTTATTGGTGTGAGAGACAAATACAGAAATAGGAAAGAGCACCTGCGGAACTGAACACTCAACCCTGAGAACAATCTCAACAAAAGACGACTTTCGCAACGCGTTACGGTATTGACAACCCGCTTTCTGACTCGCGCTTGACCACTACAATATTGAAACCTGACCTCTGGACACTTAGCCCTCAATAAACGAAATGGAGTCACAAGCCCTCAACAACAGAACTGGAGCGCAAGCCATTGATGATGGAATGAAACGACGCTCTTGAACACTGTTTCTCGAAAACGACGCCCTCGGATCAGAGTTTCGCCTCCCAGCTAATCACCTAAGTCTATAATTGACAGTCCTAACCTGTGACTAGAACCTAAGTGCCTTCCCGCCACACGCTCCGTCCGCTTCCTCTCACCTCTACATCCTAAGCGACTCCTTGATGTTCTCCTCATGAGACTCAGCATGAACGGGGTCACAACCACGAAGTTATTAGGTGGGTAAAAGGCGAGTCATTTTTTTCTGTCGCTCTGGCTTTCCCCGGTGGCCATGGTTAATACAAAAGGTCGACAGGGAACGAGAGCTGGTTTTCTCTCCAATACCTTTATAATCGACGGCAATATATGCCTAGCTTTTTTTGTGCAGCCTCTCCAACGCAAGAACCGAGCCAGCGGTTTCTGCTTTATGGCATCATCATAAAATTCAGTCTATCTTCTGGCTCTTCCTGGCAAACGTACAGTCAGCTCAGACTTAAATGTTTACACAGCCATTAGACACACTTAATTCCTACTAGATACACCCAATTTAAGCCTCCTGCCAGTGTGAGACACAGAATAAAATTACTCTATTCAATATGCAGTTATTGGATAAAGGACTGGTCAAACCCTAGGCAGTGCAGGGCCTCACGAGTCACACTCTGCCAAGGAACCTCAATGATCAAATATCGTTTGTCTTTGAGCTAAACATCCCTAGTACATTTTGAAATGTTAAAATGCTAGCACCAGAGTCGAAGAATCCCATGGTACTCTGTGTTGTGTGTCCCTCTAAATCGGACACGAAAATACGCTTCAGATGTGGGGTCTGCAACATAGCTGTGTGTCCTAACCACTATTACACCACGTGTGCCAACTGTATATGAGATTGAGGTGTGTAGTAATGCACCTGAAAATTTAAATTTCATTTATTACGCGGAACTGTTTTTTTGTCATATTTTTGCTAAAAATTTTTTTTTATGAAAAAAAACATTTTTATAACTCAAAATTGGGTCGTTTTACACATCTCTTCTCTACAGAGTCCGCGGCGACTTAGATCCAGTACCACCTTCAGGAGTGACCCTGCACCTCAAGACCTTGAAGGTTACCTTGGAATTATATATTCATTTGTTGAATAACCCATTTTTAAAATATCCCTTTGCAGAAATTGCCGTTTTGTAGCAATATCTGTCAAAAGTTTTCAAAATATATTTTTAAAGTCAAATTATCATTTTCTAAATTTCGGCTGAAAGTTAATGGATACCAAATGGATTTTAGTACATACCTTCACATAATTTTGCGTGAATAAACCCATATATTTACTATTTTCTCAAAATTGCGTGTGATATATAAGGTTAATTGTATGTGAGTCATAATTACGGTTAGTGTTCTAGGGTTAGGAATAGAGTATAGATGAATCACTGATGAATCTCTAACTAGAAAAATGCCTCATAACTGATCCTTACCGAACTACATGGCTCATATGAAGCACTTCTGATTGGGAGCGACTGATCGCAAAAGCTATTTTCGATTCGTCAGCTATGATTTCAACTGTCTATAAGCAACTCTTGTATGACGGAGTATTGTAGCTTTGACCGTAACTTGCTGTTGTCAAGAATATTTAATCGAAAGAGAAAGTTGAGAAAGGGAAAGCAGAGTATGTTCTTCGTCAATATTTGGATGAACGGTGAAAATAATCTTCAACATCTGGGATGGTAGATTTTTTAGATTGGCAGTCGTATTGTTCATCGTAGAAAAATGTTTGTTGTTCGAATTGAAAGCAATTCCGTCTGAAAACAGTTTTTCCGAATAAAACACTAAAAATTGGTGTCATAGGACCTGGTTTACTATTGTTGGCATTTATAAAGGTAAGAAACCCTACAAAAAACAAATTCGGTTTCAATATTGAACAAAAATCCATTTCTGGACTTCAAAACGATCACAACTTAAAGCATTTGTCGGGGTTGACCTAGAAGTTGTACGATATGAATCATTGTGGTTCAAAGTTCGTGAATTGCATAGAAATTTTTAGCATGAATTTCGTCCTAAATTTTCGAAAATAATAAAATAAATGAATTATTTATACATGCACTAGTATTGGCGCGACGCTTCGCAAATGATTGTGATCGCATGAGACGTATTTCAGGTAAAATGATAGCAATGTACATGACATATATCTTTGTTTTGAAAATGTTTTTCTAAATCATTATCCGTGTCGAATATTCCTACCAGCTCCTTGAGAGCGAGCGCAATAAACATTTGCATGCAAGTTTTTTTATTTTTCATCAGTTTCATAGACTGTATAGAATGGACGTTAAACGAGGGCCAAGTATTTGTTCAACAATCTTTACATTTTTTCGATGAATCCGATAATCTACACAGAGATTATCCCACGATAACGAGTGAATAATTAATATTTTAACCTATCCAAACCGATTTTTAAAACGAAGTCATCAGTTCCATGAAATCAATAAAACAGTACTTGATTACCAACCCACTTCGCTCATGTATAATAAGAAAGACTTCTTTGCTCCGCTCTTCTAGAGCATATAGATTCAATCCCTTACGTTATTGCCGCTTTAAATTGGAACTACCCATTTGGCAGCGCACTCAATCATCACTGAAAGAGCGAGCGTTTTGGACGCTTTCGGTCGTTGTTCTGCACGGCTCACTTAACGGCAGCGTTGAATGAAACCAATCGGTATTAATGACATTGAACTTGAAAAAGAAAAATGAAATTTAAAGCTTATTTGACCTATTTTATTAAAAGGGCGGAGGTTTTAATGAATGAGTTGAAACAACTTTCTTGATTTCTGATGGTCTGAATTTGATTCTTGGGTTTCACTTCTATAAGCGTTTGACTGTGATAACATTTTAGCAATTAAAACTATGTTCTAATTTATTAATGGATGATCCTGTTTTCGTAGCTGCGCTAATAAGTCTGCTTGGCGGCACCGACGAAGCGCCCTTATTAGCTACACATACTAAAATTGACTGCATCACAAGAGTGACAAGGCGTAGGAAGAATCACCAACAACTGTTCCTGAGGAACGCTGAGCTCTCCTGGGTTGAGTGGGGAAAATATAATTCTCGTGTGTAGCCAGTAGCCATGTGGACGGCGCCTTATAGTTTACCCGATATTCTGCTTTTGTAGTACTGTTTATTTCTTTTCAGATTACATTTTCATTCTCACTGTGTAGTAAATTGTGCTTTAAATTTACACAGTTTCATCAGAACTCTTTACGGTTAGTGTCTGACTAGATTGTTTAGTTATATCTTCTCATCGACTTTAGCAGTGAGGCGATTGAACATATTACTTCAGGTAGGTGTTATTATGTAGTTTTACGGTTTTTGATAACTGGTACTTCCACTTGAGGAATGTTAGATACAAATATGATAACTTATAAAATTTTAGTCATGTTCGATCAAAACTTCTCCAGATGTCTTCCTTTTACCCTCTAGAAAGAAAATTTACGATTTATCCGTCTCACCCCGTTACCCAGCACATTATTGAGCATCGTTTCTTTCGGGTGCGATTATTTCGGTAAAAAAATCCGTGGAAGTTGGTGAGTTGAAAATTCTATTGGAATTTTAAATAATTTCTAAAAAATTCATTATATGGCCAGAGCTCAGATATGAATGATTTTCGTTCTAACTCTGTTATGTTGAATTCTGCTTCAAGAGAAATCAACAGAAGATAATTTTCTACTAAAAGATCCTATTAGTGTACGTTTATTTAATGAATAAAACACTATCTCGGATATTAACACGAGCGTTAGAAAACTCTGTTATGATTCCTAGTTCAAGAAATGTTCATTTTGAAAAAAATCTCCATGCTTTAACTCCATCTTTCTTTTAATACAGAAGACACCAAACCGTCACTGTCTCCTGTGCGGTCATGTGCGGGTGAGACGTGCTGGTAATAAGCTGGAAGTTTTCATTGAAGGACCAGATCTTATGGAGTGTATTTCTATACAGACGAGAAAATAGCTGCCACGGAAGATCAATGGAGACGTATGTGGGATTTTACTAAAGTTTTTTTTCGGATGAAAGACTATACTGCTATAAAAGGGTGGTAACAAAGTGAGATTATACTAAAAGGATTCAACCACATCACTGACCGCCATACGAAAAAACACGCAAAAGCCCTAAATGACCAGAAGTGATTTCCACTTTGGAAAAAAGACAGGCTTACTTTAGTTAACACCATACGGAGAAAGTCTGTCTGAAATGTACCGAACATTCAAGACTCACGTTATTCGCTAAATCAGAGAGTCAGAAAATTATATTTCAACGATAATAATCAGTTCAAGAAGAATATTACAGGAAATTCGTGCGTTCTCTTGAGTTATATTTACTTTCTAAAAAGTGATCCCTAACATGATTAAAATGAATGAACCACAGAATATTCTTATATATGCGACGCAAACCGCAGAAATGTGCTATAATTAGTTTGTTAGTACGTGCATAAACACCGCTAAAATAGCAAGAAATAGTTCCGCAAATCGCCTACACTGCTTTGCAGACTTGCAGACTTAAAACCAAACCACACTTTCTACCTTGCTCTAGTAAACGCGTGAAGGTTTCTGACTAATAATTAACAAAAATAAATTGATACGGGAGCAGCACATTACAATTAAAGATCGTAAGTCCGCAGTTCTTCTAATTTGGCCAACTACTGCCGAAATTAGAAACTAACCTCCCTTTCTTTGTATCTTTTTTGATTTATTTGAGGTTGGGAGAGTTACTTTCATCATCATAAATGATGGCTGCTAAAACTTGCATTTAAACTTGCAGTGTAGATATTCATTTACACTGCTAATCTTCAAGATGTTTTCGAATAAGTGGTGAATAACGAGGTAAATTCTTATATAGAGCGTAATCTCTTTCTCTTTTACTCGTAATTCGGTCCACGATTACAAATATATACGACTTCAGGGCTAACATAGAATTTATCGGAGAAATCGATGGCTCCACAATAATGAGGAAGTGGCATGAGCTATGGCGGGTGGAATTAAGGAGAAGGGTGCATTCTGCGGTGCAGTGAGTTCGTACGAAACTTTCCCAGCAAACAAAACAAAAGCGGAAGAGTACTGAGGCGACCGGTGGAAAACTGTAGCGCCCGACGCCGTGAAGCGTATAGTGATTACACTTTAGGGCCGAGACAATAACAGGCCCGTGAAAAAATTCCCTCGATTACCCAAAGACCAGAAATTGAAGTGTAGTTTGTAACCATATCGATTCTAGTGATAACACTGAGGAACATTCTCAGTAACTTTGAATTGCATTGAATATATTAACTGATTCAGAATTAGTTTTATGCGCTGTTTTCAAATCTGAATTAGTTTTTCTCTTCCAGCTCAATAGCCCGACCAGAATGAAATAACCGTTAGGGCGCGGGTCATGAAACGTCATCTAAGTATCCATATTGCCGCTGGGGCGCCATTTCTTTAGTACAAATATTATTAAAAGGCAAATAATATATAATTTGTTTGGTTTCAGGCAGGAAAACATATCGATACCAAAAATATGTATTTGGTATAATCAGGTATTTAACAATTCAAAAATTATCACTTACAATATACATAACAGTATTTAATAGTACAATCGTTAGGTTTTCTTTGAAACTGTTAAATTTCTTCTCAGTCAAAGGTATTCTCTAAATGTATTATAAAAGACTACACAAAGTCTTCTAGGGCTGTATCAGACTGCCAAACGAACCAAGAGTGCGGACATTATAAATGTAAAAAACATATATGTATAGCTTAATGTATGTAAAAATATTTTAATAAATATATTTTGATAATAGAGTTAACTATTTTCTGCTTAAATGATCGTTTTAATCCGATATTTTCAAACGGTATGGGTTTGTGATTTGGAAACCTTGCATTTCTGGGAACCGCCCCTAACGGTCATTTCTTTCTGGCCGGACTATAGTTTCTATACAATTTGAGGTTAATGAAATTGTACAAATGTGAACTTGCGTAAATCATGTCCAAGCATTTTCTCATATATACACATATACAGGGTGTCCGACACTTTTATTGCCAAACTTTAACACAAGGAAGCGATCATCGAAATGAACACTTTTTATTCTGTTAAGGTATGGTATAAAATTCTTAGTTAAAGAGTTACAAGGACTTGAAGTTGAAAAGTTATTAAAAATAATTCGTACACTCTCTTGCGGAGACGAATCCAAGGCGGTAAACTGCGGCATATCAATGGCAAGGATACGAAATGAGAAGTTAGGAAAGAATGTGAAACATTTATTATTATTAATAAACATTAACTTTTTAATGTTGTGATAAGGAAAAAGCATTTTCGACGGTAATTATTATGAGCACAACGAACGAAACCGTAAACTAGGTTACATGTATACCAAAATTGTTCAAAATGCCGCCTTTACTTTCGATGCAGGCGTTCAAACGCCTCTCCAATGATTGGCAGACGCGAGCAAAGACACCAGGAGTTTCACGAATCCTTTCCAAGGCTTCAACAACCCTACCCATCAGGTCCTCTTCGGATTGAATCGGTGTTTCATACACTAAACGTTTCATATGCCACCAGAAAAAGTAATCTAGGGGCGTAATTCAGGAGATCTTGGTGGCCACGCGAAGGGACCGCCACGGCCTATCCAGCGATTGGGATATCGGGCATCCAATAAATGCCTAACAGCAACCGCAAAGTGTGCAGGAGCACCATCATGTTGAAAATACATTCCTCTGATGTCAGCTAAAGGTACATTTTTCAGTATTCAGGCAATACTTCATTAAGAAAAATGTAAAAGGTACGTCCATTTAGTCTCTCTGGTAAGATGTATGGCCCAATCAGATGGTCACCAAGAATTCCTGCCCAAACATTTACGGCGAATCTAACCTGATGTCGACATTGTCTTGTAACATGTGGATAGTTGCCAGACCACATGTGCAGGTTATGGAGGTTGAGTATTCCTTCTCGAGTAAATGACGCTTCGTCTGTGAGTAAGACTCGTCATGGGAAACGAGGTTGTTGATCTATTTTCTGTTGAAACCACCTCGCAAATTCAACACGACGTTCGAAATCTTCACTGTGCGATTCCTGCACACACTGAAAGTGAAATGGATGTTGACCACAGAACATTTACATAAGAAGATCTTCAAAACTACGGTGAACCCCAAGCCCGCTCTAGACAAACATACGCACGCACGCTAACCAATCAGCTGCCAGCAGTCACGACTGGCCGCTGACGTCATCACGGCCAAAGCCTCCAATTGGCTGCGTATCCAGACTTTACTATGCTACTCGTTAGGATTGTAAGTCTAATTTTCATGCTCAAGTTATAAACGTTTCTGGCCGTAGTAAGGATAGTGAAAGCTAAAATAGTGAATTGCGGTTACATTGACAACACTTTTTATTATTTCATTCAATATACATACACGTGAATGCGCATTTTGAACAGATTTTCAATTCATACATAAAGACTAAGGCGCATTTAGATTAAACTAACGTGCTGAATGTGATAAAACGTTGGTGCCGTATATTAAAAGTTTTCGGAAAGGGTTCATGATCTTTTTAAACCATTCAATATCAGATTCTCATACTAGTCAAACCAATACGATAATGAAAAATTTAGGTTATTTGAGCGATAAAAACCTTGCTAATAATATGTAATGATGTTATTTATATGTATTATACGTAAAGATTGCCCAATAGTTACATACGAGAAATGGGAAGAAGTTTACGTTAACGTAATGTTTTTTATGTTACGTTCATTGATGAATGATTCGTGCGTACGCTGCTTGATTGATTATAGATTAGTTTTAGCCTCCCTTTATCACATTCTGCAAAAAAGAGGTTCAAAGTGAGGAAAGATGAAGGCACCGTATAGCATGGAGTTGAGGGAACGCTGAATCTATGTACAAGGTGAGTTCCGGCACAGGATTCCGTAAGCATGGAGAGTCACTTAAGAAGGAAGGTTATGAAACATGATAAAAGTTGATGAAGAAAGTTAGAGGTATTGAAAAACAGAACAGTAGTAAACCGAAAACAGATGGTCCTACACAAAACTACGGACATTTTATTTCAACAGAAAGAAGGCTTACCTAACTATCAGCACAGTACCTCACATTTTTCCCTTGGGAGCGTTAATTCCCATAGATATAATAGCTGTATCCACCTGAGGGGCGCGAACGTTCTTTCGTAACAGTAATGGAGAATATTGAGGAAGGAGAGTCCACAAGACCGCCACACACACTTTGGATAAGGGTTTACAAGCATCCAGTTTTTGGACGAGGCTCAACACACAGCATTAACTAGCATCAGAAGTGAACTACAGTACTAAGGTGGCTAGGTGAGCTAATAACTGAAGCCTAAGCACAGCCGTCGGCATGGCTTTTCATTACATTTTCCAGTTGCAGCATACCAGCAGTGAGTGTAAACCCTAAATAATAGCAGGGTAAAAATGCTTATGTATACAAAGCAATGAACTACGCATGAAGATTTAGTGCAATTGAAACTCTCAGTATGTGCACAAGCGTGTGCTAAGAAACAAAAATATAGATATGAGACAATAAATCCAAACTTTGTGTCTGTTGAAAGCTTGCACTGTCACGGTTGACACTGCAGTGCAAGAAGAGCAATCATTTGGATATGATATATAAAAATTACGAGCTACTAACAGTAAATGAGATTCCTACCATGACGCACTTCAGAAATACTGTAGCGATATAAGCTTATGAACGAAATTATTACATTAACAATAAAATATACGTAGGTCAATCAAAAAATATACCTAACGTGCTACCAGATGATAATACTACTCATGAACAATTTTCTTAAGTTTTTCAGCAAAACTTTTGGAGGACATCAGTCTGTTCACGTGTCTCGTGCATTGAAGCGTTCTACACACGGCCAAAAATTGTTGCAACTTGTCGGTGACCTGGACAAAGCGGAAATTACAGCGATGCTGATACAAATCTAAGAACTTACAGACTAGTTTACACAATCCTGAAACATGCCGATAATTGTGAAAGCAATACAAAAATACTCTCTCGTACAAAATAATCAGGTCAATAAACTCCTTGCTGCAGTAGGTGAGAGACTGGTCGAATGACTCTACATATTCTTTAAAGGTAGTGAACATGTGCAAGTTCAAACCTTGCTTTGTTAGTATTTGAGAACAAGCGTCACAAGAAAGAGAAACCAGAGAAACCTTTCAACTTGATGTGGAACTGATTGACCTTGTGGTTGTACGATAACCCTTTCCTGAGCGACATCTCATCCACTAGAAGGAAACAAAGTTTATCTCTAGCACAAAGTTTATCTCTACCTTCATTTTCAACATGGACACACTTTTAGCACTAGTACCAGGACGTACTTGGAAATGTTTCATCAATGCACGCACAGTCGAAAGTGAGGTTAATGGTATCAATATCCTCATCAGTTGATAGTGGGTTTCTGATGAGCTAACAAGAATGCTCACAGCGAGCCACTTCTGATACATGGTGTATGATCTCTTGCCCCATAATTTGTGCTTGAAAAATGCGCTGTGATAAGGACCAAGTCTGCCACTTACACTTCCCAGGAAATTATCCGTGTTCAACCGCTTCTACAGTACCTTTGATTTTCTCCTGAGCCTTTTCCTAAGTTTTCTCTCAGGAGCTGGTCTGCTGTTTTCAAGGGCAATTGTCGTTCCAGAAGGAGAAGCGAACAACCGTCGCTTACAAGATACCACTGGAGGACCTGTGTCTTCCAACAAATATCTGCTTCTTTTGCCACACGAATTCTGCAATAAATTGACGAAAATTAGATTGTATGTATATTATATTTACTTCCCCAACTTGTAGAAAGTATTAATTGTGCATATAAATCTAACTTTAGAGTGATTGAAAGTTTAGGTTTTGAACACAGCACATCTAATTAAAAATATGCCACACCTAACCTACATGGATCAGAATCACAGTTCCGGTCAGTATTCTTTTTCCAAGGTTTCTAGTATTAAACTATGAATGAGTTCAAACATACCGAACGGTACAAAGTGAGTACCAATGAGAAACAGGATAGCCCTGTTCAGTACCCAAGAAAGTCAGCGAGCACCGCGAGCCCACCCTTCTAATGAATCAAGCATTAAAATTGGATGCATTGTGAAAAGAAGCAATACCTAAATGTATGCATAAATTCAATTCCAAGGACACAAGAAATATAGTTCATAAATGTGCTACGAGAATCACAACTTAAAAATATTTTTTACCCAAAGATAATTATATAATTTCATGATAGATTCAATAAATCGAAAAGTGGAATGATCAGAGAGGTAAATGAGTGAAAGTGAAAATGGTATTGACACTGATGAAAATGAGAGAATGCAGTTCACTCAATAATTCTACAAATGCTGCTGTGTCTTAGAATAATGTGTATGTGATAACTTTACAGCAATCTTTCGTGCTTTTGTTTCTAGCACTCATCCAACGCTGTCCAATTCTGGCTTGTAACTTGAAAACTTTATCTCGCTAAAATTCAAAGACACTTCAATGAAGTCCGAACTCTGGTTATTTCAACACGACTAACCTGTGTCGTTTCCCTCCTCGAAGATGAGCAGCATTGTTTGCTGGAAGAACTGGTGGCAGGCCTTGAGGTGCCAAGAGTGGCAGGCCTTGAGGTGCCAGGTATCGCAGGCCTTGAGGTGCCAGGAGTGGCATGCCTTGAGGTGCCAGGAGAGGCAGGTCTCGAGGCAACAAGAGTGGCAGGTCTCGAGGCGGCAGGAGTGGTAGCCCTTGAAGCACCAGGAGTGGCAGCCCTTGAAGCACCAGGAGCGGCAGGTCTCGAGGTGCCAGGAGTGGCAGGAGGTACAGTACCAGCAGCTGATGGAGAAATAAGGGTATAAATTGGGAGCAGTGATATGGCATCTCAAATGAAATTAAAGCACACTACAAAATGAGTGGGATTTTCAACAAATTTAATTCTTCCAGAACCTCTGCTTCATGTCATTCAATTTTTACTCATTAGTAGAGAAGTCGGTTTAAGGCTTCACCCCAAACCATAATTTCACAAAGCAAGTGGAAGGAAGCATATAGTATGCAAGGAAAACATTCAAGTACAAACACAAAAGAAAGCCTACCTCACCATCAGCTCAGGCCCTCACATTCTCTCTCATGGAATACTACTTCCAATGGATACAAAAGTTTTATCCCACTTATTGGGAAATCATCAAATGTAATTGTAATCCTTCATAATGTAAAGTAGGCAAGGCCTATTGGTAAATTAAAGTTCTGCTGCACTGTATGGGTACATAAGGAATTAAACACTGGAGTACAGAGGAGGCTCATCAAAACCTGGAAGGGCTCATCTAATTAAATTAATACAAAACCTATTTTTTGGCAACCAAGACTAACCTGTCAACACAAACACTGCACTAGGTATTTCTCATTCATGAAGCTCCTGAATTATCTCAGGATTGTAGTTCAGATCATATAATTAACTTCGGTGTTGGTAACATTTTTTAACATTGCAATTATTTTTCTTAATTCAACACTAAATGTACATGAAATAAGATTGCTAGTAACATTTTAGCCCTCTATTATGTATGAAATAATTTTCAATTCAATGCTGAAGTTTGTTTCCCTACAAAAAACTTTCTTTGCTATGTTTCATTAAGTATAATAATGAATTGTGTAGAACTCATTTCCTGGATAAATGCTTCACACTTTAAAGCATGTGTGAATACCATTCTGAAAAGTATTTGGAAATGTACTACCTTTTCTATGTGTACACTAAGGCTTCATAAGTGACAGCCATGCACTATTTAAATAAGTGTAAATTGAGCTTATGGGCTTCAATTTTCATGTGGGATGAATATTTCTTCAAGTGGCTTTGACTTTTTAAAAAATTTCAATACATTAAACTCAACGTTAAAATTCTTTTCTTTCATTTCAATATCCCTCAATTGGATTGGGGAATCATCGTTTAAATTGTAAACCTAATTTTGTTAGGAGTGGCAAGCATTGCATCACCAGGCATTGTAGCTAAAGGTGTGGCAGCCCTTGATGCCCCAGGAGTACCAGGGCTCGGCGCACCAAGAGCAGGAGGTACAATACCAGCAGCTGATGGAGAAATAAGGGAATAAATTGGGGACAGTGATATGGCATCTTGCATGAACTAGAAGCACACTACACCATGAGTGATATTTCCAACAACCTTAATTTTTCCTGAACTTCTAGGTCATGGCATCGCCTAGTAATACTTTAGGAGAAAATAAATCAGTTTAAGGCTCCACCACCACAACATAGTTTCACAGAGCAAGTAAAAGGGAATGAGTAATATACTCATAGAGCTAAGTACCTTTCAATATTAATCCCCACAAACAAAAGTCATGAAGCTTCTGTTCTCAACTCAAATTTACATTAGACTCATTTCATAAGGTGCTCCCAACTGTCCCGACATGGTGTCCCGAATTTCCCGTGGTTACCAGACGTGCCGCATTTTGTTCAGTAGTGGAAAATGTCTAACAATGGAGATATGTAATAAACATTATATAAAAAACAGAAACAGAATTCTGAACATCCAATTGGAAAAAAGGTATATGTATATTCAAAATTTTCAGCATTTTTGGAACACACCTTTTGGGCAGAACTCAAGTTTATAGTAGAACTTAAATTATGCTCCCTATTCCTGTTGACAAATCATTTCTGCACCAACTGAAAGTAGAATAAAGTTTCTACAGAGAGTGATAGAGCCTTTGTTGAACTCAATATCAATAACTTACAGAGAAAAGGGCTATTGGAAAATTGCAAAAATTATCTAGCAATACCTGTAGATTATTCAATGAATGCATATTCCATGTATGGCTCAAGGTATGTTGGCTTCTGGAGTACCATTACCATTTTCAAAACACAGCCTATGAGATGCAAAAAATAGGTTCATTTCACCCCTTCAGTGTAAAATTAATCATATGAATTTAGACCTTTTATTCAAGTAAATCAACCCAATACCCAGCTTCTACCACCTGTATCTTGTAAACTGTTGTACTGATCCTTATGAAATTTCAATTTATTATTATTATGATTATTATTATTATTATGTAAACTCCCCAATCGCAATGTGATTGCTTTTGATCTCAATAAGCTCTGTTTCTTTTAACTAGATTTTTATTCATAATTTTAATAAAATTATGAATAAAAATTTACTTTTAGTAAAATTTCTATTTGAAATTGAAGTTCATAATAATTGAGGTTCCATATAGCCTACTCGGAATTTTTTTAAGAAAGACCCATTGATCATGTTTCTGGACCTTGAATCAACCAAGAGGAACCCTATGTAAACTTTGTATGATAATCTTTGGTGGCCAACTCTACAAGGCCACCTTTGTAAACAACTTTGATCACTGTTCATAATATTAAAGGTCGCCTTTGAACATGACTAGATATACGATCAAAAGCTGACTTATTCTAACCTAATCATTTATTTTAAAGTTGTGTAAAGTCAGAGTAGGTATGCTACTATTTACCTACTAAAGTAAAGAAGCCTGCATGATGTTTCTTTTCATTATAATAAAGGCAATGAGCGGTGAGAAAATAACTGTAAATTTTAATGAGCAAACAAAATTATTTGAAATGGATCATTCATGCTCATTGAGTGCAATCAAGATATCACAATGATTACTTCACACAATAGTCATAAATAAATTATTTTAGATATCTTATAAGTTGCAAGCAAATTGAAAGAACTTGGTAAAAACATACGATGATTCATAGTGTATAACCATCACTTATTCAAAAAAATACTAATGAGAGATTTTGATTGTGTTAAATTTTAATACAATACAAGCAGTTACTGCCTTACTGACAATACAAAATTGTAGCTTATTTCAGACAATTTAAATCAGCCTTTATTTATCTATTGAAACATTACTTTTAAGGTAGAATAGCATTCGCACCTATATTTTGCATGAAAAGCATAGCATTCATTTTTCTAAATGTAAATTAAATTTTGGGTTTATCTACTGCATTATATATTTCAGCTAAAGCTACCAACAATATTTGGTCAATGTGAAGTTTCATGCAATCACGGAAAATAATAATGCCGATCCCAGGAATCACTTAAGGAACACATTTCAGAACGTTTTACAAGAATGACATTCTGCTCGCTGATGCGTTATTTTCGAATAATTGAACTTTGAAGTTGGCCTTGGCGCCAAAGGAAGCGAGCGCGTGAAACGGAATTTAATTAATAACGGAAGCTATTACAAACGTAAAGAGGTTGGGTCGTGAGGGGGAGGCACAGTTCTTCTAGTGAAAATTATAAATAAAGCTTCTAACCCACCCATTAGGGTGACGACCGCAATCTTGTTGACATCGGGTCCAAGATGGCGGCGCCCATGGTGGTCGCCATGTTAGACCCGATGTAAACAAGATTGCGGTCGTCACCCTAATGGGTGGTTTAGAAGCTTTATTTATACTTTTCACTAAAAGAACTGTGGCTACCCCTCACGACCCAACCTTTTTACGTTTGTAATAGGGGGTTAGCTTCCGTTTTTAATTAAATTACGCTCGCTTCCTTGGGCGCGCGACGGCAAACTTCAAAGTTCAATAATTCGAAAATAACGCATCAGCGAGCAGAATGTCGTTCTTGAAAAACGTTCTTGAATGGGTTCCTTTAGTGATTGTTTGGAATATCATTATCAATTTCCGTGATTGCATGAAACTTCACATTGACCCAATATTTCTTATCATATTTTTGATAAAAATTTGAAGCACATAAAATTTCTACTCTTGATTAACACACTGCTATTATACGTCAATCCAAAAGCCATTCATTATTCAAAATCAAAAGTATTAGAAAAATCATAATTAGAGAAACTTTGATTTACTGGGTTAACTTGGAATAAACGCAACAACTAAAAGTTTTACATAACCTTGGTCTTGCACAGCTCTTTTTGGAACTGCTGGAGATTTCAATACTTTTCTCGCATTTCTGAATCAAGACAAAATGAAGTTATAGTCTGAACGAGAGAAGTGGTGGGCACACACATAGCCCTCTCCGGCCTTTTGGATCTCTTATCCATCTCCAACGTTACATTATCGCATGCTGCCATCCACTCGTCGTAATTTCCTTTTGGAAAAAGGAAAAAACACAAATTAGGACATTAACGGTTTTCATTTCTACAATTTTCCATCAAGCACTATTTAAAGCGTATGTACATTTCTGCAGCAATCATCGTTACAACTCGGTCACAGCTGCTTTCAGATTCAAACTGAGTCTCCTACCGATTTTTCGTCACGTCAAAATTTCTTGGCTCCGTCATTGGCCAATTGGCACCTACGTCATCGCGACCGGCCTTCAAACTCGCTTAGTGATAAGTTGCGGATCTTCTAGTATCTTGTCTGTGATGTTGACCACTGTTATGTAGTACTTGCCACACAGTAGTTTTGCTTAAATGTAAAGCACGTGCACAAGAAAGCGTGCTTGAAGTAGTATTGTTTCGAAAATATTCTAAGACATCATCCACCTTGTCTGGATTTGCTATTCTATTTGGTGTCTTCCTTCAGGTCGTGGTCTGTGAAATGATCCGTATTCACGTAATCTCCGGTGTATGGCTGTGAATGTTTAACGCGATGGAACATGTCTGTGAGGATGCCTTTCTGCGTAAATTCGAACAGCCTCCCTAGAATTTCCATTTGCTGCACCATACACTAGGTGCATGTCCGTTAATTCAGCATTGGATACCCTCTCCATTGCCGGTGATACATTTGCAGCCAAAGAAGTACTAACAGTAAACAAACTAATCTTTGTCGTTGATGTCGAGGAGCACTCAGAATATCGGATGAAAAGTAACTACACGTATTTGTAACTTTTTACCTAAGCATTTTAGACCATACCTTAATAGAATAAAAAGTGTTAATTTCGACAAACGCTACCTTATGTTAATATTTGGCAACAAAAGTGTCGGACACCGTGTATATATTAGGGTGCTTCAAAAAACTTGAAAGTTGTTGGATTTTTATGAGCCACCTCTCATTTTGCTCTTTTCATAAGAAAACTATTTCAGCAAAATTTTATACTGTCAAGTCCACATCTTGATGGCGCGCAGACCTAAAGAAGTTAGTACCCACACAGAACTCATGGAGGCATAGCGTGTTCACTCCTGTAAGCGAGTTGTTGATCTATGTGAAATGCACACTACATTTTAAGGGTACTTCCAACTGGGATGGGAAGTTGATGCCCTCACTAACTAATGGAGAAGCAGTGGATCGCCTCATTTTCATTTCTGGAAAAGTTCCCAAGAGGTAAAGCTGAGCTGACAGCCACCACAACTATTAACGTCATCAACGAATGGAAGCTTCAAGTGAGGATTGCAGCGCTTTGCTTCGACACGACTGCCACTAACACCGGTCCCAAAGGCGGTGTCTGTCTGCGTCTGCAGCAGATCCTTGGGGGTGATCTCTTGAATCTAGCTTGTTGACATTACGTTTTGGAGCTTCTACTAGCAGCGGTCTTCTCTGCATTGGTTCCAGAGGTGTCACGGAGCCCTGATATCACTATTTTTCAGCAATTCAAAAAGTTTTAAGTTTTTGTGGATAAAACAGACTATCGGGCCGCCAAAGATGCAATTCGAAGTACATCGTGGGCAAGTGATATCCTCAATTTCTGCCTAAATCAGCTAAACTTTAATCCTCCGAGCGACGACTACAGCGAGCTCCTTGAGTTGGTCATTGTGTTTCTTGGAGGGGTTCCACATGGCTGCCAAAGCATCACTTTTCAAAAACCCGGGGCTGTCCATCGAGTACGATGGATGGCGTGGGCCATATACGGCTTGAAGATATGGATCTTCTGTACTCAGTGCTCTCAGCATCGACGAAAGGAACAAAATAAAAGGCTCCTCATAATCTTCAGTTGAATTTGAGTTTCTACCCCTATAACTGAGAAACACCCTGATGAACAGCGTTTTATTTTGTTTCGTTTTACTAAAAAATCATATGAGAAAAATTTGTGGAGCATCGGCTATTGGTATTATGTCGCGCAATTAATGTCAAGTTTTTCATGAGGCAGGATTTGGTCCGACGAGGGAATTCCCTGCGGTGTACTTTGACTACCTGCAGAAGGAACTGAAGTTAGTCTTCTGCCTTGGTCTTTCCACTCTTCTTGAATTCCCGGACCGGAGCCACCTCACGCTCCGCTGCATCGTTGGTCACAACCAGTCCCTCAACTCATTGCAGACCAGCTTGATAGGAAGGGTTATCTTTCCAATTTGCCGGGCTCTCGCCAAAAACTTTTGTCGATGTTCATGAGTTCAAAGATTTTCTTGGTATTTTTAGTGACAAAGGAGGCCACGGTCTTGTCTCGCATTCCATTAGGAAGAGTCCTACGACGGGGAGAAATCTCTTGGGATCTGTCAACTGCCTTCATGTTTTCGACGAACAACTCCTTCTCCTGAAGACACCGTTCTTCAATAAAGAGTGCCATACCAACGTTAATTAATCTCAGACAGAAACCAGAAATGGCGTGTCAGCGTCTTTGTCCCTGCCATCCTGACGACCTCATTGTATTCCTCTTCCAGAGCCTTGAAAATGGCAATGCCATGACGGGGAGCACTGACGGCTGAACGTGCCAAGAACCAGGCACGATCGTAATGCTTAGCAAGAAAAAGGCAGAAGTCACTCAGATTCTCCAGAATGCTCGATCGTGCTCCACGGGAGGGCAAAGGTCCTTTTTGTCGATGCTGAAAAAAATGGGAAGAAAGATCCTTATCATCAAGCCATATATGGCCCGCGCCATCCATCGTGCTTGATGAACAGCCCCGGGTTTTCAAAAAGTAATGCTTTGGCAGCCATGTGGCACCCCTCCAAGAAAGACAATGACCCTCAAGGAGCTCTCTGTAGTCATGGCGCGGATGATTAAAGTTTTGCTGATTTTGACAGAAATTGATGACATCATTGACCCACGATGTACTTCGAATTGCATCTTCGGCTGTCCAAAGTCTGTTTTATTCACAGAAAGCCAAAACTCTTTGAATTGCTAAAAAAAGTGAGATCATGGCTCCGTGACCCCTCGGAACCAATGCAGAGAAGACCGCTTCTTGTAGAAGCTCCAAAACGTAATGTCGACAAGCTAGATTCAAGAGATCACGCCCAAGGATCTGCTGCAGACGCAGACAGACACCGCCTTTGGGACCGGTGTTAGTGGCAGTCGTGTCGAAGCAAAGCGCTGCAATCCTCTCTTGAAGCTTCCATTCTTTGATGGCGTTAATAATTGTGATGGGTGTCAGCTCAGCTTCACCTCGTGAGAACTTTTCCAGAAACTTAATTAAGAAGGCTATCCACTGCTTCTCCATTAGTTAGTAAGGGCATCAACTCCCCATCCCAGTGGGAAGTACCCTTGAAATGTTGTGTGCACTTCACAGAGATGAACAACTCACTGACAGGAGTGAACACGCTATGCCACCATACGTTCTGTATGGATACTAACTTCTTTAGCTCTGCGCGCCATCAAGATGTGGACTTAACAGTGTAAAATTTTGCTGAAATAATTTTCTTATGAAAAGGAACGAAATGAGAGGCTGCTCATAAAAATCCAACAACTTTCAATTTTTTGGAAACACCCTTATAATATATATCGACATTTGTAGCAGAAGGCATCAGGCGTGTTTCTGCGATAATGTCTTTCTTTGGAAGCCATCTTTGACCTGACGCCTGATGGCGTGATCCACACGCCTGATGCCTTCTGCTACATATGTGAATGCTTCACTCTCAATCGTCAGAGAAGTAATATACCCTCGGTTGTCAAGCGTGCCTACAAAGAATGATTTGAAGTTCATTTTTATGACCAAGACAAGCATTGGGCTCATCATGTTGTTTGCCCCAATTGTGAGGAAATGCTTCGAGGCTCGACGCAAGAAAAACTCCGAGGTCTCCCTTTTTGAGTTGTAATGATTTGGCACGAACCATTCAACCATGTAACTGACTGCTATTTCTGCATGGTAAACACAACGGATGTTGAGAGGAAAAAAAGACTCAAGGTTACGTATCCGAACATTCTCTTAGCTATTCGGTCTGCTCCGCACTTTGAAGTTCCTGTTCTAGTTTTCAAAGCACTTGCTTCATTGGACGATAAATAAGTTAAACATGATACAAGCGAACACGACAGTTGTGGCAGTGAATTGTTAGAAAAGTATTCTCAATGGGAGAATAGTTTTTTCAGACACTGAACCTTTCCCCAGCTCCAAGCCTCTTCCCTAAGCTGAACTGAATGATATAGTGCGGGATTTGGATCTTTCAAAGAAAGCAACAGAGCATTTAGCATGAAGATTACAAGGTAAAAATCTTGTTGATCCGTGTGTTAAAGTATCATATTCCAGAAACTGTGGCCAGCTTTTTCTGACCTTCTTTTAGAACATAGTTTGTTTACTGCCATGATACCTCGTGCCTTCTCAAAGAACTCTGTGTACATACCTGTAGTCCAGCTGATTGGAGACTCTTTTTAGATAGTTCAATAACAAATCTAAAGTGCTCATTCCCATAAGGCAATGTTTATGAAGCATTACCTGTGGGTCACTGTGCATTTGCGGGAAGGCTACGATGATATGAGAATGATCATGGACTTCTTGAAATATAATGAGCTCAATTGGATCATTTATGTAGACTGAGAGATGGTCAACTTTCTTCTTTAATAACAGATAGGTTTCACCAAGTTCCCATGTTGCTTCTGTATGTGGGACAGTCGAACTCGAGACAGACATTTGGTCCAGAAGGACTGGGCTATTCGTGACACCCATGAGACAAGCATGATAAATATTATCCAAGTCCCAATTGTGAGCAGAGATAAGATCATCTTTCCTCCTCTTGACATCAAATTAGGTTTGATAAAGCAATTTTTCAAGGCACTGGAAACCGAAGGTTAATGTTTCCAATACATCATCACAACTCTACCAGGGTTATCATTTGAGAAGATCAAAACAGGCGTGTTTGATGGCCTACCGATTCGAACACTAATTTGTGATAATCAGTTTGTTGCTAAGATACCCGCGTGAGAAATGGCAGCATGATTAACCTTTGCGGAAGTCGTTCAGAACTTTTCTGTAAAGAATAAGGCGGAGAACTACTGTAAACTTGTGAACAGAATGCTTCTCGCTTTTCGTTATCTCGGGGGCAACATGAGCATCAAGCTTCATTTTTGAACGGGCTCCTAGATAAGTTCCATGACAACCTGTGGCTCTGAGTAACGAATAAGGAAAACTATTCAACCAAGATCTAAAGGTCATGGAAGATCGCTCCCAAGAGGGCTGGGACAATTGTCTGGTGGGTGACTACCGCTTGCCCATTAAACGAGATTGTCCAGACGAAGTATAAAAACCAAAATTCTTGCCTGAATAAAATACACAAACAAATTGATAAGCTTTCATCAGCTGTAGTGATTGTCTCTAGGATTCTGAGATAACTTTGGGATCAAGATTGATGTTTTCCATGAAGCCCAATCAGAAAATACGGTACAACCAACAATAGCGTAATTAACTCTCAAATCACATTTTAATGTTCTGTTTCGTTTGCGTGCAACAAAATGAGTGTTTCCCACTCCTTTGCTCCACGTTCGCGCGACCATAGCTAAAGGCCCCGACACACTGGGCAAAAATCGCGGTGATAACCGCCAGCACGCCTCTCAATGTGCCTTCCATCCCTGCACACCAGCCAGTTGGCAGAGTGGCCACCGAGCTTTCAGCGATCCGAGCATGTCTGGATTAGGACGGTCGTCACTGCGACGAGCAGTACCGTTTTGAACGTTGACGGGAGAGGTGCACAGCCATGTCTTGCTCCGCAATGGAGTAGACAAAACTCGAACGCTGAATTCTATTGACGCATTTAAAAATTCGACTGCTTGCAGAATGTGATGAGCAGCGCTTACAGAAGGCTAAAGCACAGCGCAACGTGCGCTTTGTTTTAATCCTGCGCTCCATACGGCTGGTCGCAATCGCGCACCTACCCGTACGACACGCTGAGTCAGACTGACGCCTTGCATTGCATTCCGCGGTGCTTTATCTTGCGTGCTGAGTGTATCATGTCGGCAGTTCTCACTTCAACTGGCGGACGGATCCACTACCGCAATTTCTCGAGTCATGAACGCCAGTGTATCGGGGCCTTTAGACCCATCTTGCTATCACTGACGAACCAGGAGTGGTGTCGGCAAGAAGCCGGCTTGCCGGTCGTGAACCCCTGTAGCAAATGAAGCTCAAGGGGTTGTTATTGAATATTCACTTTATCCTATAGAGCGCCGAAATATCTAGTTTCCAAAATCGAATATTCTGGAATATTCGAGGATATTAAGCATCAATGCGCCCGTCTTAGTATAGTCTGGGACATTCGATTCCGAAGTTTGGGTGTTACCGCTATATATGCATATTCAATAATGAATATGCCTTGAATATTCATTAATGAATATTTTATGAATATTCCAGGAAGCTCTGAACATCCTCATTTAATCGATTCACAGCACGTGAAATAAAAGAATATATGTCTCAAGCAATCTAAAATTATCATTGGATGAGTATTCTTATATACATTGCTGCCGAATTTGATACGTTTGTACAAATTTGGTACCATCTGCTCTAAGTGTCACTATATGTTGTACTTTTGTTACCGTACTGTACCCTATAGCGCCAAATTTTGGTACATTTTAATTAAAGATTTTCACAATTTATCCAAGAAGTTAAGAAGTTAATCCAAGAAGTTTCACAGAAGATGTCCAAAAAAAACCTTTTTTTGGGCATTTACAAAACATTTCATTTCAATGATCGAGAGGTAAATGAAACGAAATAAGAAATCCCTGAGTGTACGTTACGCAACGCGTTCGAAACCAGAAAAGAACAAAGTTTGGAACTTATGACGTTGCCAGTGTCACGCTGCACTTCTCAAAGTTTCATTTGTACATTAGATATGAATAGAGAGAGGAGAAAATTTTGATGCAATTTTAATTTTGTTATTCGCTAATATTGCTTATGCATGATGTTTTGTTGACTGGGATTGGCGAGCATTTGAGTAAAGAGTATGTTTTTTTCTTCTCTACTCGTTTGGTCGTAGTTAGTCGTCGATCATACGACGGTTTGACGTTACTAGCCGCCTCAGTTAATTAGAAACCATCGTGAGACGTGGGCGTCGTTACGGCGCTTTCCTATGTGCTATCATTCGGGATGAACTTTATTGAACTAGGGTAAATTTACGTGAAAGTGATGGTTTGAGAGTATAATTTCTTACTTTATGCGTTTAAAATTTCCACCATGTCTCAATTTCTTAGGCAAGAACCTATAGACTGTGTATTGTGCAGCGGGTATTTTATGAAGTGAAGTTAATCATTACATATTATTATTTTTATTTTAATATATTTAGAAGTGCATTTAAGCTGTAGTAATTTATAGCTTGTCTACACCGGGGTGAAGCACTTTGCCTTTATGGGACCTCCCTAGGTGAGGCTGTTGCGTGAAACGTGCATTTAAATGATTCAGGATGAAGTATGTTAATTTTGTGTTAGTTATTTGCTCAAAAAATATATGTAAACTGTTTGAAGTGTACATTGTATTGAGTACTCAAATTTGGAAGGTGGTAAATGTAAAGGACTTGACCATAATCGATTTCCCACTTTTTGATCAACAAAGACTGTTAATTAAACCAAAATAAGCAAGTTTTCTTCAATGCACTTTCCGTCGGAAATGAGTATTTTAAAAGTTATGGCATTAAATGAGTTACCGTAACTCCAGTCTTTGAGTCGGGGAAAAATATACCGCGCGGTCCGACGTGAAAGTAAACAGGCGTTCCCGCGCGCCAACCAAGCCGACGAAGAGCAAACCCCCTATTACAAACGTAAAGAGGTTGGGTCGTGAGGGGTAGCAACAGTTCTTTTAGTGAAAATTATAAAACTAAAAGAACTGTGGCTACCCCTCACGACCCAACCTCTTTACGTTTGTAATAGGGTGATGCACAATGGAGTTCCGGTAACTCATTTAATGCCATAACTTTTAAAATACTCATTTCCGACGGAAAGTGCATTGAAGAAAACTTGTTTATTTTGGTCTCATCAACAATATTTGTTGATCAAAAAGTGGAAAATCGATTATGGTCAAGTCCTTTACATTTACCTGGAAGGTATGTTGGCAACCTATTTTAAATACTCTACTCATTTTGTTTTGTCCTACTACAAAAAAAATTGAAAATAATTTTATAATTGTGTTGACAGTTTTACACTAGCAATTTTACCCAGCCTTAGGTGTGGCCTACTTGTCTTTCGTCTATATTTATAAAACAAGTGCCACTCTCTTAATGTATTTTGTTCAAATTCGAACAGGAAACAAAATGAATTTTGTAGATTTAGATTTTTACGTGAAACTTCAAGGATATATTTCCACCATTACCTTCATAAGAATGAATCCTTGGTAGTTTGTGTGACCACAAGGCCGGTACCTGAATTATGCTTTAATTTTAATATATTCAAAGAGCATGTTTCCATAACGGAATCGATAAAATATATATCATTATAAGTAGAGATCAAGTTTCATGAAATATATATCAATTTTTTCCTCAGTAGTCTAAATACTATCAGTTTTCTAACCAAATATGGCTCATTTAAAAAATTATTATATGATTAGGAAAGAGAATGCAAACTTTGAAAAGAATATCAGATATGTCGAGCCTTGCTCTGATAGTGAACTCATAAATCCAGGTAGTGAATTTCAAGAAAATATCTCCGTAGTCAATGCAGAAGAACCATGTTTTTGACGGACAAGTGAGTGATGGCAATAATAATGATGTTCAGACTGCAGCTTCAGTGAAGGGGCAAGAGGTCGCTGAAAGTGGTGATGACAAATCAGTAATTGATGACAGTGATTCCACTGTATTGAAAGCTGTTAGCAACATCAAAGAATCTTTTTCTGGCGAAAGTATTGATGAATTTTCTCAGAACTATTCTAACACAAATGATGAGCGCTTGCCTCCTGCTATTGGCAACGAAGAAGATGACAGTAATTCCACCACTCAAGAAGAAATTTCCATCATTGAAGAATCGAAAGAGCTTGAAGCTCAGAATCCTGCACTGCAAGACAAATTATGTGAATTGTGTAATATAAATAATGTCCCTCTGAGCTGCTTTAAAAAATTGCTGCTCATTGTGAGACCTTTTCATCCAAAATAACCGGGTGATTCCAGAACTTTACTTCACAGAGTGCATCGCAATGAATGTGTTGGTCAAAATATACAAACGCTACGAGATGGTGAATTCGTATATTTAGGTGTTGAAAGTAGCTTGAAAAATATCATTAACTCTGATAATTACATTAGCCCAATTTCTCTTGATTTTAACATAGATGGAGTGCCTATTTATAAGTCTTCATCTATATCATTTTGGCCAATACTTTGTTCTGCAAAATTTGATCTGCTGCATGACACATCTACAAGCGAATTCTGTATTGTGGTCATTTACTGTGTTGAGAAAAACTGAGATAAAACCATTTCTGGCTGAATTCTGTCAAGAGATGAACATGCTGCTTAAAAATGGTTTGATGATACGAGGAGGTTGCATTACGGTCAATATCCGTGCCTTCATAGCCGATGCTCCTGTACGCTCTTTTATCAAGCAAACCATCGGGCACCCGGGATATAGTGCCTGCGAGCGTTGCGTGGTTAAAGGTTGTTCTGAGAAATTACAAATAAAAGGCCGTACTAGTCAATCAATGTCTTATAACTCGTGTAGTCAACCCAAAAGAACAAATTATTCATTCAGACAGAAAACAGATCCTAAGCATCATAAGGGCGTTAGTCCTATTGAAGAAGTGGAAATAAACATGGTAGACCAGTTTATATTAGATTACATGCATTGCGTTAAGCTTGGAGTGATGAGACGTTTGTTGAATTTTTCGGGTTAATAAATAATCCATCATATAGGATGTCGGCATCAGGAAAACTAAAAATGAACGCTCAACTTTTGAAAATAAGCAAATTTATCCCCAAAAAGTTCAACAGGTTACCACGAGACCTAAATCATTTTGAAAGGTACAAGGCAACTGAATTCCGAACACTCTTATTGTATATTGGGGTGATTTGCTTCAAGTCACTTTTATCGGAGGATGTGTACAAACATTTCTTAATTATTTTCATTGCAATGCGCATTTTTTGCGACGAAGAACAAGTGAAAGCCACAGATACTGTAGATTACGCAGAAAAACTGTGTCGCCTGTTCATCAAGCAGTATAAAAAAATTTACCCAGATGTAAGTGTTGTTTTTAATGTTTATTGCCTTCTTCATATCGCAGATGATGTCCGAAAATATGGAGCTCTTGACCAAATTATTGCCTTTCCTTATAAAACAATGTTAGGGAAAATTAAAAGAAAAATCCGTTCTAGAAACAAACCGCTTGAGCAAATATGCAAGCGAATAACCGAAGGAGCTTTTGATAATAACAATATCAAGAGTATATACAAAAACAGTTTGAACAACATTATCCCAGGAAGGTAGAAAGATTCGTGTATAATGCTGAAAGATAGGAAGGTAATGGTGGTTACAAAGAGGAAGAACCTCATGTTGATAGGCCGGCGGTTCCTTAATAAAAAAGTGCCTTACATTACCCTTTGCGACTCATCTTTCGTACATGTATACATGGTAGGGAAAGCAATAGAGAACTTGAATGTGAATGAGTCTGAAATTTATAGAAAATGCATGATAGTGCCTTGTTCGGACAACTACATGATCTTGCCACTGCTACAGTAATTTGTGTTAATATAAATATCTATATTCAACATTTTTCCAGGTATAAGCTCAAGTCATCACAATGTGGTCATTGGTGTTATTTCCAAAGGAGAAAAAACAAAATCGCAGGGATACCAACCTCCTGGATACTAAATGTAAAGGGCGCGGACACTCATTGCTGTTATTGGCCAAATAGGCCAAACGCTACTATTAATGAACTTATAAGAGCACAGAAAGCATCTCAAACGTCGTGGGCAGTGCTTAGTTGCCGAATAAAAGCGAGCAAAATTGCAACTTTCGAGTTATTGGAACATGCACTGAAAGCCGCGGAGATTCCTACAACAGACGGAGATATCTCTGACAATTCTGGACGTGATGAGGCTAAGATGACCTCTGAATCCAGCGATCCCGAAGTACGCAGAGCCTCCTAGGAAGAAACAGAAGGCTACCGATGCATGTAAGTACATACATATATTAGTTTTGAATTACTTTATGGAACCTCATGTTTTCAAATAATATAAATAAATGAGTTTTTGTGGAATTGTAGGAATGCAATTATGCCTGTTTTTTTTAGAAATTAATGCATTTGAAGGGCAAAAAGCACAAGTAGGCTACGCGCAATTTTGCTGCATAGTATGCTCTGCGGCTGGGCATACTAAGCTTAGAAGTTATCGTATTCAAACATCAGAGCTCAAGTAGGCTAAGCGACACTACGGCGTACTTCAAACGATGATAAACCTTGCCGTACTTGATGGTGTAAAGTAAGACAAGCGCGCTTGTTTAGAAAATGTGAAGACAAGTGCGTTTGTTTAGACAATGTGAAGACGGGCGCACTTATATAGAAAATGTGAAGACGCCGCGCACAAAGAAAACGTACTTAGCTTGAACCTGTATAAAATGTTGAATTCGATGTATAAATGCATATCACTGGCTGCATTCAATTTTTGAAAAATTATGTTTGGATGAATTCAGTAACAACTTTTAATTTAGGATGTATTTACAACATACCTAAAGGTTAGGTCGAAATCATAATTGGAGTTTTTCTGTAATTTTTAGTCTCTTATCAGTTTACTTTCATTTTGTGACGTAATTTTAGGCAATAATAGCAAATGAAAATTGTGTCTATGTGTGCATAAGACCCTTCATTTGGATTTCCCTATCAATTTTGAAATTATCCAAGTCTGCAACAGTGGTAATATATATAGATGCTGAATTGAGCTCGTTAGTTTCAGAGCAATTTTTTTAAAATCCAGAAAATATGCATCCGAGGAGGAAAAGTTTACATGTTCAGTGCATTAAATTCAAACTATCATTCTCTTTTGTTCACATTATTGAAAATATTCAATGAATGCCTTATTATGAGCAACTGATTTTGCTAAATTTTCCCACAGTAGTAAACGACTATCGTTTGTACGGCAAGTAGAACTCCAACGTAGAGAGCGTATGGGCCCTAGGATGAAGAGTTTATTGTGTTATTTTTTAGCTGCAATGTTGTCATTATTTGTACGGCTCCAAACTCTTTCTTCTAGAACTGTATTTTTTCAATTTATTTTCTGACTTCCGGTTTTTGTGCAAATTAAATTTAGAGCGTTCGGAAGCATAATTGTTGTACGAAAATTCCCCGTGTATGTATTTGTATTTTATAGTCATTTTTAGATTTTTTTGAAAACACTTTTCTATATTAAAAGAGGTCTAATTATTTTATATTGTATATTAATTTCGTTAGATTAACATTTACGTGAGAAAGATAAGCATTTCAGAAATTCAATGCTGAATAAGTTTCACTGCGAATTTTCGAACGCCCCGAAATAAAAACTTTGCTTCCAACTAATTACCACATCGAAACAAGCAGGTCTGCATTTACCAATCATTTAGGTTGCTCATGAACATCATAAAGCTGAAAGTTCCCTACAGCCAGGATCTATGTATTGCTTTAATGTGCAATACCTCATTTTGAATTAGTCTCTGCACTATGATTTTAGTTAAAGAATACCAGGCATCAACGACCCATATTACTGCAACTATCATCGGGTCTGTGTTAAATAAACTCTTTCGTTATGGATTGTTTATAATTTTTAAAATTCTTCGCTTGTACGCGCGTGTGGCTTGAAGAGAGAATATTAAATTGAAACCCTCCTGTCTCAATGAGATTATTGGACTCGCTGTTTTAGTTGCTAATTTTGCATATCTCGCTCTCTAACAGAAATTTTCATAATGCGAAGCAAATGAGATATATAAAATCAAGTATTATCCAGTCACAGAAGAAATTGGCCAATGCCACAAATGCTCATGAAGTCTCAGCATAAAATTAAGCAAACGGTTGTCCATAATTATTTTAATACTGTCGAAAACATACCTTGTCCTCTCAGAACAAGGAACAAAGTACAACGTTAATTATCATTTCTTGTTAGGCAGAAAGACGTAGGGTAAACAGGCTATTGATGGTGCATGTGTCTAATTAAATTGATGCTTTTTTGTGAACTACCATCACCGACTCTAGTCCTGCGTTTGAGTATTTATGTTACACTGCCTTACCATGAACCGTATTCTGCTTGTTTTTTCCCAAGTTACTTCGTCCGTTACGCTTTCGTCAGAATTTGCGCCATCATGGACACCGAATTCCTGAATGTTGCATTAATATTGGATATTAATATAGATATATATATAAAATATAGGATATATCTTTCAAAAATGCTAACTTAGTTGTAAATGGAATGCTGTGTGCATATGGTTTGAATTAGCCTTCTCTTTCAGAATGTAAGACAATTATTCTGAAAAACAGAGGGTTACTAAATAGATGCTGAGGAAATTACTTTGAAATCATCTAACCGAACTGTGAGGTCTCACCTTTCTGTATGAGAGCGGACTTATGATTTCGAAGATGCCTGAAGCAACTGGTTGGTCCTAAACCTCTCACCAGCATGCTCAACATTACGAATACTGAGAGGTCCATTATTCCACCCCACGTACCCAGAAGTTCACTGTGAGCAAGTATATTTTCTCAAAGACTCATGAAAGCTCGTCTCTGGGAGTTTTATCTCTAGGATTGAAATGGAATCCTATTCAGTACATTATGATAGCTTGAAATTAATTTGCGTAAAAGTTCTTGACAGAAGTAAGATAAATTCCGTTTTAACTTTCCCCGACTGTTAACCAAGGGGTGGAATTCAATAGAATTGCTTCACAAAGGGTAGTTTTTAATAAAAAACTTTTCAATCAAAATCGTGAAAAAATGATCTGCTTCTCTCATCTGAAAAGCATTATGATTATAAAAGAATCAAAAGTTCACGTTCATAATGGAATACTCGAAATTATCATCATCAATGTATAATTTATTGAAAATTTAACGTAAATTTAGGAATTAGTGGCGTGCACTCACCATCATCTTTAATTCTTTAACCTCTAATAAAATAAGGCCGCAGCCGGCCTCAGTACTGGCGAATCTGAACTTCAGATTGCTTTTTTACCAGAATTTCTTCACGTTGATCGGATCAAGCGGGGTGTGCTACTGCCATTTAAGTAATGTTTAGTGACAGGCGCGATAATACTTGGGCCCAAGTTCGCGCGCAGTACTTGTTGAGAGCATTTGTGCTCTTCATGGGTAGCAGCAAAGTGGTACTTGCTGTGTTGTGCGCTTGTGAGCAACACCACTACTTCAGTTGGCTGCCTGTCCGGAGGGGCTCGTGAACATAAGTGAGTATCGGACCGTGGCATTGATGGCCCTGATTGGATAAGCGTGGAGTGTTTCAAGACCTCAATCAATTAAGAACCCGTAGTGTTTTGGCCCCCTGATTGAGAACTATTATATAATCCACTTTCCATCGCCGTATTTCATTCTTGATGCATATGTTATCCTAATCAGGGTATTTACTTAATTCCAAATTTAACTTTCAATTTATAACCGAGATCTGTAACTTTTACTTTCTTTACTTCTTTACCTTTAGGCATGGAAGTGTGTGCTGGATAAAAGATACATTGAGGAAAAAAATCGGAGTGGCCCGTAGTTCGTAATAAAATTCAGTAGAGCCTCTTGACCTTTCTTCATCTTTCAATATTTTGCGCATAGAATGCCTGAAAAGCGGAACATACACAATAAGGCCTAGTTCACATGTTTTACACACGATTCAATTCGAATCGAGTTGAACATTAGCTGAAAACCAATTTTGAATCAAGTGAACGAATGTTTACAAGTACATTAACATTATTATTATTATTTTGTCCGTTTCAATAGATTTTGATTCCGACCTGACACGTTATTTCGTTTGGTCTCATTTCAGAGTTGAGAATGATCCAAGTTGTCGAACTGTTCATTTTACTCATCGACATTTATTTCTAAAACAATATTATCACTTTAAATGCGGGTTTCTATGCTGCTTTATTTATTTGTTCTAATCTTGATAAAGAATAGATGGAAAAACGGAAAAACACTTTACTGGAAAGTATCAAAATTTTGAAACAGTAGAGTTTCTTTCAGAGAGTAAGCCTGTCACAAAGTAATATCTCAAACTGTCATCTCTCCCACAAAAATGGGCTTGGATCTTATGCTTATTCAGCAGTTTCCTAAAGGAATGACTGAAAATGAGTTTCCACCTGTCAGAGCGTACAATCATATTTTTATTTATTCAAAGGTTTCGCATAATTGAATGCACATGTGTTATATTTCCACATTTGTGACGGTTAGTTTCCATTCAACTATTCATTTAAATAATTTATTTCCTTGCATAGGTATAGTATTCTATTGCATAAATAATGTCCAAAAGCCACTTGCAAAAATAGTTTGCTGAAATCAAAACAGAAACCAATGAAACCAGTTCATTGTATAGAATCTAAATGAATCACAACGTGGTTCAAAAAAGCCTACATTTTGAGTACTCTGGTTGCACGTATTATTCTTTTCTGTGTTGGAACTTCAGTCCATTACGTCCAAAAAACGCTGAAATCAATTGTTGGTCAACTGCTTCTTTGACTGTGAAAGTGGTCCACATATCTACTAAGAAAATATCTCAATGAAAACGACACCAAATATAGCCATAAAATGCGACGGAAAAACAATAAAACTGGCAGCGATGTGTGAATGTGAAATTTTTAAGGTATATCGTAAATTCTGCAAGTTTTTAAGGTATATCGTAAATTCTGCAAGTTATCGATGCGGCTGGGAACAGAAACCACATTAAAACCCAAACTGCATTATTTCGAAAAGTCTATAGACCCCTAATGTGCATCAACTATTCATTCATATTGGATTAGTTCTATATATCACTTAGTAAATCTACATGCCATGATGTAATAACTTGAAATATTTCTCCAATGAGTTTTTAAAACAGGGTTGTGGAGTCGGAGTCGGGAGTTTGAGTCACCGGAGTCCCATGTTTTAGGATGGAGTCGGAGTCGCTTTTCTGAATGTGGCGAAGTTGGAATCATTCATTCGGATGTGGTGGAGTCGAGGTCGGAGGCACTATTTTGTGAAGACTTCGACTCTAATTTTTGGTAAAATTTATTGGTAATTGTTTAAAGCCGAAAGAAAACGAAACAGAGGTAAAATGCTAAACTAAAAAGGTAAAAATATGCAACGTTTTTGTTTATTATTTTGTTCAAAGCACGATACAGTGTATCATACCTTTTGCCTTATATTTTCATTTATATCTAGCCATTGTGGGTACATACATATACAGTAAATGATACATACGAGTACGAAATATAATTTTCATACGGGAATTATAATGGATATTTAACTGATAAAAAGCATTAATTATCCATTGCAATCGTCGCAGATGCATTCTGTCTATTTTTGTCTCGTTCATTTACCCTTCAAAATACTCATGGGAAGTAAAAAAATTAATCAATGCTTTGTGTTACCAGTAACTTGCTAAGCAGCTCAGCTTATGCAATACATTTTACTCACCCAGTGGCAACTTTGTTCGCTCTTTATGTGTCTAAAATCTATACCAGTGGTTCCCTGTAGCGATCTTTTCTCGTCTTTAGGTTATGCTATAATGTATTGATTGAAAATGATTAGTCTTTGTTGAAACCAAAAGTTATGGCGTGATCATAAAAATTTCTAATCTTTTGTTATGTTTTGATGCATTGATAAGGACTATTCTTTGCCAAACCTAAAGCTATGTTCTGATACCTAAAGACTTCTAATCTTCAGGTTATATTATCACTATTAATAATGGAAATTTCTCTAGCTAATTCCAATGGTAATAACTAGAATATTTGTTTATTTTTTCAGCAATGGATAGTACTTTTGTACTTCATATTAGTCTCTTTGCTTTACTTACTCCCTAGTCATTAGGTTAAGCTTATATGCACTAACATTAGAAATTTTTGCCCATTTCTAATGTTATATCTGAAATATTATTTGATTCTTTCAGCGTAATATTGTCTTGTACTATGTCATTATTTAGTTTTATTTTTATCATCTGAATACTCCTCAGTTTTTAAGTATCAATACGTCATTGGGAAATTTTAGTAATCATGTTCTTATAATTTTCAAACTGAAATTGCGTCTGCTCTCGGTATTATACAATTATTTATTTATTGAAAAGGAAGATTTGAAAACATTTTAAGATAGTCAGTATCGATATTGGGAAATCTAAAAATTACCATACAATGTAAACGAGCTGCAGTGAAAATAATAACACAACACTAGCAAAAACATCATTTAGTTACATACATGTTATGGCAATGCACACATGCAATGCACTGCCTCAGCAGATTGCGACATTTTATGCAAAATTTGAAAATTTCTTCGTAAAAACTTTTCAAATTGCACCAAAAATAAGAAATAAATAAAAAATAAACGTTTATTCATATAAGAATGCATTAAACCATAGCAAAAAGTTAGAAAAGAATAAAAAAGGTACCATAGTACCTACGAAGACGCTATAAATTTAAGTGGTTTTTATTCGTATACAAACCGTGCCAGACACATCAGGCCTGCTAAGACGGAAGCAGAATTACACTTACATGTTAAAGCTGTAATATAACATAATGTTGAGGAATGACATGACACTTGTACTGCATTGTTACTCTGCGTAGTATAGATACAGAGACTAAAAGGCAATGCATACCGTCCCTACGTTATCAAATCTACCATAATTTTAGGTATTTCGAGCATATATTGTAATTTTATCAGCTATTATAATTTCGTTGTATTGGTGCATACTTGATCATAAATAAAATGTTATTTCTGAACTGGAACTATAATTCTCAGGAGGGTCACGCCTGTCTTGCCTACTCATTTTAATTTTATTTGTGAAAAAAGATTGCAGCGCCTACAACTATTAAGAAATAAAATATTCCTTCTACAAACTGTGAATAGGTGAAGTCAGAGTCGTCAAATGCTGTAGAGATGGATTCGGGATCGGAGTCGGTAAATTCTGAAAAGGTGGAGTCGGAGTCCCAAATTTATTACTCCGATTTTGCAATCATGTTCTGAAACATGAGAATTTTGTGCTATCATAAATAAACTAATAAGTGAACGCATTAAAGTAAATACTGACCGAAGAAAAATTCTTAATCACCGGAAGAACATCAGCATTATTGATGAGTTAGGGTTTAATTATATTTTAGGTAAATGTTGAATGTTTGGTAGTAATCGATTTTTCAGTTTTCGGTGCCTAAAAATGTTTATTAGATCGAAATAAACAATTTTTCTTCAATACACTTTCGGGGGCAAATGAGTATTTAACAAGTTATAGCGGTAAATTAATGACCGCAGCTCTAGTGTTCGAAGCGGCAAGTAATTCATCGAGCTCGATGGATGGCAACACTGCAATGGAGTCCCGCTTCCGGCACGCTCGCCCTCAAGACGAAACTAAACCTACCGCTATAATTCGTCACATACTCATTTGTCGCAAAAGAAGTATAGAAGAAGTATAGTTTATTTCGATGTTAGTACCATGATTCAAGCATCAAAAATTCGAAAATCGATGAGTAGCTGTTTATTCGAGCGCATTCGTCATCAAAGACGAAACTAAACCTACCACTATAACTCGTTCAATACTCGTTTGCCCCAAAAAGTGCATAGATGAAAAGTTGTTTATTTTGATGAAAAAACCACGATTCAGGCAACAAAATATCGAATATCAGTTACTACCAAACATTCAACATTAATTATTATTTTACCATATTTTAAATTGAGGAGCGTCCTACTGGTAAACGTTGCGTGAACGTAGGCTAGTGATGTACAGATATGTCGGTAACGGCAAAATCAGGCAGATATTTTATCGATACTTTCTAATAATACGAATTTTATCGTGAAAATGAAGGTCATAAATCATGGAAGTAAAAGTAAAATTAAATAAGGAGTCTATTCATTCTTAGTAAATTAGGAAGCTAACTGTTGAATTACAGTGCTTTAATCAGACCCGCTAACTGAATTTACTACGTTGAATTCCCGATGTCGCGGACGGTCAATAAATGAAAGCTCTGTAGCATGAATAGTTAAACACAGTAGCGACATAAAATTTTACTTTTAATCTAAAACCTATATCGTTTGACCCAATTACCATTTCTTGAAGTTTGTGACAGGCTAACAAAAAACAAATCAATTAAATATAGATGAAGGTGCATATTAAACTTTTTATAAATTTAACATAGCAATTACTGTAAATCCAATTTTAGTTAAGCTTGTGAATCGTAAAATATCACAGAGCTAATTATTTCATTTTAATTTAGCATGCAAATCGCAGTTCATTACGAATCTTGCATTTTTCTTTTCTATTTTAAGATGTTTGAAAAATTCAAGAACGATCTTACAGCTGGTTGCGCGTTTGCGCATCTTTCCGGTTTCGGACCCTATCGAATTGTAAAGTTTTCTTTTCGTCAAAGTACGTATTTTGGTGTGAAAAACATGAAAATGATAACCATTTTGTGGAAAAATTATTGTTTCAGTCTACTTTTGAAAATAGTTGCTATTATAGCAAGTCTACATTACGTTGCAATACGATAAGAAACACTTATTTATCGAAAGCCTTTCATTTTGTTATTTTTTGCAACAATTTAGTTAACATAGCAAGAGCAGTTCTATTATTCCTAATCGAAAACAGTATTGTCAATGTTGTTATATAATTAGATATATTAGTTGATAATTTTATTACATTACTCATGTGGGGCTTATAATGATTTTATTTTTATATAATTGTTAAAGTATCGGTATCAGATGTAGTATCGGTCAGAGTATCGGAGTATCGGAGTATCGGTATCGGCCAAAAAATGGGTATCGGTATCAGTATCGGACAAAAAACTGTATTGGTACATCACTAATCTCAGGCAGATGTCACGTGTTCCTGCGAGTGCTTGTGAATACGCGAACGGACACTCAAGCACCATTTTTCGGTGAAATGAAATAGGTTGTGACAGTAATTATTTCGATTCAATTATTTCTTGTACAAGGTTAAATCTAACTTTTCTTATTATGTCTGATAAATAAATTTATGCAGTTAATGTGTGATATTACGATTGTCTTCTGAAATTTTGCATTACCGGTCTCGTGAAGGTAGTATAGAAGTAAGAAAATATCGGCTAAGATCCATTTTTTTGTCGCCGATACCGATACTCGAGAAAAAGGCTGATACTGCTAATTCCGTTACCGATACTATCGGCAGATACCTATTTATGTAGCATAAATATCCAAGTGCCTCTTCCGACTTAATAGGATTTAATAATAAAACATTATTTTATTTAATTATTGCGTAATTATTATATGTAGTGATGTACCGATATAATATTTTTGGCCGATACCGATACCCATTTTTTGACCGATACTCCGATACTTGGAAATTCCGATGCTACAACCCATACGGATACTTTTTCAATTATAGTAAAATAAAACCATTATGAGCCCTACATTGGTGTTATAATAAAATTATTAACTAATATATCTGATAATATAATAACTTTGACAATAAAGTTTTTGATTAGGAATAATAGAACTGCTCTTGCTATGTTAACTATATTTTTACGAAAAAAATAACAAAATGAAATCCCTTCGATAGATAAGTGTTTCTAATCGTAGTGCAACATAATGTAGACTAGCTGTAATAGCCACTGGTTCCAAAACTGGTCCAAAACAATAATTTATCCACAAAATGGATATAATTTCTGTGCTTTTCACAACAAAATACATACTTTGGTGATAAGAAAACCTTAAAATTCGATAGGCCCCGAAACCAAAAAGATCCAAACAAACGCAACCAACTATAAGATTGTTCGTGAATTTTTCAGACATATTAAAATAGACGAAAAATACAATATTCATAGTTTACGGTGATTTACATGCTAAATTGAAATAAAATTATCAGCTTTGTATTATTTGACGATTTACAAGCTAAATTAAATTTGAATTTTCTGCTTTTTCTATATTAACTTTCAAAAACTTTAAAATACACCTTCGACTTTATTTATACAATTGGTTTGATTCTTGTTAGCCTGTTTAGTTGTAAAAGTATAATAATTTTATGTCATTTCTGTTTTCAACTATTCATGCCACATAGCTTTCACTTACCGACCCTACGATACTCATCGGGAAGTTACAGTAGTAAATTCAGTTAGCGGGCCTGATTTAACACTGTAATCCAACAGTTAGCTAAATAATTTACTAGGTATGAATAGCCTCTTTATTTGATCATACGTTTACTTTCATGATTTATGACCTTCATTTTTATGATAAAATACGTATTATAGGAAAGTATCGGCCGGATTTTACCAATACCAGTGAAAATGACCGATACCGATGCATCGTTACATCACTAATTTATGACAGGCTTTTACAAATATTTTTTAACGTTTCGATCCGAATTTCAAATGAAAAAGAAAACCATTCACATTTGTATGCAACGGCCAAAAAAAGACGGTTGGCTGCATTGGCTACTCTGGCTGAAGCTTCATAAGAAAATGACGCTGAAACGCACAATGAGTCGTTTTCTTCTAACATTTTGCATGTAGTTGAGTTTATACCCGTGACTTCTGGCTGGTGAAGATGGCGATTTTTCAGAAGAAACAAGAGATGGAAGAGACATGGAATGCTGGTCTGCAGAGGCACTATTTCCAGAGCATGAACGGAGCAAGGGCCCAACTGTTAATTTCATCACCTCGGTCAATTGATATTTATGACGATTCATCGTTGTGGTGGGGCTGGTAGTCAAGGTAAAACCTCAATGTGAGCAGTGTAAAAACAACAAAATGTGGAAACCAAACCTAAATTTGCCCTCGTCAGTGTTCAACAACCTCTGAATTGAAGGACGTTCATGAAGGTGATCACCGATTTGTTCTGATACATATTTGTGTGTCTGTGTTAGAGAGGGTGGGAGAAGTTTATGGGTGCGTGTGTGTGTGTGTGTATGCGGGGGGGGAGGGGTGTGTGTGTGGGGTGGGGGGGGGGTGGGGGGGATGTGTGTGTATATGAATAGCCAGTGTAATTAAGTTCGAGCAAGGTCGATCTGCTGCCACGGGAGGCCGGTACAAGGTCGAGTAAGGTCGGCAGTCGGCAGAGAGCCGATTCAGAGAATGGAGAAGTCGCGGAAGGTCGAATTGGGACCGTTGAAAGTCGATATGTAGCCGATAAAGGTGGGATTTTCCGAACAGCTTCAAATGGAATTCAATGGTTTTGTATCCGTTTTTTGCTGCCATAAAAAGAGGACATGGCGACCAAATAGCGGCTGATTTTCCGAATAAAACACGGCTAGAAGTCTTGCCTACCGCGGCACAGAAACGACTTGAAAACGTCTTATTTTTTTAACTGGGTATAAGCGTTCAGGTTTCCCTGAAGATATTTCTTTAATGAATTACGATGCATCACGAATATGAGTTCTCAATTTGGAAAGTTTTTCTTGATGGTTCAAGAGAAATTACGACTTTCAATAGTTTTCGACGCTCGGGTCCAATTGTTTCCCACGGTGATGCAAGAAAAATCATGGTTTTCAACGTTTTGTTTTCTTAGGTTTTGTTATTTTCCTCGGTTATTCTCAAAAACTTGAAATTTTTGAACGTTTCTGTTGATCGAGTATGACCTTTAATACACGATGGTTCAATATAGGTGAGATAACCGTTTTATACCGTTTTTGTATTTCAGGTTTAACATTTTTCTTTACGGTAATTTACTAGTGAGTGTGGTACGGAAGTATTTTTAGCAACTATGGTTTTACCATATTTTCCATGGTATTTTGTTGGCAGCGAAGATTCCAGACATGTAAAAACGAAATTTCACATTTATTTTTATCGTGTACTACGTACAACAGTCATTCCTAAGTCCTCGAGTTCTGAGGATTCTGTTTCACAGTAGTACAAACGTTAATAAGGACCACTTATTCATAGTCGGGTAAGAGCAATAAATATACCCAGTATACATCCTCGAGCGTAGCACACACACGCTGTGATGCATTTTTTTCTACCAGCACTACCGCGAACGTTTCACTGAAGAATATTCAACTTCGCGACACCTATCCTAGGTATCAACACCGTGTTTCTATCTCTGAGAGGCTGAACGTTATTTCGATTTTTGTCATAAAACAAATTAATTCAATAGGCCCAGTTTTAACAGCACAGGTGGGAGCTTTGGCCATCTGTTTGTACAAGTAAGTAATTGATGTAAAATTTCAATTACGCCATACTCGAGGTCAGATTTACAAGGCCATTGCGTCTTAATCAAATTCTTCACTCGATCTTTCATGCCTCATATATGCTTAAAGCCAGAGATCGTTTGTTGCGTTGCTGTTTAAAAGGAAAACATACTTAAGGTGAATGCCGAGGATGCACTTCTGTTTGTTGTGTAGCAATATCTCACTGACACTATTCAGCTTACTTGTTCTTGACGACACATAAATGCTCAAAAGGGAACACACTAAATAAATAACCTTCTCGTAGAATGAAACTCTCGTGCTTCTACTTGAGCTTTCATTGAACAAGCCCATAATTCCTTATTTGCCTAGTAATCCAGGAATGTTATGATAATGCAACTGAGCTGCTGTGACTCCGAAGATGGGGTAAAACTTAATTAAAGTTGTAAAATATGTTGCTGTACTGTATGTTGAAGCACATTCATTGCACATTTGAAGTCACAAAGTCTTTGCATTTTTAAATTTTCACATTTGAAAGCCTTTTCGGATTACCCAACTCGTGTCAGAGATTACAGGTAATTATTTATCTGGTGTGGATTAAATAACCCACAAACTGAACCTTCCATTTTAAAATTCCAACATTTACTATTACCGCATACTCTAGCATAACGGAATTTTCTAAAAAAGGTAATTAGAGATGACTACTACCCCAAATAAAATACTTACCTCATTTTAGAAAATTTAATTTGAGCGTTTAAACACATACTAAAAATTGAAGCGTGTCACTATAACAGCAATTAACAGCAGCTACAGTCTATCTTTTCACCATTGGGGGTGCATAATAATCATATCCGCACGAATGCAGCGTAAGCATCATTCATTAAATCCGATGCATCAATCCTTTAGTAAAGAAAAAGAACTTTACTGCAAATTTTTCTATACTTTATGTAAAGTTGTCAAATACTTACCGCTTAATCAGTAAGCAATGATACCTGCAAGAGAAAACTTGAGCTCCTATATGTCCTGCTACCTTGAGTCTGTATATTCGGTATTGCTTTGTACATTCCTGTGTATTCCGTAACAAACGTTCCGATGTAAGGGTTGGAAAAGTTAAACTTACAAATGAAATAATTCTGCATTCCAAGTGAGCTTGTTATATTTACTATGCAGAATGAATCTAAATGATATTCCGCGTTTACCCTTAGAGTCGCCAGTTTACCTCTCCTACGCAAGTTTTAAACTTTCTAGGGATTTAGTCTTGATCATTAAGGTAGATATTAGATTAGGGTGCTTTCTCAATGTCATTCTCCCTTCATGCATGCACAAAAAATGGGGTCGCTGAGACTGATGATGGAAACGGGCCCAGCTTGAAAGCCAAATGATCCTCGGGAGTAAACGGAGCTAAGGGAGTCATTACAATATCAAACGAGGATAAACCTTTGTTCTAGTATTTTATGATATTAAAATATAATTTACCTGATTGAGATGTGTTCAAATGCAGGTATCCACTCATTTACTAACACTGAGTATTTCCGACTTTGTCCCGGCCATCAATAAGCAAGATTTCCATGCTGAAGTTCTGTCTTAATTAGGCAACTAATATTATAAAATACATGAAAACATTATCGGAAAACCGGAAAACATTATCGACCCGCGTTTTCCTCTTCAGGAGAGACGTTGCATAACATAAATTATCATTGCGGCCTTGAGCCCTGTTCTAAGCAGAACTTAAATTCTTATTAGTATAGCGACCTTATGCCATGTTCTGCTAAGGACTTTAATTATTATTACGACCTTGTGCCCGGTTAAGCTTTACATTATACTTCAATTATTGCGGCCTAGTATCCTGTTTAACTTTACATTATACTTCAATATTATTATTGCGGCCTCGTGCCATGTTCAACTTTACTTTATACTTCAATTATTGCAGCCTTGTGCCCTATTCGACTTTACATCATACTTCAATTATTGCGGCCTCGTGCCCTGTACAACTTTATTTTAAAATCAAATTATTGCAGTCTCGTGCCCAGTTCAACTTTACTTTAAACTCAAATTATTGCGGCCTCGTGCCCTAGTCAACTTTACTTTTGATTCAAGTTATTGCGGCCTCGTGCCCTGTTCAACTTTACTTTTAATTCAAGTTATTGCGGCCTCATGACCTGTTCAACTTTACTTTAAACTCAAATTATTGCAGTTTCGTGCCCTGTTCAACTTTACTTTAAACTCAAATTATTCCGGCCTCGTGCCCTGTTCAACTTTACTTTTAATTCAAGTTATCGCGGCCTCATGACCTTTTCAACTTTACTTTAAACTCAAAATATTGAAGTTTCGTACCCTGTTCAACTTTACTTTTAACTCAAATTATTGCGGCCTCGTGCCCTGTTCAACTTTACTTTAAACCCAAATTATTCCGGCCTCGTGCCCTGTTCCATTGTTAACAAGTCTCTCCTTCGACAGTAGTCGTGGCAATTCTGGCCCCGGTCGGGGGAGCGATACTAGAGACGGGCCCAACCGGCCTTGTCTCCGTCCCTCCGATCCATAGTTAGGAATTCCTGAACCTAACGTTATTCCCAGCGTTTCTTCAACGCTTGTGCCATTAACGTTCTTTCGTTTTATTCTCGTTTTTATCCTTGCTAGAGTTGTATGATTTTCACACTAGCAGGAGTTTGAAAAACGATGACGGATTCGGTCACATTAAATTGAACGATTTTTAAAGAGCCGCAAAGACAGAATGTAGTTCATAAAATTTCTATAAAAGGAGTGTTTTAGTTATAATTTTTTGTTATTTTGTTAAATTTTCTATTATCGATTAGCGCAAAGATCGCTCTTGAAAGAGCATCCACTCGTATTCCAAAAGTGGCATTGTTGACACGGATGCTTGATAGGTTTAAAATACATATTTTAAGTAGCAACAGCTGCAGCCGCGGTTGAAGGTTGACGCGGTTAGAAAAGAGCAGCAGGAACCACTCCGATCAGCTCCCTGAAGAACAAAATACTGTAAGTAAATGAAAGAATAAACGCCGTAGAAAGTTAGCAACTCAAAATTATGCACAAATATTGTTACCGTGTGCACTAGGTTTCACCTCAACCTATCAGTGGGGACATTGTCATTTTTATGATGTTACGTAGTGACTTGTGAGAAAGTGGCGCTAGAACATCTGCCCAGTTGAACGTGTATTTAACCCTACTCTTTATTTTTTCCAGTAATTTCTATTATCATTAATTGTCTAACTAAACGGGAATTGCCTAACAAATTGAAGAATTTCGGTGTGTAGGAACTGTGGCTGAGGTAAATAGATTATGTACATATATTTGTGTTCAGCCAAGTTCCTGGTTTAGAGTAGTTAGGATTCTGTTCTTTCGTGCGTGACTTGCTTGGTTATTTAATTAATAAACTTTGGTAAACTTCTGCGAGTAAACTTCATTTGTAGTTCTTCAGTTGATAAACTATTTTTCTCATTTTCATGATTTAATTTGTATGTGTGTTATTGTTGAAGAGGAAGCATTCAGAATAGGCTTAGTTACTTGGTTATCAGAATCCGGTGTATCGGTCTGTGTAAAATTCAAACAAATTATTTGTTTCAATTACTGCATTTCATATTTCAATATTATTTGCTAATATTCCATCTTTTATTGCGTTGTATAATTTGCCTTACCCTTCAATTGTTATATCTGTTAATTAGTGCTCTTGTTGTATTATTTCGGCCTTAGGAAGCAGACTATCATTATTTTTAGTTTCACCTGGTTTGTCCTCTGCTTTCAGCTGATGTGTAAAATCCCCGTGTTTCCCGCCCACGCTCCTTTTCTGGGGCTCTCCTAACTACTATAGTTTATTTGTTTCCTAACTTTTACCTATTTTCTACACTACTAGCTTTGATTCTGTAGTCCCCTTGTGTAATTCACGCTGATTATCTTAAGTTGCTGTTATAAATATACATGAACGCTTTTGTCTATTCTCCTTTATTTTCTTAGAAGTCCTCTGGTAACCGAGAGAGCTATTCCCTTCTCCCTAATTCGGCACCCGCTATCAATATTAGAAGGCTGTAAGAACGTACCGCGCAGTAGGTCCAGCTAATTCCAGAATCGCACACGAGTCCGGACAAAAACCTCGCAGCAGCGTTACGGGAAAAGAGGCCGACCACAGCCTCCTAGGGTACACAGTAGTCTCTATACCAGCAGCAGAAGATACTGGGAGCAGAAAAAAGAACCATACGAATTAACTTGGGGAGCCGACTCGGCGAAGTAGTGAGGGAGAATTTCGGAGCACTAATTCCATAGCCAAAATAGTGACCTCCACTCACTCAAGTTAGTTTCAACTCGGTGGGTCGGTAAGTCACTTTTAAGAAGTTTGTTATGAAAAAGGAAAAAGAGGTGAAAACAGTGGTAATAAGGTGTTCAGGCCATAATACGTAGGTAGGTAGATAGGTAAAAATAGTAGGGAGATGAAATAAGCCCGTAAGGCGAGGTATGGTAAGCTAGATGAACTTGAGAAAAAACCGTTACAGTTTGCTCAAATCTCAGAAGTTGACCGTTCGCAAATAGGCATTATAAACTTCGTAAGATGCCCTTTTAATTGGGTTAGATCTCCCTTCGAAGTAGTTCACTGGCAATTAACCATTTAATTAAGTTAGAACTAACTCTTAGACCTGAACACCAAGAAAATAACTCAAAAATAAAAGTAATGAAATTCACAATCATCACACGCATACAAACTTTAACACAGCAAGATAAATAGAACAGTAAGCGTGGAGAAGTAGTACATAACCTCGTGGCTACGTGGTTACGTATGCGCTAATTTGTGACGTCTTCTAGGGGCTGCTCAGACAACTACTGCTCCCGCAAAAATGTCAAATGCTGAATCTCTTCGTGCAAAAAAATCATCTCCCCATCATACCTCCGCTTACTTCCAGAACCGCGGCAACAAATTTAATGACAGCGCGAAAGCGGCTCATGGCTCTGTCTCCAAAGGCAATACGAGGAGCATGTGGGAAGAATTTTCTACATTGTCACGCCAAATTTTTTTGTCAATTATAATGAAGCTGAACGCTATTTCATACCTGTCGTTATAAACTGTTTCAATTCTTCAAATAACATGCCTTAAGCTATGATGTCAGCATGAATGTTTTTAAAATTAATTATGGGTTACTCAAAATGAATTATAACAGTTACGTTCGTTCTAATTGTTCATCTCGGTAACAAATTGTAGTTTTGGGATGAATAAAATGAACTGTATTAATTGTATCTTCCTCTTGCCCAATAGTTACTAGCAGGATTCTCATTAATCTTTGTCGCTATATCATCGAAAATGAAATGAGTCGTTGAAAATCAATTTCATTCCGATTATTTACACATGTATTTTCAAAATTTTGAACACTTTTCCCTTTCGTATGCCCTTCAGTAGTAATCGATAGAATGAAATTGTTATGGTTTTTTCCCTTACCTTTGTATCATTATTGATTATAAATGGGTTATTTTCAAATAACCCATTGACTTTTTATTGATTACAATCTTTTCTATAAGCATTCTTAATCAATTCATGCACAGGTTGATGTACTGATTTACTATAAACAAAAAAGGTATTTAAAGTCAATATACCTCCCCAAGAGAACTATCAACACGAACGAATTTTTGCCACAATTTGATATTCCGATTACAAGACGAAGCAAACTCGGAAAAGGGAAAGTGAAATCATGTGTTTTAGTTTTATTTACATCTTGCCATTTAAAAATATTAAAAAAGATACAAATTAAAATGTTCCTTATTATTTAATAATTCCGTTTGTAGGGGGTAGATTTTAATGGGTATCTCACTAATTTCAGTTGTAATGTCTTAATCTGTTTTTAGATTCAGTTCATTATAACTTTTCAACTAATTGATATTCCCAGAGTTCAGAATCAAGTTTCCCTGAAAAATCGTAATATAGGCTTATATTTTATTTGAGAAAATTACCTTCATCATATTTTAATTGTTTCCCTTAGAGGACAAGAACGAGGAATGAATGTTTCTTGAAATTTAATTTACCATTCGTGAAAACGACGTTTGAATTTTTGACATTTTATGGAATTTGTCGTGTCTAACTGGATGAAAGGATTTTTCAAAGAAAAATCGTAGATACAGAGGAGCTGATCGATTAATTTGTAACATTTTGGTTATCAATGTCATCATACGGCACATTACTTCTTATTTAGTTAAATAAATGTTTCAACCAATGCTAGCTGAAGCGCTCCATCGATCGATTTTCCGTTTTTCTTCGTATTACCGCACAAAAAAAATCATCTTTTAATTTAAATTTCGTTTTATAAGTTGATGTAACTCCTGGAAAATGAAAACCTTCGATTTTTTCTTTTTAGGTTTATAAGACACGCGATCATACTAATGCATCCAACCGTTATTGATAGTTACTATTTCTCCTTCTTCAAAATTATGGTCACTACCATCATCTCTATTCCGAACTCTTCGATATAAAAGAAATTTCTAGAAGGTAATGGAAACTGATCTTGATTCAGGATAACGATTTTGATAGCATTATGTTCATATTTCAAAGCAGTTCAAATTTATCACTTATAGTCATGGGTTTCGATTTTTTAAATACATTCATCAATTTTAATAGTTTCATTATAATTATTCGATCTTAAGTGTAACCGAACCGTTATTTCTCCACCTCTAGTGTTTTATATGTCTTTCTTACGTTCAGTGAGATACATTCTAAAAACGCACATTAAAGGCTAATAGATAGTAAATAAATGGTTTTATTCCGATTGTTCCCAATTTTATATCTTTGAGGAACGTTAGGAAAAAAACAACGTGTGTAAAATATTGTTCAATGAAATGTTGAGATACGAACCGTTAATTCCACTGTAATGAACAAGTATTGCGCTACGGACATCATATCCACTATGTTTGTACTTTCATGCTCTCCAAAACCTTCTCATAGCCCATCACCAAATCCTTACAAAGATTTCAAAGCATTATCTTAACTTAAACTTAGGTAAACTTTTAATGTTGGTATAGCATTACTACAACCCATTTCAAAGCACTGGTATTTGCCTTAATTTCTGTGAAACTTTGAAATTTCCTGTGAATAAATTCCTCAATTATTTTTATTTCACAGCAGCCTATTGTAATTCTAATGATATATTTATAACCAATTCGTACTAAATTATATTTCATTTTTTTTCCTACAATGTTGGAAACAGAAAAATGGATGTCTAATCCCGTTTAGTACAAGGTGTAGGTCTTTTTCTCTAACTTTAACGCTGGAGAAAAATTTGTCGTAACATCATTTTTCGGTGACTATATACTTGAGAATTTTATTTTTTGAAGAACACTTCAGTAAATAAGTTTATATCATTGTTGTTTAATATGATTTGTTTAAACATTTTGTTTGTAAGAACTTCCAATTCATTAAAAAAACATTAAATATTTCCAGTGATATAAGAGCAATGCAAAAAACTCGTTCCATTTTACAAACTCATTGTTGTTATTAACTACTCCATAAATACCTAAACCATAAGATTTATCAATTATATACTTGGAATTTGAAGGATCAGTTGGTGGTACAGGAGACGGCTTAAAAATGATTCCTAAAAATGTTTATATTTTTATTTTCAAGTACAACTTTACTCCATCCCGATATTTTTCAAAACTTTCTCACACCTAGTTCCAGGGTTCCATGAAAGACGAATGAAATTCAACGCTACAGGACCAACTACGATGTTAGATTCAGCAGATGATGATGCCAGTTTCGCACCAGCTTTCCTTCAATAAATTGAATTTTAAATTTTTTAGTGGTAGTTAAAAAGAACCTTTGACTTCTCCATCTATCTTCTTACTCATCCCATCGCCTATGCGTATTTACTAAAAATGTTAGTTGCTGTTTAAATGAAGTTTTTCTCCAGATCTTTGCAGTTTTCATATTAACTAAATAACCCTGCTATAGTTGATAAATTTTCGAAACTTTGACTCCTATTATAAAATGTTTTGTTGGTTATGTAGAGTGTAATTTTTTTTGAGATTCTAGCCAATTTCGTTAATGATTTGAGGGTAAGCCAGCCTTAATTTAAGACAAGTTCACTAATGAATTATAATATAAATAATTCAAGATTTTATCTCACGATTCGGTGACCGAGATTTTTTGTTGGAAGCTACGACTTTCTCAACATTTACCAACCATTATCAAATTAGCAAATTTAGTGTCTTGCCAAACATATTCGGTCTGGTTCATTCAGATCAGTTCAAATTTCAGCGGCTGTGTTTGCAAGAACATCATCGCTTTTTGGATATTGTGAATAATTGTGTCATGATTAATTCTCACCAGCTTGATCGAGTAAATAATCTCTTTGGTAACCTTCTTGAATTCACATTTGAGCCTATGTTCATGTGCTGCAATGTCAATCAGTGCGTTTATTAGTAATAGAGAGATTTAGAAAATGCACAGGCTGAATATACGGAGACAGTTTTAAGGCAAGCATGTCGTGTTTTCATTAAAAAATGGCCTAATTTTTTTATTGTTTTAAAAGACTTTGAAAGATGTTCTTGAATCACTGTCAAAATGTTGGGAACGTCTTGCAATTCCAACGCCCCCCAGAAGGGATCAAAGGGGGGTTACTCAGCTCTAAATCAAAGGTGAGGCCATTCACGTCTGCCTATCTTTGTGTAATATACATTTCAATGGTAAATCATTATCTATTTGAATTGAAAGTATAAAAATCAGTGCTTTTGAAGGGTCGGTGACGACAGAACACCGCACTCCCTCCGGGGGTACTCCAGGGGAGGGGAGGGGAGGGGGTACTACGCTGAGGTAGGGTACTACTAGTTGCAAGAGTTTTCATTGGCTTGTGAAAGAAGCAAGTAGTGCTTATTTGTGTAAAAATTTTCATGAGAAATACGTTATTTATTTCGGTGAAAGAATGTAACAATAGTCCACAAAATGTTATCAGGCCAATGGTCGAAAAAATATCTTTTTCAAACGCGATGTTGGTCATGTAAATATCAGTGTAAAAATAGCAAGCGACAACTTCTAGCTAGCCTCGAAACGGACACTGTTTATTCACAGAAGCTTGCTTTCAGTCTGGGATTAGCATTCGTGTGGAACGGTGCTGTGCTTTTCCGCTGGAGTGTCACTGTCACGCGAAATTTAGTGCCTGCTCACGCTGTTGATAGGCAACGTAATTGTCAGAACGTCAAATAAGTCTAGAGCCGCAAAGAGAAATCTTGATGCTGCAAATGCCGCCAAGAGGCTGTAGGAAGCGGGCCTGTCTGCGGCAAATTACCCGTCTGGGGCAGGCCCCCTGTCTGCGGCAAATTACCCGTCTGGGGCAGACCCCCTGTCTGCTCCACCTGGACAGTCTGGTGCAGGCCGTTTCGATCGGCTCTTCTGATACGTAAGTTATAGATACTAAGTCCGTCATTTCTCCGGCAATTTTATAGGTATATTGATGCGGTTTTTTGCTTTTGAAATTATATTGTATGCTCTAAAATGCCAACGGGTTTGATTTTCGAAAAAAATTTTGTAACATTTTTCCATTGACTTTCTAACTTCAATCGGCTTTATTGAAAAATCACGATTTTCAAGATATTCGTTATAAGGGGCCGAAACTTACAAAGCTAGAGCAATGTGGTTTGCTGCATTTGGAAGTCACATGTGTAATCTACAATTCGGTAAGTTGATTTTCAAAAATTTTTACGTGAAACTTTTTACGAAGACTTTTTACCCGAAATTAAAACTCAAACTATAGCTTTTTGAAAAAAAATCTATAAATTCAGTATGAATTCAAATTCAAAAACGGTCTTACCAATTTTTGGAGCACACATTGTACATTCACATGCAACAAACCGCATTGCTCTAGCTTTTCAAATTTCGGCCCCATTATAACGAATGTTATATATATATATATTTTTATTTATCATGAATAACTCATTTTCTATGTCCTAATGCAAAAAAAATTGTGAAAGAAAAGTTGTTGGGAATCTAGAGATCTAGTAGTTTGTAAATTTTCATAGACGTAAGTCCGATAGAAAATAATCTACGGATGGAAACCAAGTTATGGGCCGACCGTTTGGCATGGTTCCCTTAAATCCATTTAGGTAAAGAAAACTTTCGAAGCAGTGTAATCATATCTTTTTAACTTTTTTCATCATCTAGAAAACTTTTAAGCCAGTAAAATATTGTTCATTTTTATTAGAAAGAAAATCACAGTGTTATAATTCTTTATTGTCTTAGATTATCATTTTATATAAGATTATTTCAAAACCATATTTACAGTGATTTATCGCTAACATATCGATTCCTTCTTGTAAGTTATTTCTTTTACCGTCATTTCCAATTGATGTAGTCTAATATATTTCATTTCAGATAATTCATGGTCAACTCTTTGAATATTGTACATAGTTTTTATATTGTTTTATTTTTCAATGTTTTTAGTATTCTGCTTGCGATATTATTCTGATTTATATTGTTTCAAACCTTTTGCTTACTTACAGACTAAAATTTTCTTTTGATGATAATAGAAATTTGCTCTAAAACCCACAAATTTTTTTATTGGTATTCCTTATGTTCCAACTTTCATTTTGTTAACTCTTTTGTTTTCACCTGACTCTCTAAGATGTTCAGAGGGAAGGTTTGATGTATTGGAAAACTTTTTCTTTATTTATATCTTCGTGTATATATTATGTTTCCATGACGAAACATAATGAATCTGCCTCTATGCACAAAAGCTTCGTTTTTTTTCGATATATTTTCTTTACGTAATTGCGATGAAAATCTTTCATGATTTTTTTACTTGAATCTTATGTGAAAAATCCTAGAGACCCAATTGAAAATTGAGACCGTAACGCCGGTGGATTAGGGTTGGTAGTAGGGTTGTTTTTTGATTGGAATATGCGCGGTTTAGAGGTTAAATGTCCCCGTTATCGGATACAAAACCACCCGCGAATCACCCGTGACCCGCCTCACCTACCGGCCGTGTACCGCCTCAAAACCAAATTCGAATCGCGGCTGGCCGTCCATGGATAATAGGTTAAAAAATCGCTCACGGTTGCACGTGCCTCGCCTCACGGGGTGTACAATATTGCACTGGAAGCTTTGGATATAACAATACATTCACACTTAATGCATCGTGAATGTATTGACCCAATAAGCTCAGTACAATATTGTACATCCAATGAGATCGATGCACGTGCAACAGGGAGCTCAGGTACATAAGACAATACATTAGAAAGGACGTGGAATCCCGCTATTTCTTCAACGTTTATTACAAAAATGAAACATTCTCCACATAAAAAATTTACATGAATATCTAACTTCCATTAATCACAGCCTTCTCACCAATTAAACACCAAAATAATATAGGAATTGAACATAAAATCACAATCCGTTTAAAATGCTGCATGTAACAAACAAATATTAACTGCATAAACATAAGGATGGGAATGTAATTTCCGTACCTCAAAGTTCCCTTTCAACGATTGTTCACATTATAGATTAGATTATTGCTTAGTTTAAGCCTACCTTTCCGCAACGAATGCGACCCAAAGAAAGGAAAAGGAAGGCTCCATTTAGTATGGAGGCAACACGTGCACAACATTTTGGGACATATCATATGTGTACCATTGGGTACATTGCATACCGGCATAAATGAATAGCATTTCCATAATATCACTACCTTTTTTAGAATTGTTTTCAACCTACCAGTTGAAAATTATAGTACACTTGTATTTTTCACACTTTTTATAAAGGACAAGAATGGACTTGAGCAGTACAGTGAGTTTATAAATTCTGCTACTCACAAGGTAACCGAACCAACCGTAGCAATCGCACAAACGTAGTCAAAAATTTAAGGGAATGCGGAATCTGTGCAGAAAGGGTATTAAAACAGTAAGTTGAGAAAAAGTTCATGAAACCAGATCTAAGTGGAAGAAGAAAGTAGCATGTGCTAAAAAACAGGACAGCAGTGAACCGAAAATATGTGGTCCTTAACATAACAAAAACATTTTATTTCAACAAAAAGAAGGCCTACCTAACTCGTAGCTCGGGCCCTCACATTTTCCTCCCTGGGAGCGCTAGCTCCCATAGATACAATAGTTCTATCCCTCTGAGGAGTGCCTACATTATATAGTGTGTCCCACAAAAATGTCTCGGAGTTTTCAAATGGATATATCTCCGCTTTATATTAACATGTTAAAAATGTTTTTTTTTTCACAATGCATTACATTTTGTTTCCGTTTCGAATAATCAATTTTTCTGAAAATCGTTTAGTAACCACTTTACACTGATCGATTTACTGAAAGAGGTATAAAAACTAATTGTTCAGAGGAAAGATTTTGAAAACAACGCTGGTGTTCTTCATTTCTTAATACCTACCATTGAATATTATTTCACAATGATATATTCTACATAACACCAAATATTTAAACCCTCTGAGAGGTTATTTACTCCTTAATTTCATCATTTGAAGACACCTAAAATGCGGCTCACTAACGATAAAAGAATTCCATCGCATTGGAATATGAAGCAACGAAAAAGTGTGAAAAAGTTCGAAGTGCAATTAAGGAAAAATTGTCGAAACGAATTCGTCCGATAAGAAAACCGTGTTCGTTTGAGTTAAAAAATTAGAAAGGAAATTAAATGTTCCTCTAACTTCGTCACAGTTTTTCGTTGATTCATATTATGATACGATGAAAATTTTTTTATCGTTAGCGAGTTGCGCTTTAGGTGTCCCGATATAATGATATAAGAAATTAAATAATCTCTACGAGGGTTTAAATACTTGGTGATATATAGGATACATCATTGTAAAATAATTTTCAACAGTAGGTGTTAAGAAATGAAGAACACAATAATTGTTTCCTTTCAACAATTAGTTATCTCTGAACAATTAATTTTCCAACTGTTTCAGTAAATCGATCACTTTGAAGTAAAACGATTTGAAAAAAATTGAATTATTCGAAAAGAAAAGAAAATTTATTGCATTGTGAGAAAAAGAAATTTCAAATATGTTAATTATATAAGCGGAGATATAATCAAGGAAAAAGTTGGAAACATTTCTGTGGGACACTCGGTATGTACAGGGAGTTGTGTAATGCGATGCATATATTTTAACCAAATACCGTAAAACGTAAAATAAAACGATTTTCACGAGGGACAAAAACTTCAAAATTCAGTTTTCGAGAAAAAATGATCTTAAATAATTATTATAGATTCCCGTAGGAATAGCCCGAAGCGCGTGCCAACAGCCTGCAAAAGAAGTTAGATTTTACTCATTGGCTGCATGGTAAGCCTATTCGGATAGGAATCGAAAATTATTTCAGGCCATCATTTCTTGAAAACAAAGGAGATTTGGGGTTTTTCTCACTCGAGAAAAATTTTTTGCTATGCGTTTATATATATATATTATTTTCCATATATCTATACATCAAGAAATAAACCAATAAAAAATATATATTTTTTAAATATACAGATATATCAACTCATGTATACAGAGTTCAATTTCAACGCTCATTTATATTATTTATATATATTTTTCATGAGATCTTTCAAATTTTTTGACTTTATAGAAATGATTGGCCTGCAGGAAAATTTTGAATATCATTAAAGAAAATAACAAATGAAATTAAAGTTACAATGTAAGTTTTCAATACCTCTTCCTAAGCTGGGTCACCATTGAACCACCACCGAAAATTTGTTTTGCATAAGAAATGCAGCATTCATAAACTGCATAGGTAGGCACTTATGGAGATCATCCTAGTTGGACAACTTTTTTCGCCTGATTCGTTTGAAAATTGGCCATTATATGTCTTATGTGAAAGTAATCCTTTTTTACTCCTGTTATTTTTTCGATTTAGGCCTTATTTTTTTACGAAAAATGAGTTTCTTGGTATATTTTATGTATATGTCAAGACCTATCAACTCAATTAGTTTTGATTCTAGAACAAACCAAAGACAGTTTTAGAATCCTTGAAACATTTCTAACAAATTCACCAGGTTTTCTTTTCAAATTCAAATTTTTTCGTTTTTTTTTAAATTTCTGAGATGAACAATAGTTTTTTGGGTTTAGAGCTATATATTTTTTCGAAAAATTCGAATTTCAGAAAAAGCCCTATTAAGTTTGTTAGAAATGTTCCAAGGATTCTAAAACTGTCTTTGGTTTTGTTCTAGCATCAAAACTCGATGAGTCGATACGTCTTGAACACGAAGAGAGGTAAATTTTTCAGTAGAACCCAAAAACAACCTATGTCTATTGAATTCGAATAACTTGAAACTTTTTGTACCTGAATGCACTTTCCAGGATCTATTTATAAGTATGAATAATGAGCAGCATTTTCCTTGTGAATTTCAATGAAACAAATAAGAAATATCACCCTTATGAGTGAATAGAAATAATATATTTTAATTTAGTACTCGCCATGTTGCGACTTTTTCAACTTTTTTCGTCTGATTCGTTTGAAAATTGGCCAGTATATGTCATTTGTGAAAGTAAACCTTTTTTGCTCCTGTCATTTTTTCGATTTAGGCCTTATATTGTTTTTTGGACGAAAAATGAGTTTTTTGGCATATTTTATGTATATTTAAAGACGTATCAACTCATTGAGTTTTAATGCTAGAACAAAACCAAAGACAGTTTCAGAATCCTTGAAACATTTCTAACAAACTCACATGTTTTTTTTTCAATTCCCGTTCTTTTTTTATATGGGGTCAAAACCGGGAAAAATTAAACATTTTTGGTACTTTTCACTGATATTGATATTTCAAAATGGGACTCATCATCAAGTTTTGATGCTAGAACAAAAACAAAGACAGTTTTAGAATCCTTGGAACATTTCTAACAAACTCACATGTTTTTTTTCCATTTCCCATCTTTTCTCCTTTTATATGGGGTCAAAATCGGTAAAAAATGAAAGATTTTGGTCTCCTCACCCCCCCCCCCCCGGGGAGGGGAATTTTTTTCCGTAGCGCCATAAAATTTTAGGACCGAATAGTCCACCAACTAAGGGTCCTTTTCCAACAAAAACATGAGAAGTGACCCCCGGACCGACAGGGGCCTGGGATGATCTCCTTAAAATCGACTGAATGTGCTTGTTTATTGGCTGGATGCTGAACAGCATCTTTTATAATAAATTCAAACACTGAAAAATAATATTTAAAATATTTCATTAGAGAACAAGTGAAAAATAATGGCAGAGAATAGCACAAAACAATTCCCTTGCATTACTAATATGGTTTTAGAAAAAAAAATTAGAGGATAATTAGCTAGCGCAATTATCTTCCAAAAAAGTATATACAATAAACTATACTCGCAAATCATAGATAGGGTGCAGTTTTGCACAGGACTCAATGCAAAGAATTACAAATGTTCAAAAACAAATTAAACAAAAGAGTAGTTGAAGACAGAAAGACAAGCGGACATGGACAGCAAAAAAAATTAATGAAAAAATGTCCCTCATGAAAAATAATTCAGTAACTAATAACAATAGAAAATGACCCTAATGCACATCGCTCTTGGACCCTGTAGGAGTGCTAAGTCCCAAAAGTGCAAGAGTCATACAACGCAGTGGTATTTTTTGGCCATGGTACAAATTTACAGCAATCAATTTTTCATTATAAACTCAGAGTTCTGATTATCACCAGCATACTTCTATATTCTTGTTGGCGCTGATACAAAGCTCTGTAAGGAGCACATTGGTCTAATTTTGTGTTCAAGGTCAGCATACAATAACCCTTTTTAATATGGTAATAACATGAAACTTATTGTGACATCAAAACAAGGTCAGCATACAATTACACTTATTAATATGGTGAAAATAAGTAACTTAGTGACAGTAATACACATTTGAAAAAAGAAACCAGTCTTTGTGGCCACTCTGTAACACATGAGTGATAATATTGCATTTATACTTCTCTGAAGAATCATAAGAAAAATTATCCTGTTAGTATTTACAGAATGCAATTTAAGCCTCTCTCAATACAACAATGGTATTTTAAGGAGAGGGAATAATGAAGGGACCATTTAGAGGACAGCCTTTCATGGCAACATGTGCCCCCACATAGGATAGCAAGCGTATAACTTGAATAATTTCGTAATCCAATTATGTCAACTCAAAGACGATGTTAAAAAACAATGGAGCTCATTCAATTCTGTTTATTACCCAGAAATATGGTCAGAAAAATCGTTAATGGTCAAAAAAATCAGTATACATTATGGTTAGAAAAATCGTTAATGTAGAAATGTAACAAATCATGAGGAAAAAGACATAATTCTATATTAACGTAGCGTAAAACATAGCTGATTGCCTATATCTTTATTTACCAAACTCTCTACTAGAACTACTGGGAATGAGTTCACAAAAATAATTATACCTTCTTCATACTTCTAATGTTCATGAATATTCAGACTAGAACTTGCAAATGAATCAAATGAATATGAACTGTTCTGTAAACTTGGTCAGTAATCTATCCAGAATACTTTGATAAAAAAAAACCACTGCTATAGTTTCAAAACAGTCGGACGAACAACACTTCACGAAACTAAGTTTAAAAAATTGAACTCCGCTTGAGCTCGCCAACCGACGAGAAAAATCTGAGGATGAGCGTGACGGTTGATCGACACAACATCCTGGAAACAATCAATAAATCAACAATGAACATGTTTTTGGCATCTGATGCAATACTAAGTCACAATTTATCTAATGCAATAATTGCGAAGACAACAGTCAAAACCTCACTCGCGGCTTTTGCCGAGGCAGTAACCGCCCCTGCGCTACACGATGACTAACTGTCTTTAACTGACAGATCGAGTCATGACTCACGAGTGCTTTGAACAAGCATTAGATCAAATTTCAAGTTAAGAGACCCTAAAAATTGGCTTACCGACAATAACTTTTGAATGTTCGAAATAAATTTTTGGAAAATTAAATAATACTAGACGAAAAAATATTGCATCATTTTACGTGTGTGTGCAAGGATGTAGAGGTGTATTATATTAATTTTTTTTGTTATTCAGTTCTAATTCAAACTGGCAAAGCAAGCGTAAAATAACAATTGATCTCAGTTGTTTTCTAAGGACTGGTGTATAAGACATGTTTAAGCACGCAACGACTAAATTGGTTTTATACGGTTTAAGTTTAAAATTTAGTGACATTGTCAAAATATACTAATTCTTCAAGTTCAACGTATAAAAAATAACATACTTTCATGACAATTTTGAAAACCGAATAATATAACTGATCGTGACATTAAGTACATTTGCAGCTTTAACTCTTGCATGATTCATCAAACAATTTCAGCTGATAGATGACATTTAGTTGTAGAATGAAATTAAAACAAACCCACATCAATCGTAAGCACATAAATGAACGCAAGAAAGCGCACCGATGTTTTTATTGTAAGTATTGTAAGGTAAAATGTTTATATTTACCATGTTGTGAACATTTCGAGAGAAGAATGAATATGAAATAAAATAAACGACACTTTGTTTTAAGCATAATTCACTGTACGCAGCAATGTCAAAACATACGTTTTGGCATTTTCACACCACCTGCGGTACACCACCGGCATCACACCACCTGCAGCACATCGTTTGAAGTGCACCACCGGCAGCACACCACCTGCAGCACACCATCGACAGCACACCATCGACAGCACACCACCGGCAGCAAACCACCGGCAGCAAACCACCGGCAGCACACCACCTGTAGCACACCTCCGACAGCACACCACCGACAGCACACCGACAGCACACCACCGGCAGCACACCAACGGCAGCACACCACCGGAAGCACACCACCTGCAGCACACCGTTTGCAGTGCACCACCGGCAGCACACCACCTGCAGCACACATTCGACAGCACACCATCTACAGCACACCACCGGCAGCACACCACAGGCAGCACACCACCGGCAGCACACCACCTGTAGCACACCTCCGACAGCACACCACCGACAGCACACCGTCAGCACACCACCGGCAGCACACCACCGACAGCACACCACCTGCAGCACACTACTCGCATCACACCTCCTGCAGCACACCACAGGCAGCACACCACCGGCAGCACACCAACGGCAGCACACCACCGGTAGCACACCACCTGTAGCACACCTCCGACAGCACACCACCGACAGCACACCGACAGCACACCACCGGCAGCACACCACCGGCAGCACACCACCGACAGCACACCACCTGCAGCACACCACCGGCAGCTCACCATCGGCAGCACACCACCGGCAACACACGACAGACAGCACACCACCGGCAGCACACCACCGGTAGCACACCACCTGCAGCACACCACCTGCAGCACACCACCTGCAGCGCACCACCGGCAGCACACCGCCTACAGCACACCATCGGCAGCACATCATCGGCAGCCCACCACCGGCAGCACACCAGCCGCAGCACACCGCCTTCAACACACCACCTGTAGCACACCACCGGCAGCACACCACCGGCAGCACACCATCGTCAGTACACCACCTGCAGCATACCACCGGCAGCACACCGCCTGCAGCACAACATCGGCAGCACACCACCGACAGCACACCACCGACAGCACACCACCGACAGCACACCACCGGCAGCACACCACTGGCAGCACACCACTGGCAGCACACCACCTATAGCACACATATGGAAGGCTTTGAACCACGGATGACCGCTCTCAAATGTTACGGCCATTCACCAACTGAAAATTTTCCGCCCTCAAATCATCCATGGCTAACTATGAATTTCACATCCGAGCTCGACCGCGCTAAGTTAAGAGCGCGTTGAGGGAGTGTTAAGGCAGAGCAGGCGGACTAGCCTATAAGTCGCACATAATCGACCCTCACGTCCTTAATCCACCGGCGATACGTCCTTGATTTTCAATTGGGAAGAGTGACTTATGAAACTTAATTCTCTATTTCTGCACGTGACAAACTATTTAACTTTGTCACAATATTCTATAAGTTCAGGAGCTTGCTCAAATAAAGAATTTGTTACCGAGTCGTTTTCTTTTTCTAATTTTACTAACAGAGCCTTCAATCTTCGATGGTGCATTATTTTATGGCCAGTATTATGATACTCTACCTTTTATTCCAGTATTTGTTATTCTGAGACGGCATCAGTATTTAAAATTTTAATAATAAACGCTTACAGACATATCATTATTTCTCTCAAATTTATGTACAGGTTTGAGTCTCACTTTTGTGTTGGTATTCCTCATGTTTCAACTTTCATTTTTCCAACTCTTTTGTTTTCACCGGACAATGAAAGATGTTCTGATGCTTCAAATTCCACTGATACCACTGATAGGAATACCATATTTCACTAGAAAACAACTTACCTTAGTTTTCATGCATTAAAACTAAGATCAGTAACATCGAGTTTGTCTACTTTTGCTTTTAGTCTCTGAGAAATTTGTTTGCAATTTTTTTCATCTGGACAAACATATCTCGTTATACACCATTGCTAACATTCGGTGTCTGCGTTTTATGTGTTTTCCAGTTTATAGTGAAACTTTGATACCTATCGGGTAACTTTATGTAGCTATATTATTCAATTGGTAGGCCTATATATCTAAGAAGATTACATTGAACTGCAATAATTCATCAATTAAACAACCATATTAATTCTGCGTGAAATCCTCAGTTGTGGAAATTATTTTTTACGTCGATTTATAACTATTTTTATTTTTTAAATCCATCAATGAATATTCCAGAATTAAACCAAGCTTCATAAAACTGTATCTTATATTCTGCCTCCAACTTATAGATCTGAATTCTTGATTCAAAATTAAGCATTTAAATTGTTAAATTTTTGTGTATGTATGACTTTCAATTTTAGGTACGATATGGCTCAAAAATATACTTGGATCAGTAATCGAAATGTTACTTTAGTTATTTGCTAAACATTTTACGTTTATTTTTGATTTAACATATTCGAACTTACATTTATATAAGAGTATGAATTGCTTCACTTTTTTATGTCTGCTTTTACACAAATCTCACAATACTTTTTTTGCTTCTCAAAAAAAAGAATCAGAGATCAAAATGTTCTCAATATATTTTTGGTGCTGCAAAGTTTTCTCATATCGAAAGTTCCTCACAGAAACATTACACACATAGCGATCTAAATTCAATGGATCATTCATTTTTCTATAACTTTTTCTTTACATGCTTTTATGAATTGTAATGCCCGTGTGTCTTTTACTTTCACATATTGTGCGTACATCTGACAGTTAATATATCATTCTTCACGCTTTAAAATATGAAATACGTTTTAAGAAATATATTCATTTCCAATGAGATTTAAATAAAAATAGATAATTTTTGGTTATAGATAAGAAAATAAGCAGAAAAACCACCCTTAATGACCGGTCGTTAGCTGCCACATCTCTTCGCGTCTCTAAACTTGTTAGATTTCGGCGATCTCCTGTTGGAATTATCGTCTAAAAGTCTCACAGCACGATCCAGCGGTTCCGAAATGTGGGCTTCAGTTCACCCGTAACGTATAATACAATTTACTCAAATTTCTGAAACCACATATGGGGTTATTTCTCTTTAACTCAAATCATCTTCTCCGATTACACCATGCCGTCTTGTTATAATCAACAGATGGCCTTGTTTCAAAGAACCACGCGTGGTTAGTTAATGACATCAAAACAGTAATTCACTCATATACTGCCCTCTGCCCCCGAACCCTTTGATTACCCGTAGGTAATCTCGAAATCCCTAAGCATGGAAATTGAAACGATAACCCAACACATAACCACTTCTTCCAAGAGCTACTTAGGTCAATGAGGTAATTTTAGAGCTATTTTCACATTCATTTTCTAACGAGAGAAAAAATTTTTAATTTGAGTTTTCTCTCAAGTTGACTACCTCAGATAAGACTTGTTATACGTATAAATAAAAATGAACTTGTGCATTGGGACATTCAATTGTGAAATGCTTTACTCCAATATTTATTGCAGTATTTACTTTATTAATCATTCTTCATTTATAATATTAATGACACTTAAATATTTCATTGCATTCCCTTTTTCTTACGCACCAATCTCTTTCCATTCGTCTGCACCGAAAATCTCGGTAATTTTTTGAATTCTATTTCAATATTTGCACGATTTGATTATAGTATTTATCCTTTTCATCTTCAATCATTTATGCAAAAAAGATGCATAAATATTTCATTCAATTGTCTTTTTCTGTTAAATGAATATTTTTTAATTCATCTAAAACTGAATTATTTTTATTAAATTATCATAAATTATATATATATATTATATATATATACAAATTATTATAAATTATTAATTATTATTTTTTTATTTCATTGGTTCTTTTCATCTTCGAAGAATTTGCCATTTTTAAATTTAGCAACAATGTGTATAACTGGAAATCGAAACATAAACCATAATATGTGGCTAGATTTGCACCCAAAAAGTCGCAACGTGAGCCAGTTTACAAAGTTCTTGAAACACTAAGCACACAGGAATTCTTCGACAGGAGAAATGTAGCAATATATTTTATGGCTTTTTATACGATAAAGCATTTTGAAATTCAAATATCTGCAAATTTGTGGAAGTTGCTGAGATTTCATTTTCAATATTGAATACTGAACTGTAAAACCCATAATGGAATTATTTTTGGTCAACTCGTCTTCTACATGTGTTCTCTTACATTTTCCGTCATACATCTAAGAAAATGCTATGTATGTAGAATTTAGAAAACGCAGATGAAACATTGAAGCTTTGAAATTGTTTAAATCAATCATTAACAAACGTCGAAGGCTTCAAATTATTACACATTACCGAACATATTCAGTGATAAGGAATACTGAAACACAGAGATTCTCTTTATCTTAAATATGCAAAATGATGCGAAATATAAATTTACATAGTAATCTAGTTTACACCTTACCGAGAATTTTCATAAAAGCTTTATGAGGATATTTTAGTACGGAGTTAGATTAGATGTTAGATTAGGCCTCCCTAACCACAACAAAGGCGTTCCAAAGAAAGGAAGGAAGCAAGCAATAATTAGTATGAAGTTATAGGAACGTGGAATTTATGCATAAGGTCTGAAGGCCCGAACTTCTAGATCCTTCATCTAGTATTTTTCAACAATCTGATACTAGTAGTTCGAAAGACAAAGGAGGGCGTTCCAACGTTTATTGCCAGGATGTAGCACACAGTCCAACAGAACCACAATTTTTAGTTCTCTGCATCATATCGGAACATGACGCGGTGCACTTACACCGTAAACGCTAATAACGCCAATAATGTCTAGTAGTAATTTCATCAAACAGGAGAACAAACAGGTGATAGATAGATAAATAGAAGTTTCAAACTATTGAGTTCTTTGAAAATGATTGATCTGAAACAAACAATATATACTTAATACGAGAAAGAAATCAAAGTTCAGAATGCTATGAAAAAAGCTATGAATTATAAAAATGTCCCGGCAAATGTTTTATTCAGAATGTCACAGGTTAGTTATGTGACTAATCGAAGCGTACATGAAATATATGAGAACAAAATGCATCATAGGTAAAGGAATTTATATAATCACATCGACTGAAACCAATGCGCTATTCACAAAATTCCTTAAATCTAAGTCACAGGTTAAAAGTGGTTTACGAAGCGAAGATCACAAGCGTAGATGCTTACGCTTCCAAATTTTTCTTTGCGTTCGTATACAAGAATGCAGGATGGCGCTTACAAGGTCTATGATCTATGACACGGTCTATGGACCTTGTGCATAGTTTCGGCGTTATTAAAATATCAATTGCACCATAGACGTGTTTAAAATATCAATTAAATGTGAATTTTAACTGAATATCTGACATCTGATCTGATATTGAAAACAGCTGTTTGAACTAATTCGAATGTTTTAAAATTTGGTTAAAGAAAAAAGGACAGAATTTTCCGGTACCCCTAATACTTGGAATTGGTCATGGTATTTGATCAGCAGATGTTCTTATTTTCATCCATGGAACTGACAAATGTGCTCCATTGTTTCAATTACGTACCTTATACTCAAGATAGTTCTCTCTCGTAAACTCGTCCTACAATAATGAAAAACAAATTCCGTAGCAAATTTAACGATTGGCCAACTGGACAAAGTCCCATTGTTCTTCACTGTTAATAAGTTATGCATGGATGTTCTTCAAATTAGGGGCATCCCATTTTTTTATCCGCAGAATACATTTTTTTCGCGAATCGAAATCGGGGATAACTCGTTTGAGGAAGTATATACTTTAATATGTTTGCATTTCATAGAAAAAAATTCAATTTCAAGAAACAAATCAAGTGTGTTGATGTGAAATCATTGAAAAAACCCTGAGCTCTCGAGTTACAGTCGTGTTACTTGCGAAAGCTCAATAAATGTAGTGTAGGGCTTTAGCCAATGTACGTTAGAAATGGAATAGAAATGCAATAGAATTGCATGTCATGGGACTGACGAAAATGAAGCTACGTTATTCTTTTCACCGCAGAAGAGAGCCATTAGATTAGTAATATACTTGATATAAGAAAGGCACCTTTTAAAATAATTATAGCTATAGCCTACAACTAAAATTGGGTGAGAGATTTGGTCAATTCAGAATGAGAGGAGAAATTTCGAAGTTTCGTTGACATTCTGGGCCGATCAGCAACACTATTTGCAACAAACTGAAGTAAACATTGAACTAATGCTTAATTCAGTTTGTTGAACTAATTCAGTAATTGAACTAATGCTTAGTTCATATGGTTCGTGGCCTGCCACAACGTTGTCTGTCTGCTGCTGTCCAAGTTTTTCCGAATTACAATATAAGTTTTTCATGCAATTCTTCGAAGGACTTCTTTCAATACCGTCGATATTCCAGTAATTCCTCTGAACTGCTGTAACCGAACAATTATATCGGAAGTAAAGTTCCACTATTTTTGCTCGTTGTTCCATTATGTAGCAATTCATTTTAAGGGGTGGATTTTATGAAATTTTTGGGCATTATGTTGTGGTTGTCGGTAGACTTGATACGCTGGTAGAAAACTTTACGATCTCCTCATTTATTCTCAACTAACAAAATATTTTTATCATTCGAAGTTTTATAGCTATATATTAGTTTCAAACAACTCAGTCCGAATTTTATCGCCGGCGTAGCGGTAATTATCATCGGTTTTCATCATATATCAAAGTATTCCGACGGTGTATATATATGTATATATTACCGGTGATCAACGGTAATTTTAGACGCTAGAAATGCCCGCCGACGATGATGCCCGTTATTTACCATCGATTTCTGACTGTCATTCATATCGTAGAAATACAACGGCAAACCTACGTTTGTTTTCCAGACCATTCTTCATAATTTGAAATTAACGGCAATGATAGATAGCCCATGTCTAAATTAAATCAAAGACAAGTCAGATAAAATTATGTTATGTATTACTCGTAGTCAAATAAAATTACGTGAATTAGTTTACGCAACCTTCACATGATGCAATTGGAGCTTTGGTTCTTGTATTGTGAAAGTTAAAACTTTAATTCGAAGCTTTGATATTTCAATTTGATTTTCACATATAAATTCTCGATATTTATACACTTTAATTTTATACATTGTAATATGAAGTTCAATTCTTTAACTAAGGCTTCAAAGGTTTTGAATTTAATTTCAAATGTTTGAATTGAACTCTTCATACTTTATATTAAAAGTGAAACTGTGAAGTTAAAAAATGCATGACTATAATACCGGCAGGCCGCAGCGGAAACGGTGTGGAAAGGGTTTTCTGGAAACTACAGAAATTTCTTAAGAATTTGAGTGCGACTTTAAACATCAGTCCACCACTCGTAACTTTGGAAGGAAAGCACCTATTGATTTCAAATTACTCTCAAACGAAAGAGCGACACATTTTCTATTAAAACATCAGAAACACATCATAAAAAGTTTCTTAAAAGTACAGAAATTCTTCGATAAACCTGTCCGACTCGCGCGCCGTCGAAAGACTTAAGTCTACCACTCGTAACTTTCAAAGGAATGCTCCTATTGACTTCAAATTACTTTCAAACGAAAGAGCGAAATATTTTCTATGAAATAATTTTAAGCACATATCGAAAAGTTTTCTGAAGAGTTCAGAAATTATTTGATAAAAATATCCGACTCACACGCCGTCGAAAGACTTAAGTTGACCCTATCGCGCTCGCGACGGCGCGCGAGTCGGACAGGTTTATTGAAAAATTCCTGTACTCTTAAGAAAATTTTTTGGAGTGTGTTTATAACTTTTTTTATAGAAAATATTTTGCTCTTTTGTTTGAAAGTAATTTGAAGTCAACAGGCGCATTCATTCAAAAGTTACGAGTGGTGGACTGATGTCTAAAGTCGCACTCAAGAAATTCTCAAGAAATTTCTGTAGTTTCCAGAAAACCGTTTCCATACCGTCTCTGCTGCGGCTGCCGGTGACTGTAACAGTATTTATAAAAAATATGAACATTCTAACTAAATATCTCATTCATGCAACATTATATTTTGGTTTCAATAAACTAAATGTATTTCAGGCTCTACTCATTATATAATGCAGGCTATGAAATACTTCTCGTTTTAAAAGAGTTAGAATCCGAAATTACAATTGTTTATCACGTTCGTATTTGTAACAATCCTAACCTTAATGACCTATTTTCTAATAAAATCATTTTATGTGAAGTGATCAGAAACAAACATATAAAAAAATACGAGCCTATCCTCATAAATTCACAGCTTTTAAGAATGAAAGTTTTTAAATTAGTTAATCAAAATGGAAAAATTATTGGAACCTTCGTGATTTTGAACTTGCATTTGAGCCGTGGGTAACACATTGCTCGTTGTTGTTCATTGCGGTGGTCCAAGTCTGAGCGTTGGTACAGTTTAATGTTTGAATTGCTTCAAAGTATTTAGATCTAAACGTTGGAATTGTTTCATAGCAAGTAATATGTGGAACAAGATCTAATTTCCTTAATGTTAGTTTTTCGGTTATTTTGATGTGTTTTACTGGTAACGTGAAATTTCAAAATTATTCCCTGTGCGTTCACAAGAAAAAGAAAAAATTGCTTTTAATAAGTGCGTTCGTGTACACACTTCGAAGTTACCATTCAAGTTACCCTACTATAATAAACAGGGATTAAGCTATAAAGAAGTTACTTAAGTTGTTCGGTACCATTATAATTACTATTATGATTCATTTCAGCTGCGTTTCTTGAAATAATGAAGATGAAAGTGAGTATATAACTGAATCAAGCTGCTGATTCATGCCAGCAAAATCATGGTTAGAGCAAAATTTTTTTTTAAATATTTATCTACACTCAGAGTTATTTGTGCTGATAGTTACATACTCTCTGGAAATTTTTGGTAACTTACTACTGTCAATTTTGTTTTTGTTTGTGATGGTGCCAATTGTTTTCTGGGAGACAAAGAATTTTTTGATAACTATGTATAATAGCCCAAAAATAATACCATTGAGTCCAGCAAAGGGAGGTCTATCTTGATGAAATGTAAAGCAATCAATGCTCACTCATTGAATACTAAGGTAATGTAACCTATAGGATCATACAATTTTCAAATTGTTGGTTCAAAAATTATTTGGATTAGTTTGAGTGCGAATGTCAAATTTTAATGTGACATTCCTTCTGATGGAAAGTATGACCTTGTGTAGTTTTTTCAGGAAATTACTTTCTGGTAAAATATTGGTTTGTGAAAATTATTCGTACATGCATGTTTTCTTTATTAGTATTATATTTTTAGACACAAAAAGTTATTACAGATAAGGAGAGCAGTTTCCAACTGCATGAAATAGTCATAAATGATGAACTTTGGAAGATCTTGTTTTAACATATGTGGTGACATAACAAATTCTATTCTGAGTCACCTCAGCTGTGTTTTTAGAGATGAAGTGTGGTGTATTTCTGAATGAAACTTTTGATGGACACCAGCAATATCTATGGGGAAGAAATTATTTTAATATTTTCTCTCACCCACTCCAACATATTTGTACTGATAGTTACTTTCTGATATGCCTTTGATAACATCCCACTACCTATCTACAATGCCATTTTAGAAGCTCAAATTATGTTATTCATTGCTTGTGCATTGGAAGCGTTAAAGGAATGTCATGAGCACAATTAATTCAGAAGATTGTTCTCAATCTAATGAAGAATTTGAATTCCTTCTTCATAATTTTCAACTTCACCAAATCATTCCAGTTCATCATGTGTTAAAGTAGTAATAAATTCACTCAACATATTTTCATTGAAACAGTGTTAACTGTTAAAAAATTCTCTAACTCTGTAGTCAATGAAAAAGTCCTTTTGATATACGAACATGTTCAGGTTAAAATCATACAGAGAAAAATTGTTTGTCATATTGATAAAATGCAAATCTGATACCCAAAGCTACATCAGACAAAGTAATGCGTACTTTTTCAGAATAACACACTAATCGATTTTCGAAATTTTCAAGCTTGAAATAAACAACTTTTCTACCATGCCATTTCCGGTGCAAATGAGTATATAACGAGTTATAGCGGTAGGTTTAGTTTCGTGTTCGGTAGCAGTTCCAGTCATTCAAACAGCAGAAACCGTTGCGCGCTTTAGCTGTTAGAGTACGTTTGGGTACATTAGGTTAGGTTGACTTACATTAGGTTTTTTTACTTAAGGTTACGTTGGGTTACTTTACGTTACGTTAGGTTGGATTAGGTTACGTTATGTAAGGTTACGTTAGGTTACGTTTGGCTACGTTAGGTTAGGTTAGTACACTAGTCTTCCCCTCAACATTTCCTTTGCCCCGAACGTATCGGTTTCCGTTGTTCGTAGTGTAACTGCCATGGAACACGCAAATTAACCTAACGTTACTTATAACTCGTTAAATACTCATTTGCGTCCGAAATGGCATGGATGAAAAGTCGTTTATTTTGATGTGATTACCATGCTTCAAGCAAGAAAAATTCGAAAATCGATTAGTGTCTAGTTCTGAAAACTTACCTAATAATGTTAGTCGACAGTACAAAAAAATGACTTTAAACTTAATTTGTACCACAGCAATATGTACTACTCTAGTAAGATTAGGTAACAGTGTTCACATATTTTTATTATTACGGCTAGAGCAATACTATAACCTGCATCTTTTTATTTTACTTTTAAAAAGCTCAAGTTTAATTCAAAACAGATCAAGTTTGATTTTAAAAATGCCATGGAAATTTTAAAACAGATCAAGTTCAATTTTGAAAAGCTCATGTTTCTAAAGTTGTTTACCGATACTCATTTACATGACCTTTTATAAATTAAACTTGGCCGTTTTTTATATCAAAGTTGAGTTCCTTAAGTTGAACTTGGGCTTTATAATCTTGATCTTGATCTTTTTTAAATTGAACTTGAGGTTGTTTAAATTGAACTTGAGGTTATTTAAATTGAATATGTGTTTTTTTAAGTGAACTTGAGGTTTTTTAAATTGAACTTATGGTTCTTCTTTATGGTTTTTAAAATTGAACTTGAGGGTTTAAACTTGAACTTGAGGTTTTTTAAATTGAACTTGAGGTTTTTTAAGTTGAACATGTAGTTTTTAAGATGAACTTGAGGTTTTTAAGATGAACTTGAGGATTTTAAATGGAACTTGAGGTTTTTTAAATTGAACATGAGGTTTTTTAAAATTAAATGTGACCTGGTTTATATAACACGTAGCTTTTTTAGATAGAAATTGAGTTTTTCAAAGTAAAGGTAAAAAGTTATAGTTTCACCAGTACCTATTGCTGTGGTACAAATTTCGCTTCTAATCATTTTCTAGTGCTGTCATTTTCAAAATAAGCAGTGTCTGATGTAGCTTTGAGTATTAGATTTGCATTTTGCCATTGTAACCGGAAATTTTTTATAAACATATTTTCAGCCTGAAGATGATGTTTGTGAATCGAAATATTGCTTTTTATAGACTACGGAGTAAGTGACTTTCCAACTATTGACAGTGGATCAGTAAAAATATGTTCTGCGAATTTCTTACTACTGTTCTTACCGTGATGTTCTGGAAATATTTTATGCCATTGAAAAATTGGAAAAGAAATAATCTAGTTTTTCACACATGCCCTGATGTACTTCGTACTGTCTCCAAACCTTGTGTTAATGATTAATTAATTTCAGAATCATCCAATAATGCAAATGAAGGGAACAGCTCTTAGTTCCCTTTAATTCTTAGTCACTTGCTAATAAATGCTTAGGCTTGTTCACTAAATCTTTTTTTATTCACCAGTCAAAATTCAATATGTGATACTTCCGTTGATAATAGCCCAGAGTCAATCATAAAACTTTGAAACTCAGTGAATGAAATCCTTCTAGATTTGCTTGAGTCTGATACTTACGACAAAAATTCTTTTCATGCAATTCCTCCAATGAAGCCTTCGCTGATACCTCAAGTAAACTAAAACCTGTCATGATGAAATGTGATGTATCTCTCATGATACAGTACTAATGCTCTATGTTGCTTATTGGACATTTTTTTCATTCCCATCATAGGGTGTCTACTAGGTAGAAGTAGTAAAAAAGTAGAAAAATTTGGAAAGTAACAAAAAAGGAAGTAAGGAGTAGTGAAATTTTGCTTAGGGGTCAACTTTACTTGTCAGGGTTGTGGAAGTGGGATAATTCACTGAAAATTAAAAGTAATGTACAGATGTTTAGAGTTTAAAGATTTTCAAAAATTCATTACTCACAGAATCAGATATTTGCTGCAGTTTATGGCAAATATTCCTGTTAGAGGATTGGACAATTCCGAGGTGTCTACTAGTTTCCAGTCAGTTTATTTTTTTTGCACATGATGAGCTGCTGCTCTCATTGTTGGAAGATGTTGAGTGGGGCAACCCAGGCCCCTGCCAGGTCCCTGTCGGTCCGGTGAGCTTTTTTAGTTTTGTTGTCGGAAAAGGACCCTTAGGTAGTGGACTATCCTGTCCTGAAATTTCATGGCTCTACGGACACTAGATCCCCCAGTACGATGGCCAAAAATCTTGAATTTTCGACCTCTGTTCGACCCCATCTTAAAAGAAAACAAAACGGGAGAATAAAAATTTAAAACCTCAACTTTGTTTACAATGCTTCCAGGATTCTGATACTGTCTTTAGTTTTATTCTAGCATAAAAACTCATTTAGTCCTATTCATTTGAAATATCAATAAAATGAACTAAAAACATATATGTCCAATTTTTTCAAAAACTAAGGCCTGAATCCAAAAAGGAATGAAGAAAATTGTGTTTCGTTTCAAAAGTTACGTACAACAGTCAAATTTACATATAAACTACTACATATATAAAATTTCATAATATGAAAAAATATTTTTTTTCAAGTACAATTCACAGTGTGAATATGAAGTTATGCATGGGGATTCTCGAAAAAAATGAAAACAGCATTCAATTACATAAATAATTGTTCATTATATTACACTTAAACAAAACATTTTGTTTATGACTTATTCCCAAAACCTTTAACTCTCAACATTCAAAAGAAGACTAGTCATTGAGTTTTTATGCTAGAACAAAACCATAGAAAGTTTTAGAATCCATGGAACATTTCTAACAAAAGTACGGTAGCAAACTTCCAAATTGTTCCAAAAAATTTTTTATAAGCTCAAACCCCAAATTAGTGTATATTTAAAGTTAGTGATAAAATATCGAATATAGAAAAACGAAAAGGTACATATGTAAAAAAATTCTACCGTACTTTTGTTAGAAATGCTCCAAGGATTCTAAAACTGTGTTTGGATTTGTTCTAGCGTAAAAACTCAATCTCTAGTCTTCTTTTGCATGTTGAAAGTTAGAGAATTTGGGTATAAGCCACAAACAAAATTTTTTGTTAAAGTGTAATGTAATGAACAATTTACGTAATTGAATGTTGTTTTCATTTTTTTGGAGGCTAGGAATTATTGCACAAAGGCTGGACTGACTGGCCTATCCACCGTTTATATAGCATGTAACACTCCATGAAAACTTCTCTGCGGAGGTAAAAGCAGCACGAGTCTTGATCTTACTTAGATTTCTAAATTTCATGGTCATTCATTATTCAGTATGATACGGTGTGGTAAAGGTTTTTGAAAACAAAGCTTCATTATTTTTGCAATTAGGCACTTCCCACAAATGTGGTACGCATTTGATTTCGATTTATCACACACAATTACATTCTCTATTCAAATTCTAGATGACGGAGCCTCAGCGATGTGTGGGCGTCAGTCTGCACGTCTCCAGCTCAGCATGACGTCATGACGGTGGTGTGGCCTCTGGAATGTCCTACTCCGAGTTAGGACAAACTCGTCAACGGACGGAAATCTCTTTCAAGGAGCATTCCCCCTGTGAGTTAATATAAGGTTCGTGTAAGCTCATACAGTTTTTTCGTTCATTAAATAATATCTATCCCCTCTGGAGAATACAACTATTGTATCGATGAGAATTAACACTCCCATTGGGAAAATGTGTGAGGGCCCGAGCTGAGAGTTCTGAAGGCCTTTTTTGTTGGAATAGAATGTTTTTGTTATGTTAAGGGGATCATCCCAGTCCCCTGCCAGGCCCCTGTCGGTCCGGTGAGTTTTTTTTTGTTTTGTTGTTAGGAAAGGACCCTTAGGTGGTGGACTATTCGGTCCTAAAATTTTATGGCACTACGAACACTTCCCTCCCCCCAGGGTATGAGTGTTGGGGGGGTTTTGTCGCTTGATAAAGCCAACGGCTGACCTAATTTTAAAGTTAAGTTCCAGCCACCCCTTAAACTTCCAAACGATATGGGATTTCACACGAGTTCATTATAAGACTTTAATTTTACAGACAAGTTTTCACATTTTAACAAATAATAAGTACACTGAATTACTAGCATTAAAGTCACATACAATTAATTTAGATCCCGTCCCCAGAATAAATAGTATTAGTTTATACACTCCATTGGGTAGCATGACCGAAGCCTGAAGATGAAGCAAGTAGGACAAACAGCGATCAGGCATCAGCTACGGAACAGGCTCCTTGAGGTGTCGACCACAGTGCCGCCTACAAAGAACGGATTAATAAGACTCTAAACAGTAACTACGTTGAATATGCGACAGCGAGAACTGAATCTTATCTCACAATATTCAAAATATATTAATAAGGCAGAACGAACTTTCTATTTACCTGGGTCGGAAGACACCTATGAGAGAGTGAAGGTAATAAGAACCGATACCAAGAGGTCACGTCGCAAGAATAGAAAGAAGTAGGATTCTATTGTCAGTAATCCGGACTGTTTATTTGTGAATCACTGACAATACCCCCAACTGAAGTATAACTGCCACAGATATACAAACATCTGATTCACAAAATAGGGTACACGAAAGCATCACAAGAAGGTAATGAATAGTTTCACATTCCTAAATCCTAAACAACGAACACGAACAAATGCGAACAAACACGAACAAACAAGGACATTTTAGTTATTCCTAACCAGCAACTCCGCCACAAAAGTAATGTTTAGCTTTAGTACAGAACAAACTTCTTAAGATTAAATAAACGCAAACACGGGTAGTAACAAGGGTAATATAATTAGGCGATCAGATTATTGTCGGCAGATCCTGCTGAGCATGTCAGCACCAACATTTTCAGAACCCCTAATGTAGGCTACTCTGTAGCAGTAACTCTGCAACGCGAGAGCCCATCTCATCAGACGACCATTATTTGGCTTCATCGTCTGCAGGTAAGTGAGAGGCTGGTGGTCAGTTTCTAGAACGAATTCTTTTCCATAGAGATAGGTATGGAACTTAGCAAATGCCCAGACTACTGCCAAGCACTCTTTTTCAATAGCCGCGTAGTTTTGTTCGCTCCCGGTGAGTTTACGACTAGCGTAGGCCACTGGAAATGGGACGTCGTCATGGTACTGCAGCAAGACTGTTCCAACGGCTACTCCGGAAGCATTAGTTCGGACGACGAAGACTTTACTGGTATCAGGTAGCCCCAGCACTGGAGTCATGGTAGGGAGAACCGGCTTCACGCGGCCACGAGCAGAGACTTTCTGACAAGCGTCACAGGACTGGCAGTATCTGCGAATGTGAACGCTGGCACCTGGCCAGTAAAATTTGTCGAACACTTTCATTTCGGTTTTCCTGAAAGAACAGTGTTCAGAAATAAGATCATGAGCTAACTTTAGCACCTGACCTCTGTACAATTTAGGTATTACCAGAACACGCTTACCGATATCCATACCACTTTTGCTTGAAATGCATTCCCTGTAAATTAGAGAGTTATTTTAACGTACTTGTACTTGAACCCGGATTTACTCTGTTCGACTACTCCGTTGGTCAATTTATCCCTGACTCCTGCTAGAGATTCGCAAGACATTTGATGGCGGTTGAGATCTTCTGGCGTTGAGTCAAGACTAGCGAGCTCATCGGAAAGATTTGACTTTGACCTCGCCACTGCACAGGTGAGTTTCGTGCCACTAGACGTCAAGTTGGGATTTTTATCAACTTTAACAGGATCAGGCAAATTTTTGACAACAGGCATTACATTTACCTTATTACCCATTAAAACTGAGCAGAACTTAATAGGGGCTTTCACTGCCTCAACCCAGCCAGTCAAGTAAGGACAAGAAATATGGCAGCGAACTACCGGAAACTCGTTAGTTCGCCCCAAATAATCAGAAATTGACACGGTACGCAGGACATTTGCATTACTTGGAATCAAGTTATCGGATTCAATCAAACATGAACACCCTGTATCTCTAAAAATAGACGACACGTGAGCACCGTTAACGGTACCAGACACAAATTCACTCTGACGCTTTGCTGCATTTAGTGCGAAATTCACTTGGTAACTTGAATCGCTCCTGGCAAACGTTGCCGGATTTTGAGGACAATTACGTCTAGTGTGGCCTGATAAGCCACAGGCATAACATTTAGTGCTAGGAGAGCTCTGAACAGGTTTAGCATTAGTTTCAGGATACAATGATTCGTTATTGGGCGTTACGTCAAGGGGTTTCGCTCGTGAAGGTCGTGCGTCTGAGTAAGCGTCAGCTAATTGTGCCATTTCACGAAGTGAAATAGGTTTACGTTCTTTAATAAAGATACGTAGTTCTGGAGAACAAACTGACAAGAATTGGTCAATTAAAATAAATTCTCTCAGACTGTCGAAACTTTTTGTCCGTTCGGAGGATTCAAACCACTGATCGAACAGCCTACCCAAAGTCGTTACAAATTGTAAATAATTTTCGTTGGAAGAAATACGAGCTGATCTGAACGTTTTCCTATGCTGATCGGGAGTGTACTTAAAGGCTACAAGTAATGCACTTTTCAGGTCATCATAGTTTGAGGTTATTTCGATCGGGAGAGACGAGTAAACTGACAACGCTTTACCTGTCAGTAAGTACCCGAGCTGAATAGCGTAGTCCCTCTCTTTAATCCAACCACGCAGCTCAGCCAAACGTTCAAATCTAATCAAGTAGGCGACCAAGTCGTCACCGTCCTCCAGAGGAGTCGGCTTAGGAAAATATTGCATAGGGAAAACATTCTGTGTTGGTCTGGTTACGGCCAGTCAGTTCAGCTAACTTCAACTCATGTTCCCTCTGCTTTGCTCTTTCTTCTTTCTGCCTCTGTTTCTCTCTTTCCTCCCTTTCTTGTGCCCTATCTTCACGAGCAGCGGTCTGCTGAGAGCAAATGAAGGTAGCTAACTCTGAGCCGGTCAACCCCATGTCCTCGCCTATCTTCCTCAACTCCATCAGAGTAGGCGTAGGCCGATCCATAACGGAAGATATTTTTGTACGCGCTCAATAACAAAAGAATACTAGGTCAAATCGAAGATTCACTAGAACACATTGAACATAATTTTACAGCTATCGTGGCCACACGAAGCTATACCAGCGTTGGCGGCACAACAACAGGTACGGACAAAATTACGAAAATGACAAAAGGATAACTCTAGAGGTACACGAATTCCTAAGAAAGCCTCACACGAGCATCACAACCAAACAGCCAAAGAAGTGTAGTTTACGCAAGGCTACTTATCTCAACAAATAGTTACAATCGCCTGCCTTATTCCTAGCTGATCTGACCTGATTCCTGTGCACAGTCGTTAGACGAATGACATTTAAAAGCATCAGGAGCATCACTGTCTCCACTTTCGGCTGCAAACCTCTAGGATAATTTTTAACAAGAAAAAAACGGAACAATGAATAATTATCAATATACGAGCACAATCGAATGGAAGTTATGCAACAAATCGATCCTGTCTACAGCGCCACTTGTTGGGGTTTTGTCGCTTGATAAAGCCAACGGCTGACCTAATTTTAAAGTTAAGTTCCAGCCACCCCTTAAACTTCCAAACGATATGGGATTTCACTCGAGTTCATTATAAGACTTTAATTTTACAGACAAGTTTTCACATTTTAACAAATAATAAGTACACTGAATTACTAGCATTAAAGTCACATACAATTAATTTAGATCCCGTCCCCAGAATAAATAGTATTAGTTTATACACTCCATTGGGTAGCACGACCGAAGCCCGAAGATGAAGCAAGTAGGACAAACAGCGATCAGGCATCAGCTACGGAACAGGCTCCTTGAGGTGTCGACCACAGTGCCGCCTACAAAGAACGGACTAATAAGACTCTAAACAGTAACTACGTTGAATATGCGACAGCGAGAACTGAATCTTATCTCACAATATTCAAAATATATTAATAAGGCAGAACGAACTTTCTATTTACCTGGTCGGAAGACACCTATGAGAGAGTGAAGGTAATAAGAACCGATACCAAGAGGTCACGTCGCAAGAATAGAAAGAAGTAGGATTCTATTGTCAGTAATCCGGACTGTTTATTTGTGAATCACTGACAATGAGGACTAAAAATCTTGAATTTTCGACCCCATTTCGACCCCATATTAAAACAAAACAAAACAGGAAATGGAAAAGTTGAAACCGAAAATTGGTTTACAATGCTTCAAGGATTCTAAAACTGCCTTTGGTTTTGTTCTATCATGAAAACTCAATGAGTTCTATTCATTTGAAATATCTATATAAATGAACTAAAAAACCAATAAGTCCAATTTTTTTCAAAAAAACTAAGGCCTGAATCGAAAAAATGATTGAATGAAATTGTGTTTATTTTCAAAAGTTACATATTACAGTCAAATTTCATATGAATCAGAATACAAATAAATTTTGTACATATATAAAATTTCATACTATAAAAAAATTAAAATTTTTTCTCTAATTGTTTGGAAATTACAATTCACAGTGTGAATATGAAGTTATGTATGGAGGTTATCGAAATAAAAATTGAAACAGCATTCAATTACATAAATTGTCCATTATATTCCACTTCAACATAAAATTTTGTTTATGGCTTATGCCCAAAACCTCTATCGGTCAACATTCAAAACGCTACTCCTCATTGAGTTTTGATGCTAGAACAAAACAAAGACTGTTTTAGAATCTTTGCAACATATCTAACATAAGAAGCTTGGCTTTTTTCCAAATTTGAGAAAGAAAAAAATTCTATAGCTCATAACCCATGAAAGTAATTTTTTGTGATGTAATGATATAATACCGATTATCACAATTTTTTTCAATGTTAGAATTTGACAAGCTACTTTGTTTAGAAATGCTTCAAGAATTCTAAAACTGTTTATGGTTTTGTTTTAGCATCAAAACTCAATGAGGAAGAGCGTTTGAAATATCCATAAAAATGTACAAAAAAACTCATTTTTTGTTTAATGAATGAGGCCTAAATCGAAAAAGTAACACGAGTAAAAAAAGTTTACTTCCTACAAATACATATACTGGCCAATTTTCAAACCAATCGAACGAAAAAAGTTTAAAAATCTCTTTAGCTGGATGTAGACGGAGGGTGCTTTCCCCGGGGCAACGCCCTTTCTCCCTCCCCGCCTTTTCAAGAAACCCCTAAGCCCTCGATCTAATGCCTCCCAACCGTTCTCCATGCGTGTCGTCGCTGCCAACCTTCATGCCGGAAAAACTAAGAGGCGACCAGGACTGCCACTGATGGGGATTTTTCCTAGATCTGGGGGAAACGGTAGTTGTCTGGGGGAATGGGGGAAACTCTCGTGAAATCGACTAAATTTAGGAGAATTTCGCTAAATATTATTTTTCATGAAAATATTGTGAAACCTGGTATGGTTATTCGAGTGAAGATATCATGACGTAGAATAGAAAATTTCTCTTCAACAACAAATGAGAGGCAATTTCATAAAGTTGAAGTTGGAACGTGGATCGAACTTTTTAGACTTACAACAAGGTTCACATCGGAACAGTGAACAGTCTAAACTCACAGCTCAGGCTCGAGAATCGAAGAGTTCGCTCAATTAGAGGAATAAAAGGCTGCCAGTGACCTTGTGACTGTTGCTCTAGCTTCCTTTCACTGAGCGTCAACATTTCCTTCATTAAATTAATTAAATTGTGCATTACAATTGTGGTAATTACTCCTATATATTAAATTGTGAATTCTGATATTTTTTAATGTGTTTTTTTAGGCAAAGGAAGCAGAACGCACATGTGTTTTTGAAGATTAGTTACTGGTGTGCTTTAGATTTAAGAGATGCTAAAAATGTGCAGCAGGCCTAGTATTTGTTTCTTATACCATGGTGACTTATTAACCAGTGGTTTTACACTTTTAGAGTGGCATATGCAAATTTGGAGCGTCTTGGTTGAGATATTATTGAGATTTAACTTGTTTCTCTCTTGGCTTGAGATGCTATCGTTTATGCATCCAACACTCATGATTGCATTGTTCGATTGCATTGTTCACATTAGTGTTATTAATTTATATTATCATAATTTATTTGCGTTACAAAAGCTAACTTTGTAACATGCTGTTATGCAATCAGTATTTTTCTAATTTGAATATTTACTTTACGTTTTAGGAGCTGGAGTTTTACAGCGATGACAACTAAGTTTTTTACTAGTTAATGAGACTTATGTAAAGATTTTGTTATTTTAGAGTTATTTTTTTGCTTCGGAATGTTAATGCTGTTCCCCTAATCAATGACCAAACGGAATCATCTTCTATAAAACTGAATTTCTATACACAGTCAGATAGAGATGACTGGCTCTGTGTACCAGAATTAAAAACTTACCTGAAATGGAATAATAATCCCAACTTCAAATAATAACTACTGCAGTTATTGTGAGTGTTTTAAAATTTCTTTGAAAAATCATTATAAATCTATGCTCTGTGGAACATTCAGTGAAACATAAGAGAAATCTGATGTTGTAAGTACCAGCGCTGATATCGTATCCTTTATGGTAAGAGAGCCGTCCAAGGAATCCTATGAAATTGCCAGAAGCGAACTTAGGGTGCCTGCACACCAAAAGATTTGTTGCGAGAAAGCGAGCAAGCTTGAATCGATATACATGTATTCCTATGGGAGTGCGCGCACCACAAGCAAGCTAGCGAGCGAGTGAGAAAGATTGAAGATTGGCTGAAGCGAGAAAGCGACTCGAAGATGGTTTCACGCTTAAAAGCTGCAGCGGGAAACGTCTGGCAGTGCGTTGTGAGATGTCGACGAGGAAGGTGCGCTGCTCAATTCTTCCAGCATAGACTGAACTCCTTACATCCAAAGTTTATGCTGTACTGTGCCTTTGGAAGTCGAAAGATCCAAAGCACAGTGACAGATTACGTGTATCAAAGCAATGGGACGAAGTAGGAATGATACTCAACGTTACAAACACATGCGTGTTCCGCTTATTTTTGTTATTTAAACAATTTATTTACCCCAGGTGATACAGAGATAGAATGTTTCTTAAGTCTAGTACAATGGTCAAATTTGAGTATAGCTACCTGTGGGCCCGAATAAGTTCAGTGACTTCTAGGGCATCCTACCAATCGGTTATAGACCTCTCTCCATGACATTCAGGAGCTAACTGGCTATCTTTTGGTGTGTGATAGATCTCGCCTAACATCTTTCTTTCTCGCTTGCTTTGTCGCTGGCCGTCTTTTGGTGTGCAGCTACCCTTACTCATGCAATATAATTTGCCTAACTCGATATTCCATTCTGACATGTTGATCATTTCTTATCGATGGGTAAAACTTAACATAGAAAGCTTGTTGTGCCGGCCCTTTTTCTGTTGTTGACCGGCATATCAATAGATTTCTGTCAAAATTTATGATAACTTTCAATCTGTTCAATATAGTGCACAACAAGCTTTCTACGTTAAGTTGCCGTATTTTGGAGATCAGTCATTGAAACTAAGCGAGGATGTTAAATCCCTTATTAACAAGCTTTTCCCGCAACTCAAAGTTCAAATGATCCTCGTGAATAATTTTAAAATTGGTTCTCTTTTTCTAAAAATATTATCACTTTGCTTGAATTGCAATGCTAATAGAAATTTAAAAGCGAAGAAAATGCTAATAAAACTAGTCATATTTATTCAAATTGAGAATAAACAAAATCGAAAACGTTTTGGAGTCCAGCTCCATCTTCAGTTCTGTTAGATACAAAGAATTCAATAAAGTGCAAAAAGTACAAACATTACAAAGAATACAAGCAATACAAAAACGAACACAATTGTATCAACAAAAAGATAAATAAATGTCAAACTATGCTTAAAATCTAGCAGAAAGGTAACGAAAAAATACACACTATGAATTTACTATTTGAAGGGGATAGGAACTAAGCATATTATTTAGGGAAGGGTTTCCTTTGAAAATATGAAGGGATTCAAAAATACGTAGGTCAAACTCATTGGGAGCACTATCAATTACTTTAAAATCTTCCTCACGAACTACTATATGGCACTGTTCAGCGTGGTTGCGTACGGCTGAATGAGGAGGATGTGCAAGTAAGTTCCCGGCCCGGCCTGTTCTCTTTTTCGTTTCAAAGACAAACTGCCACCCTCACTGTGCTCGTCTCTGGTGTACCAATACAGTTGTTCACGTTGTGAATCGCGGTACGTTGGTACTACCTGCCGTACCCTGGAAACTAGAGTTTTCGAGCATGCTGGGCGTAGTTGCAGAACTGGTCTTCCTCTTGGGTTCCCCCCCACTGTCCTCTGTTAGATCTTCTGCGGAAGAGTGCAATGTTCCGGTCTCCCTAAATGATTTTAAAATCATGGCCGGTACCTCTTACAGAACAGATCTGCGCCTTCTCGAATCTTTGTATCATTACACAATGAAACCTGCTCTCAATGACACCCAAAGTGCTTTCCCGCTTCTTGTTGCCAATACGTAATTCAGTTTTTCCTTTATCTTTTACATATTTTTTTTACCGTTGTTTGTGTTTATTCAAAGTTTAGATTTATATATATACTACTTTAGTGCTTTAATTTCTCTTATTTGGTTTCGCTTTACAGAAATTTTTATTGCTGAAGATGGACAGTTAGTCCGAAACGTTCAGTTTTTTTCGATCATTTCTAATAAAAATTACTTTGCGTGTAGCGATTTTCGCCTTGCTTTGTATTTTACATCTTTGAGCACAAATATTCTTTGAATAGGAGAAATAAATCCCGAAGCTGTTGAGCTATTATTTCTACCTTACATTATACGTGCGTCGTCAAGAAATAAATTCGTCAAGAAGCGTTGAATACAGAGTTTAAATGCTCCTAACGCTAATAGAAAATCCACGGAAAATAGTGTATTTTTCAACTGACCCTATTATTTTTTGCAAGGCTGAGGTTTTGAAGACTTGCAAATTTTCCATTTCTGTGAATGGGCAAGAAAATTAGGTCTTCGTTGTTTTGTTTAACCTATAACTTGATTGGCTTGATCGACAGTTACGCGCATGTAGAACATAACACTGATGATGAAACTAAAAACTTTTATTTATGACTCATTGCAAATAAAATAAACAATCTATTCGTTACTGCAAAGAAATAAAGGAAAACTCCCTTTTGGTCGTCTAGAATATAAACAAATTATTTGATATTGTTCGTTGAAAAATTTGTGTGGGGAACTCTAACTTCATTTCCTAAATATAGGTTTCATAGAGTATGCATAGCTTGAGTTTAGATGCATAAATTCTGTTCATTAAGTTTCTACTCTAACTTGTTTTGCAAAGTGAATTTGCTCTGAGCTCGCTTGACTGGCTTGGCAATTCCTGCAACTGGCTCGAGCTAGCTGCTGCTCTATCACTGTGCATCAACCCCCTTATCCGCATCACCTCTGGTTCATCGACGCCCGCATCTCTGGCTCGTCAACGTACGTGGCTCTATGTTGTAGACACGCTCACCTCTGGCTTGTCAACGCACGTGGCTCTATATTGCAGACGCGCTCACTTCTGGCTCGTCAAAGCACCTGACTATATTATCGACGCGCGCTCTTCTGGCTCGTCAACGCACGTGGCTTTATATTTTAGACGCACGCACTTCTGGCTCGTCAATGCACGTGGCTCTATAGAGGGTGTTGCAAAACTGTTGGTACAAACTTGAGCTACTAATATGAAATATTGATATAACCACTATTTCATCAATAAAAAATTAAAAAACGCTTCGTTTTTTAAATCACCTGAGGAATAAATTAAAAACATTGATTATTTGCTACACTCTGCTTCTTAATACACAAGAGGGTAATTCTAAAACCAAATAACCACAAATAATTTATTATTAGCGAGGACCTCATAACAGTAATTGTTCAAAATGTCTACAATGAGCAAATTGAGCATCGATACAAATGCGACACCTTCGTCGGAGGGTGTTGCGTACATTGCCAAAGACTCAAGGCATCTCAGTAATTGGCAGCGATTGCTATTCTGGCGACCAAATCTTTTCCCGACTCGACAGGTGTTCCAAAAGCAAGACTTTTCATGTGCCCCACAAAAAAAATTAGCGAAGTCAGATCAGGAGACCTTGTCGGTCAGGACACTGGACCCTTACGACCAATCTATCTATTTGGAAATTGAAGGTCAAGTACGTCTCACGTTCTTAGCAGTATGTGCTGGAGCTCCACCATGCTGAAGCCCCATTCTTCTACGAATATCCAATGGAACATCAGCCAATAAATCTGGAAGGACTTCTTCAATAAAGATTCTGTAAGCATTCTCGGTGAGACGCTCTGGCAGAATGTATGGGCCAATGATTTGATAATGAACCATACCTGCCCAAACAATAATAGTATAGCGATGTTGGTATCTATGTTCATGGATGACATGAGGGTTGTTCGTTTGTATTTCGTAAAAATTATTGAAATTGAACATTCAATCACGGTTGAAGGTAGCTTCATCCGTGAACAACGCGCGTTCTGCAAAATGTGCATCTTCTAACTCCTAATTCAAAAACCACTGCATGAATCATTTGCGAGGAGTATAATCTGCAGGAAGTAGTCTCTAGGCTATCTGGAAGTGATACGGATGATACTGAAACTTGCGTTCTCACACAATCTTCGGTACAAAGAACCGAATAATAAATTAACAGGCCCCTGTATATTGGGGTCACGGTCTTGATACATTCTTGCGGCATGTCTTACATTACATCATGGACGAAATGCATATCAACCATTTCTGCATTTGTTAGGCGGTTCATCTCACCAGTACAGTGTCACGGTGTCAGCTGACAAATGATTACGGTTCAAACTAGAGGTTACTAACGTTGAGTGGAATTTTCTAGAAATTTATTCATCTCTTATTTTTGATTTGTGAGTAGTAAGTTTTTAGACATTTTACAGATAAGGATAAATGGATATGGCGTCAATCCTGCCTAAATTTGTCAATTCTAATTCTCCTTATTGTTCGGTTCCTGTCTTCCCAAATTCGCCGTCGTGCTGCGACAAATAAGTCTTAAAAGTTTATAAGCGTAATATCTCATTAAGAAGAGTTTTTTGAATTATTTTCATTGATGAAATAGTGCTTTTATCATTACTTCCTATCAATAGCCCAAGTTTGTACCA